>OY754310.1:78393516-79049779 GCA_963573325.1 Astragalus glycyphyllos
AAAGTAAGTAGTAGATTCTATCTAAGTTTTTTTTAACTCTAACTATTTTTCGGTTTTTAAACTCTAAGCATTATAACTCCTATCACCGTATTTTTGCAAAGTTGAAAGATAAAAACTAATTTTAAAATGTTAAATTAAGATGCCACAAACAATTACCATACTTTGTTGTAAAAAAAATGAGCGTGCTCTATGCTACTATTGACTTTTATTGGGTATTGATATCGTTTAGGCAAAATTAATTAAAAATTTAAATTTATTTTATAATAATTAAATATAAAAATGATATGTTATTAAGTGATTGGATATTGGATACCATTCCCAACAAAATTCTAGGGCGTCGGAATGGTCACCTTATAACCGCCACAAGAAACTAGATTTTTTATACACTATTAAAATATTAACTCGTGAGCACGAGAAAAATATATGTAATTTAGTATAATAGTATTATAAAAATATGGTTTAATGTAATGGGTTGGTTATTATTATAAAAATATAAATGTTCTTAATATATAATGGGGATTTTTTATATGCAAAGCTCAAAATATACTTAAGGTCTCCTTACTCTTTTTTTTGAAAGCTAAGGTCTCCTTACTTGAATGTCTCAAGAATGCTCTCTCTCAGGACTGACTGTAGCCTTTGTTTAGTTTTTGACCGTTGGAAAAGTGGAATCCAATAAGGAAACATAACCAATATTTACCATATACGAGGCCAATCCTGAATTTTTATGAATATGTTTGAATTAACCGAGCATAGAACCATCACTAGTAATGGTGGGATCATGCACAATAAAATCCAACAGCAACTAAACAACAGAGAAAACGGTTGCCAGTAGCATTTATACATGATTTATTGATATCTATCAGAATATCTTTGTTGACAAATAAGAATGAAAATAGAAAAACAGAATTTTATGCCCATACACTTCCCAGTTCTCTCAATATCAAAATGAGCCGTAAACTGTAATTAATCCAGTCTGCTACATTACATCTCACATCTGTATAAATATCAAGAATCATAGTATACAGAGAGCAACAAACAATTCACCCATATTCACAAATTTTATGAGGGAACTGTAGGAGGCATTTAACCTATTTTGTTATTGATTGACAACCATGTCCATTAATATGTCATTCCAAGAGTCTATTGGCCCAGGTAAGCACCAATGCAAACAATCATTCTGAACGTCAACATTTTGATTCTTGTCAAATGGATGAAACTGCCTATATGGACCAGGATGCCCATCTGGTCTCAAAAGTGAAAGTGGTCCAAAATCAACAAGCTTAAAATTCACTCCACTTTTTGAAGCTTCAGAAGCTGCCTTTTCAACCTCCTCTAACTCGATCTCACGAAGAACCCTGCTCAAATCCTTCAGTTCCATCTCACCTTCTTTAATCGGTGCTGTTCTATTGCATGTTCCCCCACTAAACCATTCTCCATTTTCAAAATGATCAGGTGTGGATGTCCTGAAAAAAATCAAGCCTTTGGGATTGGAACTTACTATGAAGTTCATGACAAATTTCAAAGCTTTTCGATAAGCAAAGTCAAATCCCAGATCTGTCAAGTTCTTATTAGAACATGAGTGGCAGCCTAATATAGTGTCATTCTCATAGTAGACTGCAGATTTGACAAACCATTTCCCAGTTGAAATAATAATGTAGTCGAAGTTCAGGTACTGATCCGTCCATTTACTATCCAGTTTGTCGAGATATAGCTTTACATCAGAACTTGAAACACCATTTATATCTTCAAAAATAGCAGCTTCCACAAGGAATGGTGACCAAATAACTGACACGCTGAAGTTGTACGACGGAAAGTTCCAGCTTTTGGACTTGTATTCCTCATCATGGTACACTAAGACAGCTTTTTCCACCTAAAGGAAACAATAAATCAAATGAATATCCCTTCTAATGGTTCTCAAGAGTAAAAACCATGCATAGGCCATACAAATTAAAATATATTGTCCTTCAAAATGTTTTGATCTAATCATGAGATTCTTTTGTGGTGACAGTTAAATTTTATAGGAAAACAAATCAATTGACAAACACAGTCATACTAGGAACAGAGAAAAGGAGATGTTGACCAATTGTGGTGCATGCATTTGCAGTGCTAGTGAATACTTATGAACTGTGAATTTTACTTCTTAGTAGTTATAACTACCACATGAAGCAGGAAGAATTTCTTTGGAGTTGAAATTTTGATATATGATTAGTTTCATAATCAACACTGGCACTGCTTTAATTTACAGTCCAAACAGGTGGCCACAAAGTCCAGCATTCGTAACTTGACAAAATGGAACAAATCAATTATGGAAAGTGAACTTACTAACACATGATATATGCATACTCTTCTATTTTAGACACAGTGGTGGAGAAGTACATGTAATAATGAAAAAAGGAGGGGGGATATCACCAAGAAAACTAATTCTCAGAAATCATAATTCATAATGCAGCATTAAGAAAGTTGAAACAGAAGTCAGGTGAGACTCTAGAATGACTTTGGGTCTGAAATAGGCTGGTTAAAACTATGTGTACGGAATTCTAACCGGGTGGCTCCAACCTGTTCATGCAAATAGCCTTCATACTCATTAACCTACTCAAATCTGTTACTTTGATATGAGAACTTTTTGATTTCCACTAGTCTATTCTTTTCTTTTTTGTTTGCTTAACAAGTATATCTACGACAAATTTCATCACTACAATTCGAATAGTCATTCCAACAAAGTTCAAATTTATATCTACCAATTGACCATCCAATCTTGTAAATCAAAATGTTACTATTCTCAAGGACTTTAGAGCTAAAAAAAGAAGCCATTAAAATCCTAGAATCTAAATCTCTGTGCCTTTGATATATAAGCCAATCCTAGATTCTAATGCAATTAGAGCAAGCACGAAGTTAACAAATAAAACTCCACTCTTTACATCATAGATTGATTATTTGATTAAGTAGGTGATAAATATATAATGACCAAAGTATTTAGGTCTAGACACTCTATCATAGTTTGTATAAGCAGACAAGCAAATGCAACTAAGCAAAAACTTCCTCACACCACAAGCACATATTTTTAGCTTATTTTCAGGATTCAATAAACTTCCAAAGTTCAGCATTGGAACCAAAACCAAGATCCAATTCAATACACAATAAGAAAAAACAAAACATAAATACAAAAGTAAGTTATCTGATCCCCACAAAACAAAAGAAAAACAGCATTTAAAAGCATTTACCCTGCATAAGTTCATATAACACACAACACAAGTAGCAGAAAAGACAAAAGAAACAAACCTTTGAAAGCATGCAGAGCAAGGATTGAACATGGTTACGAGATATAGAATCACCAATGAGAGCCCAAACTTTATTCCGCATAATATTAAGAAACCTCTGTGGATCAAAAAGAGGCAACTCACAATCTCTAGGAACCCATTTCCAATACAAAAACCCCCTATCTGGCCTTCCATTTTTCAAACAATTTTGATGAGATTCAATAAGGTCACAACTTTCATTCGTATAAATAGGACCTAACGGATTTGGTACCCAATCTCCAATAGAATAATTACACTTCTCCACTGTATTTCTGGATTGTAGATCTAAAATTGGAGACTCGTCAGTGTCGGTGGAAGAAGATAATTGGTCTTGTTCAATTTCGGTTTCTACGAAGAGTGGGGAAATGTGAGAGGGAAGAGAGTGAAAGAAGAGAAGACGAAAAGCGAGGGCGAAGAAGAAGACGGTAAGGAGTAATTTGATGAGGTAGTTTTTGTGGTTCAAATAATCGATTCTCATTTCTTCTTTTTCAGATTAGTTGTTTGGACAAAGAGGGCAAGAAATGTTTGGAGTTGGAGTTGCTGGTGACAAGAGTGAGAGTGAGTGAGGTTGGCTCTCACTTAGAAATTTAATGAGTTGCTTACAAATACTCTCACAGTTACAGACCAGAGTCAAGTGGTGGCTCTCACTCTCAAGTAGTACCAGATCCATGTCACTGCTCTATCTTTACTTTATTTTAATGCTACTATTACTTCCGCGGATTTGCCTCCTGAAATTAGACGAGAATAATAAATAACCTTTAGGCTTAATTACAGTTTTGGTCCCCCTATTATGACCAACTTACGATTTTAGTCCCTCAACTTTTTTTTTCACGATTTTGGTTCTCATATATTCCCAATTTCTAAAATCAAGGTCCCTCTCACATTTGGTCAAACTTAAGGCTGATGTGGTCCTCACCCATCTTACGTGGCATGCCACATTGGATTGCCACATAGATTTTTAAATTATAAAAAAAATTATTTTAACTTTTAAATAAATAAAGAAAATTATTTTTACAAATTTTCCTCCTTCATCTTCTTCAGATCTGAACCTGGAAAACACTGTTTCCCTTTTCAGCTCTCGCATAGCTCTCTCTCAGAAATCAGAATCGATGTTTCCTCTTCAACTTCATCTCTCTCTGTCGCGTTTCCTCTTCCTTTCCCTCGCGCTCACTGTTCGCATCACGCCGCAGCTAGAAGCGCGAACAGCAACATCTCGCCACCACGAGCACGCATCCCGCCACCTCTTGATCGTCGGGCATCAACATGTCATTGTATCCCTTTCCTTTGCTCCGACTGAATCAGTCTCCTCTTTTCCGTGAACAGTTTTTCCTCCCACTGTTCATGAACTTCTCGATCTCACCCTCTCCTCCCACATCACGTTTATCACCCCTCTCTCTCTCTGATCAATCGCAATCCCTCTTCTTCTCTCACCCTATGGTTCCTAATCAAATCCCTAAACCAAATTTGTAGAACCAAATCCCTATTTGAAGTTTCCAGAATCCTTAGCATAATATTTCCAGAATCCCTACTTGACATTTACAGTACACATCTAGAGTTTTCATTGAACAAATGTTGGAATTTTGGATTTTGGAACAGAGGCATAAACAAGACTTTCGTTGATTCTTTCTGGAATTTTTAGGATATTTGATAGTTTTGGCTTATTACATCAATATAAACTAGATTCTGGTTGATTTTTTCAGGAATGAGGAATTTGTTTTAGGATATAGTAAGAACATGTTCTCAATCCTGTAATGGGAGACAATGTCGCACAAATCTGTTTTTTATTTTTAGAAATTATTAATTATTTAAAAATAAATTATTATAATAAAAATAATTTTTTAAAAAATTTAAAATCTTGTGTGGCAATCCAGCGTGGCATGACACATAAGATGAGTGAGGACCACATCAGCCTCAAGTTTGACCAAATATGGGAGGGACCTGGATTTTAGAAATTGAGAAAATAGGGAGATCAAAATCGTGGAAAAGAAAGTTGAGGAACTAAAATCGTGAGTTGGTCATAATAGGGAGACCAAAACTGTAATTAAACCTAACCTTTATTACTAACTCTTGAGTGACCCACTCATTTAATTCTTAATAAAGTCTTCAAAATACTCTTCAGTTCACATATGAAATTACTCTAGTCAAATTTATGTGCATTGCTATCACTCAGCATTAAAACTGAAAAGAAAAAGTATTTATCGAGGATAAAATTAGTATTTAAGCAATAAATATACAGTAAAAACTAAAATAGTTTCTTATATTTAGAATTAAAATTAACTCCAAAAATCATTATAATAGGGACCGGTGGGAGTACTTGTGTGCTTAACTTTTGGTATAAATCGGATATTCTCTGCGTGCAAATTGAGGGACTAATCTCTCGAGTCGGGGAAGACCACAATAGGCGGCAAAACTCTATCTCAAGAGATTTAACACTCTGCATGCTCAAGACTAGATTTGAACCCAGGAACTTGGTTAAGCTGCAATAGACTCCTACCAACTAATGCAGGTGGTCTTGGGTACTTATGTGCTCAACTGTTTTCAACTTACCTTCAATTTAACTTTTTCAACTCAGAAAAAATATAAATAAATAAATAAAAAATATCCTCACATGATCACAACCGGAAGTATCCCCATGTTATTTGAATAACTAATTCCAATTTCCAATACCAACATTGCGGAGACTCGTAATTGTTCATAAATATATGTAAATAATAAATATATGCATGTATAATTGATATATTTTTTTTATGCTTAGACGATATGACAAATAAATACCATGCAAACATATTACTAATAGTCATATACTTGTTCGAACCCTAGAATCGACGTTCCGTGCTGCTGAAATTACCAGTACATTGAGGGACATATATAATTGATATGTGTTCAAAAATAATAATTCAATATTTCTTTACTTAAACACAACACATAAGTGAAGTTTCAAAAAAGAGATGCATGCATATATTTACAAATATATTATCTCTGTGCATTAACTAAAATTGAGTATCAGTTACTTTCTCTCCGGGAGTAACTAAATTCACAATATCTACCACTGTACTTTCTAAATTACCCTTCAATTAATTTAGATTTTATTTTCAAATAACTGACTTTATTCTCCAATAACACAAGTCCTCTTGAAACTGGTTTCTCACTAGCAATACTATTTTGAAAAATGCATTTATTTATTTATTATATTATATCAAGAAAACTAAATAAGACCAAATAGTTTTAGTTAGCATGAGTTGGCTTTATTTACAAATATTTAAGATTAGAGAGTTTCCAGCGAACTATGAAAGCAACTAGTCCTAATAATTTATTAAAATCAACAATTTTTTGTAAATGTGACATGAAAATAAATTTGGGTGTAAAAATCGGATTTGGAGCCAAAAGTTCAAAACCTCAAGTACAAATGAGAATCAATTCTGAAGATAAAACTATTTATACACAAAAAACACCTAATATATCAAAATCAATTTTACACATCTACAATCACTTTGCGGTTCTCCTAAAAGTGAATCCAAATATGCACTTAATGTGTTTTAGTTCTGCAGTGGGTAAATATTGATTTTGTAATATAGATTTTGGTTAGACTGAATTAATAATAGAGTGGTTCATGTTTGAATGCATTCACGAAAAAGTTACTTTAGTTAATTTTACAACCTATAAGTGAAAGCCAAAAGTGAAAAGCACTCTATGTTTGCTTGAGCTCGCACTTCATTCTCGTGAATTATGTGAGGAGCTACAATTCATGGCTATTTCGAACCACGTTTGAAATGGTCAAAAACATGTTGCCAATATGAAGCGGGTAGTTCAAGCTTCTAGCTTACCATGCAATTTCACCGTGATTTCTATGTAATCCCAACACACGAATTCGTAGCTTTAAGTCAAATGCGCGGTGGGCCCTTTTTTATTGCAATATATCAAACACATGCCAAGTAGCTAAAAAACACTTACACCCTGAGTCCTGAGAAAGCCAAACATCTATTGAGCCAATAAAACCTACTTTTAAACACTTGAAACCCACGTTAGAGGATGCTCTCGCTGTTTCGAAATAGACACTTATGCAGTGTTTGGAACAGCTGAAAACAAGAACCATGATGAATTCGATCATGGGGGCTTGTATATCCAACTTTTTAGATGAAACAATAAAATAAAATGAAAACCTAATAGAAGTTTATTCAATTCAAAATCAATAGAATAACAAGACTAACTCTTCTCCTGATAAGGGATGTATATCAAATCAAATCAACTTATAAACACACACATGTTTGTGAAAAAACAAAAGAATTAGTTCACATGGAAAAAATGAGAAAATTACAGGTTCAATCCCGAAAAGGTCCCTACTGTACAAGCTGCATAGGGAAATGAAAAAAAACTACCAGGATTTACGATGCTCTTTGGCCAGTGCGAGTCTTTGAAATGATGTCCTTGAGATAGTCATAACGATCGCGGTGATACTCAATCCACAAACAGAGTTGCCTGATGGCCTCCCTCTTTTCCTCCCCCAAGTCCAAAATACCTTCCTCTTTCTCTTTCATCATCTTCTCCAGTTCTCCAACTGTCTTCTTAAGTTCAACAACAGTTGTTGTCAGATTCATCTTCTCTGATTCCTCTTTTCTTGCCTTTGCCTCTAGCTTCTCAACTTTCTCCCTCAGAGTCAATTCATGTTCCTTTTTACCCTGCAGCTCCTCCAACAAATGGTTTTTGTCTTCCTTTAACTGCTCTTTTTCCCTATTTATCTTCCTGACAGAGTCTTTTGCAACCTGAAGCTCCTGTGAGATGTTTGAGATACAATTGTCATAATTTTTACAATCGTCAGAAAATTTCCGGCTTACAGTATCTATGCCAGTTGTCACACTGTTCACACACTCTTTAATATTTGTGATCATTTCATGAAAGGCTTCATTGTTAGCAGTAATTGTTGCTGACAAAGTAGCAATCCTGTCTTCAAGTGCTTTTTGATCTTGCTGAAACTCTTCTTCTGTTTTTCTATAGCTCTCTTCCCTCTCACTTAGCAATTGTTCCGTGACCCGGAGCTTTTGGTTTGACAGACGAAGCTTTACTTCGAGCATTCTAACATTCTCAAGTAAAGTATTGATCTCATCTCCTTTCTCCTCTAAGTCTCTTGTCAGCTCATTATTCTCATGCTCTTTAAATCTTAGTTGCGCTTCAATTTCACTCTTCTGGTTGTGTTTGTAAGTCAATTCCCCTTGCAGACTTCCACACTGCAGTGCTATATGGAGATTCTCATTCTGCAGGTAACCCATATTTGTATGAAGCCTATTGATATCCTCAAGTAAAGTACTGATCTGATCTCCTTTCTCCTCTAAGTCTCTTGTCAGCTCATTATTCTCATGATCTTTAACTCTTAGTTGCTCTTCAATTTCACTTTTCTGGCTGCGCATGGAATTCAATTCCGACTGCACTCTTCCACACTCCAGTGCCATATTGATTTTCTCAGTCTGCAGGTAACCCATATTAGTTTGAAGCCTATTGATTTCCTCAGAGAAGGACTTGAACTCGGATTCACTCAGTGCCAATTTCTCCAATTCATCTATTTTGTCAAGTAGCTCCAACTTTTCCTGTCTCAATTGACTGATCTCATCGCTGTTGGCCTTTAGTTGCTCTTGATCTTCACTACTTTTTTGCTTTAAAGTGTCTACCTCATCATCTTTGGCTCTCAATTGTTTTTCAACTTCACTCTTTTGGCTGTCCATGGAATCCACTTCCAATTTCAGTTTCCAACACTGCTGTGCTAATTCCTGTTTCTCATTCTGCAGGGAAACCAAATCATTTTGAAGATTCTGGAGAACAGAGAACTCAGATTCTCTCTCAGCTGATCTTTTCTCCAAATCTTCTATTCTGTCATACAGCTCCAACTTCTCCTGTGTCAAATTCCTGATCTCATGGCTGTTGGCCCTCATTTTCTCATCATCTTCGCTATTTTTGTTCTTTATAGTGCTCATCTCTAATTCCAGATTTCTTATTTGCATGGTTAAATTTTCTCTGTCTTTGATGAGTCTCTTTTGTTCCACGGTTTTTCTGCCAACCTCCTCTTTTAGAGTTTGAATTTGATTCATACAATCAGAATTTTCTCTGACTTTTTCTACAAACTGAACTTCCAAGTCAGAGTTCTGGTGTTTTAGAGACTCCACTTTCTGCTGCAACACATTCACCTCTTTTGTAATGCTTTCCACTCGAGTTGATGCTTCATTGCTTTTAAGTTCTTCCAGTTCATTTTTCTGAGCATGTAATGTACCTTTAGTTATTTGCTCTTCCAGCTCCAGGAACAGTATTTTTGCCTCTAGTTCCCTGATTTTTGCCTCATTCTGATGCCCTTCATGCTTCTGATTCTGAGTGAGGGTTGAAAGTTCCTTTTCTCTTTCACCAAGTCTCTCCTTCAACTGAGTTGATTCCGCTACAAATTCTTGTATTCTATTCTGGGCCAGCTGAACCTCATTTGAAGTCTGTGAAAGTTCTGCTTTTAATGACTCATTTGCTTCCTTGGTGGCTTTCAGATTGTGGCTTATATTTGTTATTTGCAGTTCTGCATGTTCCAACTGCTGCTTCAGAATGGAAAGCTCATCTGTAACTGCCTGCACTTCAGTCCCAAGCGCCAATTTTTCATTATTCAGTTGATCAACGAGGGTTCTCAGGCCATCTGTAATCTTCTTTTCCTCGTCAATTTGTTGGAGAGCTGTCTCTTTCTCTATGGTCAAACTATCTTTTTCTGTCCTCAAGTCTTCCAATTTTTGACTCAGTTCAGCTTCTACATTACCAGATATGTCCAGTTGCTTATTCAGTTCAGCATTCTCAGCCAAAAGTTTTGATCTTTGAGTGCCTAATGCTTCAGCGTCAGTTTTTAAATCCATGATGGTTTTGTCCGCTTCTTGTATCTTGCTCAGTGCTGCTAGATATTTTGAATTTATATCCTCCTTCTCTTCATGTGTAATTGTCAGCTTCCGGTTTAACTCAGCGACTTCCACATGTGCCACTTCAAGTTCTTGTTTTAATCCATCAAATTTTTTTTCAAATTCATTTTCCAGCTGTCCATTTTTGCTGTGTTTATCTTTTGAAGAATAATCCGAATCTGAGTCAGAGCTAGATGAAGAATCTCCCTTTTCTTGATTGCCCTTGATCCCTTTCTTTAACTCACCTGTTAGATGATCATATTCTGCATAAAGCGATTGGTATTGATTGTGGAAATCTTCAATCAATTCAACAAGTGGTTCCTTCTTTGAAAGTTCTACCGGGGAACCATCCTCTTGAAGATTGTCATCTTTAATGAGTTTCAATATCCTTTTCACTTTGTCATCAATTTCTGTAGGAAAAGTAAAAAAAAACTCCAAATCATTTGTTTGATTATCATAAGGTGATCTATACATAAACCACAGCACATTTTTCATCTTCATCTTCCATGATATCATATTCTGACTGGCATGGGTGGAGATTATACCTGTTTTAGCTCCCTGGAGTTTCTCTTCTTTGTCTGGGTCAATGTAACTTTCAAAAATCAATTTTAAAGACTCTCTAAAGCGATGTTTCACCATCTTCTCTACTGATCTTCAATTTCTTACCAGTATCCAATCAAAGATAATCTGTTTTCCATGTTGATTCCAGGAAGTCAGGAGCTGAAAATTTTAACATAATTGTCTAATATTTGAGCACTGAGGTGCAAATATAGCTACTTTTTGTGCAATCAAATTTTTAATTTATGTTTATCAAGCCTGACAGGCAAAAATAAATTATAGTAAAACAACTGAATATGTAGAGATAACTTATTGTTACAAAATGTGGTCTCTTATTGTATTTTCATTTTTACAATATAAGATGAGATTATATGATATCCATGGCCACTGGTCAGTCTTCGGCATCAACAATTTGCCATAAAGGATATTTAGTTCATATATTTCCTATGTCACCATAAGACGGTGAGGTTTAATACTAACAAAAAGCTAATAATTATTTTGATATGATATCGCAATCAAAAGATGTAGAAAATCTAACGTAGAAGCTTCTTGCAGGGAAACAAAAAAATATTGAAATATAGGAAACATTGTCCGAGTATTTAGGGCTATTTGGATTATTAGTTTATTTTTGAGTTTATGAAAAACAACTTATGGAAATAAATAAATTTTTATGTTGATTCACAAGTTCTCACCAACAAAAATTATATCTTCATAAGTTATTTTTTTCCATAAACTATCTTAACAAACTTATAAATAATACATAAAAGCTTATTTATTTGCATAAGTTGTTTTGGATAAGTTCAAAATAATCTCTAGAAAAATAGAGAGCGAAAGAAAAGGCGAATGGGTAAATTCATTGGGGTCCTCCATTCACTGTCTAATGTCTAAAAAAGATGGAAGCAATTGCCATCATCACTCAACCAAAATTTGATTCGCCCGGCTTCTCAGTGTCTGGTCCCGAACTCCTAAAAGCTTGAAATTATCGTATCGACGGTCCAAATTTTACGCTATTAGGATTTAACACAATTCTACTATTTTTGAGAACAGAATAATCAAAATGAGATTGGATTATCAATTTTTAAAACAAGTAAAAAAAACAAGTAGAGAAAGAAACAGAGCCACTAATGCACCACCAACTCAACTACAATCTAGCGCCACGTCAACAACTCCAGGATCTTTCCAGAATTTAAACAAATTTTTTTAAAAAAAAACAACTCTGTAACTGTACTACCAAAAGAGAAAAAATATTGAGAAAACATGTAACAAACAATAATATTGATATTCAATATTTTAGAATTTTTACTATTTTTGTGAATTCGAATAGGTACCTGAGAATGAGATATCCTTTCAGCTTTCTTCTACTCTTTTGAATTTGTTAACCTCCAAGAACAAAGCCACCTATAAAGAAAGGGAGAAAATCATAAAATACAGTAAATTCATGTCAAGAAACTTCAACAGTTTATCAGTTTTCTTGATTAGTAGATAGCACTACTTAAGCTAATTTATCAATTTTTTCCTTAAAATCCAAAGAAAAGTAAAAAGCAGAATCGTCAAAGATCGTCACCTTTACAAGATTAACAGAACAGTAATTACAGGATTAAAGATCAGATAGGAAATTGCCTTCTCAAATCAAAACCATGTGCAACTGCATAGGATACAAAAAAATAGAAATAATCAAAGAAGAAACCGAGAGAAATAAATTGAAGTAAGCATGAATTCAGTTTCAATTCAAGGCCAAAAAAATGTTGATCGGATCGAATCCAAAAGGTGGAACTAACGATTCAAGAAAACTAAATCCAAAAGCAGAAACTAAGAGGCAAGAAGAGAACAAAAAATTTTGAATGAAAAAGTTCACGGTTACCTGGGGGGAGTGAAAAGAAGATTGTGGAGGTGGAATTAGAGGATCGAAACTTTAGGAAGAAAGTAATAAAGAAACGGGGAAGAAAGGAAGTTAAGGAGAGCTCTTCAGTTAATGCATGAGAGACACAAAGCTTTTAGTTTTAGTTTATCAAAATTAAGTTATAAATAAATAATAAATAATGATGTAAAAAGGGCTTTGTTTGGATTAGAGCGCTCCAAAGAAACGCAGACGCCAGCATTTTGCACCTTCAAATTTCAGGAATGGAATCTTTGGATTGCTTTTTTGATGTTTGCCCCCTTATTCTCTATTTTATTACCATAATACCACACTTGATTTTTGAGAAATTTCTAAAAGACTACTGATTATTTGTGTTTTGACTACTAATCATGCCAGAATCTATTTATTTAAGCAAAAAAGATATAAATTCTAGCGATTGCGGCTAGGCTTATGAATTAATTGGATAGTACAAATAAAGTTTATATGTGTTATCACTGCTTCGGATCTCTTTTATAAACAAAAATTATTATTCAATAAAAATTGACATATTTGGTCCAAATTAGACTAAATACATCAATTTCTTTTGACCAATTTTTATTTATAAAAGAGACTAGAAAGAGTAACTCTTTAACCAATATTGTACGCCATGTGACATAAGCTACCTTAAGATAGGACTCAGCCTAATACTCCCAAGTTTGATTCTCCCAACAAATTCAACATTGATTAGTGCGAAATTTTCTCCTAAGTACGAGTAGAGATTAATTTTTATTGAAAGCGTTGAGACACTCCGTATGAAGCCAACAATGATCTCAACCAAATAATTTTTTTTTAAAATATAGTTTAGTTCATAAGAAGAAAACAAAGAATATAAAATAAAAAACTTATTTAATGATATTAAATTAAAATATTATCTTAAACATACTCTTGATACTAAACATATTGCATAACACGTAGACGGATTGACATGTGACTTAGGACATGCAAAGTAGAGATTTCAAGGTCGAATTGGGTAGTCACGAAAATGTCCAGCTTAACAACGTCGATTTTGTCATTAGAGTACTGAAGCAGTAACTAACGTATCTCGAAATAACTTGACATTAGGTAATTGTTCAGACATTAAGATATTGGATAATTAAATGGGTTTCATTTAACCCAATATAAGTAGAGCTGACAAAATAGCATGATTAAGCAAAAAAAATTAGCACCATTAGGGACAAAATGCCAGAAAGGAGCACGATACAATGCTACGAAGATCCCTTTTATTTAGTAGCATGTTAAGGTTGATCTGGCTCCAGCTGCGGCACGTATAATCGTCATGGCTGGACGGCCCTTTCCATGTTCTGTAACAACAATAACTTGAGCTATATTATATATTTACTTTTTAGTGGAGAGTTTCAATTTTAAGACACTAAGAATATTCTCTTCATCACTCTTATATATTTACTTTTTAGTGGAGAGTTTCAATTTTATGACACTAAGAATATTCTCTTCATCACTCTCTACAACACTTTCTTAATGATTGGGATGGAGAGCGTTGTTAGGACTTCTCAAAGAAGCACTTACGCTAACTCACATAGGCACATTTTAACTGAGGACAAATCTGTGAAGCTGCTAATTATAGCCTTTGACAAATCTGCTAAATTTAGATTAACAGCTCTTTGTAATGTAATTTACAAAGTTGTTACTGAAGTAATAATAGGATTAAAGGGTTTCTGCCTAGTGAAAGGAAAAGAAAAAACAAAGTTGAAGTATTTTTGATTCTACAACAACTGCATCAGACTATTGGCAACAGGTAACTCCCATGTACAATTGGACATTTTTACCCCTCAAACTCATCATGTCTTCTTATTGACCTTCATGCTTGTAACCAAATTCCTTAAGTAGTAACAACGTTCACGATGAAACTCAACAACTACACAAAGTTGTCTTATTGCTTCCCTCTTTTTCTCACCAAGACTAACCAATTCCTCATCCTTTTCCTTCAAATTCTTTTCCAATTTCCCCACTTTCTTCTCAAGTTGACTCACTGCATTAGTCAAATTCAGCTTCTCTCCACCTCCTCTACTCACTTCTGCTTCTAAATTCCACACATTTTCTCTTAACAGCAATTCATTCTCTTTCAGTTCTTTCATTTCCTCATTCCTTTTCCTTATCCAATCCTTAGCAAATTGAACCTCACACAACATTTTTGACACACTTTTCACAACACATTCTCTTTGTTCCTCAACCATATCAGTTACTACATTTAATCTATTCAGAGCATCCTCAAATTCAAATCCCTTTAAAGTGGGACCACCCTCTTCTCCTTTAAGCTTTGTTAGTTCCTCTTCATAACTAGTAACTTTCTCTCCAAGTAACTTCATCTCTTCCTCGTACCTTTCTTTTGTTATTCTACAACTGTTTTTGTTTTCATTGTTCAGCTGTTCTGCCACGTGGATTCTTTGGTGCAATAAGCGGATATTATCTTCCATTTGCTTTCTAAACTCTTCTTTCAATTCCTCCATTTTTCTTTCTGCTGAACGTTGACTCAACTTGAACTTATTCAACATCGTTGTGTTTTCTTTCTCTTGATCAGCTAACTTGGTGTTCAAATTTTCCATCTTTGCTAAACTTTCTGCATATTCCTTCTGGCTTCTCTCTTCTCTCAGCTCTAACTTTGTTTTCTGTTCATGCAACGTGTCTAATTCTAGTCTCATTGCATTAACTTCAGCTTTCAATTTCAAAACTCCATTTTCATTGCTCTCATTTTCCTTCAAAAAATCAGATATCTCTTCACCTCTTTGTGTCATTGCTGCTTTCAGTTCATGATTTCTGTCCTGCAAGGCCTCGTTTTCATTCATCAACTGTTTAATCTCATAGCTTGTATCTCTTAACTTTTCTTCCAACTCATTTTCATGGTTTCTTCTAGTTTCCAATTCTAGTTCCAAATCCTTTATCTTAACAACAAAACCTTCTTTCTCTTTCTTCACGGTCTCTTTACTTGATCTCATTTTAGCTAAACTCTCCTTCAGAGTTCCTATCTCATTCGCATATTGAAACATTTGTTCTCCCTTTTTCTCCATCTGAGCTTCTAATTCTTTATTCTGATTCACTAGAGAATCCAACTTTTGCTGCAAAACATCAAGTTGCTTCATCAAGTCCTCTAGTTGGGATGTCACTTCATTATTATCAGATTTTATCTTTTCTTCCATTTCATCTTTCTTGCTCCTCATAGATCTTGTCTCCTCTTCAAGCTCACTAATCTGTGTCATCAAATTTTCAATATTGGACTTTGTCTGATCCTCATTGTTAGCGAGTTTCTTCTCAAGATTAAACACCACACCTTGTTTCTCTTTCAACAACAACTCAAGTTCTTTTACTTGGTCTTGCAGCTCAGTATTTTTCACACTCATCTTTTTAACTTCATTTGCTTGGCTTTCTATTTGAAGTTCAAGATTCATTTTCTGTTGGCTCAAGCTTTTCATCTCTTCCATCAATGTAGTTAACTTTCCCTCAGTCTTAAGAGGAAGAACTTCATTTGTATTATTATCATTACTATCATCATATAATTCTTCTGAGGAGAAGTATTCCGAGTCTGAGTCTGAATCTGAGGAAGAGATTGAAGATTTTGTGTTTCTTGTGTGAGAAGCTACTTTCTCAAAAACAGTATCATACAATGCATAAAGTGACTGGGATTGTTTGTGTAAGTCATCAGTTAGTCCAACAAGTTCTGCCTCTTTTTTAGAATGTCTGTGATTCCCATCTTTTTTGTTTTGGTTTTCATTCTTGATGAGCTTTCGGATTTTTGTGATGTTGTTCTCAATATCTGCAAAGAATGAAAAATGTTGATATATTTACATTAAATAATCCAATGTGAAATAGTAGAGTTTGACATGGCAAAAGTATATGTGTATTTATTATAAGAGAGAATGTTCACCTGTTTTGGTCCTTTTGAGTTCTTCAGCATTTTGAGGATCAATTAGACTTTCAAAGATCTTGATCGATTCTCCAGATGGGTGATTTATCATTTTTTATTACAATGGGACTACAATCAATGCTACATTTAGAAAGACATGCTGATCAAGGAACTGTTTGTTGTCTCCACAAATGACCAAGAATCCTGAAATTGAAAAAAAAAAGGTAGATAAACAAACTGAAGTCCATTTTGAAAATGTGTATGCATATGATGACATTGTAAATTTCCACTGAACTGAATAATTGATTATCTTGTTGGAACAGCTACATAATGTATAAAAAATACCAACAAAAAAAAACACTTTTCGTTATTATTATTAGGTTAAATATGTTTTTTTGTCCCTATAAAAAAATTAGGTATTGTCTCTAAAGTTGAAAACATTTCTTTTAATGCAGGGAACCTGAAATAGGTCCATATCAAGGGCCATCAAATTTAACTCTCAATAAATATCAATTATACATGTTTTTTGAAACCAAAAATAAATTATCAATATACACAATTTTGTAAGTTCATAAAATTGGGGTTTGAATTATGAAGCACATAAAATTTAGCATTCAGCGGTGTTAAATCTTTTGAGAGAGAATTTTGCCGCCCATTGTGGTTCTACCCAGCTCGAGGGATTAGTCTCTGCAGTTGTGCGCAGAGAATACTCAGTTTATTAAAAAAAATTAGAATTGCACCAATAATTAATCATTGTATTTTAGTAACCATTTCTCTCATTTATTTGATAGTTTTTTTTTTGGTTTAGCCCATTGTTGAATCCCCACGATTGTCCTAACACTTTTAACGTAAGACTAATCTCCGCTCGTGCTTAGAATCAAATTTCATACTAACCAATATCGAGTTTATCTATAATGAAAATAGAACCAGAGAGCAACGAGTCGACTCCGCATCCCAAAGGATATTAAACTATTTAGACAACGGTGTTGATTAAAAAATTGATAGAAAAGTGAATCTCTTTTTCTTTATAAAAGGACTTTGAGGGAATGAGTTTTTCTGCAGACACATGCAAAAGCAGTATAATAATAATAATAATTAAAAACTCTTATAAATCCACTCTTAGGTGCTCTATGGGTACTACAATGTGGACAAGGTTAATTGGCATCATGCATGCCCCGACCCACACTGCACTCCAAACATTTTAGATAGTGGATGTGTCTGGCTTAGGCTTGGCCACATGTCAACTTCACACATTCATCATTTGCAATTTGCAAAAACAGGACCTTACAATGCCATGATCAATGCCTTGCATAAATACAAGCTTTTTAAAACCTCTCCTTATCATCTGTTGTTTTCCTCATTTATTGAACCCAACAGGCTGTTTTCAAACCGAAAACGACCTTTACATTTCCTTCAAACGAACATTAATACTTCAAAACCACAGTAAGTCAGGAATCTAGAGGATACATGCATGCACAAATTCTAATGTATTGATAATAAATTCCAATTTAATCTAATTTATTCTCAATTAGCTAGGCATATTCATTCAGCATTGAATTATATTTCTATCAGATAATTCTTCAACAAATGTCAAATGTAAATAAAGCAGATAAATTAATAATATATAGATCTGATGGCATATCTGTTATTACCTGATAAAGATGAATGAAAGTCACTATCTGGAAATTGAGCTTTATGTATCTACCAAAACGATTTGATTAATAAAAACTGAAAACAAAAAGTAAAAGAATAAGAGAAACAATTTTTATAAATAAATAAATGAATCTGAAACAATAATGAGTATGTTATTATTGTCGTGCCTGGCCTTCTCTCTTGAGGTAATCTTGGCACTTCTCTGGAATAAGATGCCCTTGAAGATTAGAATTATTACGTTCTAGAGTCCCTTGAATATCATCTCGCGAATGAGAAACGACACGATACGAAATCATCTCAATGTGAATGTCCCTTCCTCAACTCTGATAATTAAACTCCGGCATTGCTCTGCTCCATTTGTTTCTTTGGGTTTTTCGGACGCACACAAAAAACAGGTGATGATGATGACAATAGGTACGAATCAAGTAGAATAATAGTTTTTGTCAAAACAAAAGTAGAATAATGTGCATGACTCGTGTAAATTAATTTATGTAGGAGTAATTTTTGTATTATATATATATATATATATATAATATATTAAATGATAATTTTGGTCAAAAAAATATTAAATGATAATTATTTTGTATTTTAAAAACTTAAAAAAGACTAACAGTTTTTTTGATAAAAAGACTAATAATTATAATAACAGTTTTTTTGATAAAAAGACTAATAATGATAAAAAGACTAATAATTATAATTAATAGGCTAAATACCATTTTTGGTCCTTTATCTTTACACGAAGTTTCACTTTCGTCATTTATCTTTTTTTTAGTCCGTTTTGGTCTTTTATCTTTCATTTTCGTTTCATTTTGGTCTCTGCCGTTAGTTTTTGTTAACGGACGCCACGCTAGCAGTTAACTGCTGACGTGGCGTCTTAAATTCATTAAATGACGTGGCAAAATAAGTATTATTTAATTCCAACAGATTTACACATAAGCAATTTCATTTTTGAATTTTTAAAAAAACAAAACATAAATAAACAAATAGCTAAACACTTAAATGAAACTAAAAATCTTAGAATCAAAAAGAAATCTGGAAAAATTGAAGAATAGTTAAGAACATCATCCCCTTCAAAACCCCGTCTTCATCTTCTCCACCACATCACCTTCATTTGAGCAGGTAAACCCTAAATTAAAAAGCGTCATCTTCATCTTCTTCCCCACTGAGTCAATGGCATCTTCCAATTTGAAGAGCTACTCATCATTTGGTCAATCTACCCAACGTCAACCTTCCCATGAGTGTTTGTATGGGGGAAAAAATGAGTTGTTCAAACTGTGAAGAAAGAAACCCCAAACAAAGGACATAAGTTCTGGGGCTGTAGGTATTTCGTGGTAACATTAATGGTGGTTGGACCCTCTATTCCGCCATTGTTACAGATCTGAGTTCCAGAAAGCAGTAATGTCATATAGGTGTCGAGATTTGAAACATAAATTACATAGATTTGGAACACAACTTACACATATTTGAAACACAACTTACACAGAATTCAAAATATTGTTCTAAACGAAATTGAAACACAACTTCGAATTCAAACACAAGCTACCACCTAACTACTCGCTAAAGTTACACCATTACACAAATTTTCTAGGTTTGACAATAAGCATTACACAAGCTACTAGTTAAACTCAGAATTGCATATTCAAAAGAAACTGAGAGGGACCAAATTGAAACAAAATAGATAATGAGAAGGACCAAAATGAAACCAAAGAAAAACATAGAGGACTAAAACGAAACAACGCGAGCTTCAGCAGAAATCCCAGATCTGGAACTCAAATCTGCAACAATAGCTCTTCAAATTGGAAGATGCCCAGATCTGATGTTAAATTGAACCAGACCCAGATCAGAAGAAACGAAACGAAACAGATTGCAGATGAAATCCAACCCTAATCGATTTCAAAACGAAATTCAACACGTTTCCAGATGAAATCAAAACAAAATTCAACCCTAAAGCCCAAATCGAAATTCAAACCTAAAACCCAAATCGAAGTAGTAGATGAGAAAGAAACAAAAAAAGAAAGAAGATGAAGTTTTCCATAAAGAAGAAGATGAGGTTAACGTGTTGTTTCCCAGAATTTCTGGGTTTCTAAAATGACATTGTTTCAAATCCAAAATTTCTCCTCAATTCATTTTAATATTTTAATTATTTTCATGTTTTGTAATATTTTCATTTATGTTTTTATCAATTTAATGTTAATGCTGATGTGGTATTGCATATATTAATAAAATAATATTAGATTTACCACGTCAATTAATGAAAATGGGCGCCACGTCAGCAGTTAACTGCCAGCGTGGCGTCCATCAGTTTAAACTGACGGCAGGGACGAAAGTGAAACAAAAATGAAACATAAATGACCAAAACGGACCAAAAAAATGATAAAGGACAAAAGTGAAACTTCGTGTAAAGATAAAGGACCAAAAGTGGTATTTAACCTAATTAATATTAGTCAAAGTAAATAATATTTGCTACATATCTATATAAAGACTAACAATTTTTTGATAATAAAGACAAATAATTTTAAACTATTATTATAAATAATATTAGTCAAAGTAAATGATATTTGCTACATATCTATATAAATACTAACAATTTTTTGCTAACAAAGACTAATAATTATAAACTATTATTATTAATAATATTAGTCAAAGTAAATGATATTTGCTAAATATCTATATAAAGACTAACAATTTTTTGCTAACAAAAACTAATAACTATAAACTATTGTTATAAATAATGTTAGTTAAAGTAAATAATATTTTCTACATATCTATATACTAAAAAGTTTTTTTTAGATAAGCAATACTTCATTGAAAAAAGCACTAGGGGTGCTCAAACCCAAACAACAAAAGTTACATATTGTTTAGGCAATGAAGTGGATTAAGCCACCAAGCAGAAATATCAAAATTTAAATTACAATGAGATATATAGACCAACCAACTTCAAGTTAACTGCTTGATGTGTGACATGATAGATTCAATGTTGGGATCATCGTTCTTGAAGATAAGAGCATTCCTAGCCAACCAAATACTCCAACAAGTAGTCAACCAAATTAAGTGTTTTGTTTTCTTGGCCTTTTTACCTTTGGATAGCTTCCCCCACCAAATACAATGTTCGAGCAAGCTGTTGGATCCCACATGGTCGATCCTACACCAAACGCACACCCGCGACCAAATATTTGATGCAAAGGTGCAGCTCAAAAACAGGTGAAACTGCGATTCAACTTCATTCCAACACAATGGACAGAGAGCGTCATCGTCCGGTGCGATAACAAGTCGGTGTCGCAAATTTCCGCGAGTTGGAAGAGCATCCCTAAGTAAGCGCCATCCAAAAACAATAACCTTGGAGGGAGCGACACATCTCCATAACTTCTCCAACATCTTATGTAATTCATTTTGATCGCTCCCCATTACCTCCCGAAGCATCTCTTTGTAACAAGAACGGACGGTAAATTTTTTCGAAGTCTCAAGCTTCCATATCCAAGTATCCTCAATCCCTTGAGCAAGAGTCACTGGGGCCAAGATTTGTTGGAGATATGCAGCCTCCAAATGATTAACATGCGATTGAGATACTAGCCAAGATTCATTCCACCGCTAAACTCCATCCCTCCACCCTCCAAAGTCCCACACCACCACACGGTTTGATTCACGGCCCGTCCATAGAGAAGGAAAAAGCCGAGAAAAAGAAGAAGTTCCCAACCAAACATCATTCCAAAAATCCACCGAAGCGCCATTCCCCATCCTACGAGAAACCTGCTGGCCGAAAAAATATAGAGGAGAAAACGCGAGATCAAGCATCATCAAATCACGCCACCAAATAGACCCAACAACACCTCTTCTTAATGCACCCTCCGACCGTTGTATAAAGGCATCCTTGAAGCTTCCATATCTATGAAATAATAAGCCTTTCCAAGGAGCGAAATCAACAACAAGTGCCCGCCACTTCCACTTACTTAAAAGAGCCACATTAAATAAATCTAAATTTTTGATACCGAGGCCTCCGTCATTCTTCGGTTTGCAAATTTTGTCCCAAGCAACCCAATACATACCCCTATCTCCATCATTGATTTGCCACAGAAAATCCCTTTGTATTTTAATCATTGCTTTAATAACCGACTTCGGTGCTTTATAGAAAGAAAAGAAATACAAAGGGATACTATTTAACACCGAATTAATAAGAGTGACTCTACCTCCAATTGAAAGATGACGCCCCTTCCATGATGCTAACCTTTTTCAAAGCATATCAAGTACCGGCTTCCACATTGTCGCCCTTCTTGGATTGGCCCCAACCGAAATCCCCAATAACTTAAACGGGATGGACTCCGTTTTACAATGAAGGAAAGTAGAAGCGGAATCAAGAAACTCCTCTGAAGTGTTAATACCAATGATCTTGCTCTTATGAAAATTCACACGTAACCCGGAAACCAATTCAAAGCTTCTTAAAATTGTCTTGATGGCCCACAGATTATCCCAAGAAGGCTTCCCCATTAACACCGCAAATAGTCAATCTCCACCACTTTAGCTACTAAAGCCGACAAGCCTTCCACCACAATGAGGAACAAAAAAGGGGAAAGAGGATCCCCTTGTCTCAAACCTCTAAACGCCTTAAAATCATTAGTGGGACTCCCATTAACCAACACCGAAAAAGTAGTATTGCAAACACAAGACTTCATCCAAAGAATCCATTTTTGAGGAAAGCCCATCCGATCTAACATATAAAATAAGAACTTCCACCAGATGGAGTCATATGCCTTCTCGAAATCAACTTTAAAAATCAAACATTCACCCTTCGATCTCTTAGCATAATCAACTACCTCATTAATGACCAACACCCCGTCCAAAATTTGCCTACCCCCCAAAAAAGCCGATTGGCTATTCGATATAACACTAGGGAGCACCTTCTTAAGCCGATTTGCCAACACTTTTGCCAAAATTTCGTAGAGAGACCCTATCAACGAAATCGGTCTATACTCCCCCAAACCTTGAGGATTATCATTTTTGGGAATCAATGCAATAAAAGTTGCGCTAATGGCCTTAGGGAGAAATGTTTTATCATGAAATTCATTAATAAAATCAACATCCTTTTTCAACAAATCCCAACATAATTTGATGAAGCTCATGTTAAAACCATCCGGCCGGGGGCTCTTATCGCCATCACACCTCCACACTTCCTCCCTAATTTCTTCCTCCGAAAAAGGTTCGATCAAGAAATCCATATCAACACGAGAAAGCTGATTAAAAGCAAGACCATCAAGAGTGGGGCGAAATTGACAAGACTCCACAAAACACTTCTCAAAATGATGTTTAACCGAATTCTTCACTTCCTCCACCTCCTCCATCATCTCACCATTACTCCTTAATAACAACAAACTACAACGGCGCCTTTTAAATTTTAAAAGGGAATGGAAATACCTTGAGTTCATGTCACCTTCCTTGATCCACTGTGCTCGAGACTTTTGCGCCAAAATTGACTCCTTTGCTTGAATTTGATTCCAAAAAGAAGTTGAGACCTCCTTTCGGTTCATAACCAAAGCGCTATCCCACCCCTCACATAAAGCATGGTCAAGCGAATTCAAATCCCGAACCAACGACTCTATGTTCAAGTCAAGCTTACCGAACACCTCTCTATTCCAACCCCGCAATTTCTCCTTTAAAAGCTTGAATTTTTCCTTTACCACATGAGCCTTATGACCCCTAATATTGAACCTATTCCAGCACTCCTTCACAAAGGGTAAGAAATCAGCATGATCATACCAAGCCTTAAATATCCGAAAAGGCTTTGGCCCCCAGTCTTTTGCAAGACGAAGGAGCAAAATAGGATTGTGATCGGATATGTCACGCTTACCAATCCATTGTCCAGATATGCCCCACAAATCAATTAAACCCTCAGAAACAAGGAACCTATCCAAACGACAATGATTACCAAATAGATACAAATTACATCTTCTTCAAATAATGATAATAATTATAATTATAATAATAATAATAAAGTCAAATAATAACAATAGTAATAATAATTATAATAAATCGTGCTTAACAAAATAAAGTTGTTGATTATTTATTCTTGGGAAATATATTTAAACAAAATAAGTATATATATATATATATATATATATATATATATATATTAATTCTTGAGTCATGTGCTTTGGCCCACTTAATTTTCTATTTTCACTAATTTAAAAGTCAATTAATTTAAATACTAATATTTAAAAAAAATTCCTTAACTAATTAATATTTTGAGTACTAATACTGTATAAAAGTAAAATAAATAATTTTTTATATTTTCTCGCTTACTCTCTATTTTTTTTTTACAATTTGTTTTCACCTTTTTCATCTATTTCTTTTTTTTTTACTCTTTTGTCAACTTTTGTTACAATTTGTTTTCACCATTTTTAAAACTTAATTAATTAAAATACTATTATTTCAAAAATTATTTTCCTAAACTAATTAATATTTCAAATAATAATATTTTATAAAAGTAAAATTGTTAAATATTTTTATTCCCCTACCCACGGTCTTTTTTCTTTTCCAATTCTAATGTTCGCTTGGGCCATGGCTTTTTGCCGACTTCTTTTACTATTTTCATCACTTTAAAAAAACTAGTTATTCCAAATACTATTATTTTAAATACTAATATTTTAAAAATTGTTTTTTGTTTAATAATTAAAATTTCAAATAACAATATTTTATAAAAGTAAAATGATTAAGTAAACTAATAATATACTATTAATACCAAGTTTTAAATTTTTCTTTCCAATAAGACTATCTTTCCTTAATTACGCATGCTTTTGTTTTAATTTTCAATTGTGTCATTATACATAGTATTAATTGTTATATTAATTTCTGTATCAAAAATTGTTATATTAATTCAAATAATAATAGTTTAAATATTAATTATTTAAATACTATTATGTCAAAATAATTTCTTTTTTTTTACCACAATAATTTCTACCAACTATTTAATATGTCAAAAATTAAATAAAATAATATTAAGTTTTAAATTTCTCTTTTGCCAAAAAAAGAATTAAATTTCTCTTCTTTCTATCTTTCTTTCTCTTTTCTTTTGGTTTTAATCTGGAAAAGGGACTTCAAAAAGGTGAAGGTTTTACCGTGTGGTGGAAGAAGTGAACAGAGGTTTGCCCAGCGTTTGTTTTTCTCCGACGATTTCAAAGCCTTCAATTTCATCACCGAAACGATAAAAAGCTGAATCCCCACGCGTAAAAATCGCTTTCTTTCGAGTAAGTGCTTATGTTTCCCAGCTTCTGGATGCAGTGCGTCCCCATCCATGTTAACACTGTTTCTCGCAGAAAGTATTTTCTCAGGTTTGTTTAATTCTCACGATTTTCAGTATTTGATTAATTAATGCCAATACCTCTCGTTTATGTTGTTCATTTTTCAAAATTTCGCCCCTTTTATCGCTGCTATTGCGTTTTGGAAACACTAAAAAAGCATATTCATATCATGTCGTGTCTGCGATTGCTAATATTTTAATTTATTTAGGGTTTGCAGAATTTGAATTTCTCTGAGTGTAAATTGCTATATCGTAAGGGTAATTTGTGAGGCACTTGCTGAATTTTATGCCGGTGGATATGGAACTATAGGATTTAACAATATGGACGTTGAATTGGTTGATGAGGCAACCGAGTTGGAGGTTTCTGAGAGTTTACAACATCAAAGCAAAGATGATGAGTATTCATTAAACCCTAGATGCTATAAACTGTTGAAACCCCAAATAATACATAATGATTACGCCGAAATCCCTCCTTCAGAATTTGTTGATATCTCACAAGGCAAGAATGTAGTTGAATCCACCACCAGGCATGTTGCCACATCAGAACGTCTTCATCCGAGTCATTTTTTGGATGGTGATGCTTGTAACATGGTTGAAGAGTTAACAGTGAAGAGCTATGATGGTTCTAGCTTAGACATTGGTACCTCGAGCAGCCGCAAGCTTATTTATAATAGCCAGAGTCAAAGGGGGCATCTTCATCAGCCAGCTAGTAATTCGGGAATGGGAGATTCAGTAAGTAATGCTGGGTACATAAATAATGTTCAAGCTACAAAATCACTTGGTGGTGATCAGAGCAATACCATGAGACACTTGGAAACTGTTGAACATGGAGCTGAACAGAAAGAGGACGTGGATGATGCTAGCAGAAGAGTACGAACGAAAATGGTATCCCGATCAGGATTTGCAGAGTATTTTATTAAGAGTACGTTGAAGGGAAAGGGTATTGTTTGTAAAGGTCCATCCTCTAATGGCTCATGTGTTGAGTCTAGAGAACAGAGTCTGATAAAGGCTGGCATTGCTACACAGAAGGATTCTAAGGTGTCACTAAGCTCTGGTTCTAAAACTGCAAAGTCTCCTCATAATGTTTCGTCGCTAAGACCTGATGGGTCTGCCTGTGATGGCGTGACTTTGAGAGAATGGTTGAAGGCTGGGTACCGCAGGGGAAGCAAAACAGAGTACTTGAATATATTTAGAAATATTGTGGATTTTGTGGATGGCTATCACTCTCGTGGTGTTGCTCTGCAAAATTTGTGCCCATCTTATTTCAAACTGTTACCATCAAACCAGGTTATGTACCTTGGTTTGCCTCCTCAGAAACAGATGTTAGATAATGTTACAAATTCTGAAGTTCTTCAGTTTGATAATTCTTTCACTAGAAAAAGGACGTCAGAGAAGGTAATACCTCATTTTCTTGATATGCGGTTGAAGAAGCAGAAATTTAATGAGAATGTAGGAGTTACTGGAGAATTAAGTGAGCGCTCTCCAAAGGATGAACAAATTTGGAGAATGCCTAGCATCCCTCACATGTCTACTGCTGGCCTGCCGCAACTGACATCTTTGAATGGGAGTCTGGAAGATAAGTGGTATACAAGTCCCGAGGGAGGTTGCTCAACATCATCAAATATCTACTGTCTGGGAGTCCTCTTCTTTGAGGTACGTACCTAGTTGATAAATCTCTCTTTTTATTACTCATATGCAAATGTTCATTCATGCACTTAGTATATTGTCGATTCTTAAAAATCTATTCTGATGCATCTATATTCCATGCTGGCATTTTCTTTCTCTCAATCATACATTAATCTTGCACTCATATCTGTATCGGATATCTTTAACATTTGTGAAATGATATTCCATTGTCAAAATAATGATAAATAAATAACTTAGCCCTTTCATTTCCTATGTTTTTCTTCCCCGTTGTGAGCATAGTTTTCTTGATCATGTCGAATACTATACGTAATCAAAATTCAAAATATCAAATTGTCTTTTTCTATTTGAGCATAGTGTCCCGAACAGACAGTCATGACATTAACTATTAAATGTGGCCAGCAGAAAATTGAGAAAACGCCATAATCCAGTCTATCTTGTTGGAGTCAGAAGGATTAAAAAAATATGGTCGTCACACTTCCAACATGTCACAAAATAATGCTTGCACAATGATTAAAAGAAAAAATAGAGTTGCTGCGTACCTAAAATCTTCAATATTTTCAATCAATATGTTATAATCTAAAGAAATTTAATCCATTGATTGTTTTATCAGACCTTCGAATGATCTTATATTCTTTAATTAAGTACAAATTATCAGTCAATGCTTATGTAGTAGTTCAGTTGCCTAAGTTTAACATAAAGTCAATGACCGATTATATTTTGGTCATTTCTTTCAGTTACTTGGCCATTTTGACTCAGAAAGAGCGCATATTGCAGCAATGTCTGATCTTCGTAATAGGATTCTTCCTCCTGTTTTCCTATCAGAAAATCTTAAGGAAGCTGGATTTTGCCTTCTTCTGCTGCATCCCGAACCTTCATCACGTCCAACAACAAGGTAACACTGAAATAGGTTTACTTTGATTAATATCTATTGTGAAAATGATTTCAAAAACATCTGCTATAGAGATCTCATTTGTTTCTTTGACAAGTTTTAGCATATTGATTGTATGATTTTAAGTATTATAAAAATCAATATTCTTCTCTTTCAGTCCTTATATACAGAATTGACAAAGTTTTGGTTTATTATTTTACTAGCCAGCTAGTCCTTAAAACATGAATATGATTATGCAGCATAATCATATGATGCACAGATACTTCAGTTTTGTTGTTGTATCCGTATCCGATAGGTATCATATCCGATACTTCCCGATACTTTCCTGATCCGTCATAAGTGTATGACATAGTAGTATTAAAATGTTTTCTTACTTTTTAAAAAATAAAAGTCCCTATACGTCGTAAGGACACCTTTAGTACGGTTTATAAGCACGAGAACAAAGGTAATTTGTGTCATACAATCACAAGAGAGAAAACAACTATCCCCTGTCTTTATTTTATAAGTGCAACCCTCTAGTTTCTATGTGTTTTTTTGTGCTACCCTATGTTTCTTTGGGTCTATGTGTTTTTGTATGTCCTATTATTTTGTGAATATTTTATTATTTTATAAGCAAAATCTACACGCATTGTATCCTATGTTTTTCAAGGAAGTATGTATTTCAATATAGTAATGAGCACATTATAAAAAGGCTAGGAGAAGGAGGAGCAAGGAAAACTGTAAAGAGAGGTCATGGCAAAAAAATCAGAAGTTAATGTGGAGAGAAGAGAAAGAAAAGTATTGGAAAGTTGGTATCCTGTCCATGGAGAGGGGGATAGGGGATAAGAAGATCTTGGACACATGCAAGGAGTAGAGTAAAAGATGGAAGAATGGGGGGGGGGGGCGCAAGGGGGGGGGGGGGGGGGGGGGGGGGGGGGGTGGGGGGGATGGAAGTTATTGAGGACTAAGAGGTGGGGCACCTCGGGCTCACATTTTCTGAGATGGAGTCTTACAGTTCTGGTTCTAGAATTTATTTTGGTATTTGAAGGATTTTCCGTTTTCCTGTGTGTTCAAGTTTTATATCTATCACATACTATTTTAATTTCCTCAAGTTATAACTTATTTTGCATAACAGGGAGATCCTACAATCTGAAGTGATTAATGGACTGCAGGAGGTCCATAGTGAGGAACTATTATCAAGTCTTGAACACGATGATGCTGAATCAGAATTATTATTGCGTTTCCTCAACTCACTGGAAGAGCAGAAGCACAAGGATGCCCTCAAATTGGTAGAAGAAATCAAATGCTTGGAATCAGATATTAAAGAGGTGGTGAGAAGACACGACTTAAGAAAACCTTTGCTTCCCTCCAACTTTCAGAATGGCTCCTCTAGTCAAAAGGAGAGTGTCTCTCTTAATCAAGATCCTTCAAGTTCAGAAACATCGGCGCCACCAGGATACACCATTTCTAATGTGAGTGAACCAAGATTGACAAATTTATGCCAGCTTGAAAGTGCTTATTTTTCCATGAGATCCAAAATTAAGCTTCCTGGAACAAATGCTGCAACTCACCCAGATAAAGATGTGCTGAAAAGTCGTGAGAACTGGTGTATGTCCCAAAAAAACACAGAACATCTTAAAACGACAGATGCTTTAGGAGCTTTCTTTGACGGTTTGTGCAAGTATGGACGCTATAGTAAGTTTGAAGTTCGGGGTGCACTAAGAAATGCAGATTTTAACAATCCTGCAAATGTAATCTGCTCTATGAGTTTTGATAGAGATGAAGACTACTTTGCCACCGCTGGGATATCAAAGAAAATAAAAGTTTTTGAGTTCAATGCACTTATCGATGACTCTATTGATATCCATTATCCTGTAGTTGAGATGTCAAACAGATCAAAGCTCAGTTGTATCTGCTGGAATAACTACATCAAGAACTATCTTGCCTCCACGGACTTTGATGGTGTAGTTAAGGTTTGTATGAGTTGCACGCGTGACACCATTTGAATTATTACTTATATCATTGGCAGACATTATTACTATCAATCAGTTGCTTTTAACTTGGAGAGTCCACTAAATTTTTCACTTGTGTATTTGGGTTGAAACTATCCTTGGGGGTGAGTTTTTTATATTCTTAAAATTGGGGGGTTTGAAACATTATGGGTAAAATTAATGTGAAAAACTACTGAAAATTCATCATTTAATTTTTCATTCCCATTTTATGAATATATTAATTGAATCCTAAGTGCAGCATACTCCTCTATTTTTCTCCAGATTGGCATCCAAGTTTTAATTAGCTTATTAGTATGTTGGTGCATTTTTATAAGATTGGCGTCCTAATTGGTTTGCATGATTCCCTGTGTTTCATGAAAATTGTTTTTCAACATGAAGTTTTTAAGGATGTCCATGTCTCTTGGTTTTAAAGGTTGATTGATTTTTTAACTTATTTAATTTAGTACTCTATATTGAAAATGGTGCTGAACACGATTGTTTCTTAATGATTGCTATGTTCTGATTTCCAGCATCACTAATATATTGCCCAATTGGGTGCATTTTCAGCTTTGGGATGCTAATACAGGTCAAGGGTTTTCGCAATTCACCGAACATGAAAAGAGGGCCTGGTCTGTTGATTTCTCTGTGGTATGCCCTACAAGATTTGCCAGTGGGAGTGATGATTGTTCTGTTAAACTGTGGAGTACAAGTGAGGTAATCTAAGTAACTGGCTTACAATGCAATTGATTGCTGCTTTCTTTCAAGTCGTTATATCATTTTTGAATCTGCATAACATAATCAAAAGTTTTATAGTTAAAACCACCAGGTTAGAGCTTTATTTTGCAAAATGTATACTATGTCAGTAGAAACCATTTCTTCCTGAGCCGGTATACTGATATGAATGGTGATAATTTTTCTAGGCGGTGTGGATAAGTTTTGTATCACATGGTTACTTCACTTAATCTCAAACTACTACCAAAAAAAATACATGATAGTTTCTTCATTTTGCAGAGGAACAGCTTAAGCACGATCAGAAATGTTGCTAATGTCTGCTGTGTTAATTTCTCTGCTCATTCCCCCCATCTGCTGGCCTTTGGTTCTGCGGATAACTCAACTTATTGCTATGATCTTCGCAAACTTAGAATCCCCTGGTGTGTGTTGGCTGGCCACCGCAAAGCTGTAAGCTATGTCAAATTCTTGGACTCTGAAACACTTCTTTCAGCATCAACCGATAATACATTAAAGATCTGGGATCTCAATAAGGCCTCACCTAAGGGTCCATCAACTAGTGCTTGCAGGTTAACCCTGTCAGGGCATACTAATGAGAAGGTTTGGTGTTATAGTATTGTTTGGAAATTATGTTTGTGGGTTCTCCAAGGGTTTTTGCATCACAATTTTTATAATTTATTTACAAAAGAAATGAAAAGATTCACTGTTCTAAACATGATCGATGTTCTGTGACTCAGTAGTGAAAACAAGTTTACACTATCCAGATTTCAGTTGCTCAAAAATATTGTTAACAATGTGCAACTCGTAGGGCTGCATGTCCGAAATTTGACCTTGTTTTGTCATTAAACTGACCTACTTATTTTTATGTTTACCAAGTTTAGTTGGCTGATATCTTCCTTCCATTTCTTGCTTTGACAGAATTTTGTGGGTTTATCAGCTGCCAATGGATATATTGCATGTGGTTCAGAAACAAATGAGGTATATATTCCTTTCCATGATAGCATTTGTTAGATTGGCTTTACCTTGCCGAATACAAAATCTTAAATCAATTAGTGATCCAGCTGCCATTTAGGTTATCTTAATCACACTTGTACTGTAGTATATCAACTAATAACTATTCACAAATTTTGCATATGCACAAATTGTGATGACTGATGACGCATATCTGTGACTTGCAATATTATAATCTATTTATGATCTAGACATGGAAGAGGGTGGTCTGAACTCTGAAGTTTTTATTTATAAGCTTACGTTACATGTTTTTTTCTTTTAGCATAATACTTGTAAAACCTTGCAGGTTTACGCTTATTATAGATCTCTTCCTATGCCAGTCACTTCGTACAAGTTTGGGTCTATTGATCCCATTTCTGGCAAAGAGACTGTTGATGACAATGGTCAGTTTGTTTCAAGTGTATGCTGCAGAGCAAAATCAGACACGGTTATTGCGGCCAGTTCAAGTGGATGGATAAAAGTTTTACAGATGGTTTGAGGGAATTTTCGTCTTTAAATGACGTCTGTTATTTGCGGAGTCATGCAGTTTTTACCCTTGCCATTCAGGCAAATCCCATTAATATGCTCCCTGCGTATATAAAATTCTTTTGACATCTTGTGCTCTTGCTTATATTTTGATGTATATGGGGTTGGGTTTAGGCCTATTTGGATGGAGCGACAGATTCAGCATAAATCCGCAACTTTATAATTAGGTTGGATTCAACATGCTGAGGAAGCTCAGGCTTTAAACCAGAATTTAAAGCTGTCTTTGTAGAAAAGGTATGTTTGTGCATAGAGTCTCGAGGATCAATATTTAGTGAGGAAGGGAATTCACTATGAAAAAGTTCAACACTACCGAATGGGAGTTTATACTACAGAGTACAATAATATACCTAGTGTCTCTGTATGCATGCATTGTTTTGTGGTCCTTTTTAAAAGCAAATCCTATAGAAGGACTAGCAATTGCGCGCCTGTAACTAAAATAGCATTATAGACTGACAATGTGTATACTTTTTTTTCTTTTTCTGTTGCCCTACAAATGGCATCCAACTGCGATGATATTGTGCGAGGGTTTGCTGAAAATTTGAGGCCAATAATTACAATGAATCAACGTTAATTTTGTTTATTATCTAAATTTTATAAGTATCTGTATCAAACTATTAGATATTAGCCGGTACAATAATTACAATGAACTCCAGCTAATCCATTTTTGGTTTAGACCAGGGTACCCACCATTGAATGCGGTGACTAATCCCTTCGCTGGATTGGAAGCACCTCGAAGGGTGGGACAGCTGGCCCAGAGATTTAAAAATGCTTCATACCTAGCTAATCCATTTTGATATAATAAGTTAAATTCTTTTTTTTAGAGTGAAATAGTTTTGACAATAATTTGTTTGATAAAATATTGTTTGATTACCTCAACCAATGCAATGTTATTCTTTTGGCAATCAATCAATACATAAAATTTTATTCATTAGAAATAGGCACGTTGTCATAGTAAATAATTATAAAAAAAATTATGAGTTAAATTAATTATTTAGACATAACTTTCATTTAATTTGTTATATCCTACAAAAATAATTTATTAAAATGCAGTGTGAGTGAGTTTTCCACGTGAGGGTATTTTGGGAATATCTAAGGATTGAGAGTATCCACTGAGGAGAGGGGGAGTTGGACGAAGTATGGGCCATCAGTTTTCAGTCGGACCAGTCTGATCCAGTCCAGTCTGGATTTCATAACAATCCAAAAACTAAACCGCCATTTGTGATCTGTTGGGTTGTTGTGAGCCAAATAAAAATAAAAAATAAAACTTGCGAATAAAGAAAGGTGGGAGGGGTAGGAACAAGATAAGAGTGGTAGGCAGTATGCATGTGAGTGACGCCAAAAGCGTGTCAGTGATTAAGAAGTGCGAATCCATTTCAAAACCATAACCAATGGGTAATCCACCACCCAGTCACATGGCTTACCGAAACATACGGCTGGCTTGTTAACCCCACCATTACAAAATGCCATTCTCTCGCTAGCTACCGGCTTCACCGGTTGCCTCTCTCCTATTTTGTCTCTCCTACGCACATTACCAACTCACAACTGTAACCACCTTTTAAACCTCTTTCTCTCTCTCGGCCGTTCCTCCTTCACACCACTTGCGCATTCCTTTTTCTCTTTCTCTCTCGGAGTGCCTCTTCTGCATTCGAGAGAGACGCTGCTGCAGAGAGAAATAAAACAATCATCTATCAACGTTACGTTCTAATTTTTAGGTTTTCTTATTCTAACGGATATGGCGGCTCCTAAAAACTCGTTCGGATTCGGAGTAGTGGCCATGTTTGCCGCTCTCATCTTTGCTCTTTCAATGCCCGCTGCTGTTAACGCTCAAACCCTAGCTCCTGCACCTGCTCCTACCAGCGACGGTAATTAATTATCCTCTATTTTTCTTCGCAGATCTATGATCGTTAACGTGTTTACGCCAGATCCAATTACGTGGATCTGGATCTCTACGTATATTCAACCTCTAATTTTATGTGCTTTCTCGTATTATATTATTTAGGGAATATAATGTACTTGCATTGTTTTTATTTCTGATAAACTAGAATTTTATTAATAATTCTTCAATTTGTTGATATTATTTTGGTGTTGTGTTGTTCAGGATCGTCGGTTGATCAGGGAATTGCTTATTTGTTGATGTTGTTGGCTTTGGTATTGACATACCTCATCCACTCGGCTGACATTTCTTCCACCTTTTGAATTGAATGCATATGGAGACTGGAGAGAGTGTTAGATTGATTGAGAGGTGCTATCTTATGTTTATTTTCCGTAGTGAAGAAACTGATCTGTGCCATCGGTGCCTTGTGGTTGCGTTGTAATTAGTACCAATGTCACATTCATGTCTTTTTTCTTAGTAATTTAATGATTATCTTGATCTTTGGGAATTATGTGCGTTTGTGTAGCCAGATTGATTAACAATCATTATTCATTTGTGTAGAGCTAGCTATTCCAAAGTATAGAGAGACGGCGATTTTAAAATTTTGTGTTGACCAATAAGTGAGAGTTGGAAAGTGTTTCTGCTCATATTCCACAATAAAGTGGATTCTAATCTCGTTGTCGATTAGAAGGCCTCGTTCTGGAGGCTTTCCCTTATATAGATGAACCCCAACACCTAACTCGTTGAAACTTTATTTTAGGAAAAAAAGAAAAAAATAAGTATTTCAATAAACCACTTTTTTTACAGCATTTTGATAAACCTGTTGAACTTGCGATTTTCACAACTCAAATTCTGACAGTATATCAATTAAGGAAAATGATTATGAAGCAATCAAAACACGAATCGTACTAACAGTTACCCTGGCTCACTTTTACACCTGTTTACCCATGATCTCCGTCAAAGACGTAACTAACAATATTTTTTACACGGATAATGCACACGTCCTATATCACCCTGCACTACCTGGTGTGTAATTAAGCGTTGCTTCTTGCTTTTCGTTGCTTTTCGTTTCGTGTCAAGTAGCGGTGCTCTTTTTACACATATCTTGTGTTTAGTTAAAATGTGTTCGTAACAAATTGACAGGATCATCAGGCAAAGATGAATCCATTGTTCTTTCTCCCTCAGTGATCCAGGTTATCATGTAAAGCCATAAATCTCATCCATTAGAATGCTAAAAGTTCTATTCATCGTTAACTTAGAAATACATATATTGCAATAGGTCATAAATTCCATTTCATGTTGCAAAAGGATTCTGAAAATTCAAGCAGAACAAGGTAAACTGGAAATCTTTTGCTTTCCAGGCCACCAATTATGATTAAGGTGGGTAAGGCAAACATATAGCATGACATCCAATGGTGAATGATGCAAGCCATCGATTTCACCTTCTATTCAACTTTACACTCGAAACCCCCCCAAAAAAATTGACAATCAAAATTGTTTGTGCATATGTGAACTGCTTCTGCACTTTTGAACAGTAATAAATGGTAAATATGGAGGAGTATGAGGCGGGACGACGAGACATGAAGCCATGAACTAAAAGGGACGTAGACAGCATGCATGATACCAATACATAATTAATCCTTCTCCCCGCTAGGTTTAGTTTCCTGTTGTTCTTGTCCAGCCAGGGAAAATTTCTTCACCTTCTGTTTAGACAGGAAGCATATATCCAACTTAAACAAAACAGAATAAAGCACAAAATAGGCTTATGCATGAACTCAAATATATTCAGCAATTAGTTGGAAGACAAAAGCAAAGCCATAAACTATCAACTATGAAGTTCATCACTGTATGGCATCCAGTGAGAACAACGGCGACAAATATGCATTTTAATTGAAGTGTTTCCGAATTATGATTGATATACCAGATCAAAAGCAATTCACATCGGTACTTATTCAAACTTCCAGTTTCTAATGGATCCTAAATTCACCATCAACTTCCTAGACTTTCTAAATGAAGGATATTTAAAAGGAAAATGCTAACGAGTGCCCTTGGGGAATGGATCAACTCTGTTTCTTATCTACATTGCTCAGTTTTGGCATGTTTGGGGTGTAAAGAGAATATTTAAACCCCACCTTATGTGACACTATCATGTTTATATTCCAAAAACTATAGTAATGGAGAATATGAAAAATGGAGAATATCAACATCCGTCCTTAAGGAAGAAGTTTAGGAACCAAAATTAAGAATTTTCTATTGAAAAGTGTATCTTTTGAAGCTACTTGTGTATTGAATGTTGTGGTTCTATTCGTTGATTCCTTGCTCTTTAAATAAACTATTTATAGCCATACAACAAGGGAGTAAGATAAAAGAATAAAAAACCCATCATTCCCTGCTCTTTAAATAAACTAAACAGCTCCTTCAAATGAATCTGTATGCATTGACTGCAATTAGCAAACCGAAACCGTTGGATAAAGAGAGAAGAATTTACATTCCAAACACTCATTTAAAATATGATTTTCTGACAACTGGATGTAAGTCATCGAATCTTCATCCAATGGTTTCGATACACTGATTGTAGTGAATTCTTTTTTTCATTACGGATTGTAGTAAATTCTTGACTGCAAATTTACGTGTTCTCGTGAAAAACCAACATTAATTACAATGAGCTGAGCAAGAATAGTATGGAGACAAGATAAATGTCATGAATTTCACACTCGATAGTTTTTCTCTAGAAACCAAAATAGTGTGATGAAGGCACTTTGTACCTGAAGGCGCCCGTCAGTGTGAAGATGCAGAACGGCAATTTTTTTCTGGTAAACGCTATACAATTTTTTTGTAAAAGTTTGAAATATAGTATCAAACATAAAATGGCTCACAACCCCCATTTGCATATGCTAAATCTGGTCTAGTTTGTGCCAACTGCCAAGCAAATAAGGTTCCTCTTACTTGCCTGTACCTAATACAGGCGGTGACCTGGTGATGGATAAACATGCGATAGGTGCTTTCTTAGTTTGGCCAATGAACTCTTGAATATAAAGTTTGGTGTAAGTTACTTGACAATGTTTATTATAACCTTCAAAATATTTAAGTTGTATGTGTGTGTTGATTTGCATATGAATTATTTTAACTAGCCTTACACAAGAGCCTCACTCATCCATATAAAAGGTGCTGTTCCCATTACCACCATCATTCAAGAGGCTCAACAAGGAGCCAATCGCTAAACTTGATCCCCCCTCTCCAATCACATAAAACCTCTACAAAAGGAGCACAGAGGTTTTTTCTGCCTTGAACTAAGATGTCATCCTTTCACCCATTTTTTTTATTATCATTTTTTCTTAAAAACAAGTAAAGAAAACACTAGAACCTTACAAAACTGGGGTTTCATACAAATAAAAGGAATCCAACAGCAAGAGTCCACAGAGTATGCAAGCAAGCAAACAAACAGATTCTTTTTAAAAGAAAATTGAGGCTATTACTATAGATTTAGATGTATAAAGACACATGAAAGTGTAATAACTCAACTGATACTGATAAGGAGAGGAAGTAGTTACTCGACAGAATAGATAGCCCAAGGTAGGAAGCTTGCTTGTTAGCTATTGAGTTTGATTGTTGGGCTTCGCCGCCAAGAGTTGGATGCTTACTTCGATTTCTTTCCCCATGTAAAATATGTTTTATAAGTTCCTTCACACCAGTCGTAAGGTGGCAAAATGAATGTTTTCAAGGGTAGTGGGTCAACAAGACAAGGTCTGATCTCGGATATTGTCGGCTGAAGCGGAAGAGCTACTTGAAAGAAAGGTTGGAAGAACTAGTCCCTTACTTGATTTAGGAATCTCAATTTGATCTTAGCGGATCGAACTTGAACTCCTTCTGTCTTAGCCTACCATCTTTATCTTCTATCCCCTAGATAACTCAATCTAAAAATGAAAGCCCCTATACAACCAAAACTATAGTAATGGATCCCTCAATTTCTTTTGAAAAATGAAGAGGATATATGCTCCTTTTTTTTTACTCTTAATGAAATAGGAGTCGTGAATAGACTAATTAATATAACTAAGTGAAAGTGTATTATTGGAAGAAGAAAAAACAATTAATGCTCTCTTGATAATATAAAGTGACAAATAATAAGATACTCAACATGAGAAGGAGGGAGTAAAGGATCTTATGCATTCAATAGTTATCTTGACTCATGAGTCCATTCAACGATCAAAGCATTTCAAGTTTCATCAAATTCTTAAAAGAACTAAACTGAACTAACCCTCACACTCATACATGAAATTTAAAAAAAAAAATAAGGAAGCAGTTTGGGGGAAGAAAACCCTATTCAGACTCATTTGTCACTAACCAGCAATTCCTTTTACCATTATCTATTCCTCGTGATCGTTAATTTCACGAGGGATGTTGTATACTAAATGCTTGAAAATTTCCTAAACAGATTATCAAAAGAAAATGAGAAGGAGTACCTTGGCGAGCACGCAGTCGCGCAACGAATGCAAAAGGGCGAGGCATTTGTCTTGATCGTAGGGAGATTGGGCTACGCAATTAAGCAGATCGAGGGCTTCTACTGCACACACCGGTTTGGCACTACCTTCATCACCCATTCTCGACGATTAGGGTTTTTTGGGTAAAATGTGAAGCTTCGATTGGGTTTGGAATTGTGGTTGGGTATACACCACTTCGTTAAACCACGGCTCTTTTCCTGTGTGCTTTTCTTTTCCCAAAATTTTCAATGCGGTATTCTCAAGTTTTTTCTTAATAAACATTCCATCTGATTAAATATATTTTTATAGACTCCGCAAACTCTCATTTTCAAACGATTTAACACTGCTGCATTTTTAAAGCTGGATTCAAACTTACGACTTTGATTAAATTGGAATAGACTCAAATCATCTCATCTAAGTTCTGTTAGGTAGATAAAATATATCTTTAGTCTCGTATTCTTTTGTAGTTAGTCTCTTTAAAAATAAATAGTTAGATTAGTTCCTTACAAAATAAAACACGTTTTCATTTTGGTCCTTATCGTTAACCCTTTGTCATGGCATTAACAGGTCACGTCAGCATCAAATGAACAACTACCACATGACAGGGATGAAAAACAAAATAAAATGTGCGGAGCCAAAGTCTATTACCTATACAAACGAGTAGCATAAAATTATTAGTGATTATTTACATCTTTTGATGAGACTTGTTTCTCTTCCACGAGTATGCCTACCCCATCTTGAAGGCTCCTTCACAGAAAGTAAGAGGGCGGAACCACATCAATCGTAAGACCCTTCGTGAAGAAAAAAGGTGTTCGACCACCTCGACTACGCTTCCTTGTTTTCCAAAGGTCGCCATGCCACCTCAGCTGCATGCTTCTTGTTTTCACAAGGTTGTTAGAGCGTCTCAGCTACACACTTTCTTGTTTTCACAGGGTTGTGAGGCCACAACCGCACACATTCGTGTTTTCAGAAGGTCGCCATGCCACCTCAGTTGCATGCTCCCTTGTTTTCACAAGGTTGCTAGAGCGTCTCAACTACACGCTTTCTTGTTTTCACAAGGTTGTCAAGCCACCTCAACCGCACACTTCCATGTTTTCACAAGGTTGTCGTTTCATAACTCTCACCTTTAGAAAGAGAGACCTCCTCGACATAGGTCGCCAATCCAGAACTCGAGTACAAAATTTTAACCTCGCAATGGCCTACTCAAGTAGCTTGCTAAGACACTCGCCAAAGCCTCGCTCTACTCCATTAGGCTTTTTCTCTTTGAGGGATATCAAATTCCCTATAGTGAACTTCAAGAGTCGTCCAATAAGGCACTCATTAATCAAAGTCAAATTGAGAGAAGAAGAAGGGATAACCCCACCTCGTCTAAAAAGGAAACTCGTCGACATCCCGCCTTGAACAAAGATACTGAATCCCTTTACTAAGCTCCAACTTAGCCTACTTAACAAGCTAATGACCCTCTATCACAGGTCGGCCTAAATTTGAGGGCTTTCATGACAAGCCCAGCACCATCACTATATATACAAATGAGCAGCTAAAAAATAAGGTATGCATTGTCACCACTCCTACACGCTCCCCTCGAATATGTACTGAGTTGAGCGTCAGAGTGTCTTGCAGGTGACCATTACCGCAGTCTTTCACTAGAGTTCGGAGCACCACCACATATTCCTCAATTTTACTACCATGAGGTATATTTCTTGAGTTCTGTCCGTAACCAAGTCCCACATTCATGAGAAATGAGAGAGAGAAAGAATTTGGGGTTTGGGGGAAAATGGAAATGAGCTAAAGAGTATAATGTCATCTTTTGAGTTAAAAAACTGTTGAGGATGTAATTAGGCAAAATGGGGGCGCAACTAGCAATTGCCAATATATGTGTGTCGTTTATTTGTTTTGTGTTTGTGTTTCTGGGTGACCCAGAAAGCACGTCAATCCCCTTAATTCAACGAGGATATAGGAGGTGCTATGCTCATTTAAGACTTTGAAACCACGTACCAAAAAAAAAAGACTTGAAACCAAGCCATTATCAACGATAATTTATCGTCTCTAACCAATGAATTGACTTGGTCAAGAAAAGCAAGTTTCCTCATAAACCAATAAAGTTGAAGGGGAAATGCTAATTTTAGTGAGCACTATTAAAAGGATATATAGCTTCAATTCAAGCCATCCTTTTGGTGCAACACATGATCTCATCGCATCGCATGTTAGTACAAATAAACAAGACAACACGAACACAAGTTGTTGTGGGAAGAAAATGGCCCAGAAAATGCACCTTAGCTCCCTCATCATCTTTGCCACGATTGGATGCTTTATATTGGTAACCGTGAGTTCAACAACGACTCACATTGTCGGAGACCGTGTGGGTTGGAACATGCCCAATTACCTAGGTTTCTTCGACGATTGGGCCAAGAACAGAACCTTCGCTATTGGCGATGTACTTCGTAAGTTCTCCAACCTCCTTTTGTTCGTAAGTTTACAAACGTAAAGTAAAAATCTCAAATTTTAAATCCGATTAACAACAAAAAATATCCAACTTAACAACGTTGGTTTTACTAAGTGGTAGTTTGGAACCACGTTGGGCAACAGTTAAACGTGCGTCACATTAGAAGCTCTAGGTTGTAGTTTTCACGTCAAATTGAAATTCACGGTAGGATCAACATGATACCAAACACTCTTTAATTGTTTTAAGCCTTACAAATCTAGTTTCGACAAAATTTACTGTCAATGGTTCAGTTTTGCCAATCTTAAACGAGATTTAGAAATCAAATGAATGAGAAGAAATCAAAAAAGAAAAAAACAATCTTAAACGAGATTTAAAAAAGAACAGGTGGAGTGGAGCATATTCAAATATAATGTCTTACCAACAAGGGTTGATTCGAACAATAACTAGGTTTAGATCCCACCAGATTCGAATATTAGATGTGGCAAAAACTCTGTTGGGATGGGAGAATGATATAGACCGGCAAAATCGCGGTCAACCAGTTTCCCCGAGTCTTACATTAAAATTAAAAAATATTAAAATTCGACAAAATTTATAATGTTAGTAACTGAATTGATGTTTTCAATAATTTTTCGTTTTTTGCAAACTAACAAGGTTAGATCCAAAAATTGCAGTTTTCCAGTACAATCCAGGGCAAAACACGGTAGTAGAAGTAAACAAGGATGACTATGGTAATTGCACTTCCAGAGATACAATCCACACATACATTGAAGGGAACTCTAGTGTTACTTTGGAAAAGGCTGGTGACTATTTTTTCTTCTCCTCTGTCGGCAAGCATTGTGAGGCAGGCCAAAAGCTTAGGGTTACCGTTCCTCAGGGAAACCCCTCTTCTCATTAAGCTTGTCTAGACTTGCCGCATATTAATAATAGCATTTGGCCAATGTGCTATGTTTATACTACTAGTACTATGTAGATTGTGATTACAAGGCACAACATTTAAACATTTATCATCTATGGCATTTTAAAGGGTCCCTATTGTACCTTTTGAAAATTGAATAGTCTTGATTCTTGATACTATTATATCTCCTATTGTTCTAATAATAATTTTGTTGATTATATATAGTTATTATAGTTCAATGTATCTTAGTTAGGTTCAACGTATCTTTTCATTGTCCTTAGATCGTACAATTTTTAGGTTAACTATCAGTATTCTTGTCTATACAATTTTCTAGGTCTTCAATGTAATTAGAATATAACCACTATATATAGAGGATGTGTGATATTGTTTGAGATACATGGTGTTCAGCATACGTCTCTCTATTTTACAAGAAGCATAGTATCATTACCGATCAATTTTATAATCTTTTTCTTGTGACAAAATTTTGACCATTTTAGTACAAACTTCAAATTAATAAGCCAGTTAAAGGATGGATATGATTGAGATAGGATTGTTATTGTTACATTTTCTATTACAAAGTCGGTTACGTTGGTTAAGAAATAGTTAGTTAGTTTGTTAGTTAGAGTGTTGGAATTAGTTAGGCTCAATAAAGCATGTTACCTATAAATAGAGATGAGATGCGTAATCATTTGTAAGGAATTGGGGCCTTTGACATCGAGAGAGTCTACAGTATCTCGAATACTTTAGAAATTTATTGTATTTTTCATATTTTTCCCAATAAACCAGTTGGTTCCTATCCAGCTTTCTTTTTTGCATGCGCGGAAAAACGCTCTGATTTTATGAGTGTTGGGGTAGATGTTCCCTCGTGTCGTTTGAAAGAGCAAAGTTCTGTGAATTGTATTTATATTGTACGTATATTATTATATACGAAACCAATGATGATGTTAAATCAATAATGCAAACATGCAAAAATGCATAGGGACATACCTAATTGCAAAGTAATATAAAGTAATATCATTATCAAGGTGGGGACCAATCACGAATAGGGCTGGCTAGCTGGTTGGTTGGTTGGATTCAAAAAAATCCTAGTTAGTTTCGATTGGGATACACCATGGGGGCCAAGCCTTTTTCATTAATTAATGAAACCTGCAATCTTTGATGGCTTAATCTACTAGACAGTGACGACGCTACGCCACTTTTTTTTTCTCACAACGTCTCCAAGCAATTTTCACATACTCATCCTTCCATATCAGGACATGTTCTATACTCTGACTTGAATAAAAGGGGTGATGGTATAGAAAGTAAATAAAGTAACTTGGGTGAATCAGGATTCAGAGTCAAAAATTTAGAATTATTTGATTTATCTTGGTTGTTTAAATGAATTGCAATAGTCTCGTTGATTTTTGACGGAAAAATATGTCGCTAATGTTAGGAAATCAGTTGGTAATGCACGATTTTAACGGAATTTTTGACAGTCAAAAACTGTCGCTAAAAGCCTCTTCGGAAACTAGTACCGACCAATGGAAATTACTAGTGGAATCAAAAACGGTCTGAAACGATATCAAGAAAACAAGTGCCTTTTATTTAGAACGGTTCCAACGGGATATTCGGCCGCAAATGCAAGATTTAACAACAAAATTATATTCGTCGGTAATATTTGTAGATTATGTTGTTATTCTTGTAGCAGTGGCGGATCTAGGACCTTGAATCATTAGGGTCAATTTTTCCGTCCTAAAATATAAACACCAAAAGTACATATATTTAGACTAAGTAGTCTAAATACATGTACTTATATGGTGCTTATATTTTGGGAATATGTTAGGAATGTAGTACAAAATCAAGAACTTAGGTGCAAAAATAAAATTTCAGGGAGGTCAAAATACTTTTTTATAAAGAACTTATGTGCAAAAATAAAATTTCAGGGTATGCAAATGACACACCTGATTTGCAACTTCATGAGTTGGATTTAACTGGCCAACTGCTACTGGCAAATGCTTTATGGCCAAACCGTTTTAGGTTTTATTATTTGTACCCCCACCTGGATAAACTATACCCCCACGCTGCATGTGAGAAACCTAAAATGCCCCTACCAAAATTTTTTTCTTCCCATTTTATCCCAATTGTTTTTGCCAAACAGATTTATCTCTAAGTTAGATAAATCTGTAGTCCAAAAAAAATACAAAACGAATTTATATAAATCATAGATAAATCCGTAGTGCAAAAAAATACAAAACGAATTTATCTATTTATTAGATAAATCTGTTTAGCATAAAATTGCAAAACAGATTTATCTAAAGAGATAAAATTGTTTTGTAAAAATTTAATAATGAATTTATTTCTTCATTAGATAAATCTGTTTTGCAATTTTATATTACAAAATGGATTTATCATTTTATTAGATAAATCCATTTTACACTTTTTAAAACCGGATTTATCTATTAACATGATAAATTCGTTTTGTATTACAAGATAATATTTATTTTATTTAAATTTTTTAAAAAAGTTTATTAAAACACCACTAAAAATTCGCTAAAGAATCAAAACTAATCTAGAAATTATAAAACAACCACTAAAAATCTAATAAAATCAAACGAAAGTTATTCAAAAATTTTAAGATTTTTTGGAGATTATGAAAAATTAAAAAATAGTAAAAGATAGAATTTGAGATTTTGGGCCCCGCAATCCTACTAGAAGCCTCTTCTTTGGGAGTAATGTTCTCTAATTTTTTTTATTTATGGTTGTGGAGGTATCGGGACAATCGGAATAGGTTACCTGAAAATCGATTTTTTAGCCTAAATTATTCACCTGACATACAACATCATCACGTGTTAACGAATATCTACACACTAAACGGAACCAAAAGACCACCGGTATTCATATCTATTTTTTAAAAAATAATTTTAATTTTTTAACAGACTTATCACTTTTATTTATTAATTATTTTAGAAAACAGATTCATCTATTTATTAGATAAATCCGTTTTGAAAAAATTCAAAACGGTAATAAACAGAGAAATTCGTTATTAAAAGTTAAGAAAAACGGATTTAAGTACTTAGGTAAATCCATTTTGTTATTTTTGAAAATCGGATTTATCTATTCTTGAATTAAATCCATTATGCATTTTTTTTCTAAATCGGATTTACCTAACTAAAAGTTAAATTTGTTTTGGTTTTTTTCTCAAAACGGATTTATCTTTTAGCTACACTAAATTAAAATTCCTGAGATAATATGAAATATTCTTTTTGTTTTCATATAAAAAAATTGTTTGTTCGTATGATAATGTGAGGAGAATGAAATAACTTATACTTAACAAATGTTGGTCGAATTGGTAAGAATTGAGTTTATACCTTATAAGGACGTGAGTTTGGATCCTGTTGTGAGATGTAAGAACTTTGTAAGTGTTCAAAGACTCTATTCACCTAAATGTTTTTTCTCAAAAAAGGAAGTAGGAAAAATAAAAAATAAAATTTATAATTTTATCTATAAAAATATTAACTCGACTGTTTTTAGTCTATTTTAGCAAAATTAAAGTTACATTAACTATGAGATATCTTTGGATTTAATTCTATGAGATTTAAAAGTTTAAACACATAGTTTCTCATAAAAAATAGTTAACAAAGGGAAAAGAATAATATTTATAAAAATAATAAACTTTAATACTTTTTTAGTTATTGTAAAACAACCTTAGATTAGGACAAGGGAGTATGTTACTCTTCAAACACAGTGAAATACTAGTACTACGAAATAGAGATACCGGAGATAAATATTAGAAGAAAAATGTTATTTGGATAAAAAAATGCATAAAATCTACCAAAATACGAATACATATGTCATGCGGAGGAAATACATGTATAATACATTTACTTTTTTATTTTAATTTAAGGTCATTGTTATATGCATATAATATATTTAGTTTCAAATAAAAAAATAAATATATTATACTCGTATTCCCTCCGTATCTTTTATTTATATATATATATATATATATATATATATATATATATATTCTTCTTTTGGTACATTTTTTTTGTACAAATAATATTTCTCTGATATTTATCTCCGGTATCTCTATTTGGTAGTACTAGTATTTTTTTCCCCAAATCTATTCCTTCAAATAGTCATAATGAGTATTAATAGCAACAAAATAATAGTCATGACTCATGAGTATGGGCATGGCTCATCTCAGCACAACTAATCAAGGACGATTTCGTTATACCCTGAAAGTGAAAGTTTCAACCATACCACCCCATAGCAAAATTTTCTGGTGTGAGACTCGTTCTCAAGGTTTGAACTTTGAATATTGGTGAGGTGTGTAGCTGAAGTTATTAATTTTACCCTAACAAATACCACAAAAATTAAATACAGTAAAAAAAAGTTCCTGGGCCCACGTGCCGGTGCTGCACAAACAATGAACGGATTATTTGGAACATCTGAAGTAAGGTAATCAAAACCGGACCGGACATTGAATCGGAAGAGGTAGCGGTTCAGGGGTTCTTGGGTTCAACTGGTTGAATCGGGGGCTGAACTGGAATTAATTAAATAGATTATTTAATATATTTTTTACAATATATAAAGGATAAAAAACAAAAAAAATCATAATATGACATAATAAAACTATAATATTCAACAATCATAGATAATTAGATATTATAATGTAAATGCTCTCATAGTAATATTAGTGTACACATTTGTTTTTTAATTATTTATTTATTTATTACATCAATTTAATTATAAAAATGATAAAAATATCTCATATACCAAAAATCAACATCATTTATCATTTTTTTTCCAAAAATCAACTTGATATACCATTTTTTAAGGAAAATAAACCAAATCCGGTTTTCTGCACGGTTCCCTGATTTTTGGTCGGTTTCCTGTCCGGTTCCCGATTTTCAGCCGGTTATCCGGTTCAAATCCCGATTTTCACCCCAGGTGTTTCTGGGGTTCATTTGAACCGGATAGAGTAGGAGTAATTAATTTATTAATCGTACGTACCATATAACTGTTGATGTTTACATTAATGCACGTACCTCTAACGTGTCGAATTCATCTAACACAGGCCAGATTATGGTAAAATTAAAGCACCTACCCAACAATAGTACATTTCTTTTGGATAGACAACATTAGTTTATAAAAAGTACTAAAATTAAAAAAATGTTGAAAGGGGCTTTTGTTAGTCATTTTAAACCGTGGTGTATTTTATATATGTTAGTCATTTTAATCTTTGACATCAACTAACGAAAGAGACGCATTAGCGGAGCTAGCATAAATTTTATGAGAGACCTATAAATATAAAGATTTACTTAGCATTTTTTTTGTCCACAACTTTGTCTGATTGATGCGGGTTGGTGTTTCAATTATGCTTTTGGGAATTTTGTTACCCCAATTTGATAATTTTGGTCATTGTGAATTTTTCATTGCATTCCCCAAAGATAGTAGATTATGCAATTTTGTTCTGCCATTTTTTGAAAACCCAAGAATTTTAAGAATCTAGGTATTTATCTCTTTGATACAAGGTTTAACACCCACACAAGACAAAAACTCACAAATTGGTTCAAGGTGACCAAGGTGGTGAGAACGAGGGCAAATTAATAGCACAAATAATATCATAGCACGAATTGCAATCATAAAATTTTAGTTGTCTTACTCTAAATAGTAAATAACCACATAAAAGCGCTTTATCATGCATGAAATAGAAAAGTAACTCAACTCTAAACCTGATTTTTTGCCGCGAAATAGATCAGTAGTGAGAAATGATTCTCTCAAGTGACATGAGAGTCCAGTGAAATCCTAACCATTCATTAGAGAGAAAGAGGGTATACAATACAATAATTGAGAGAAAAGAGATTTAATGATGAGATTTGTACTATATCACTTTATCTCCTCAAGTTTTTTCTCACTTAAGATGATATTATTCCCGTGGTAATATTTGATAGTAGTAATAAATAAACTTTGGTAGAAGAGTTACCAACTCAACTCTGTTGGTTTATCCCTTTATAATTAAGTTGGGTAGGAAAGTAGTGCCACTTTCATTTACTATGTGTAAAATGTAAATTACTTTCATCTTCTAACGGTGTATGAATATAAAAATTTATAAATAATCGGTCATACTCAATAGATACAACATTAATGGATGCAGTAATTTCGATGCTAATGACTCACATAATTAACGAACAGAAATGAAAAAAATAATAACTCGTCTCATTACAAATTACTACTACCTTAAAAATTAAAATAATAAAAAGAAAAAAGAAAATAAAAAAAAGAATGAAAAAACAAAACTGATTGCAGCTGTTAAACCCTGCGTTACACTACAAAACTTGCTTAATTATTTCCACCATAATCAAAGGGATCCAAAACAAGCAAATCCTCAATATCCTGGAAATCATCATAATCTCTGTTCAAATCAGTGAAATCGGAATAGAAGCTCTGATCAATAGAAGTAAGAAAGCTTTCAGGAATATCACTAAGGAAGAAGAACATGCTTTCTAACTCTGCCACATTATCAAACCGCATTTTGCTTTCAAACTCAAATAACGTATCAGTATCACTGTTAATCGGAAATATTGACTCAGATCTTGACGTATCTTGTTGAACTTTATCAAAGAAATTTTCATTTTCTGAAACAGATGAATATTCATCTCGAGATTCATTGCATTTTAAATGAACAACATCGTGGACTCTGGCATTGGCAGTTACAGTTTCAGTTACAGACTCAACTTCTTCGGAGGAGGAACAACCTTGAAAAACCGAAACAGGAGAATGCCGGTTGTTGTTGTCGTTGCTCCGACACTTTTCACCGGAACTGTAACCGGACATTATATTCACCGCTGTTGTAGGGTGAATAAAATTAGTGAGCGCATCTGCACCACGAAGCTCAATGGCGGCTTTGTCATATTCAATAGCAGCTTCTTCCGCGGTATTATATGTTCCCAACCACCGCCGGACTCGCCGTGATGGGTCTCTTATCTCCGCCGCCCATTTACCCCACGGTCTCTGTCTCACTCCGCGGAATTTCTTCCCGGAGCGCCACCGATCCACCGGAGCTCTGGTGGTAGTAGACTTGACTCTGTTTCTTTTCTTGCAAACGCTTCCTTTCTCAATAGTTATTTCATTAATGAAAGTTTTCACTCTCCGGCGAGTGAACGACTTTGAAGCTGAAGGTGTTTGTGTTAGTGTTTTGTCTTCATCGCTAGAAGAGTCATAGTCGGTGGCGTCACCGTCAGAGATTTTAATTCGAATGAGTTTGGGAAAGAGATGATTCATTGTGTTGATTAGTTTGGTTGTTTTGAAGTGATGAGTGTGTTTGATGAAAGGAGTATCCATGAGTTTTTTGTTGTGTTTGTTGTTGGGGAGAAGAGAAGCAAATAGGATTGAAGGCTAAAAATGGGGAAGTTGGTGAGTGAGAATGAGAAAGGGATAGAAAGAGAAAAAATCAAAGAAAGGGAAAAGGATTGTTGGAGAGCGGAGAGTGGAGAGTGGAGAGAATAAAAAAGGTAAAGTGAAAGGTGTGTAGCAAGAACAAGGATTAAATAAATATTAATTAAATGCTGCTTCTAAAGTTATAAAAGAAGAAAATATTTCAAGGAAAGTGCATTTCAAAAAGAGAAAATACATATATAACATAATAATAGCGTGCATGACTTGCACATTATAAATCATCAATCAAATAAATTATACTAGTATATAAATATAAATATAACCCCGCGCCTACATGTGTTGATAGTTAATAATAAAACCATCCATAATGGTATTTTTTATAGTGTTTTTTCGGATCATCTTTAATAAGAAATATCATTGTGGACAAAAAAAATTATGTTCTTTATAGAGAAAAGTCATTGCACAATGACTTTCTTTCTCTTTCCTTAAGTGGATCCCGTTTTAAAAATGTATGAGTTATTTGTTGATAAAGTGATGATGTGTAGTTATTTGTGCGACCCATTTAAGAATTTTTTTTGATGGTGTTGCATTGGAGTGATTGAGTACTTATTAGGGATTAGTATTAAAAATATATAAAAGAGTGATATGTACATGTGGGATCCATTTAAGAACTCAAATGGAGAGTACTCCATTATGAATGCTCTAAAAGACTGTGAATGGTGGAACTAAAGTTATCAGAACGAAACTCTCTTTGTGGAACCAAATCTTTCCTGTAGCCTTTCATAATTGAGAAGTTCTTGTAATTTTTTTTTATCAAATTGTGACAATTAATTAAATTAAAATTATCAATATCTTATATAAAAAATACAAAGCACACATTGAATAGATATTAATTGTAAATAATAATCCATTTAAATAATCAATTTTAATAATTTGATTGTTTGTTTGTAAGCATTAAATGTTACGCGTACACCTAAACAACAGTTTCTCTTCATAATAAAAATTTTTTGACAAATCATTTCAAAATTAGTTACATATTTTAAAAGTGGTTTTTCATATTTAGGCTTAGTTTGCACGTGGGAAAATTTTAATAAAGAACACAAAGTTAATCAATGAATTTGTAATAAAACAAGAAAATTAAGTGCTTCTCCAATAGCTGAATTTCGCTTCATTTGAAGAGAACTTTTTATTTTTCATACAAAGAGGAAACAGATTGAGCATTTTTTTTTATAGGAAATGACTTTTTTTTTTGGTAGAAGGAAATGACTTTTTTACAAATAAAATAAATAATAATCCGCTTAGCCTTACTCTTATTTTTCTTAAAACAAATATGGGATTAAAGTTTTCTATATATCGAATAAAAATAATCCATTTTTTTGACCAAAAAAATAATCTATTTTTAAAAATAACATATGTTATTTCATTTTTTTTACTGATAACTTGAAATATTTTCTACTAGTAATAGTGGTATTTTTTTACGATTAAAAAAGGATTTTTTTTTTTTGGCAATGGTAAAAAAAGGATTTAAAAATACAGTTTTCTGAGCCTTTTGGTGAGGTGACATGTAGGATACGAGACGCATACGACAGGCCGCAGTTGTAAGGCAAATAACAAAACGACACGCGAGTGGACACAAGGCATACAAATCACGTGAGACGAGACACAAGGACCAGATCGTTACTCCTTTGACTGAAAAAGCAACCTCGATTGAATGCCATCAACTAATTAAAATTTAGCACCTATTGATTTTCTTTTTATGGTAGGAGTAAATCGAATCTATTTTTTATACACCTGAATCTAATCAAAGACTATACATCCTATGAGTGTCTCCAGGTAAGCAATGCAGCAGTTCCTGGCGCCAAAATCCCCCGGTTCCCTCCATTTTTCGGGCCGGTTGCTCGCCGCCATGTGTGCCATGTAGGATCCAAGTGGATGCAGCTGCCAACTAAGCACATGCAGGGGTGTGAATGATGATCCTTTGCTGGTTTTGTTCAATCAAACAGTGAATGCGCAGCCCATTTGAAGGAGTAAAGAACTGAAGATCATGGCAAAGATTTGGTTTCGGGAATTTTTCGCCATGTGTAGCTTCCTATTGGCTTCTCTGTCTCAAAGATTTTTTTTCAGGTATTTTTCGCTACATGTCTTCCATTCTTTGCTTCTCTTTGCTGGGTTTTTCTCACTCTTGCAAGTTTTATTCAATTCCTCACTCTTCCTTCTACACGTGGCTCAATTTTTCTTCTTTCCTTCAATGTACACTCTTCTCTCTTTTCCTATCTGTTTCCACTTCCCAATGCTGTGAACTTTACACGTCTACTGTTGAAAGATCAGAAAGAGAAAAAAAGAGGGAGAAACAAGTTCTGGGAGAGAGAACGAGAGGAGGGAAAGGGAAGGTTCTGTGAAAGAGAAGAGGACGAGAGAGAGAGAGAGAAGGGAGAATGGTGTGATGGTGGGACAGTTCGAAATAGAGGCGGAGAGCGGCGATGCGATGTGTTCTAGACTTGGAATGACACCATGGTTTTTGATACTTTTTGATTTTTATTCATATTGCAGAATGTCACTCATGACTCATGGAGAGAAGCTCTGCTGATTATGTGTTCTAGACTTGGAATGACACCATGTTTTTGATACTTTCTGATTTTTATTCATTTTGCAGAATTTTGCTCATGACTCATGGAGAGAAGCTCGGCTGATTATGTGTTCTAGACTTGGAATGACACCATGGTTTTTGATGCTTTCTGATTTTTATTCATTTTGCAGAATGTTGCTCATGACTCATGGAGAGAAGCTCTCATATCGAAAGATTTTAACTAGGGTACCTTAATCCATTTGATATATCAAATGGAGAGAAGCTCTCATATGGAAAGATTTAACTTGAGTACCTTAACTGTATTGATGCTCTAACCTTTTCATTCTACATTTCTATTTTTTTGGGCTTCATTTTTGCCAGCATCTATATTTTGTAACACCTTTTAGCTTCATTTTGGCAAATCTAATAGCAAAGGTAACTCACGATTTCTGAATAGTAAAGGATTCCAACTGAAAAAAGTAACTCACTATTATTGCTCTCTTCAACCTGTTGAAATCTTTGCCAGTGACTTCTTAGACATTTTCAGAAAATATTTTGTGTATATACTTGCTTGAAGCTTAATGGGACAAAAAACAATAATATAGCTTAAGAGAGCATAAGTTTAGTAACCACAATTAATAATCTGTTAACTTTAGTTCCTAAACCCTTTAGCTTCCAATTAAAGATCTTTTATTTGTTGATACTATGTCACTTTTTTATGACTTGCTTTGGACACTCCTTAGGGCTTAGGTCGATATTTTAAATACTCTTTTTGCTAAAAATATAGTGGAACCAAAGGGTATGAGAAACTTTGTTTTTTTGTTGATGTTGAGCAAAGAAGGCACTTAAATTTTAGGTATGCAAAATTATGATAAGGTTTACAACTATGTTTTTTAGATTCTTTGGAAACCTTTTAAGTGTTAATTAGGTGTTCCATTAAATTTGGTTGTGGACCGCAAATACTAACAAAGCTTTTAGTATTAATATTGTTGATCTGGACTTTATCCTCCCATTACTGACTTTGATTGAAAAGTTGTATAATTCACATTTAACTTTGGTAGAATACTATGGTATGGCTCGGAAGTTTGACACAATCAGAACCACCAACATGGAAAATAAAATTTGGAAACTTGCTGTATGAGTAATCTATGTTTGGACAATCACTAACAAATATAAACAAGAACACCTGGAACTTACTTTAATGGATGCTCATGTATTGAAAACACAAATCTTATCGAAACTGAATTTTGTTTACCACTTCAAGTTTATCTGAATATTTATTATGACTTGATTTGTAGGCTGACAGAATTCAGGTCATAGTTCCTAAAGACGAAGTTCATGCATGGAGGAAACGATTGAAGGAGGAAAGTACCTATGTGATGCAGAATTTCAGAGTGAAACCAAAATGATTTGCAGTTTAAAGGCAACACATATCATTCTTTATTTTCTCATCACCCTCAGCCTGAGTTCAAAGGCCATAAATAAAATTTTGTGATAAATTTCATTGCCATTTAAACTATCTAAACTGAAATTGGAATATATTATTATGTGCTCTTCTTATTTGAGAAGTTTATTTGCTCTTCTCAATACTATTATAACTTTATATTTGATACCACAATTTGTCTACTATCTTCCAACAAAAGCTTGAATTGTTCTTCTTACTTAGTTTTCTTCTCAAGAATATTAAAATATTATTATTCTACAATTTTTTTGCATTAAATATGACTTTTTCATATTAGAACTTAGCTGATAAATTTTTCTACTTTTCTATTCAAGTTATTCACCCTGGTGATGAAGTTGCTCAAGAGATTCTTCAACATAACTATTCTCATGCTAATGGTGCCGGAGAGAGATTTGGCTTAACATAACTTAGTTGTTAAAATTTGACTTCAATTACTATTAATCTAATTTTGGTCTTATAATGCTTCCGTAGACCCTAAAGATTTGGCTCCGTGCATCGCACGGGTCACAACGCTAGTTTGCTTATTGATATATATAATATATATAATATATGAATCTCAAAAAATATATATAATATATGAATCTCAAAAAATTCATATTTATTATATTATTACTTTTTATATACAGGGGGCTATGCCCAAAAGCAAAAGAAAACAACTAACAAGCCACACATCGAGGTGTAGTAACACTCATACTATCAGCGAGCAATAAAGAGTCCTCCACACAAGGCGGACACTGCTCATTGAACAATCAAAATTTCCTCTTGGAGACACCTCGAATTAGCAAACGAGTCAGCACACTTGTTAGCCTTCCTATAGATATGAATAAATTGGACACTCTAAGGCAAAGTGAACAACTTCCTGATCTTCCTGACCTTCAATAAATCTAATAAAATATAAACAAACAGAATAACTTTTCTAAACTTACACTACACCCAAATACAAATACCCAACAATATGCAATATCGGGTGTGTCATAATACATCTAAGAAAAAAAATTAAATACACCTATTAGCATAGTAAAAAAAGCAAAAAGACGAACATGATAGTGCATTGCATCATCTCTTTGCCATGAAGGCCAGTGTTCACATCCGTTTTTGGGAAGCAGTTCTGTCACAAGATTAATTGGGGAACATATAAAAAAAATCCTCTTGAACCAGACCACCAAATTGGACGCTACATCTCCACCCAATTAAGATTTTAAGGCATTAGGTATATGGGTCACCTCACTTCTATCTCAACCCAAAACTTTTAACCATTTTAATTTGCTCTTGTCGGTCTACCTTATGGCTCGGACAATATGGTCTCCACTCTCCAAGTACTATAAAATAATTAACCTGGCCACTTACACTTGCCCTAACCTCCAAAATTGCCTAACAATGTCTCAAATGATTTAGGTTCATCTCCAATATTAAATCTACGAGCATAACCAAAATATGTACAATTCCTTGTATTTGCCAAATATTACTGATCAAGATGCTTTGATGTTGCCAACAAAAAGTAAATCCAAGAACTAGATACATGTCGCAATAAAGTAGCAGATGATAGGCCAATGATTGAAAAAACACGTAAGTGAAACCTAATATGTTACGAAAGAATGATTAGGAAATAATGTTAACAGCTTCAGCCATTAATCAGTACGTAGTTCATTATTCATAAGCATTTGCTTAGTCATTAGTATCAGAACATGAAAAGTATTTAGTAAATTCACCCTGTCTCAACTTAGGGACAATAATTCAGGAGCTTTATTTAAAGTGGATGATTTAATTACCTAATTGGAGATTGAGAGGCCTGATTTTCAGGTACTATATGTTAATATATGCATTGTTCCTATGCCAGAGTCGGTGCGAATTAGATACGGAGTATGTATTAATGTATGTATAAAGTAATTAATAACTCCCTCCATGCTGAGTGCTGAATTTATAGTCCAAAGTACAGTTTTGCTGGACACAAAACATGGATCACCATTCTCCACGCACCATCAACATATTATATGTACTTTTTTTTTTGGTAAATCATATTTTATGTATTTTGTGAGACCTTGGTTACTCAAGTAAAACACGAGACAAGTACCCTTCATTTGTCTTATTTTATTTCACATATATGTATGGAGATGTACGAGCAGTCCCAAGTTAAATAGGAAGCCTCATGAAGATTGATAAAGAGTTCAATGGAAAAATACTCTCCAACACCACGAGAGAGAAAAAGTAAATGAGAGAGGTGATAAATGTGATTTCTGAGTAGTATGAGAAAAAAAGAGAGAGAAAGACAGATGTTAGATGAGTGTCTAAAATGGTAAGATGTCCAAAATATCTTAATTGGATTAAAAAATATGGGTGGACAGAGACACCTATCCAAACATAAGCTTAATTATACAGACTTATGCAGTAGAAAGCTTAATTAACTAGTTTGTACGGGACCATGTGAGCTAACTGCACCATCTGCAAGCACATCAAATTGTTACATCTAATATACTACCTCCGTCCCATTTTATAAGTTGTTTTAGCAAAATGAATTTGTCCCAAATTAATTGTTGTTTTACCTTTTCAAGAAAACATCTAACATATTTTTCCACTATATTGTCCTTATTAATCATTACAATTTTTTACATTTAATAAATGATTCACGTTTATCTATGTAGAAAGATAAAAGGTTAAATGGTAATTTAGACAACACTTTTTATAAAATCTAGACTACTAATCATTTTTCTTAATACGTGTGCAACAACCTTAAACTGCATATAAAATGGACGGAGGTAGTATGCACTCAACAAAATTAACCACCAAACATATTTTCTTTCTATATAGATTTGAATTATTCACCCCAGACTTCTTCTGCACTTAAATACTAGAATATATATTACTAAGATAGACAGTACATTTATTATCATTTTGAAATCTTGCTGAGTGAACAGCATAGTTACTGTCTATTTTCCCAACGTTTACATCAGACAAGTTTTCAGCTTTCCCATTAGTCACCAGTGAGTTTGGTGATATATTTATTTTCATGTTTTGGCTTTAATTTAATTATAAACAACATCATTGTAAATACACTGCGAAAAGTTTTAATGTCTTTACTGGAGATGGCTTGATTCTAATTTTTGTCGAATCACAAGCTGTTATGTTTTGCATTTTAAGAGACTTTTCCTCCCTACACTTACCCATGCATCCTTTGAAAGAAAGGGGGAAATTAATAGGAGAGGGTATAACCTTGGAGGCTAACTTAAGATATAACGTACGTGAAGTGCGCTTTCTTTGAAGTATCATACTTTTCCATACTTATAAGTCTCATTTATCACGGTCTAGATCCTCTACGACCGTTGTAAGTGCAACATGTTGCAAAACTGTTGGATTTCGAAAAAGGTCCTAGCTAGACAGATCCGAGATTATCTCAGAAATTGTAGCCTTCAAAAGTCATTATGTATATTTTTCTTCTTAATAAGTATTCTCGTGTAGAAGTAGAGGGATCGACTTCTTAGCAAGTTAGGGTTTCTCTGTTTAAGAGTGAAGTGCTCTTCTTTGTGCTGAAGGGTATTTTTATAAGGTTTGAACTCTGACGGACAGGATTAATGCATGTCTCGAAGTGCTTGACTCCTCAATGTCTCTTTATGCCGCCTAGGGTTACATCTACTGATCGCTAGGGAGTGCTGGATCTCAACTGGGTCGGGCTAGTTGTGCTGGTGTGACAAGTCCATGCCTAAAAGGGCGACTTACTCCTATCTTACGTGCAAGAAGGCAACTTACTCATATCTTGTGTGTAGGTAGGCGACTTACTCATATATTGTATGCAGGAGGGAGACTTACTCGTATCCTGAATGAGTATGAAGGAGACTTACTTACTGCTAGTAGACCTAGAGAGACTTGCTCATGTGAGCTATTGGATTCTTATTGGCGACTTTCAGTATTCTCAATACACAACCCCCAAGGGTTTCAAGGAGTGGCCAGAGAGGGAGCACAAAGAAATGGCAGGTGCGACTTGTAGAATTGTAGTTTACTGGGCTTGAAACTTTGGAGAACTCAATAGCAAAATAAATATCCAAAACTATTTTGTTAAAAAGTAAAATCCAAAACTATTCCAAGTGTTCTTTATAGGATGTATAAAGCCTCTTAAGGGTCTGGACAAAAAAAAAACAAACCTCTTAAGCGCCAAAATGGGGGACAGAGCTATTCCTATCAGATGTTTTTTTATTTTAATTAACTACCTTAATATTTTTAAAGTTTTAGTTTTTTTAAAAAAAATGATAAATGGTACAATACAAAATCCACGAATACTTGTAATTCTCACCACATACCCGCACAATACATGTAGGTTTATTAGGGCTGAATATCACTCAAATACCACTTGGTATCTTTTTTGACGAAAAGTTGGTTGTACCACATAACACCGCTCTATTTTATATAATAAAAAGGGTCAATCTATTTTTTTTGCAAGGTTTTAAGGTAAAGGTTTATGGGGTATTGACATATTATTGTAAAATGAGACTAAGATTTTTTTTTGTGAGAAAAGAGGAGCTTACACCCCCAACGAAACAACTAAAAACCACAAGGAAAGTCCATGCCGCTCTCATCGACAAGTAGAGCGAAACTGATCGAATGTGGAGAGGCAAAGATGGAAACAAGAGAATATGTTTGAGAAATCAAATCACACTAGTTCTAAAATTTAGTTCCGAACCTGTTAAAAATCAGCATGGGGTGTTTGGAAACGGGTTTTACGTGAAGATATTTTGGAAATATTTGAGCGTTGGGGGTGTCCACTGAGTAGAGGGGGGTTGTACAAAGTATGGGCCCTCGAGAATTATTAACATTCCCATATAAACCCAGACCGGTCAGTAGCCCAAACTACAAATGATGGTCACTACTATGCTTAACATAAGTTCATACCTTAGTGCCTAACAAAAACGTCCGTGAGATGTCAATATTTAGGTGAGTTTCTAAACACACATAACAGATGATACACCTCTCTCTCTCTCTCTCTCTCTGTGCAGAAAATGAATGATCACAGGAAATAGTTCACTGGAGCGCAGGTGTGACCATATAATACAAACTATAATAATATACTACAATGTCCATTTCTGCAGACTTTTTACTAGCAAACAAGACTGGAAACAATGAGGGACAGTGGAAGTTTGAACATGTGAATTCATTTGGCAGTATAAGAAGTAGAATGAATAACAATTTGTAGCTACAAATAGAAAAAACTACAAAGAATTCACGTGTTCAGAAACTACAAAGAATTAGCCAGCGCTCTCAGTCCCAGAGCTTACACTAGTTCAGCAAACAAAACTGTCTGTTGCCATCTTAAGAAAAAAAAACAATACTTTGCCACTGAGAAATTTTAACATATGCTTAATCAATTTTACACATCCGGTTCATCACATTATAACGATCCAAAATCCACACATCCTTAAAACTTCCAAAAATCAAGTTAAACAAATAAAGAAGGAACATATATACTCGGTTGTTTCTTTCAGTACAGACAAGAAAGATTTAAGTAGAAGTGAAATCCTCTGCGCTTTTACTTTTAATATTTTTAAAAGAAAACTGTTGTTGAAACTTGAAAACACTAGTCAACTGGGTACTATATTCTATTTTCTTGTTATTGTTTTCAACAACCTTGGGAACAGACCTGCACAGTTGAAAGTTCAAACTACGTTGTTTGGCCTCCACCAAGGGAAAAGCAAAAGGTACGGGTCACTGTGTCTTGGTAAAAAAATGCTTCGAGTAATAACACTCCCCCACCACACATACAATACAAGAAATGATTGACATTGTAATAACCTGACTATTGCACCAAGCACGGTGCTACCATTCAGGCAACTCAAATATATGAAAAGAATAATAATAGTTAATCATCATTCTCATGTTCAAAACGTGGACAGATACACATACACTCAAATGAAATAAAGGCAAACAACAGCTTTGTTTTCATTTTCGGAAGGGTGATGGAGTGGAAGAAGGGGAATGATCACTATCATGTTGAGATAATTTAACTTCTGCTTGATTCTCAGATGATGTTTGAGTCTTTGTATCAATTTGCCTAACATTTTCTATCATCTTCACAATTTCAGACATCTTAGGTCTTTGATCAGGCATTCTCACCACACATGACATTGCTATTTGTAACATCTCCACCATCTCTTCTTCTATGTTTGGATATCTCATCAACTGTAAATCAAACACTTCAGCTGTCCATTCCTCTCGCACAACCGAATGAACCCACCTCACCAGGTGAATTATCTCATCGCCACCGGTAGTGTGGATGGGGGATTTTCCTGTCAGAAGCTCTAGTAAAACCACACCAAAACTGTAAACATCTGAAGGTTGTGCTGCTTTCCTAGTGTCTGTGACTTCAGGTGCTCGGTAACCGGCTGCTCGGGAGATCGGTAGGGCGAGTGAGCTCGATAGAGTTGCCAGGCCAAGGTCAGATACACAACCATATTGGTTAGTATTTAGGAAGATATTTGAGGAGTTGATGTTGCCATGTACAAGTTTACCACTGTTTGCGTTATGAATATGAGCAATGCCTCTTGCAGCACCTAACACTATTCTTAACCGAGTATCCCAATCTAAAGGCACCCTTTCCTCTCCTCTTTTCCCTGAAATTCTCAGAAACCAAAATGACTGTTACTTTTACACACAAGGATAGTATATAGATGTAATTGTGTAGTGTGTAGAATGTACTCAAATAAGTAATAACATAACATTCTCAATTCATATTGTTTTCATTTATGAATTAGACAATCCTCACACAGATAGGAGGGAAGTGAATGTTTGTATGCCTTTAGAACAGACCATATCACCTAGAATGTAAATAATTCTTATCTAATGTTTGTGAAAACAATGGCATTCATATGAGTGAGTTGGTTTAAGCACACAACAGCGGCAGAACAGAAGTGAATTGAGAGCAATATATGAGATTGAAATAATGGTACATACCATGCAACATAGAAGAGACACTCCCCTGAGCATAGTAATCATATACAATGAGTTTCTCATCTTTGGAATAATAATAAGCCTTCAACTCAGCCACATTCTCATGCTTAAGACTCCCAACAATCTCCATGTATTGCTCAAAATCCTTCTTTCCAACAGCCACCTCCTTTAACCTCTTCACAACAACTGTGGTCGCGTCCTCGAGTATCGCCTTATAAGCAGTGCCAAAAGTTCCTTTTCCCAGTACCTCAGCAGAAGCCCTCAACAAATCCTCCAAATCAAAAGCATAATTACATCCCTCAAAGAAAGACAGTTTATTATTAGCATCCTGATTCCTTGACACTGCTTTTTCAGGAGACATATCTCCCTTACGCAACTTTCCACCAAACGCATCGTCCCCACCACCATCATCATCACTTCCCTTTCCTCTCGAGCAGCACACAAATATTAAAAAACCAAACGCCACAAGTCCAAGAACACTACAAGCAACAACAATTCCCAGCAATGCTTTTTCACTGAGCCTTCCATGTTTCCTAGATGTTGAAAATGGCTCATAAACAGGTGAAGGAACAGGAGGAATAGGAATAGAACTAGCAAGAGAAATGTTATTTCCAAAAAAAGCAGAATCAGGAAATCTCTGAAGAGACTTAGGCACAGTTCCCTGCAAATTATTGTTAGACAAACTCAGCAGCTGCAATCTAGAAACCTGAAGTTCAGGAATTTCACCAGAAAGAGAGTTGTTTGCAAGGTTCAAAACAGCAAGCTGAGTAAGATTTGAAAGTGAGGTTGGAATTGTGCCATTGAAACGGTTATTAGAGAAATTAACAACAGTTAAATTCTTCCAAGGTGAGAAATCAGGCAAAGGACCAGACAAGTTATTGAACTGAAGATAAAGAAAAGTTAAGTTTTTGAGATTAGAGAAATCAGAAGGAAATGGACCAGTTATAAAATTGGATCTGAGACTCAAAGTTTGAAGCCCTGAAAGAAGACTAATAGTATTCGAAGGAATAATGCCATGAAATCCAACACCTGGTAATCTAATGGCTATTACTTGAGATTTATCTTCATTGCAAGTAACTCCAGTCCAATTATCACACACAGTGGAATTATCATTCCAATTTAGAGGCCTAGAAGGAGGAAACTTGTTCATAAAATCAAGTAATACTTGTTTGTCTTCAACAGGTTCACAATTTCCCTTCCAAAGAATCAAACACAATATGTAAATTGAACTAAAAATGCGTAGAAATTCCATGTTTTCCACTTCTAGTTCCAGCCTCGTTCGTTTCTGCAAGAATGTTGCAAGAATGTTAGTACTAGTACTAGTATAGTGTAAAATTGAAAATAAAGATATGAAATTTGGCGCTTGGAAGAAGGAAAATGAAAGAAAAGAGAAAAAGGAAAAAGGATTCCTAGAAGGTTGTCTGTGAAAGTAGAAGCGGACACTGAGAAACTTGTGCATAAAAGAACGAGCTTTTGCGGGATGTGTATTCAACTAGTACTACTTTGTTTTCAAAAATAGAATTTTAAAAACAGATATATTAGTATTATTTTAATCTTTAAATAAATCAAAAGAAGTGTGCTTGAATTAATCTGCATCTTTTCGCTCACTTTCTTTATTTCCGTGGGAACTTTTACAGTAAAGATGGGAAAATCAAGAAAATTCAAAATTTGAAGGAAAGATTAAAAAGTGAAGTTGAAAGCAAAAGGGTTACTTACGTGGCTGGAAGACATTTTATCTTCTTTGCAGATCTGAAGAAAGAACAAGAATGTCTTCTTATCCCGTAACAGAATAGCCTTTAACGGTGAGAGTTAATAGTAATATAAATAGAGCACTTACGTTTTAGATAAGAGAAAAAATGGGTTGTATTTTGTGTTTGGCGGAACGTATTAGTTACGATATTGGAAGTAATGGTGGTCTACAAGATAGAAATACCCGGTGGGTGGGTGTGTGTGGCGGCTATTGGAGGTGAAGAGAAGAGAAGAGAAGATTTGGGTCGTCGGCGATAGTTAACGGCTCTATTTGTTGACTGTTGTGGTGGGGTGTAACGGTTTGGGAGAAAATTGCTGAATTGGGAACGGCTCTAACAGAAACACACCCACACGTAGCTTATTTAATGGCAACCACTAGGTAAGTTAATGCGAGAGAGGGAGAATAACGGTGAGCGTTGATGGAACAGAAAACCACTGTGCAATGCGAGAGTGGGTTCATATGAATCACTGACGTGCTGGTAGGTAGTGCTGCCTTTTGACATGTGGGTCCTTTGTAAATTCTTTAGTTAAATATAAACATGGTCAAATTTTCAATTATGGCTTTGATGAAGAAATCAGTTTTTTTTTTTTGACAAAAAAAAAGAAGAAATCAGTTTTTTCTTAGTTTCTACATTAATTCAACCAAACAAAAGAGAAAGAGAGAAAAAATTTATCCCCTTTCACTATTAAGTAACATCGGTAACTTGACTAAGTAGAAATTTGTTGAGTACTAGGCCAAAGGCCCAAGTCCGACATAGGGACCAAACACAGCCCAAATCGGGCTAGACACTTGAGGCCCAACTCGAGCAAAGAGCAAGCGCTAATTCCACGCCCAGACAAGTGGTGACTCGTGTGCCACAATAATCAACGGCGGGCATATGCCAGATCCAATGGCAGCAACACGACCTGGTGATTAGGCGTAGCCAACCTCTGATGCACACATGGAGCCCATAAATAGGAGTCAACCCTTGACGTCAGGTACACATTCATTCTCTCATACCTCCCATATGACTTTCTACTTCCAATTTGAGCGCCGGAGTGTCATAGCAGGTACCACCCCTCATGTCAAGCTCAGAGGTCCGACTTTAGCAAGAGCACCCTATCAACTATCTAGACCGTTCCATCCGAGTTCGGATAAAGTACAAATCAATTTTTTTGCTCATATACAAAAATGGATGAAGTATATATATATCATAATGTGATTAATAGATGTAATTGTACGTAATTAGAGCTTAGAATGATTGAACATCTATCGATCTCTTGTTGTGGACAAAAAATCTCAATCATGAACAATGTGTAGTATTTAGTAGTTTTTGTTATCGAAATTTTAGGGTGAGAAGATGACACATCAGTTCAAGGGAGAAAAAACCTTCGGATTTTTTGAGCACCTACAAAGGAAATTACATATAGTTCATCCCAACGGCGCTAAGGGGATTTGTACTTGGAACTTTCAAGATACAAATTTAGTCGTGCTCCACTAGACCACCACCCCCTAGGTGTTAACTTTTAAAAATTAAATATTTTACTTTATTACACTTTTATTATGCGGGCCATTGACTACCCGAGGCTCGATCGGGCAAGTCAATTATGAGCTCAGGCTTTATTGGACTGAGCTAAAAGCTGAGCTATGAAAATAGTCTCAATTTTAACGACTTAAGTCCTATACTTTATTGGAATATTAGGGCCTAACCCGCCCAGATCAACCCCTTTTACCAGCTCTACACTCATTCTAGAACATGTGATTTTCTTACATATATTTGTGATAAGAATGAGGAGTAGTCAGATTTTTACACTAGAGTAGTGCAACGGTGTTAAATCTCTTAAGAGAGAATTTTTTCGCTCATTGTTGTTCTACCCGGCTCGAGGGAGTAGTCTCTGCAGTTTTGCACGATAGATATTCGGGTTGTACCAAAAAATTGTCAGTTTTATAAATAAATAAATAAATAACTTGAGTTTGTCACACACATAAAGTCATTAATAACTCGAGTGTTATAATCAAAATCATAAATTAAAAGGAGAAAGGCGTTGAAGTAGATCTATGCATTAACTACAGTTTTTGGAGGTGGAAGCAATAAGTGGCGAGTGGCGAGTGGCGAGTGGCGAGTGGTGAAAATGATCATTGGCCCTTTTTCAATAACGACAAACAGTCAATGTTCTCAATGGTCCAAACACCAAAATGGAACTTGTACTACTACTTGAATTATAAAACTTCATCACCATCGCATGCTTAATTTTGGAATCAAACTCTAGTTAAATAGTAAAGTAGAGCCAAACATGTAGGCTTACAAGTGAAATCGAGGTGTTCTATGCTTGCATATCAAATCTCTTGTATATATTATGCATTTGAAAATTTAGTCCCTTGGAATTGGAATCCTAGCTAATCCATTAGCATCAGCAACATTAGAGGACCGCATTTGTTCGTCGATGATCAAGTATAGGTATTATTGTTTATAAACTGTGTAATTTGGAGAGGATAGGGAGGGGCCGAAACAAGATAAGGAGAAAAGGAGGCTGCTTATGCTTGTATCCTTCAACAACCGACGTTAAAGACTAAACTACCTCTGTCCTCTTCGATGGCTATTTTAACAAAGCCTTAATACACAAGTCATTGTCTTGGGAAACCTCTGTCCAGGAATTAAGGAGAATGTTGATTAGATTCCTCATTAAGATTGTGCTATGCAAAAGTAAAAACCAAAGCAAGGAACAAGTGTTGGTTTGCTAGGCTGTGCATGAGAGAGACTCCCAGACAGAATTAATGTGCGTAGGTAGCCTCTGTTTTCTGGAAAATTTGTATGGAGTTAGGATGAGAATGATACAGTAAAACTAAAATTCAATTATGAAATTGTATAGTAGAACAAAGTAACAATAAATCAAAATGTGCCAACTAGTAAATATTCTGTATTTTTAACAAACTAGTAGTAGTGATATTTTGTTTATTCCATAATACTACACACAAAAAATTCTGCATAGCCAAAAAGAAAGTTAAATTCTGCATACCAAAATTTGTAACCATTAGAGCAAAGAAAAAAAATTAAAATTAGTGAAACAAGGAAGCAAAGGTTCAGAAAGCGAAAATCAAAGATCACCTTGCTGTTGTTTGACTATGCGATAACCATGGCCTACAATATTGGAAGCGTCCGAGACTGTTTTTCACTACTAAATTCATTTTTTCAATGTAGACCTCTGCCTACTTCCTTCACTTATATTTTACCTTCAAAGTGTAAGTGATTAGTTTCACATTGGTTAGAAATGAGCTAAATGAAGGATATATAAGAGAGGGACTCGTATACACATTGCCTTAAGGTTTTGGGTGGAGATGTGTTGTCCAAATCTTTTGGTGGTCCGGTTCATTAGCTCATTGTTGCTCTGCTCCCTGGACTCCCCAACACCATGTTGCTGAGCATTGTCTTACCTTGTTATACAAAGGATAATGAAGGAAGAAAACGAGTTTTGTGATTGTCAACAAACAATGAATGATGAATTGATTTTAGGCTCTTCGTGAAAGCTAGAATTCGTGGCTTCACCTAGAATCGATTTTACCAAGATAGAATTAATTTTGGCAAAGAAACCCAAACATGCAGTAAATGTAAAGAATCGACGCTGAAGGGTCGAAAGCGTGAGCTGGAATAGCAGAAACGCAGAACCAAATACGCGAAAGATGATTAATTGTTGCATCCATCAATGTTCGAAGCCATTGAGGTTCATGAAGAAATAATGCTTTACGTTGTCATCACCACCTTTGAACCAGTAGAAGCACATACATGGTGCTCATGGGTAATACACAGTTTTCATCATAAGCAAAAAGGGACGTGTATTTGATCCAAATGCATGTTTTACTTATATTCAAAATCATGGGGAGTATTGTTGAACTTGTTCCCCACTCATGTTGTGAGGCTTTGTCTTAGCATTATTTTCGTAGAGATGAACATGCTCCCAGAGGGTATTGCGCAAGAACGACTTTGTCCTTACGTGTGCTGAGAGCACAATGAAGGATTTCGTAGTTGCTAATAACTTAAGTTATCGATGTCAAAAAATAACTTAAGTTATTGTGTGAAACTCTGCAGCAAGCTAAGACTAATGGAGTTGATGAGAAATGCATTAGAACCATGATAGATTTGTTGAAGGATATGACTCCTATGGAGAAGAAATCCCATTAGCTTGATGATACGCAATGGTCTAAATTATGGTTAGAAGATGGGATTTGGAGAAAGGAAGACATTCAATATAACTCCTCGTATCATTGGTTACTATATTGTGTGTTTCCGCCGGTTACTAGATACCCTAATGTTGAGAATGTTTTATTCAATCAATAATGCTGGAGAGAACGAAACCAATAAAGACGAAAATCCTTCAATCAACCATCTTCACATGATTTATGCCAAAGTGCTGAGATTGCAAACCGTTTTTCTTTCTCTTTCTTTAATAGGTTGCCACGTAAGAATTCTGACATTTCTTACACAAATTTCTTCATACTAAATATCAGTACTGTTATTCAATAGGCCAAAAGGTTTTTATTTTATTTTTGGCGAATTAATTTTATGTCAAAGATGGTGGTAGAGAGCTTTGCATGATAGCAATAGAATGTGGGGAAAAGATGATGATCTTATAGAAATAAAGTTTCAGAATAAAATCTCAATTTAGTCTCAACTAACAATTCATCTCGTAAATAGTACAAAAACTATATAAAAACAATAATCCCTAATAACACGTATATTGATTAAAAAAGATAGTTTTAAGACATATCCTTGTTTATTGTCAAAAAAAAAAAAGACATATCCTTGTTTGTAAAAAACTAAAATAGAATATATTAAATTTAAATGAAAATATTTAGAAGTCATAAGATTTGTTTTTTCTTTTAAAAATATTTACTTTTTTTTTAAAGTATTAAGTATATCTAATATTAAATATATTTCAATTTTAGCAAACTAATTTTAAGAAAATAATTTTAAAAAATAAAAAAAATTATTGTTCCGTTACAGAATATAAGTCAACAAAAATTAATTGATGTATCTAATCCAAATTTTGAACCAGATACATCAACTTCTGTTGACTAGTTTTTGCTTATATTCTATAACGGAGGGAGTTGTTAATAAATTTAGATTATTATTAGATTAATTAGTTAAATAAGTTAATAAATTCTTGTCAAAAATAAGTTAATAAATTTTGATCATTTTGTAGTATTATCTCATATTTTTATTTTATATTCAAACTCTCCGATCGCTTAAGACAATAAAAAAGTATAATTTTTAATGAGAGATTGGAAGTACATTAGTTTTAATAATATATTAATTAAAATAACTAGAATAAACTAGAAATTAAATTTATCAATTCCATGAAAAATACATTTTTTAAACATAAACAATTCCTTGTCAAAAAAAACATAAACAATTCATTCATGAACTTTTTTATCAATGGGAATAGAACTCTAAACACCAACTCACTATGACCCGAGCCATGGGAATCCCTCAATGGATTAATATATAAAAAAAGTAGTCGAATTTTGTATATTCAAATAAAAGCAAATACTAACAAATTTTATTTTATTTATTGTTTTTTTACAAGGCTTATTTATTGTTTTTTTAAAAAAACTCATTATTTAATATTATCATGAAACACGTTTCAATAAAAAAATTAAATGAGGAGAATGAATATTTTGAAGAATGTATATTTTTTACGACGTGAACAAATCATGAAGTGATATATAATTGTGTCAAAAAAATAAAACCGTATATAAATTAAACTCATTTAAAAATTGATTTTTTTATTTAAAATCTGAAAAAAAATTAAAATTGATTAAGAAACTTAATTAAGGTTTGGTCAAAAAAGGTTTGGTCAAAAATAAAATTTAATTACGGTGGTCAAAATAATTGAGTTATTTTGATTATTATAAAAAAGAGCATTGCTGGCACCGGTTATGGTTTACTGTTACGCTGGAAGTGAGACATATCGACTTGAATCGACCGGCCATTGACGAAATAGTTTTCCGGTGGATCTTCTCCGAAAATGAACGACGCAGATGTCTCCAAGCAAATCGATCAGATGGTGAGGTTTATCCGCCAAGAAGCCGAGGAGAAAGCCAACGAGATCTCTGTCTCTACTGAAGAAGTAAGTAACTTCATTTCTCTCTTTCTTTTACCGTTTCTCTCATCGATCGTCTTTATGGATCGTCATTGTATTCATGTTCATGCAGGAATTCAATATCGAGAAGCAGCAGTTGGTCGAAGCGGAGAAGAAGAAAATCAGGCAAGAATATGAACGCAAAGAGCGCCAAGTTGAAATCCGAAAGAAGATGTAACTAACTCTACACCATTCTTTTTCTTTTTAAATGTTTTCGCTATTTTTGTTTCTGTGAAATAGAAATTCCTATTGGCTTTTCGTCTCTTGATTCTTGATTGCGCGTGATCGTGACACACTCACACAAGAAAAGAACGATTGATTGCGATTACTGGTATTGCCAAAGCTTAATTTCTGGTTACGCCGTTACGGTTTAGCGGATCCTTGCCTAGCTGTTTGGAAAATTAATAATTAATGTTAGCTCCATTGAATTACATCAGTTTTCATGTTAAGTAAAATTTCAAACTATTGGCATCTGTGGCTAATTACTTGAATTTAAGGTTAGTGCAAAAATATGATGAGTGGAAACTTTTTCTTTTCTGTGAGACTTAATTTGTTTCATGATGTGAAATACTGTACATTGCATTGTTTGCCGCTCTAACTTTCAAAAACAATACTAGTTGATATATTTTAATTTTTATGGCCACTGTGTTTGTTGCAGTGAGTACTCAATGCAGCTGAATGCGTCTCGGATTAAAGTTCTTCAAGCTCAAGATGACATGATTAATTCCATGAAAGAAGATGCATCTAAGGAACTTTTGAATGTCAGCCATCATCATCATGTGTACAGAAATCTTCTAAAAGATCTCATTGTTCAGGTCAGTTAAAATCTTAATAATACTGTATACAAGTTATGGTTTGATATTGCATTTTTGCATAGTATCCTTATCATATATATTCTTGTTTACATTTTTTGATAGAGTCTTGCTCATATGCAACCGATGTTGCTGTTATTTATTTACTGTATCTCAATTTTATATTGTTTGTGATGGATAGCATTGTAGATAAAACTAGTTATGTTCATGGATAATTGCAATTAGCCGGTGACCTCAATGAACCATTCTCATTGACAGTTTCGAATCATAATTATATGCTGACATGGGAAACAACCTTTGTTTTAAGGTGGCATGTTTAATATCACGAATTCAACCCCTACCTTATCCTCCCCTTACCCTCGCTCTTTGCCAGTCTACACAACCTCAATCAATCCTTAGTAATTTTGTTTTGAATCACATTTCTATTTCTATGTGTAAGTATGTGGACTTGGAGTATAATATAGGGTCGTACATTGCAGAGTTTGTTAAGACTGAAAGAACCTTCTGTCTTATTGAGATGTCGGAACCATGACTTGCACTTGGTAGAGCACGTGCTGGATTCAGCCGCACAGGAGTATGCTGAAAAAGCAAATGTTTATCCACCGGAGATCATTGTTGACCACGATGTCTATCTGCCACCTGCACCGCACCACCACAATACTCATGATCCCTACTGGTAATGTTCATGTTATAATTAAATAGTAAGTAACTATGGCTCTTTTAATCAGGGCCTTGCTTCTTACCCATGGCACATCTTCTTTCCCTTAATTAATTACACTATTCGGGGAAAAAGAATCAAGAGTTTCAAATATAAAGGTTAACATGCTTTTAGTGTTTTAGTTAATCGATGATACTTCCTAAGATTGTATTAGTTGTCTAGCTCCTCTAATATTTAGATATCATATCAGTTTCATCATACCTGATTATTTTTGTTGATGTTCAGCTCTGGTGGGGTGGTGTTGGCTTCTCGTGATGGGAAGATTGTCTGTGAAAATACTCTTGATGCAAGACTGGATGTATTGTTCCGTAAAAAGCTTCCAGAGGTAAAAATTGTGTGCATCACAATTGTCTTGTTCCATGACTTCTATAGTTTTTCTGTGCTTCCTAATTGTCTGTATTGTTGACTGTTATAATATTTTCAACTAAGGCCGATATTTTTAAAATGTTTGAACTTCGATAATTTTAAAATATTTTCAACCGAGTCATACACATTGTAATGAGTTAATAGTCAGTTCGGTCGCTTAAATTTCAGAAAAATTCAATTTATTTCTTTGTATTAACAATACTCTTAATTAGTCCCTGACATTTTCAAACGTTATTCGATTTAGTCCTTCAAATTCTTGAAGTCACATTTGGTCCCTGGCTTTCACATTTTCATATCAATTAAGTCATTGACTTTATAACTTAGTAGGGACTAAATTGATACTAAGTTGTGAAAGAGACCTAATTGATATTAAGTTGTAAAGGCCGAGAATCAAGCGTGACATCAAGAACTTGAGGAATTAAATTGAATAGTGTTTGAAAATGTTAGAGGCTAATTAGAAATGTTGTTCATATTAGGTATTAAACCGAACTTTTATAAAATTTGAGGATCCAAACTGGTTATTTACTCTATTGCGATAGACAATTATGCCAACTTACTGGAATGAATGTACGTGTGAAAGGGGAAGGGAGCCTAAGGTTTGCTATTCAAGTATTCAACAAGAAAAAGAGACAAAGTTCTTCTACAAAACGTTTTGAACTAGAACTAGTAGCTACGACTCATTCTCATTTAACTTCTATCTTTATGATTCTCCTTCCTTTCTCAAGATACATATTCTCTTGGATAGTGCTGTGCACTTCACTCCTCAATATTATAGACTTCTGATTTGGCTTGAAAACCAGTGAGATTTTCCCCCTCTTTCTATCTGTGCCTTTGGGTCAACTATATTTGCTATACTGGCCCAAAAGATCATTTTCACTAATTATTCGTTGCACTTTCTTACTCCTTCCAAACAAATGAGGATTGTGTCTTGTGCCTATGAGTAATGAGGATTGTGTAATTTTATTTAATTTGTTAGTCTTGGGCTTTTTCGTCTCAGCATTAAATAACTACTACACATGTTACTAGTTCATACTCGATCGGTTAAGTTGAAGTTATAGTGGCCGCGTTGTTTTTTCTGGTCAACTAGTTGGCCATGTCTAATGACTAGTTAATAAAGTTTTTGGCTCAATATTGCAGATCCGAAAGCAGCTCTTTGGACAAGTTGCTGCTTGAAGACTATCATTGGTTTGTTCGTTGCCCCTGGTATATTTATATCTGGAAACAAAAGCTTATCTTTCACCTGAATAGACGTCATTGCTTCTGTAAACTTGTCCTGAAAGAACTTCATTTTTTAGTAAGTCTAGTTGTTCCCATGCTGTGTGCGATGGGCATGCGGCGTTCAATTTTTTTATTTATGAATGTTTTCACCTTCACAGTGTTTGCTCCGACTCATTGCAGTTTCATGCTTCGTATGTAATCAAATAGTAAGTAATAATATATTGGACATTGCTGCCAATATTGTGATGCACATATATATACCTCCAATTGTGTGCCTGTTACAAGTATATAACTGTTCTCTAATAGAAATATAGCTGTGGTCGTAATTTTTAAAGGAAATAAACCTCTTAAAAGGTGATAAGTGTTCAGTATACCAGCTTGGACCCTAAGGCTCTGTTTGGGAGTTGGAAGGGAGGGCTTTGAAGGAAGGGTCCCAACGACCTTGTCACCCTTTGTCCCCACTTTTATAGAGTTTCGAGGAAGGGTCCTCCCAAGAACTCAAATCCGCATCTCACTCCTACCCTTAGAGAGCTTTGGGGATGAAACCTTTATTCATCTCATATTCGCTTCTCTCTCCCACTCTTTTATAGTTTCAGGTAAGGTATTTTTTATAGTGTTTCGTGAATCTATGGTGACAAATGTTCTTTTAATTGAGGGTTATAGTTTCTCCTCTATCCAGTCTTGCCATCTTTGGAATGAGTGTCTCTATGATCTTAGGCTTCTCACTCATCCCAAGCCCTTTAAACATGGCGTAACTTTTCTTTCAAACTAACTCTGGGAAATAGGGAGAAATAAAAAGGATAAGAAAAATGAAGCCATAAATGTTGGAGTTTTGACCCCCGCGGAAGGTTGTAAGAGTTCTAAAATATGGTAAATTATACAATGTTAATATGATATGTTTGCTATATGAATTTGTATCATTTTTTCATGTTAAATTATCACCCTGAGATATCCACGAATATCTGTTACCCATATAAATACTCAAATTTTTAACATGTATGGATACGGGGAAGCATTACCCGCACCTGCCCTCCTCTTTGTCATCCCTAGCAAATATCGCATTTCTTAACAATGGGGTGAAACCATCGTCAAAAAAGAGTTTGAGCAATCGATGGGCTAGTGTTTCCCTAAAGTTACAGGGGTCCAGGCCCCACCCACTGTTGAATTTTGCCGCCTTGTTGCAAAGTTTTATGACAAACTCTTCTAAATCAGGTCTTCAGTTGCAATGAACCCTAATTTAGTGAATATTATGATGTTTCTTTTAGCACTTTTAACTTATGAAAAATAATGACATGTATTTGTTCTAAAACTAAAGTACATGGATACTTTTAATTAAAGGACACTTTAGTAAAGTTAATTGAACTAGACATAGATAACCAAGTTTACAAAGTTATTTGGGCCACATTTATTAAGATTGGTGAACCTAATGGCAACTTAGACATAAAGAGCTCTTAATGTAACTCATTGACAGTACTACGCATAAACTCACACACACAAAGGGGAGATCTGGAGTTCGATTCCGCGTAACCACTGAAAATGTACAACCTAATAACGTCGGCTTTGCCAGTTGTGGTAGGCCTTATGGATATTGTATTACTTGTTTGATTGTGTATACTCTCATATTCTTTTTACACAATGGTGAATCTATCATTCGCATTGTTAGTCAACTTTGGCTCTTGCTCGAAGACTTTTAGCCATTTTTAGGGTACGAAAAAAACACTCCATTCCTGGTGTATTGTCAATATCACTTAATTTTTTTTTGAAGGTATGTTCTACGACAAGGGTTTTTCTTACTATCCTTATCTGAGTCTTCCAACTCCATTGGGGTTCAAAAGAATGTTTTCACAATAAGGCTCTAGTGGACTATGTATCATCTCCATAGATGTTTGACAAAGAAAATGAGAACACATTTATCATATCAACATGTTTGAGGTTGGATTGAGCCTCCCTTTATGTGTTTAGAGGCGAAAAGCATATTAAATTTAAACCTACTTTTAATTTTAAAAATTACACATTATATTTCCTTTGATATCATTTATGAGCAAAAAATGCATTTTTTAGGTTTCATCGAAGAACTGACGTTACAAAAAGTTCATTGAAAATTTGATGTATCTTGTCTGTATTATAGACCAGATACATCAATAATTCAAAGAATTTAGAAAATCTTTTTTAGCCATTGTTAAAAAAAGATTTCAAAGCATAAGTTTCTCTTTTTTAGCCATTGTTTAAAAAAGATTTCAAAGCATAAGCGGGTAATAAAAAAACAAAAACAAAAAATCAGTTGCAAAAGTACTTGGGGTGTTGGCCAGCAAAATGATTAAGAGCCCCAAGTAGCGAGCGCAGATTAGTCCTTCGTTGACAGCGTTGAGACACTGCGTGGGTCACCCGCGAGGGTCCGATACCAAAAAAAAGTACCTGGGGTTGACTGAATTATGAGCACTGAAACGCTGTCGTTTAATTGGGAGAGTGTCACCAGCGAGCAGATATCTTGGAGGTAACGAACGATACCTCCTCGTTGGTGGTTAAGTCACTGTCCCTTCACACCCTCGACGAGTCCGCCCTCCATCCACCAACCCATAAACACTAGTACACTCCTTCCCCTCTCTCTCACCAACGACTAATAATATTTAAATCAATAATCAATAATAATAATAAGATTAGAGTTCCCATTGGCCATTAATACTGATGATAACAACAATAACAACAGATTTATAACCACACTCAACTTAACTAACTCTCCTCATTCTCCCTCTCCCTCTCACTCAAATCAAATCCCCAACCCTTCTTCCCTTCTCCCTTCAATCATTAATGGAATCTGCAGCTCTCTCCCGCATAGGCCTAGCGGGCCTAGCCGTGATGGGCCAAAACCTAGCCCTAAACATCGCTGAGAAAGGGTTTCCAATCTCCGTCTACAATCGCACTACTTCCAAAGTCGACGAAACCGTAGATCGGGCCCACCGTGAAGGCTCACTCCCTCTCGTTGGCCAATATAGTCCCCGTGAATTCGTTCACTCTCTCCAACGTCCTAGATCAGTCATCATCCTCGTCAAAGCCGGCGCTCCCGTCGATCAAACCATCGCCGCCCTCTCCGACCATCTGGAGCCCGGCGATTGCATCATCGACGGTGGTAACGAGTGGTATGAAAACACCGAACGAAGAATCCAACATGTTTCTGATAAAGGACTCCTTTATCTCGGTATGGGAGTCTCCGGCGGTGAAGAAGGTGCACGAAATGGTCCTTCTCTCATGCCTGGCGGGTCCCATGAGGCATATACAAATATCCAAGATATTCTCACGAAGGTTGCTGCTCAGGTTGAAGATGGCCCTTGCGTTACTTACATCGGTGAAGGAGGTTCTGGAAACTTCGTTAAGATGGTTCATAACGGCATTGAATATGGTGACATGCAACTTATTTCAGAAGCTTATGATGTTTTGAAACATGTTGGTGGTTTGTCTAATTCTGAACTTGCTGATATTTTCGATGAGTGGAATAGAGGTGAACTCGAAAGCTTCCTTGTTGAAATTACCGCTGATATTTTCAAAGTGAAGGATGAGGAAGGGGATGGGTATTTAGTAGATAAGATTTTGGATAAAACTGGGATGAAGGGGACAGGGAAATGGACTGTGCAACAGGCGGCGGAGCTTTCGGTTGCGGCGCCGACAATTGCGGCGTCGTTGGATTGTAGGTATTTGAGTGGATTGAAGGAGGAAAGGGAGAATGCTTCTGCAGTATTGAAGGAAGCAGGGTTGAGTGAAGATGTAGGGTTTGCTAGAAGTGGTGTTGATAAGAAGAGATTAATTGATGATGTGAGGCAAGCTTTGTATGCTTCAAAGATTTGTAGTTATGCTCAAGGGATGAATTTATTGAGGGCAAAAAGTAATGAGAAAGGTTGGGATTTGAATTTAGGGGAATTAGCTAGGATTTGGAAAGGTGGGTGTATTATAAGAGCAGTGTTTTTAGATAGGATTAAGAAAGCTTATCAGAGGAACCCTAATTTGGCTAGTTTGATAGTTGATCCTGAATTTGCTAAGGAAATGGTGCAAAGACAAGGTGCTTGGAGAAGGGTTGTTGGGTTGGCTATATCAGCTGGGATTAGTACTCCTGGAATGTGTGCTAGTCTTGCTTACTTTGATACTTATAGGAGAGCAAGACTTCCTGCTAACCTTGTTCAGGCTCAGAGGGACTTATTTGGAGCTCACACCTATGAAAGGCTTGATCGTCCCGGCGCTTTTCATACCGAGTGGACTAAAATTGCTCGCCAGACTGGTGCTGGAGCTCATTCTCTTAATTGATACATCTTTTTTTGTGTGCTTAGGTTCTTTGTTTGTTTGTTGATCTTGCAATGCAATGCAGTAAGCATTTGAGTTTGGAACTATATTTTTATTTGAGGATACTTGGTTAGGCAGAGCAACTACTGTTTCCTTACTGTAGCTGTTTTTGCTATTAATAAAAGAAAAGGCTGTCATTTGATTTCAACAGGCTTTTTACTTGTTTCCATATTGTTAGAAGATAGTGTATTGACAATTAGCCTTGTTAATTGTTATCTTCCAAGTGACCTTGGTGTATGTTTTGAAAGATTTCTCCTTTTTCTCCCTTTGTAACATAAATGTGTAACCAGTTTGTTTTGCTTGCATCCACATGCTGGTGTTGTAAGTTGTTGAACTTGTTGTGGATGCCTTGCTAGCTAAGATTTTTCCTTCTTTTTGGTGCATATTTTGCAGATTGGTTGTTATTTTGGCTGCTTTTTTATCTGGGCAACCATCTGGAATCAGGACTCAGGAATGCTTTTCTAATTTTGTTTAATCTGGATTTTATTGGAATTAACATTCCTTTTCCCCCTCAGTTGATTAAAGTTAATTGTTTACACTTTACAGTTGTAACCTGTAAGAGACTAATTAACAAATGCAAATTGCTTCGTGCGGCAATTCTTTGCCATGGTACTCCCTCTGGTCTCATATATAAGAGAAAAATGTAGTTTTAGGTTCATTAAATAATTGATGTATCTAAAAAGTGCATTTTTCTCTTAAAAATGAATCAGACAGAAGGTAGTAGAACATTTTCCAAGGGTTTCGAAGCGACTAGGCTGAGTACAAGAGAATTAAGTGACTATTAATAAATATCTCGCAAGTCAAGTCACTCCATTTATGATCAAAATACAAATGCTTTCTACATTGCACAGAATGGACTAGCCTTGTTATATATGCACTGACAGAAGACTAATATCAAAGTGAAAAGGGTAACTGGAGAAAGGACTACATACGAGAAAATAGAATGATTTTAAGGAGCAATGCTCTCAAGAACTGGCTGAGTTCTAGTCACAGCAGCTGAAGGCATTTTACTATCACCAACCCATCTGCTTTCAAGAACCACATCTTCATCTCCTTGTTTTTCAGTGACTTGAATCCTTTTAGTCTGGAGAAGTCTCATGGACAAAAATCCCACATATCCCAATGTTATCAACCCAAAGAATCCAACCACACACCCAATCACCCATAGATACCATAGCAGCCGTCGCTTCTTCGCCAACCGTAGAACAATTGAAAAATGACCCTGATCTCTTGAGTAGCACAAACCGTGGGAGCTCATCTCAGTAAGTTGAAATGTTCCATCACCATTGAAAGCCACACATCTAGCCCTTGAGTTGATGCCACTCATAAATCTAACATTTGGAAATTGAACTGATATAGGATTCCCCATTGTGTTGAGAGTGAGATTTCTAACACTCATATCAGTTACATTTGAGGCATCAAAAACCATGAAACCAACAACAGAAGACATGAGTGAGTAACCTGGTAAACTGTAATAGTGAGAGGACCAGTTTCCCAAATTCTGATACACAATAGCCAATCTCCTAACATGAGGAATAGACACAGTTTTTGGTGGGATCTGAAAGTAGCTGAAGTTAGCTCCTTTATTCCAGAGCCTTCTGCTTCTAAGACGAACCACGGAAACATCCATACCAGAGAAGTTTCGTGGAAGAAGAGCGTCGTATAGAGCACCGGTTTGAGGCCGCCGTTTGATCATTGACCTGAAAGCAAAATCTTGAAACAAGGTATTCAATGATTTACTGGAAGTGTTGTCCAAGCTGTGTACCAAAGAGCAGCAACACAAGGTGAAAAGTAAGACCAAGATGGAATCCCAGATCATGTTTTTTGGATGACACTAACACTGCAACCACTTAACAGGAAAGAACAATGTAGATTGTAGACCGATCTGTTTTTGGTCTTGTTGCTTTCTTTTATTTGGTATAGAACTGACTGATTATAGATGTAAAATACAGCACTAAGTTCAATCATGGTTACTTTTTACAAAGAACAAAGCATGCTCTGGTTTGGGTCCCAATAAGGGACACCAAAGTGGTGAAGAAAGACTCAAAAAGTTACTATTGACTTGGGCCATTCTGATTCCATCCGATAGCTTGAGGCTATCAGCTTAGTTAGTGCTTGTGTGTCTTTGTGGCTACAAGGCAAGAAGCAACTTTAGCATGCGTTGATTGCTCTTTTTTTTCTCCGCGTTTGGGGGCAAATTTAGAAAAGGAAATGATGAATTCTGTTAGACAATTAAAAAATGAGGAACCAGAAAGCCCAAATTTGGCTCCAAAGTAACTAGATTGAAGGGAACATTCAGGCCCAACTATGATTAAGTTTTTAACTTTGATTTTTATTTTTATCAGAAAACAAAACTTTGATATTTTTTATGGAATTCACATGATTGAGATTGAGGTAATTGTCTGCACAGGGGTATTGGTCCTACTGAAATGTTCAATAATATCAGTATTCGTGGTATAGCAAATTTGTTGTGTTCATTTAATGGTGTTGACATAGGGAGAAACATTATATGTTGTAGGTATAATTTTATCATTTTTTAGTACATCAATTTTAGTATAGGCAAATTTATTTTAATTTAACATGACACAAACAATTAGTTTTTTTTTTGTCTCAGATAGGACTCAAAATATAAGTTATCTTCGGGTACATTCAATGCGGTTGTTCTCTGAAACATCAAAGAGAAATTTGTCCCAAGTCTAATTTTTTAAAAAAACTAGCATCAACCAAATGCTTCGCACAGTCACGGCACTTACCGTGTTGAGAGTGTAGGCACCTCCTGTTGGGAATTTTCAAAATAATAGAAATCCAATAACACTAAGGTGAAAGAGAAATACAATGTTTCTTGTTCTAAAGGTGTGTTCTTTGGTGGCTTTCACAAGTGGTTGTGTTCTTTCATGAACATTTGTAGTGAAGAGACACTTATCTTCACCAAATGGTATGAGTTGGTCTATATATAGAACAACTTTACAAGTAGAAAACACATTCATAGACACATATAGAATGTTCATATGTCTAAGACAAAACTCTACCAAATTCATTATTCCAAATCATTCTCTTTCTTCTCTTATGCGCAAACTGAAGTTAGGGAACTATTGTTCTGTAAAATACCGTTGAATATACGCTTGGTGTGGGTGTGCAAACCATGTCAAGGAACTCCATTGTATCCTGAAGGGGATTCGCCAGTCATCCTACTGCATCCAATCTAGAGTGATTGGTGGGGGCGAATCGAACCTAAAGCTTAGTGTTATACACGCCTTGGAGTCTTGCGCAATGATAAATTCACTTTCTCCTTTGTTCTTTTTGTTCATGATATTAACAATTATTCGTACTAATGGTTTTCTATGTTTAGTTGTTCTTCTTTGTTGCAGTATTATTCCCACCAACAAATTATTCTAACAATCTTTAGGTTCGATTTTGCAATTGTGTTGATAATGCACCTTTGAAAGATGTTTTTCCAACGTTTGGAATCTGGAAGAGATGAACATTCATTCATGTTTATGTATGACTTGGGTGAAAGGTACACTGTTACGTTACGGTTATTGTTTGCATGGATATTTTATGCATTTCAATTATTATTCTATGCTCGGAATTATGTGGTTTATGATAAGTATCCAATGTGATGTTTAAATATTGTGATTAGTTGCATGTGGGTGGATTAAAATTGGTGGATAATAATTTAATTTTAAAAATCTAAACTTCTCCACGTCAATCAAACTACCATGTATTTTGCTATTTGGTTAATTGCACTGTCAATTACCATTGAAATAAGACAACCAAATTTTGTATCAGTTGTGTTTTTCACTATATGAATATAATTATTTTTAATCTTGTTTTTTCTATTTTCATGGGCTATATGGTCCTATAATACTCATGAATGAATTGGATTAAGAAACATTTGAAATTCTGCGAAGTTTAGAGAAAAGTTATCCCCGACTAACGGATAGATTTTGTGCATTTGCACCTTTGATTTTTCATGTTATGGTCCAATTTTGATTTTGCTTGTGAAAGTTTAATGTGCATGAAAGTTGTTCCATTTGATTATAAAACATGAAAAGGGTTGAGTCCATTCATTTTATGAACGATACGATGTAAGTTTTGATGAAAAGATGCAACATTTTATGAAGGGTCGTGACAGGACCCATTTTCAGAATCAGTTTTGTTTTCAATATTTTGGTACCTATTTGAACCTGGTTTTGAAAATTTTCATGGTCTAAAAGTTATACCATCGTAATCCTTGTTTTCTGTACTATCAAATTGATTGAAGAATCACTTAAAATGATGCTAAAATGAGGGAGAAAACACGTCCCAAAGGCATGGAGTCGAAAACCCGTTTTCTGCATAACTGGGTCAAATCCGACCCATTGGGTGTAGAAGATGATGAATAGTGACTCAGGAACGATACCCACTCTCGGACCTAGGAGAGTGCGGGAGAGTGCAGATTGTACAAACCTCCGTTTGATATGCCGTTTTTTGCATTGTGTTTCTATTAACGTCTAGTTATTGACTAACTAGGTTTCAAATTTAATTAACATATATAACTAATTTTTAATATTATATTGTTTAATACTGTCTAAGTCATTTTAAAAATGTGAAAATTGTGATTATTATTTATTTTCTCAGAATGGAAAATATTGTGACATTCGTTTTGTACTTGTTTATGATAGTCACTCTCCATGAATACTATGTTATGTTGTTTCACTTCCTTGATACATTTAAATGCTATTTATTTATTTTGACAAGTACATTTAAATGTTATGATGAGTTCGTATTTAATATTTAACTAGTAGAATATATGATGCATATATTACTTGTATACTTATGGAAATGATTCTAGTGGAGTTGAAATGAATTTTAAGGTGAAGAAAATAGAATTTATTTGTTATTATGTTATGTGATTGACCCACCTTAGATATGTGTAAAGATATTTTAGTATCTAAATAAATAATTGCATTGGTTGTTGTTATTTATTTTTAGTGCATTCAATAAATGATATCTTAAATAATTTAAGACGGATGACATAGAGGTAGAACTCTAACATGAATGTGTATTGAATGCTTATAAGAATTTTGTCTAAACCAATGGCACAAGTGTACATATATTGTGATTGTCAACATATCAAAGGCCTCCTAGTGGGCAATAAAAGGCAATGGGACTGGTGGTTCATTTTTGTGATAGTTATTCAATACTATTAAAGAGTATATTAACCGAAATGTCAAAGGACATTGGATTAAAGCTTAGCTATGTGAAGAAGTGTTCTTCAGAATTTTATGAGAAAAGGAAATAATCTTGCAATCCTTTGACGAAAGGGTTGACAAGGGATATGATGTTTTTATAACATCGTTGGGGATGAGTTTCAAGCCCATATCTAATTAATTACCAATAGTGGAATCCCAACTCACACTTGAGTATCATTAAGTCTTGAGTTCAATGGTGAAAGTACACTATTAGAGTAATTGCAAGTACTTGACAATAGATACATCCCAATGTTTATAAGTACTTGGACCATAAGTATAAAGTTGGAAGGTTGAGTTTTTGCTCTTAATAGACCTATAGCATATATGTGCTGAAGTGCTTATTATGGGAGTGCTTCCGATAGAGTCTACCTATATGAGAGTGAAGTGGGGCCGCTTCTTGGAGATTAAGGGTTTGACTCTTAAAGCTCTCATGAAAAGGATACTTGACACAAGGCCTTAACAAATGTGTCACTTTACAATTCGTTCAATGGTATCGAGATCTCATGTGTAAGTTAATTAATGCTTGTTCTAATGAATAATTGGTTCAAAGCTTGTCTACCAATCTATTTGGGGATGAGCTAAACATTGACTTACTAAGTAATGGTTCAAATCGTAAGATACCTTAGCCAAAAGCATGTGATTTCCGGAATAATGGGATTTGGATTTATTTTGAAAATGGTGGGGGATTGTTGGGAATTTCCAAAATAATAGAAATCCAATAACACTAAGGTGAAAGAGAAATACAATGTTTCTTGTTCTAAAGGTGTGTCCTTTGGTGGCTTTCACAAGTGGTTGTGTTCTTTCATGAACATTTGTAGTGAATAGACACTTATCTTCACCAAATGGTATGAGTTGGTCTATATATAGAACAACTTTACAAGTAGAAAACACATTCATAGACACATATAGAATGTTCATATGTCTAAGACAAAACTCTACCAAATTCATTATTCCAAATCATTCTCTTTCTTCTCTTATGCGCAAATTGAAGTTAGGGAACTATTGTTCTGTAAAATACCGTTGAATATACGCTTGGTGTGGGTGTGCAAACTATGTCAAGGAACTCCATTGTATCCTGAAGGGGATTCGCCAGTCATCCTACTGCATCCAATCTAGAGTGATTGGTGGGGGCGAATCGAACCTAAAGCTTAGTGTTATACACGCCTTGGAGTCTTGCGCAATGATAAATTCACTTTCTCCTTTGTTCTTTTTGTTCATGATATTAACAATTATTCGTACTAATAGTTTTCTATGTTTAGTTGTTCTTCTTTGTTGCAGTATTATTCCCACCAACAAATTGTTCTAACACCTCCTGCTTTCACTTTTCCGCAATCCTTGCATCCCCAAATTCCTACAACTTTTCTCTTCACATCATACTTTCCACAAAATTCAGAGAAAAATTTGTTGTGTTGACTAACTTGCATCTTCTTAATTTGCTTCCGCAGACTAGCCCCATAACGGGTACCGTATTTTCCAACAACGCCAGCCTTCTTTGTTCTCTTAGCCATGGTTACGGGATTGAAGGCGCTGAAGCCTAGTTCTCAACTTTATTTTGACAACAAACAAAACAACTATTTCGAATGCTATTCTTAATGAAGTAGAGTGATCATTTGCGAATAATAAAAAAATATCGGGAACTACCTCCTTAACTCTCTAGTTAAGTGTCGGTTGAAGTCAACCCCTTTAAAAGAATAGGGAGAGGATAAGGTTAGTAAAATCGCGGTTCCTTTGGTTCATTGCATTGCATTGCATTGCAGGACAGAGGAAAGGAAGCCAAAATGGGAAGCTTCGGTATGGAAAGGGAAAAGCCATTGGAGATGTTAGAAGTTGGACCATGCAAAGATACTTACCAAATGGGTTTCTTAATAGGCCAAAGATTCTCCCATCAAATAAGGAGCAGGCTTGTAACTGATCTCATTCTTCAAAATCAGCTCCGACCCTTTGCCAATACCCCTCACTCACAATCACTTCTCAAATCACTTTTTGACAATAACAGAACCAAATTCCCTAGTTATTGGGATGAACTGTTGGGTACTGCAGAAGGAAGTGGTGTTCCTCTTCTTGATATTTTACTTATCAACTTCCGAAAGGAGATTCTTCCTTTTATTCCAAAAAAACAAGAACAAAAAAGTTTGGAGATTGATGATGGTGAAGAAGCATCAGATGACTGCTCCGATGTTCTTGTAGTTGCTGATTCTATGGCTGTTGTGGCTCACAATGAGGATGCAAATGTTGCCCTTCTTGGCCATGCGTAACTATTCATTTCATATCTTTTTTTACCTACTTTTGAACTTCCAATTATTATTATGACTATATATATATATATATATATATATAGATATATAGATATTTTCACTTTTACTATATACTTCTATCTTATGCAATGCAGCTACTTAGTCAAAGGAATATTGCCAGATGGTCTATTCTTTGTTGGTTATACATATGCCGGGGAGCTTCCAAGCTGTGCATTTGGCTTCAATAGCCATGGACTGGTATGAAACAATTCCTCATTGATCAACAATTGGGGTTTGCATCAGCTTATTTGGGCTTATTTACTATATATACTGTTTGGGAGAGCTTATGAAAATAGGTTATGGCATGTTCAAGATAGCTTATAAAAATTGTTGAATTTGTGATTGTGTGTCTCAATTGGATCACAATAAGTTGTATTTATAATAGAATTGCAATAAATACAAGAAATCATAACTGATTATTCTAATCCTAACTGATATGATAATAATCATGATTGATATGCACGCATAAATGGATGATGTGTACATAACTATGATTCTAACAAAAACAACTTATAACTTATAAGCTTATGACATGTTTATAAGTTGTTTTCAGCTAATTTTCACAAGCTTATCAAGATAGCTTATGAAAACCGCTTATAACTTATAGAAACATAGTTCAACATTATTTTATCATTTATTATAGAAATAGCTTATGCATAAGCTCTTATATGATAAACGCTTATGCCATAAGTGCTTAATTGTATGCAAAAATAAATTGTTGTGTAATGTAATTACTAAACAAAAAAATGACTAAATAAAAAATTGGTTTTGTGATCCTCAGGCATTCACTTTGGATTCAGTACCACCGGTTGAAGATGAAATTGTAGCTGGTGGAATTGGGCGCAACTTCATTTCTCGACACATTCTTGAAGCTACTGGAATTGATGATGCTATAAATGTTAGATTTATTTTGCATTTTTCATTTATATCATTATATCTGATGTACTACTCTTAATATACTACTATGAGTTTAATGTTTACTGTGTATTATTATTTCATCAGAGGATCCATTCATCAGAAGTCTCTGTGGGGCATTGTTATAACCTGATTGAAACAAGTACACGTAGGATTGTCAATGTTGAAACTGCATCCAGGAACAGGATTTCAGTTTGTGAAATTGGAAACAAACCTTTCTTCCATGCAAATATGTATCTTCACCTTCAAATCAACCAGGCAAGTGATACCAAAAAAAAAATCTTGTTTCCTGCTATGCAACACCGAAACTCCAATCACTTCCATTTTCTTAAATGATTATCGATGTCTACATGTTCGTACGTATCAATTTCGTGTTTGTGTCGGTGTTTTATGAGTCATTGAAGTGTCTGAATCCACTTCAGCAATCATATTAGAACATGTCACGTTTCACTAAGTTATTGGATTTTTCATTGAAGGTACAAGATAAGAATTCAATAAGCAGGCAGAAAAGGGCAAATGTCTTAAAAAAAGTATCAAAAGAAGATTTCCTATCACTTTTAGGAGACACAGAAGACAAAGAATACCCCATTTACATGACAGGTAATTTGGAGACATCAAAATCCCTTCTTGTCAATAGTCTTTTTGAATATGAATTCTTTTCTTTCTTTCTCTATTCTCAGGTCCATTACTTCACACACTATGTACTGCTGTTATTGATCTGGACCAACAAACACTATCAATTATTCAAGGCAATCCTAAAAAAGGAGATGTTTCACATGTTTTCTCTCTTTCCCCAAACAAGCTCAAAAGTCACCATGAATATGATAATAATAACTCTATAGAAGCCTAAAGTGATTAGAATTGCAAAAGAACTTGTTACTGAAGTTCACATAGGTATGCAGTAGCAAATCATAAGAGACCTTATCCCCCCTTTCAAATTTGAAATGAAAGGAATCATTTGTATTTTATATAGGACATTGTTGTTCAACTCCTAATGCCATTTAATCACTGTACTCTTGATCTCGGTCATTCAATCACAATAGACCTTATCCCCTTTCATTGTACTGTCCAGTCTAGTAGTATTTACATGTTCGCAAATCAAACAGACTCTTTACCATTGTTGGGGATCTGAGACATATAATAGTAGTACCAAAATGGGTCTTGACTATAGAAAAAACCTTGTGATGGCAGTGATTGCCTCAGACTTGTGCTTGATCTATAAAGGTTAAGAAGTACTTCCTCCCATCATATGTTAAATGTCCACATGGATGCTAAATGTTGCAACAATTCAAAGGGTGAATTTGACATGTGATTATAAGAAGGAAAAGTGAATCTAAAAATTTGGCAAGGGTGTGTATATGACTTAAAGAAGTACTAATATCTTTAGAGATATTAGAACCTGGATTGGGCCTAACTCACAAAACCGGTTTGTAAGGTGAGGGTTGTCTCACACTTATAAAGTCTTTTGAGGTCATATCTCTAGTCAATGTGGGACTTGGGTTTTTCCCAATACACCCCCTCACGCCCAGCACTATTGGGCTTGGTGCGTGGATTATAATGGTGGGTGGCCCGAAGGATCTAGGATAGGCTCTGATACCATCTTAGAATGTGGATTGGGCCTAACTCAACCTCACAAAACCGGCTTGTAAGGTGAGGGTTGTCTCACACTTATAAAGTCTTTTGAAGCCATATCTCTAGTCAATGTAGGACTTGGGTTTTTCCCAATAATAGCAAACGAAGTTTTATTACTCAAAGCTTTTAGAACTTTGTCTGATGCCATGTGAATCCAGTGTCATATATTGGATGCATTATAAACTTTGATAGTAGTGGAATTTGAACTTTTGCCTAGTCTTAAAATAGTTTTATATATTCATTTTCGTATATTAAAATCTCAATTTCAATTTTCATGAAATCAATAATAATTAACTTTTCACAAAATTATGTAATTTTTGGTATTATAATACCTTTTATGTTAAATTGGAATTAATTAAATATTAACTTTGTTTTAAAACGGTATTGAGTTTAAAAAGAACACTAATTTTACTATTACATCTATTTTACTATTAAATTAATATTGAAAAAAAGGTTATAAAAACACCACTAAAAATTTGTAAAAGAATCAAAACTAATCTAAAAAATTATAAAAACACCACTAAAGATCTAATAAAATCAAAAGAATGTTATGAATTTTTTTTATCTTCTGGAGATTATGAAAAAATTAAAAATATCAATAAAAAAATAGTACACGAAGAAATTTGGGATTTAATGGTTGTGGTCCCTTCTTTGAGAGTTATGATCTTTGTTTTTTTTTCGGATTTAATGGCTGTGGTTTGAGACAATCAAAGTAGGTAGCCCGAAAATCGATTTTTTGTCTAGATTATCTAGTCCGGAGTATAACATCGTCAAATGTAAGGAATATCTACACACTGAACAGAATCAAAAGATCACCAGTATCCATATATATATTTTATTTAAAAAAATTATCATTTTTAACAAATTAGAAATAATTACGGATTTATAGATAAATTCGTAATATAATAATACATTGCAGATTTATCTATTTTAAAAAATCCATTTTTTTTCAAAATGCTGTAAATGAGAGGATAAAATGGGAAATTCACGTGGTGTGGTGGGGTATAAAGTCCAAGTGGGGGTATAAAAATCAACGTCCTAAAACACAACAAGGCAAAGCCCAATCCAGACAACAAACACAACCGCCGATAGGCCGAATCCAGTTCAACCTAAAACACTGAACCATCTGACTGGTCCGTTGGGCTGGGCCAAAATTGATATCTCTACTCTTAACTAATAGAAAATAAGGATTTTATATTGTAAGTAATAATTCTCCCAATCATAATTCTAATTTGGCAGATAGATAGGTTCATACTCAAGTGTCTTACACAATGAAAAATGATCCTTTTAAATCAATTAATTATTTCCTTAATTAACCTGTTACGAACCCGTATCCTTTGGGACATAGGGAAAACCAATAAGTGATCCAAAAAAGGCCGCTAGAGTTGTTGGGTTTTGCTGTTTTGGGCATAGCCAGATACCGTAGGATATTATTCCAAAAAAATTTAACCTTTTTCCTTGGGTCATCACAAGTATTAACCTTCCTTAACCTTATAAATAAATGCTATTGCCTACTATAACCAAACCATCATAAAGCTGAGTAACAATAAAAACCATGAGAAACATTGGGAAAATTTGTTGTAGCTTTCTTATTTTTTCCATAATCCTATCTTTTCAATCTAATGTTTGTTCCAAAAAGTTACTTAAACCAAAACAACCTTGCAAACGACTTGTTCTTTATTACCACGACATCTTATTCGATGGCACAGATGTTGCCAACGCAACATCTGCTAGGGCAACTAATTCGACCAAACTTGGTAACTTTGATTTTGGGATGCTAGTTGTTTTTGATGACCCAATAACAAAGGACCAAAACCTTCTTTCTCCCGTTGTTGCAAAAGCTCAAGGGTTATATTTCTATGACAAGAAAGATTCTTATAATGCTTGGTTTGCTTACACCTTGGTCTTCAATTCAAGTGAGCACAAAGGTACCCTTAACATTATGGGTGCTGACTTAATGGGAGAGAAGAGGAGGGATCTTTCTGTTGTTGGTGGAACTGGTGACTTTTTCTTGACTAGGGGGATCGCTACACTCGTACAACATAATGTTAAGGGTACCTCAAGATGGATATTAAGTTGTACGAGTGTTACTAGTAATGAGAAAGTGAAACATGCATTTGTTATGGTGTGTTTGGTATAAGTGAAATAGGCGAGAGAGAGGTTATGTAGCGAGAGAAGTTTGTGAGAAAGACTATATACTTCTGTTTTTTGGTTTGACAAAAAGCATGAAAGAAAGAAATAAAAAGCATGAGACCCACCAACTTTTTATAAATTTTCTCTCGAGGTCCCTTATTTCAAATTTTGATTTAGTCATTTTTTTTAAGTTGGTCCTTCAAATTCTAAAAGTAACGTTAACATTTTTTACCTTTTTTCGTCGTTAAAAAAATGTTTGTGTTCCTTATGGTGCTTAGGTGTTTATTACATATGTTTATGTGGTAGTACTACTTGCTAATTAATTGTTTTTAATTAATCTTTATTAAAATGAAACAGAAAAATGGGAACCTAATTATCATATTTATCTTTTCCATCATCAACCCTAGCTTTTTAAAGGGTGTTGAATTAGAGTTGGGTGTTGAATTTTTGTTGGCTACATAAATGAAAACTAACTTAAACATATTAATTATTTATCAAAAAAAATTAAACATATTAATTAAGATAAGTAGAAAAATCATCAAAATTGTTGAAATAGAATAATACATTAATGGAATTAGTTATTTATTTATAATAAAAACTCAATCAAAATAAAAAAAATGTTTACTTGATAATGGTTAGATTTATTTGATAGACTTTTTTGTCAATTCATAAAATCATTATATTTCTTTCATCTTTCTCTTATATCAAACAATAACGTAAATCTATCATATTTCTCATATTTTTCTCTCTTCGCACACACTTCCTCTCATATATTTCTCTTTTCACAATTCTTTTGAGGAACCAAACAAATACTAGAGTTGTCTTGCATGTTAGTTGTAACTGGTGGCCTGAATATGGGGGTCAAGTTCAAAAAATTTAAAATACATTATGTAAAATAAATGCATAAATATTAATCAAATAAATTTCATTAATATACTCTACACAATAAATCAGGGGGCAAATGTATTTGGTGGGGAGTGGGGCAAATGCCCCAACTAATATTTTGGTTCATGTTTATAGTACTTTTTAAAAATATTGATAGTGAGAAAATCATTTAATATTTTTGAAATATGAAAAATGGCAAAGAACAATTGCTATGCACTCAACCGTGATAAATATAAGCAAAATTAGAACTCATCTAAGTTGCAATAAAATATAAGCAAAAATTGTAACAAAGCATATCAAAAATGTTATTCATTTAATGTTGAATACTTAATGTTTGAAAATGGAAAATTGACGACTTTTTTTTACTGATAAAAAAAATTAAAAAGTTGGGGACTTTTTTCATTCAATTAAGTGAAACAAGGGGTAAATTAGGTCATAAAGTTTAACTTTTAATTGAATTAAGGACAAAATTCAATTAGGTCACAAAGTTTAACTTTCTAGACCAAATTCAATTATAAATGTAAACTAATGGAACTTGACCCCAAATATGGGGAAAATTTGCTTTTGTTTAACTTTCTCAGCTAGCTTTAATTTCATTTTATTTTGGGATGACTTATCACAAAATATAAATATTTTTGTGTAAGTGTACAATTTTTATTTCACAAATCTAACGGTTTCAAGGAGACTTTATAAAATGTACCAAAAAAAGAGAGACTTTATGAATGGCATAATTAAAAATAAAAATAAAAAACACCATTTCCACCTACTTTTTTTTTCCAATTCCAACAACATTATGAATAGATGTTCCATCTACTTCGGTGGACAAAAATGACAGCGTCCCTTATTTTCTTCGACATCTCACTTATTCACGGTATCTTTCGCCCGATGTTTTGAAAATCGAATCGGACATTGAACTGGTGAACCTCTGGGTCATGGTTCAACCACTTAAAATTGGATAAAACTGTTTTAACTGTTGAAATAACCAAACCGTGTAAGGTGTCAGGTCATAGTTCAACCAGATCAACTGCTCCAATTGGTTCGGTTTTTAAAACATTGCTTTCACCCCTTTTATTGGTGACCCGTTTATTTTTTTGGTACATAGGTGATCCCTTTATTGGTGACCAAGAGTAAATAGTTCAACACTTCCTTTTTGTTCCACCTTTTTGGTCCTGGGTTATAAGTTTATTGAAAACAAAATAGTGGAGTAGTACTCTTTTAGGTGATTATGTTGACTTAAATGATAAGAATGTTCACATTTGTTTTTTTATACCAGAAAGAAAAGCACAAAAAAAGGCTAACTAGACTAAGACTTTGTTTGGCAAATCCAATCCGCTAACTTATAGCTGATAGCTTATAGCGGATAAGCTAATTGTAACTGTTTCGCATAACTAGCTTATAGCGTTTTTCTACTAGCTTATAGTGTTTTTTGAAACGCTACTTAAAGTACCGTTTGAGCTTATAGCTTATAGCGTTTCATTTTTTCTCCTATTTTTATCCTCATTATTTTAATGAAATTCCCCATGTATCCTCAATTAAATAAATCTTCTCTCTCATTTGTAAACATTAATTACAAATGCCCATTTATGTCATTGTATATTTATAAACTAATTCAACCGCTACTTTTACCAAACACTTTAAATTCAATCCGCTAACTCATCCGCGATCAGCTCATCCGCTATAAGCTAGCTTATCCGCTATCCGCTCTTTTTACCAAACAGAGCCTAAAAAAAACTCAACACCCGACTACTCGAGGCATCCGCCTCCAAATGAGAGCCAGACCGGGAGGAGGAGATAGAGTGAAAGACAATCCAAAGGTATAAGAATGTTCACACGTTTGTGATTTATTGAGTGTAAAAAATGGAACATATGAGGATTCCCCGTCCAATAAATTTTTTATATTTTAGTCTTTTAATTTTGTTTCAATTTTTTTTATGTTTTTCACATCTAATGTTAAAATTTATTAATTTCATTACTCATTAATAGATATCTCCACTAATATTTAAATATTGATTTTTTTGTCTGATGATCGGACTTGCAAATGCCAGGACCTAACACACACAAATGGAAAAACTAATGTTCAACACCCGGTGGGGATTGAACCCAACAACCGAGTGTCCATAAACAGCATTTCTGCTGATGCAAAGAATCAGTCTCGGACATATTTAAATATTGATTGATTGTACGTAGTTCCAACACATTATTAAATAGGGATATTCTAATTAACATTTTCTTATTCCATGAAGGGAGTAATTTTTTTGTGAATCCCCCAAAGGAGGTATCTAGTTACTTTCAAAATGATACGACTATTAGATTTTGTTAACTTCTCTCCATACCTAAAAATAGAAATTAGGTATAAATTAGGTATACATTTTAATTGCACTTTAAAATCCTTAAAATCATAAATTTTTTTGCACTTTTGATCCTTAAAAATCTTAAATTTTGAGAAAGTGACGGACCAAGGTCCCGACTCACAATTTTTGGGTTTCAAAGCGTAACAGAAAAAACTAAAGGAAATGGTTTTTGAAAACTTTTTACAAAATATGTATCTCTCTCGTTTTTTAGAAAGAGAATTCAAACGGGGCCTATGTATCTCTCTCGTCTGAGTCTCTTTGCTATTCACAATTTCTCTTAAAACAAACATACTTTAAAATATATATACTTTTTAGAAGCTACTTCAAATTTGAAACAAACAAATAAATAATTTTGAAAAGTGATTTTTCTCCTAAAATAATTTGAAACAAATAAACTTTTATTTATTAAAATCGTGTATCCATTTTGTCTATTTTTGTAAATTAGTGTAACTAGGACACTTGACTCTAGTGTCACCATAGGATATCCTTACGGTTATTTTTCATTTGTGATGTCAAGTTTTTATATTAACGCTGCACCAAAAGAGAAGGAACCCACAAGAGAGAGCTACACCGAGAGATTCTACTTCGTGTAGTAGAAGCTGGATTTCAAGCAGATAAGCTCGATTTCACAAATGAGAGCCGTAATGATTTCGATTTCATTTCGAAGTGAGAGATGATTTCTGCAATGATTTCAGTTTCTTAATTTGTTTTAAGGTTCCATGATGATAGTGAGTGAACGGAGAAGAAATTGGTTCTACAACTTGTGAGGAGATTAGGGTTCGATTTCAGCAATGATGAGAGTGAGAGAGGAAATTGGGTTCCATGATGAGAGTGAGAGAGGAGATTGTGAATGAACAGAGAAGAAATATATTGGGTTCGAGGGTGAGAAGAAGGAGCTGTAATTTACAGAGAAGGAAACATTTTTTTTGCACACGCTAATGGGTTTTGTACGTAGGAAAATTCACAGCAAAATGAAAATTTTCCTACGAATTTACGTACAAACTTAAATTTACTACAAATTTTCTACTTATCTATAAATTGACAGGAAATTTCGTTTGAAATACTTGCTGAAAATTTCTGCTGATAATACTAATGAGCCCTTGTATTGAAATATAATTAAACCTAACTCTGTGTCCTAATGCCGAATTTATATTTTGTCCATTATTTTAATTTATAATTTTCTTTTAGATAAGCAAAATCTTCATTGAAGGAGCACTAGGAGTGCTCTAACCCAAACAAACAAGGGTTACATATTGTTTAGGTACACAGGTGGGTTAAGCCACCAAGTGTGATGTCCTAGAAAAGGATGAAGATTCAAAAGTTACACAAATGTATTGTTAGCTGTTTGCTCAAATTAAGGAATGACATTGACTAAAAAAATAGGAAGAAGATGATGATGATGATGATGATGATGATGATGGCATTTTATAGGATTAAGAGTCTATTTGAATTGAATTTTAAATTATTTTTTTATAAAAACTAACAAAATAAATCTATTTTTCTAAAATCTTAAAAACTAATAATTGCTTTTAAAATAAAGTTTAAATAAGCCCTAACTATTTAGATATACAATCATTTGAACTTTATTCAAATGCATAAGTGGGAGTATATTTTTTATTTTCTAAAAGATGTCACACTAATATTTTACATTTAAATTTTATTTTCAATTTTATGGTGGAGTTTAGAATTAATTTTTTGGGTTAAATAAGTTTTTGGTTGGTCTCTATAAAATGTGAGTATTTTTTTAGCCCCTATAAAGAAATTTACTCACATAAGTCCCCCAATTCCTCCATCAATGCTTTTAGACTCTCATGACTTTTAATAGCGTTTTTGGGTCATTTAATAGCTCTTCTTAGCGTTATTAAAAGTGATGAGAGACTAAAGACATTTATGAGCGAAAATATAGGGACTAAAAGTGAGTGAAATTTTTTATAAGATATAAAAATAAAATTCTAAAATTTTATAGAGAATAAAAACATATTTAACCCTAAATTATTTTTTTGATAATAATAAATCTAAACCAAACATGTATTTATAAATATGTTTTATTCAAAAATAATTTTCATCAACTAAAAATAATTTGAATAATATTTTTTCTGTTCATATAATAACGCTAGGTATTTATCCTTTTAAATAGTTGATAACTTATATTAGTTTTTTTTTATAAGCAAATGTTAGTGGGGTGTGGAGGAATGTTAGTTTCTGGGGTTTGAACTCTAGACCACCTTATTGCAACTTTGCAATTCCTTCATGTCCCTTAGCTCGCCAACTGAGCTACCTTCCTGGGACACTATTAGGTATTAATAAAAGAGATAAAAAGAGCTACCGCCAACTTATATTAGTTGATGAAAAGAGATAAAAATTACTTAAATATTTGTAATTAGGTATTAATAAAAAATATTAAGTAATTTTAGCGGATACAGATAGCTATCGATAAATGTACCTCACTATTCATCTCTACCCATTAATTAGTGACTAATGTAACTATTTATTCATTTTACTCACGAGTACCCATTCAGTTATTCAACTATGTGTCGTGCTCTTCATGGGTTTTCTCCAGTGGTGGATCCAGGACCCCGGGGTCGGGGTGTCAAATTTTTTAAATACACAATTTGCTAAAAGTTTATCCATTTGACGACCTTGTTCAAACACACTATTAATACTAATTAGAATTAAGCTAATACTAATTGGAGACTAATACACACTATTAACTTAACTATTTTTTTCTTGAAAAGTTTTCTAAAACAACTAAAAAACTAAACAATGAGCAAAACAACTTTTTGTTCAAAAATTGATCATATTAATGAAATTCTAGCTTTAAATTATATACTAATATTTTCAACAGAATGTTGGTATTTAAAAAGGCCATTATCAACGGCATGAAGCTTCGTATATCCTTCATCCTATATCCTACTGGTAGAGAACATATTTTAAAATTAAAAATAAAAGTCACAAGAAATAAATTAAGCAATTAAACAATTAGGGTTACCAAATTTCCCCAAATCAGAAATTAAACAATTAGGGTTTTTAATTTTCTCCAGATCAAAAATTAAACAATTAGGGTTTTCAATCAAAGAATTAAATAATCACTTCAGTAGATTAGACTAGAAAAGAGAAGAAATTTCTACATTTAAGACCTTTACGAGGATGAGGACAATGCCTCTCAACTTTTTTTTGGTATAAATCAGGTATGCTAGCTCTGCGCTCAACTGTAGAGACTAATCCCTCGAACTAGATATTATAAGGCCGACAAAACTCTCCCTCAAGAGATTCAACACTGTTGCATTTCCAAAATCGGTTTCGAACCTAGGATATTGGTTAAGCTGGAAGAGACCCCGACTATCTTATCAAACACCTCTTAACTTAGCGTAACGACAAGAACGATTAAAAATAATTGCTTAGATATTTTTTTACAAAAAATTTTGCTGAATTTTTGTTGTGATGATTTTTTTAAAAAAAAAAAAATTGATTAATTTTTGTCCTGTTCTTTTTTTTTGGGTGAAAAATCTAGCGTCCTGTTCTATGATGCCGTCTAAGAATAGCTAGCATAATTGAAGCCAGCTCATGAAAAATCAATTCAAAAAGGAGCCTCGAATTTTATGTGGTGCTGTGCAATTGTGAAATTTAAATGATGATTAATTTTTCCCACTATAATTAATCTCGAGCAAACCTAACACTACCAACCTTGCACCGGAACATATTACCGACATATTATGAAAATAAATGTAAAATAGAATTGGCGATAGTGAGATCAGAAAAACAACAACAAATGTGCCAAAAAACAAAAACAACAATCATATATCCAAGAACTAGCCGCCTGACCCGTGCTACGCACGGGATTGACTAATTTTTAGTTAGTAAAATTAAAGTAAAATCGGAATGGGAAAATCTCTTTAATAAACCAATCATTCAATACAACAATTTTCTGTCCACTGCAGAAATCAAACTCGGGAGCACTAAGTCGACCCCGTGTCCCAGGGTAGCTTATGCCAGTGGACCAATGATGTTGGTTTGTAAAATATATAGTCAAATAATTGTGGATTGAAATTAAATTATAGCTATAAATTAAATAAGAAGATTATAAAATTTAAAAAGAATATTGACAAAAAACGTTGAAATTAAATATCCATAGATAATGAGAAGAAAATGTCTAAAACTTTTAATAACATAATCCATATTTATCAAATGTAAATATAAAAACTTAGCCCATAATAAAAAAGAAAATAAGACAACACAATTAAAAACTAAAACACGTGTGTATCATGCATGGTTGTATGAAAACTCATGATAAAATAGGAGCAATTATACAAAGTTGAAAGAAGATGGTGGAGGTTGTATTATAAATGTGGCTGAAGTTCCCGTTAAAAGAAGATAAAAATTTAAACACCAGTTAAAATATGTTTTTAATACCGTTTGATGCGAAAAGACAAAAATAAAGAAGACAACACAAATAGAAAGTGAAACATGCGGGTATCGTGCAGGGTTAGATGAAAACCACAAATAAAATAGAATTACCTATAGAAAGTTGAAAGAGGGCGATGAGGGGATCTATTGTAAACGTGGCCGAAATTCCAGTAAATAAAAATTAAATTAAAAAACTATAAATTAAATAAAAATATTATAAAATTAAAAAGAAACGTTAACAAAGACATTGAAATTCAACATCCACAGATAATAAGAAAAAAAACGTAAAGAATATTAATAACAACAAATACATTGAAATTGAACATCCATAGACAATTAGAAGAAAAAGTTTAAAAAAGTTTAATAACGTTATCTATATTTATCAAATGTAAATATAAAAACTTAACATATAATTAAAGAGAAAATAATATAACATAATTAGAAAGTGAAACACGTACGTATAGGTATCGTGCAAAGTTTGATTTAAAACCACCAATAAAATAGAAGCACATATACAAAGTTGAAACTATTTTTGAAGAAAGAAGTTCGCATATTTGAATAAAATAGAAGCACACAGAAACACTATTTAGTATCGCACTACATATTTGGTCACAAAGTTTTTCCACCAAACGGGTTTTTGAGGAATGAGCTTTGTGTATCCGAACATGTAAAAAAAATTGAATCCAAAAGTACCTCAACAAATTGTTTGGCATCACATTTTACGTATTTTGTCACGTATTTTTTTTATTTTTCGTCAAACAGGTTGTTGAGGAACAAACTTCACGTATCTGAACATATAAAATTTGTTCTGGACCCTAAAGCACCCCAAAGTTCAATGTTGGCATCACACTTTACCTATTTTGTCACAAAGCTATTTTTTTTTTACCAAATCAGTTATTGAGGAAAAAACTTCGGGTGTTTGAACAGCTAATTTTTTTCTGAATCCTAAAGTGCCTAAACACACATGGGTTAACATCGTACTTTAAGTATTTTGTTAAAAAAATATTTTTTTCACCATCGAGTATACCAAAGCACACTGTTTAGCATATCATTTTATGTATTTTGTCATGAAATTAAAATTTTTTTTCACCAAATCGATAATTGAAAAACAAAATTCGCATATTTAAACATCTAAATTTTTTCGAGACCCTAGAGTACTCGTTAAAATATTAAAAAGGAAAAAATGGAAAACATTAAAATAAAAAAGAGGACAAAACAAAAAAAGAAAAAGAAAAAAAACTAAACTTAAAAAAAAAAAGTGCGGCAATTCCCGGGGTTGGCTAAATTTTATCATACTAATATCTGATTGTGCTTGAATACAAATTTTGCACTGGTCAACACTGAGTTTGTCAACTGTGAGAATCAAATTTTGGAGCACGGGATCGACTACCAGGCCCCAGGGTAACCTGTGCCATTGGGCAGATGGTGTTAGTCTGCAAAATATAAAACTAATCACTGTGAATAAAAATTAAATTATAAATATAAATTTTAATCAAAAGATTATAAATTTTAAAAAGAACATTAACCTTTGATAAAATAAGAAGAAAAAGTCTAAAAAAATTTAATAACGTAATCCACATTCATCAAATGTAAATAAAAAAAATTAACCCATAATTAGAAAGAAAAAAAAGACAATACAATTAAAAAGTGAAGCACACTGGATATCAAGCATGGTTGAAGGAAACTCATGATAAAATAGGTGTAGTTATACAAAATTGAAAAAGATTTTGGAGATTTTATTGTAAATGCGACTGAAGTTCCCGTTGAAAGAAGATCATGAAGATTGTATTGTAAATGTGGCTGAAGTTCCCACAGGAGTCAATGCAGCAATATTGTACTCGAATTTTAAATAAAGATAAAAATATAAACACCAACTAACGAATGGTTTAAATACCCGTTGGTACGAAATGACCAAAACATAGAAGGAAACACAAATAGAAAGTGAATTATGTGGTATCGTGTAGTGTTGGATGGAAATTACAAATAAAATAGAAACACCTGTAGAAAGTTGAAAGAGTACGATTGAGGGACCTATTGTAAATGTGACTAAAGTTTATGTAAATAAATATTTTTGAGACTTAAATATTTACGTAAATATTTACGTAGATATTTATTTACGTAAAAATTTGCATATTTAAACATTTAAATTTTTTGAGACCGTAAAGCAGCTCTTAAAATATAAAAAAAGAAAAGAGGAAGAAAAAACTGAAGTAAAATCCAAAGTAAAAACCAAAGGGTGCTTTTAGGTTGAGGGGGCAAATTAAATCTGTCATCGATAACCACTAAAATTGATCGTAGGATATTGTGTAAAATGCTATGAGCGGTTAAGATTGAATCAATTTGTATTAAATCTCAACCGTTAATGAATTTTTATACTACATCCTACAGTCATATTTGGTTCTGAGGAATTTGATTTGTTCCCTCACTCTAAAAGCACTCAAAAACGAAAAAGGAAAAAAAGTAAATGAAAAAAGGAAGAAGCTAAAAAAAGGGAGGTAATATAACAGAAGAAAAAAATAAATAAAAAAACAAAAAGGAAAACAAAAAAAAAGGAAGAATAAAAAAAAAAAATTGAAGTTTGGCGGGCTTTGGTGACAAGCCGCATAAGATATTATACGAGTGTAGTAATATGTCCGAAAACCAATATCAATATTACAACATCTTTGCAACAAAAAAACAAAACAGCATTTTAGCAACAAAACTAAATCAAGTATTCCAGCATCTCATATTTAGTCTCCTTTAATAATGTCTATTACTTTCTTTCTGTAATCGCTTTTAGTCCTTCGTATTTGAGATTATGGACCTGTTTGGATTGAGTTTATTTGAAACTTATGAAAAATAACTTATACAAATAAATAAGTGTTTATGTATTGTTCATAAGCATTTCAAGGTAGTTTATCGAAAAACAACTTATGGAGATATAACTTTTGTTACTGAGAAATTATGAGTTAACATAAAAACTTATTTATCTCCATAAGTTGTTTTTCATAAGCTCAAAAATACATCCAAACGGGCCCTATGACTATTTTTTGTTAGAAAATAGCGGATAACGGATACGTGGGCTGATAGTGGATGAGCTTATAACTGATTAGTTAGCTAAAGACAAATGAAATGTCTCATAAACAGTTGAAGTAATTAATAAATGTAAAATCACATAAAAACATATTTAATTAATGAATGATATGGTCTGGAACTCAGTAGAGAAACTCATGGTTATTGCTCTTCACGAAGCGAGAACGCTCATCGCATCATGGTTGTTTCACAGGCGTTCCAACCAACAGCATGTTCCCGTTTCGGAAGAGTAGCAGTGGACAAAACCGAGTGGGGGTCACATAAAGTGTAACGTTGATGGGGCATGGTTTGAGCAAGATTCACGTTGCGGTATGGGTATTTGCCTTAGAGACCACGAAGGTATGTTTATTCGTGCAAAGACCATTTGTATTCAGTAGCGGACCCAGGACCCTGAGGTCAGGGGGTGCCAAATTTTTCAAACACACACATCACTAAAAATATAATATAAATAACATTTTAACAGATTCACAACCTGTGTTTAACATGTTTACAACTTGTGTTGCACTATACCAACACAAATTAAATAGCACTAACAATTCCTAAAAACAAATTGAATAACACTAAAAGAATCAACATATTCACAAAATAAAGGATAAATCGATTAAAACTAAATAGACTAACATAATCAAAATAAATTAAATACCACTAACACAAAATACAAATTAACTAAATAGTACTAACACAAATTACCAATTAAATAGCATTAACAGAATCAAAATTATGATAATATGAACAAAAATCGATTCAAGGAGAGAGAAAAACTTTTTTTAAAATAAAATATGTGAGAGTGGTGTAATATTAGAGTGATACAAAACTAGGAACTTTGGTGCAAAATTAAGAACTTGGGTGCAAAAGATATTTTTTAGGAGATGCAAAAATATTTTTTCTTAAGGTATCGGTGCTGATATTATTTTTCCAGGGGGTTCACCTGAACCCCCTAGAACACATGTAGGTCCGCCACTGTTTGTATTGAAAGGTTTTTAACGCCCAAAGAAATCAAAGCAGTGGGTTTGAGAGAGGCTCTTCATTGGCTGCACCAACTCGGTCTAAATTGTGTTGATCTTGAACTTGATTGTAAGCAAGTTTTCGATGCCTTCAAAGCAACTGTAGCAACAACAACTGAGTTTGGCGTCATCATTTTAAGCTGCAAGGAGATTTTTACTTTTTTACAAAACTGTACCATCCGTTATATTTGGAGACAAGCCAATTGTGTTGCTTATTAGTCTAGCTACGACAGCTCAATACTTTGCTTGTCACCAAATACACGACTTTATTCCACATTGTATTACCTCTATTTTAATGAATGAAATAACTTGTGTTGGTTTACTTTAAAAAGTATAAACTAAAAACTATTTTTATTATGATGGGTGTTAAGAAACAAAAACATTTGTTACATTTTTTTAGTTAGCTTAGACGATATAACAAATAAACACCACACACCATTAAACGGTCACAACCTAAAGTTCGAATTCAAGAGTCGGCATCCCAATACTGCTAAAATTGCCAATATAACCACACAATTGGAGACAATGATAATTGATATAATAATAACAACAGAGAAAAATAATTAGTATTTATTTGTATTTACTTAGATCGGATGGTTTATATATAAGGTCTGATATTTTTTATTTTTTAAAAAATGTTGATATAATTTATTTAATAAATAAATACAATTTGACTTAAGCGACACCTAACCTACTTCTCTCCCCGAATATAAGCATAATATATACTCTTACGGACTTACTCATATATATGTGTGTAAATAATTAGAGTTTAATTTATTTAATTTTTTCCATATGTTAAGGGCTTGTTTTGTTTTTTTCTTTGTTTTTTTGTTAAGGGCTTGTTTGATTCTAAAAAATTAAGTTTTCAAATATACGTTTACAGTTTATCAAAAACAACCAAATTTTTACATTAAACAGCTAAAACAAAAAACTGTTTTCACTATTTCTTATACAAAATATTAAAAGAAAAAATAAAATAAAATTTTATAATTAAAAACAGAACTACTATTTCTTCCTAATTTAACAATTGTTTTCAAGAAATGCAACCCCCAATCCTTATAAAAAGGACACACACACTACAGAACAGAATCACCACAAGTAAGCTAAACAAAGTCAAGTAACTTGGAAAGTGGAAACTCATCTCTTAACAATGAGTGCCAAAGTTCCACTCTTTGTTTTTCTAATGTTCTTTACTTTATGTTCAGCCTTTCCAAGCAAGAAAATTCAACACACACCATGCAAAAACTTGGTCCTTTATTTTCACGATGTTCTATACAATGGAATCAATGCAGCCAATGCAACATCTGCAATTGTAGCAGCTCCAGAAGGTGCTAATTTAACCAAATTGGCAAATCATGAATTTCACTTTGGAAACATAGTGGTTTTTGATGATCCAATCACACTTGATAACAATCTTCATTCCAAACCTGTTGGAAGAGCACAAGGTTTCTACATTTATGATACCAAAAATACTTTCACTTCTTGGCTTGGGTTCACATTTGTTTTCAATAGCACAGATCATCAAGGAACCATTACTTTCGCTGGAGCTGACCCTATTATGCAGAAAACTAGAGATATTTCAGTGACAGGTGGTACTGGAGATTTCTTTATGCATAGAGGAATTGCTACTATTATGACTGATTCATTTGAAGGCGAAGTTTATTTTCGCCTTCGTGTTGATATTAAGTTCTTCGAATGTTGGTGATAATTAAGCAAATAATGTCCCCTTTCAGTTGAGCTTAATTTATCAAAGTTTCTGGACTCTATATATGTAATATCGAATTTCCCTTTAATTTAGTTTCTGTACTCCTTTCTCCCTATACAATTATTAATTAATAAATATAATTATCGATACATAAAGATTTCGATAAGTTAATTTGGATTTGTTGGATGTTTTATTTTAGGCATAATTATGCTAGAGGTCCTTTAAGTTATTTAATTGTAACAAGTTGGTCCTTTAAGTTTTTTTCGTACCATTTAGGTCCTTTAAGTTACATAATGTGTGCACCGTTAGTCCTTTTTTCATTTTTCTTTATAAAAAACCCAAGTTGGCTCTAATAGAGCTGACGTGACCATGATAGAGTCTGCGTGTCATCTTTCTGGTGACAATTTGGTCACTTAAGACTACAATCATCTAACAATTTGGTACTTGCAACTTAATTTTTTTTAAAAAGAATTGTTCATCTTCTTTTTCATTTAAGTTAAAAGGACCAAATTATTACTTGACAGATGTCTAAAATGACCAAATTGTTACGAGACAGATGATACGTAGGCTCTGGCACGACCACGGCAGCTCTAGTAGTGCCAACTTGGGTTTTCTGTAAAGAAAAATGAAAAAAGGACTAACGGTGTACACATTTTGTAACTTAAAGGACCTAAGCAGTACAAAAAAAACTTAAAGTACCAACTTGTTACAATTAAATAACTTAAAAGACCTCTAGTGTATTTTTGCCTTTATTTTATTTCCATGTTTTACCACAAACATTTTATTATTAATTTTAGGCTTAACTGTAGTTTTGGTTCCCCCCTATTTTATCAAATCCGTAATTTTAGTACTTCTATTTTATTTTTTGCAATTTTCACCCCAATTTTATCAAATTTGCAATTTAGTCCCCAAGTTTACCAAATCTGCAATTTTAGTCTCCCGTTAAATTGACATCCAATCTTTTTAAAGAAATACAAACGTTACAGATGCATGTCTTGCTGATGTAATCATTGGATATTGACATGACACTGGCAGGTACATAACATACTGGCATCCAGTGATATACAAAATATACACGTAATACTCTTGGCTTAGTCTAATAACATACAAAGTATAAGTGAAATATATATGCAAGCAGAAGAAATTTCAAACTAGCGGTGTTTACCAAAAACCACCGTAAACACATGGAATTCACGTGAACTCACTCTCTCTTGCTCTACTGTCGTAAACTCACTCTCTCAAAGTTGCGAATCAAGTCACAGTGAATTCAGATTTCTCTCAGAGTCGTTCTTCCAGAGTTGCGAATCAAGTCACAATGAACTCACTCTCTCTTGCTCTACCGTACGACTATTTCTCTGTAAGTTTGATTTCTCAGCAACCCTCTTCTCAGATTCTTCTCTGTACGACTATTTCTCTGTAAGTTTGATTTAAAAATCCTTACAAAATACTTCTCAGATTCTTACTATTACATGTTCAATTGTTTTGTTATTCTCAGCAACCCTCTTCTCAGATTCTTGTATGCATCTTTGATTGTGGTGCTAATTAGGAAGAGAGATTCTTGGAATGCTTAAATAGTTGGTGTTGCATAGATTCTTAGATGTTTACATAGTTGGTTGCTTTATTTGATAGTATTAAGAAAGGATTTAATAGTATTAAGAAAGGATTTAATGTTTACATAGTTGGTTACATAGATTCTGTAATGCTTATTCAGGAATTAATTTTCTTATTCACAACAATACTCCACTCATTAAAGTTAACTTTTGTATTTTGTAAGGCACTGTTCCAATCCTTAATTCCATGCGATTTGAGAGAGAGAGAGGAGAGAGAGAGGATTGAATTTTATTTTATCAATTTTTTACAGGTTTTTAAATTTAAAAAATCGATATCCGGTTATATATCCATGGTCGGTTGTAAAAACCGGTTATGGATATAACCAGTATCAACCGGTTACATAATCGATTTTGTAAATAAATAACCGATTATGCTACTTTGGTTATATAACCGGTTATATCAAATAGACATTTGAAGGATATGGATTGGTTATGAATATAGTTTAACCATGAGCACCCTACACATGGGATATGGCATATGGGTGTCTTTCTTTTTTTTACAACCAATATGACTCTTTCTATGTGTTTTTAATTTGTATCCTAAAAATAAACTTTTTTTTATCGAAACCAGAGTATCCACAGCCAAACGCAGTAATTAATCCCCTTGTTGGATTGGAGGCACCTCAAAGGGGTGGGAAAGCTGGCACAGGGATTTAAAGCTGCTCCATACCCAATGCAAAGATCGAACTCTCGATGCTTGGTTAAGTGGGGATGAGTCCCAACCGATATCCTAAAACTAAACTATAATAGAATATTAAATTCTACATATGTGCGATTTTTTCTAAAAGGAAGATGCTACGTTAATTAGCAGTTTTTTCCTAAAATGGGTTACTAATTTCTGGATAAAAGGTGGCTCTTTTCTGTTAATAAAACGAATATATCTTTATTGTTATTTTTAGTTATGTTTGTATATTATGCTTTTTTTGCATATTTGAATTTGAATTTTTATTAAATTATATATCTAGGTCGTATCGTATCTTAATTTTCAAAATTTTCCTTATATATCTTTTAATTTGTATCATGCCGTATCTCGTATCTGAGCTTTATAGTCTAACACTATAGTACTAGTATTCTCTAACCATTTTAATCTTAATTCACTATAGTGCAGTAAAATCTCGGGAATTCATTAAATAAGACAAAAAATAAAAGAAAAATATAAAAATTCTTGAAAAAAAGTTGAATAGTTGAGATTTAACACTCAAGAGTCTCAAGTAAAATGTGTACTTGGAGGATCTCCACTCTAACGAAAGGCTGATAAAAAAATTAGTATAATCAAAGTACGGACTAGTAAGTTGGACCAACCACTAACTAACAACTCACCCCACTTCTGGTCAAAAGAAACAACTCACCGCCACTAACTAATTTATTAACAACTCACCATTGAATATGTTTTTTTTCGTCTTTTGATTATACTCCACCATTGACTAAGCTAAAAAAATAAATCACCATTGACTTAATATTTTACTTGGGACTCCTTTGAAAAAGTTTGGCTTTATTTCACTAATTAAAAAAAGGTAAAATACTTTTTTTGTTATTATAAAATTTACGAATTTTATTTTTAATTTCTACAAAAAAAAAAAAGATAAAAAAACTACTTAATATAAGTCTTCTCATACATATAATAACCATTTGATAATAAAAAGGATAAAACTTAGGCCAAGTTTTTAGGTCTTGTCCGTAGTTCTTCACAAATAATAAGCTAAAGTAGTTCCAAGATACTTTTGCCTATTTAGAGGTGCGTCTTTTTAATAGATTTTTGAGTGTTATTGCATTTTTTAAAAGAACATAACGAAGTTGATTTAATTAAGCAATTTGATCAAAGTTTTATCATAATAAAAAGGGGATCATTTAAGATTCCAATCTAAATAAAAATATTAACTTAACCTACATGTTATTTCACAATGTCTACATAATAACATGTTATAACTAATGATTGACAGTAATCTATTGCTTATAAAAAATAAAAAATGTTATAATTAATAAAAGCACAAAGAATACTACTGAACAGAGATTTAGGTCCTCTCTCAATTTCTCTTAAGTAGAATCTCAACCATCAAATGAGAGAGAAGAAGAGAATTAAATTCTAATGGGCTATTTGTGAGTTTGGAGGAAAGGGTAGAGTAGGAACGATGAAAAACAAATGAAAGTTTATTTTTCTTCATAAAATCAAATCCCCTAATTTGGAGGAACTCAAAAAATGCATTGGAGGAGGGTCTTGGAGTGTATGGGAAGGCTTAATTAGACAAATTCTTCAAATCTTCTACATCCTTTTATAATAGTCATACATAAATTATACATATTAATTAACTATCAATTTTTTTAATACACGTAAAAAGTACTTGTACAGAAATAAGGCCTCATTTGACACTTTTATTTGTCCCAAAATATGAGTCTCTTTACACATATCTAGATAAATTAATTTATTACTCCTTTTCCAAATATATCTCTCATTAATACTTCTAAATTGTTTTGGTATGTGAAAAACTAACATTAAATGTTTTTATACACAAAAGGTAATTTAATAATAATCACACACAAATTGTACATATTAATTATTCTGCTAACTTTTCTTAATATGCGTAAAATACAAATGGGGCTTTTATTATGGCACTGAGGGAGTATATTATAAAAAGGAGGGAGTGGTTTTTTTCCCTTTAAAAATTGAGACTTGGAGAAGAATTATGTGTTTGTTGTGTGTGAATTGTGACACACCACCAATTGCAATTTTGTCAAGTTAGTTATACTAGTGTCATTGCACCAGAAACACATTTCATCCTTTCAGTAACTGTAGACCTTACGTCGACGTACTAGCCTCTAGTGCATCCAATCATTTCGCTTTGTCTTACACATCAAGCTACCTAACCCAAAATATCCTCTTTCTAGCATATACCTTTAAAGCCAAGTTTAGCATAAAACAGAAACTGCTATTAAGATATTTTTCTTTATTATATAAAATGTACTCGTACAGAAAAAACATTGCATGTTACCGGAACTCTCACCTTACCTTTTTTGTCTGATGGAAAACCTCACCTTTGTATCAGTATTTGCTGACAATGTGAAATGCTATTCTAGGAAACCAAATTCTAAAAGTGTGTTTGTTGCTTGCATATATAGTTTACATATAGATATATATATATCCAACTCAAAAGCGTGCAATAAGAGTATATTATATTTTATTTAAATAATTAATTGCAAGTTGCTTAGTGCATATATTGTGGACAGTGCTTATAAATTTCAACTCCAAGGAACCAACTCAATATCTTCAATTTGAACCAAAACTAAGTAACTGAGAAAAGAGTAGGTACCAATAATGAGGCTCATTTCAGTTCTCCTCCTCTTTCTCCTCCTAATCACGGTGGTAGGATCCTCTACGGCCACTCCCACCAAACATAGAAAAAGAATTCGAGTTCGTGAACCATGCAAGAGGTTAGTGTTATACTTTCATGACATTATTTACAACGGTCACAATGCCAAAAATGCCACGTCAGCCATTGTAGGCTCACCTGCATGGGGCAACAAAACCATACTTGCAGGACAAAATCATTTCGGTGATATAGTTATTTTCGATGATCCAATAACGTTGGACAATAATTTACACTCAACACCTATTGGACGTGCTCAAGGTTTTTATATATATGATAAGAAAGAGATTTTCACTTCTTGGCTTGGTTTTTCTTTTGTGTTTAATTCTACTCAACATAAGGGTAGTATAAACTTTGCTGGTGCTGATCCTTTGATGAATAAAACGAGGGATATTTCGGTAATTGGTGGGACTGGTGACTTTTTCATGGCTAGAGGTGTTGCTACTCTTTCAACGGATGCTTTTGAAGGGGAAGTTTATTTTAGGCTTTGTGTGGATATTAAATTGTATGAATGTTGGTAATTAATTAGTGAGGTTAATAACCTGCTAATTTCACCAATATTTGCCAAGCTAGCTTCTCTTTCTTTTTTGTTTTCTTTCTATCATTGGATTGGAGTACTTTTATCTTTGTTTCTTTTCATTGTATGAATGTTGGACGAATATGGCTTAGAAGTTATGATGGCTTCGCAGCTTAAGTTCAATGTCGCCAGTTATCTCTGCTTATTCAAAATTGAATAATGCTGTTTCGCATCAAAGAAATTTATTTGAGAAGTTTTGTTCTGGGAAGATTTATTAAGTTCTTGGATTGTTTCTCTAAATATTTTTACTCTAAGGTGTCCCTCACTGCTGGCGTCTCCCAAGTTCGAACTCGATGTGATTATCGTGGGATAATGTATGTGGTGTATATTTATCATTTGATTTATAGCCGACAAAAAAAGCTACTTAGAATTGTCATATCTAAACAAAATTATGTTTAACATTTATAATAAACAAATAATTAAAACTTATTGTTGAGCTCCAAAATTAATAATTTGGCATAAACGAAATAAAGATAAGCGAAATATGTTTAAAAGAAATTCTCCTAAGCATATGCAAATCAAGGGTTTCAATTAGTCATTGATATGTCGAGTCGGAATCATCAATATTCAACTAAAGTCTAAAAGTTGACTACAAGCTTCAACGCTCGACTGAGTAGTTGATGTCGGATGGAAAGCAATTATGTTACACTTAGGCGCAAAATAAACCATATAATTATTGTGTATGTGTCACAGATGCAAATAAAGTAGATAACTTAGTTGTTTTAATTTCTATATAGTTGTTATTACGATATAACCAAAGTTGGATACTTGAAAATTTTCCCACATTTCACTTTCACATAGAGTAAATTAGCAAGTCTGACTCAAGTATATATTCCTTCTAAACATTTATTACATTGCAATGCAAGCTTATGGTTTAATTTCACCACTGTTAAAAATCAATTTTCTGTTCATTTTTTCTTCACCTGCATTCCACCTCATTTCTTATACTATTTTCGAAAACAAATTTCCATTCACCTCATACACCAAATTCGACAAATATTTGGTTCACGGATCGAGTTGAGTCTCAAGGTGATTTACGAGAGTAGCGAAGAATTTCCAATCTTAGAAGGCTTTGAGTTGACTCTCGTTATTTTTGGAGAAAATCTCGACGCAACCATTAAGATTAGGCGAGATTACCGTTTAATTTGTTCCGATTCGACAACTGGCTTGATAATTTCCTTTTATTTTATTGCTTGATGATTTGAATATACCTCCACAACAAAGAGAAAACCAAATTTCCACACCAACCCACCCTTCCATTGTTTCGAAAAAGTTGCCATCATTTCCTTTTCTATCTTTGGTTTTGATGAGTGTATCTCTCTTTTCAACCAATCAGTAAAAATGGAGCGGATATATATGGCACAACCACCCCATCATGTTGGAATGATTTAATTAAATTACTAATAATTTGAACACCAAGTTAACACTAAGCGTCAACTCGGATTATAATCAAAGTAGGAGCAACAACTCCCACCTTTCAGTCAAAAAAATACTACAAATTATCATTGACTTAATATTTTACTCATAAGTCCTTTCAACTTTTTTTTTGATGGTAAGCACGTTTTACAATGAAAAGTAGAGACTTGGAGAAGCATCACAAACTTACATGTTTCCTGCGCATGGTGGATTTTACGGTCCACAACCAACTTCTTGTTGGTATCGGTCCCCATACCCCTTCCCACCATAGATTTATTATATTTTTATTCCATGGTTTAGATTGTGCAAGGGTAAATTGTTTAGGAGGTTTTACCCTATGTTTATATGAATTGCAACTATGGTCCTCCAAAAATTTAAATTTATGATCTGACCCTATTTTTCGGAAAAAAAAAACTTAGCAACTGTAAATTAATGTTATTTTAATTATTATTTGTTAAAAATGTGTTAAAAATTTAAAAAATCATCAAATGGAAACACTTTTTTAAAGTCATATGTTCTAATAATATAGAGTAACGTTTTTATTCAGAATAAATTGAGTTTAAGAATAATGGTGAAAACGTTGTTGTTGTTACCGAAAAAAGAAAAACGTAAAATGGAATAAAAAATATTTTAAAAATGAATAAAGCAAATATGTGTTATGATGAGTTTGATAATATTATATTTTGCAATTGTTACGTTAGAAAAGGATCTTATATTTGTTATCTGTATTGAAAATTTTGATAAAATGTTTTTACTATTAAAAAAAATTACAAATACATATGAAACAAACAATACGAAAGGAGGAAATAAATTATGCATTATTTGATCAGCTTTATGTGACCAGAATTTGATATAAATTGAGCAAAAAAAATAATCCCAAACTGCATATTAATAAAAGACATAAATTCATAGGTTTTCACAATGAAAATTAAAACCAACAAATTGTTCGAAAATAATCCTATTAATATTTAAATAAACCCACAACCCCATACAGTCATTCTACATCTACTGTCCAGTAAGCATCAGCATCTCTTTTGGTAAAGTTAACCATCTTTCCTGCCTGAATGTCATGATTCTCTTTGAATTGATACCATCCGTCTCCAATGTGACATTCTGTTTTGTTCCTGCCTTTCCGATTCCAAATCAGTTTCCAGCTTTCTATTTCTTCAGATGGCAGCTTCACTTGAACATTGGCTGGCCTATTGTATAGGTTACCATGTACAACTTTAGCAAGGATATACTGAAATGTTAATGCAAAATGACCGAATCAGATACAGTCCATTACAACAAACAATAAAGCAGTTCAATTTTTTTAAAGATTAGAAATAGAGTAAACTCACCAATGGTTTACCCTTCTCCGCGGCAGCAGGAGTAATTTTAAGTTTCCATAGTATCTTATATTTTTCATCCATATTGACCATGTTGCCTATTAATCCACTTCCAACTCCAAAGACTTTTACCTTCAAGTTTCTTGTGCCATCAAACTTGAAGAACAGAAGGTCTTGCTTCTTTATGTTGCAGTCTATCACAAATTCTGTCCAGCCCTCTCCCTCCAAACAGATGCACCCATCCACCACTGAGCACTCGACAATCCAACTAGAGCCATCATGTTTCCTATCAATCAAATTAAACCGACTTGGTAGAAATGGTTGAAATCGGTCTTCGATGCATGCAGTAGTCGGTAGAAATGGATTGGTAATATATTTAATGAAATAAAAAACATAGCTTATGGAAAAGATAACGAAAAGTGCAAGGTAGATTTCTACCGATGACGGTGAACGGTGCCGACACATCATCTGCTCACCGCCATAACCACTGCCCTCTTCCCATTCTCTCGTTTTTCCATTTCTAGAATTTTGTTTTCATTTTCCTGTGAAATGGCGTTTTCGTTTTCGATGTTTATGCTGTAAGTTTGAAGATGAATAGAGAAGAGGGAAGAGAGGGACATGGTTTTCCAGATTCTGGGTTGGACTTTCAATTGATGGTTTGAACCCTAATTCCCAAATCCTAAGGTTGAAGATGAAGTGAGTTTTTTTTAATAAAAACTAAATTAAAAAATGACATGGATATGCCACATACACATAAGTTACGACACATCAGCATCGTAACAGCCACGTAGACATTTTTTAATGAAGTTGGATGAAGACAAACAGAAAAGGGTTTATGTGCTTAAAATTTGAAAGATAAAGAATTTATTTGGGACAAAAAAAGTTAAAAGACTAAATCGTTATCTTTAATTAAGTTATAGGACCCCGGGAGCATTTTAGCCAAAAGAATTCAATTTATCACTTCTAACCTTTAGTTCTACTTGAGTGATCACCTTATAATTTTGTTTCAATTGTCCATCGGGCCAACCCCGGTATCGTCCTAAATAGATCCGGTCTTACTTTGACCCTAATAACATCGGGTTTGTTCAGGTCTAAGGAATGATTAGGGTCTAAAAGTGGCCCTATAAAAATTTAGGGCCGGATAAGGAACAAGTGTGGTCCCAACCCGTCCTTTGCTCACCCCTATTTATAAGCATTCATTGTGATCCTTTTTTCATATTTGGTTGTGTTCGATATATATTGAAACAATTTTGAAAAATTAAATTTGACTTTAAAGACGTATGGCCAAGTGTTGATGGATGTTCTACCTAAAAAAGTGTTTATCAACTGCAAGTAAGAATCCCAACTAGAAGCAGTAGCACCTTCAAAGTCATTATATCCATTTTATCATGATGGCCATGGAAGATAATAGGAGTTGAAGTTTTTTATATTTATGTGAATGTTTATTGATTACGTTTAAATTGATGCACACATTATGTGGTAATGAGTTTTATTTTTTATGTTTCTCATTAAATTGATGTTACAAATTAAATTAATTTAAAATGGTTGTCGTATTTAATGGAGTTTTATGCTCCCGTGATCAGGTTGATGCTTTTTTTTCTTGAAAATAATATTTGTTTTGCTGTATTTTCTTTTTTTAATATTTTTCTCAATGTCTTAAATAATACTAGATTTTGAGACAAACAATTTGGCTTTTGAATCATGATAAACGGAGCTATATTGAATCCAGAAACACCATTTGAAGTTTTAAGCAAACAATTTTGGATCAAAAATATTCTGGAAATGAAGAACACCAATAACACATGTGAGTGATTGATTTCTTATAACAAGTTTATCTCATTCAATACTCAACCAAATCAGACAAAATTGGTGTCCATTTCACTCAAAATTTCATAAGGAATCTTATTATGTAACTTTAAGGACAAAAAAACACTTTTTATGAAACGTGATTCTGGAAAATTCGAGGTTGATGATGAATATTCAAAGCTTCAAGGTTCAATTTCCAGGTTTTTCATTTCTTCACCAAATCAAGCAAATGAATACTCTATTTCATGCGAAATTTCATGGGGAACTCGAATCTATCTTCAATTTACACAAAAAGTGGAAGAAATTACTCAAAACGCGAAAATTCAGAAGCAAAACGTGTCTTAGGTTGTGACTATGGTATATTGCTCAAAACTCAACCAAAATTCATTAAACCAGTTGGTATAGGTTCAGAATCAGTGCAGTAAGCAAACTCAAGCAACAAATTTGAAGGAAAACGATGCTAAATTAGAAACGAAATTGAAAAAGGGACCACAAAATTGCTACGATTTTGGCTTCTAGGGTACAATATGTAATAAGTATAAATAATGTGTTGTGTTTGTAAATTCCAAATTTTATGTGTTAGTGTTGTAATTAACTTAAAACCTGGGAACCTGCAAAAATTGGTCAAAAGTGGTTGTGGAGTGTGGACCGGTACCAAGAAGAAGTGGGTGGTGGACCTTAAAATCCACCCGCGTATTGCAATTTGGTCCAGTTAGCTATAATTGCACCAGAAACAAATTTTATCCGACTTCAGTTACTGTAGACTTTACGTCTAAACTCTAGACTTTAGTGCTTCTAATGATTTCGCTATTCTTAGACATCAAGTTAGCAAACCCAAAATAACCTTTTTTGCGCTGTAATTTCTTTCCTGGAGCATAAAGAGAAGTTGCTATTAAATAAGATAATATGTTTTATATTTCCTTTAAAAAAATTATCACTATAACTGTTATTTATTTATAGAAATGAAATTAAACTGATCATTTATTATGTTTATTCGTGCGACTCAAAAACAAAACAATAATTGATAAATAGTAAACTTTTTAAAAATAGATATAGACATTTTGGTAATTTAAACAACCTTATATTTTCTTAAATAGATAGTAGAGTAGATACAATGTGTAATGGACCAACTACTACCAATTGGCATAAACTTGCAAATTGGTTCGAGGGTGACCGACCATGAAAGGGCGAGAAGAATGTGAGGACAAATTGGTACGTAGTACGAAAGGGCAACGACTTATGATACTAAGGAATTTCCTTAGTTATTGTTACTAAACGTTCGGTGACCGTTATACAACAATCCAATAGTTAGTACATATTAGCCACAATTGAGTTTTTGTGTGGTGAGTGAGTGGGTAAATGAAAACACTGGTTAATAAATGTTTCCCGTGTGGTCACTGAATTTTTTCATTGATGGGGAAATGACTATTATGCTCATTTAGTAACAATTACTAAACTATTGTTTCGTATCATAAGTCAGACTCGTAAGAAAGGGTGATCAGTTTGTTGCAAAAAGTTATTGTAACACCCTCATGTTTTAGTATTTTAAATTAAATTGTTATGCTTATAGTGATTGTATGTTAATTTAATTAGGTTGCATGCCTTTTTATTTACTAATTAAAGTAAATAAGAGGTAGTAATTAGTGGTGTTTAAGAAATAGAATAATTGTTTGTCAAAAAAAAAAGAAATAGAATAATTGTTGTAAAAAAAGAAATAGAATAGTTAAGGGTTTGTTTGAATTAGGCATTTAAAACAATTTTCTGTTTTTAGAAATTTATCAAAGAATAAATTTGTTGTGTTGGTTTTTAGTGAGAGAACTTCTTTCTAACCTTTCTTCTTCATCCATTGGAGAGAGATGATTGTGAGTCATTTTTTGACCTGGAATCACCCCAGCATAGTTTTTATCTCCTTTTATCTAAATAAGTGTCATTCACGTAGTTTTGCGTTTTTTATCTTATCATTTAAGTGCATTGTCATTTGTTTTGTTCCTCTTCTTTGTACGACATAGTTTGGTTTTTTGTTGTTACGGGGTTTGTTCCATTCGGATTGATGGATCAACTTCGACTCGTTACAAATTCAATCAATGAAGACTTGACCGTCAATGCTATAGATCCCTAGGCACGTGAAAATGAGGGGACCACAATCGTGGGAAAAAGTTGGGGAATAAAATTGTGAGTGAGTGATAATAGAGAGACCAATAGTGTAATTAAGCCTATTTTAAAATATATTTCCATGTAACTTCTAAAAGTTGATTGGGTTCTATTTAGTACTGTAAAAGGTAGCGAATAGCGAATAAGCTAGCAGATAGCGAATAACTGATGAGCTAGAGAATAGTAGATAAACTAACAGATAGTAAATGGCGTATTTGGTAAAACAGTTAAACTAATTGATAAATATAAAATAACATAAAAGAAAATATTTATTTAATTCACTAATAAATTGTTTGGTTTATTTGAAGGGAAATGATATAGAGCCCAAAAAGTTGTGTTGATTTCCTCCCGAAGAGATGTGGCATACTTAAAAACAACTCTCCTTTTAATTTTTAAAAACCATTCTGGGGACAATCACAAATGTATTTGAATGGTTATAAATAGAAGAGTTTTCTTCTTCTTTATCCTCATTAAAAACTCTCCTTATCCTTATTAAAATAACAGGATGATTTTTAAAAAGAATAGAGGAAGATATATGGAGAATAGGAATGAGAGGATCCAAACTGTGCAATACACTGCCCCATAGCCATACACTCTACGTAAAATATATTGGGTAGCATTTATCTAAGTCATCCATTCTAATTTAATCTAGTGCTAGTATATCTTGAAAATTAGCTTAATAACAAGTTTCTATTGAGTTCAAAAGATTATCTCAATTCCCTAAAAAAATCTCAGTTAATTAACTAGTTTTTTTATTCAAGTTAAGTTACTTATTTTTTTTTGATAAATCAAGTTAAGTTACTTATATTACACAACATATAAATAACACCAAAATCCGTTCAGTTATTTATTTGGTTATTTTCTGTTAATAGTTTAATAGTTTCCAGCTACACAAGTCTACTTCAGTCCTCGCGTGCAAGACACGACATCTTTCCTCCCTCTTCCTCCGACAACCGTACTTACCAGTCTCATTGACTTCAAAACAATGGGAAACTGCAATAGCGGCGGCGTCAACGACGGCGCCGCCACTCCCTCCGGCGATCCTCCTACTCAGAACACCCCCACCATCCTCCCTCCGAACTCCCACCCCTCACCTCCTCAACCCCCTCTCTCCTCCTCCGTTGGCCGCGTCCTCGGCCGTCCAATGGAAGACGTCCGCTCCTTCTACATCTTCGGGGGCGAACTCGGGCGCGGCCAGTTCGGCGTAACGTATTTGGTCACTCACAAAGTCACAAAGGAGCAATTCGCCTGTAAATCCATCGCCACACGCAAACTAATCAACCGCGATGACATCGACGACATTCGCCGTGAAGTTCAGATCATGCACCACCTCACCGGCCACCGAAATATTATAGACCTCAAAGGTGCTTACGAGGACCTTCACTCCGTCAACCTCGTAATGGAACTTTGTGCCGGCGGCGAGCTCTTTGATAGGATTATTACCAAGGGACATTACTCCGAACGCGCCGCCGCTAACCTTTGCCGGCAGATCGTAACGGTGGTTCATAACTGTCACAGCATGGGAGTTTTGCATAGGGACTTGAAACCTGAGAATTTCTTGTTTCTTGGCAAAGATGAGAATTCGCCTCTCAAGGCTATAGATTTCGGTCTCTCTGTGTTTTTTAAACCAGGTTGTTATTCTGCTTCCATTGGTGTTTGTTTGTTGCAAGTGATTGAGGAGTTTGTTAATGAATTTTAGTTCTATTTTGATTTATGAGAACAGGAGATGTGTTTAAAGATCTTGTTGGAAGTGCCTACTACGTTGCTCCTGAGGTGCTCCGAAGAAGTTATGGGACTGAAACTGATATTTGGAGTGCCGGGATCATATTATACATTCTGCTTTCTGGTGTGCCCCCTTTCTGGGCAGGTAAATCTCTTTCCTTTCTAAAAATAGATACGCAGCCTTAATTTTGCTTATGACATTTATCATAGGGTATGTTACATATATAATATGGTATCTAGGATGTTAATGGTTGTAATGTAAACTTGTTTGCTGGTGTCATGTAAGGAAATGTGAATTTGGGAAAAATGAATGCTGAACTGCGCTAATCACTGTGAGAGTGTTTATATACAATTCGTCTCAGTAGAGACTTGGGAAAATAATTAAGGAAAAATGAATTCCGAACTGCATTTATTGCTATCAGAGTGTTCATACTCACTCTGTCTCAGTAGAGACTGGGGAAGAAAATAATGAGCAGCTAACTTGAGAATTTGTTAAAATAGTAACTAATTAATAGCAGTAACTAACAAACCAACTTCTATCTAACATGTCATGAACCAACTAACTATCCTCAAAGTTTAAGCTGTTGTTTGGGTGAAGGAAAATGAATGGTAGTATGCTTTGTGAACTTCAATATGAGATTTTGTTGGTGATTTAGTATGAATTTTTTTATTTTGTTGTAACTTTATTTATGCGCTTTTGAAACTTTCCAATGTTTTCTCAGACATTGTTCTTATTTTTTATATGAAGAAAATGAACAGGGTATATTCGATGCTGTTCTTCGTGGACATATTGATTTCGCATCGGATCCCTGGCCTTCTATATCAAGTAGTGCCAAAGATCTAGTCAAGAAAATGCTCCGAGATGACCCTAAAGAACGGCTTACAGCAGTTGAAGTACTTAGTAAGTAAAATTCTGCTAGCAAACAAAATTTGATTTGTTTATGCCAAGAGATTTTATATTTTATTTTGACCATGTTGACACTTGACACTGAGGAAAAATCAGGCATTATTTGCTTTACTAGAGAGATTTTGATCCTGTAGGGTGGATAACACTATGATTCAGTGAGGCCGAGATAATGAGCAGGAAATAGGGTAGGGAAAATCAAAGTAGCTGTCATTTGATTGATTCATGTTATTGTTAAGGATATGGGACTCATGAGAGTATTATGACTTATTCAATAAGAGAAATAGAAGATTGGAAGAATGGAAATTTATTCTCACATCTAAAAAATTTTAATTCAACTTGCAAGAAAAAAGAAAAAGAGGGGAAAGAAAGGTAGGTTAGGACATAAGTATTGTTTCTGCTAATTTCTGAAATTTAAATTTTCTTCCTGCCTCACATATAATGTTATTCTGTGATTGACGTTTTTCTTTCTTTGTTCGTGCCAATGTTTCTCAAGCACATCGTGAGAGCATTTAAGCAATAACTTCCTTTGAAGTTCATTCATTTGAAGCAACCAGTCATAACAATATGTTATGTATACTCCAGATCATCCTTGGATGAGAGTAGATGGAGATGCATCTGATAAGCCTCTTGATATTGCTGTTTTAACCAGAATGAAACAATTCCGAGCAATGAACAAGCTAAAGAAAGTAGCTCTTCAGGTAAATTATCTTTTATAGTAATTTTTTGGTATCTTGCACATCACAGTCAACCTTTCAGTAAAATATTTATGTTACCGCCATAATAAAACACCACAATCGATCTCTTAAGTGATTTCAGCTTTGGATGCTAGAGAATATGTTTCCTTATTAGCCAACCCAAACGTTGCAGTGTGTTAAGGAAAGAGAAATATGAGAGACATATGATTGAATTCATGTAGCCAAATACGTAGCTGAAACACTACCATACACTAGATGTAATAATTACAAGAATCTCAAAATATTCTAATGACTGCAAGTACAAGATATTATCAGCCTATTTGGAGTATTTACATGTTTTTCAACCAAGTGCAGTGGAAGCAGTAGATTATGTAGTTTTGATATAAGATTAAGCTTTCTTGAAGGGTTTGATTTGATAAACAGCCTGTATCTACTATTCAAAGTAAATGACATCTCATAAGATTTTATTTTATCACAGGTTATTGCCGAAAATCTTTCTGAAGAAGAAATTATTGGCTTGAAGGAAATGTTCAAATCCATGGATACAGATAACAGTGGGACAATCACTTTTGAGGAGTTGAAAGCCGGTCTCCCTAAACTGGGTAGTAAACTTTCTGAGTCTGAAGTAAGACAATTGATGGAAGCGGTAAGATTATTGTTCTTTTCTTCTTTGACTTGGTGGGCATGTTTACCATAGGTTATTTGTTCTTCCTGAAGATGTGGTCTACATTTGTTGGTAACTGTTGAGAATGTTTAAAGGTTACATAATATTTCACCCTGTTTCTACATTTTGACCTGAAATACTAAGTGGAGCTTAGAGTTTAAGAACTGCATAGAATTTGGTCACAGTAAAGAAAATTTGTTTGTATGAAATTGTTATCTGATTGGTATGTTCATTTGTGGAAGCACTGCAATCAAAGCTGTTGGAATATGATTTAACATATTCTCAAACTATAGGTTACACTGAACGTTTGAGTTACTTAAAATTGGATTGTTTTTTGAACTTATCTTCTATAGTATCTTCAAGCTATAGGAGATAATCTTCCCATTGCTGCTAAATCTCCACATATGTCATATATACATTTTTCTCATCTTTCGCAATCTCATCCTGTCTTGTTGATAATCTTCTGCATCCAAACCTTATTTTTGTGCTTATAAAGAATTTGATGCTCCATGCATATTGTGATGTAAATTGTAATTATTGATTCCCTTTATTTTCAAATAGAATTGTATCTGTGTGTATGGAAGGTGCTGTGGATGTACATAGTATCTTCAGAGCCGCATGATATTGCGATTACTAGCTTACTACTTCTCTTGATTTTAAGATCATAATTATTTGCTTTCCAGGCTGATGTAGACGGCAATGGAACGATTGATTATTTCGAATTTATAACCGCTACCATGCATATGAATAGAATGGAAAGAGAGGATCACCTATATAAAGCCTTTGAATATTTTGACCAGGATAAGAGCGGGTATCCTCACTTGTTTCTCGTAATTTAGAAGTTAGCAACATTATCGTCTTAGATATTGATTTAACGGGTTTTGTTCTTGTTACTTTTCATAGGTACATCACAAAGGAAGAACTTGAACTTGCCCTTAAGAAGTATAATATGGCTGATGAGAAAACAATAAAGGAGATCATCGCCGAAGCTGATACAGACCATGTATGTTGCTTCCTTTTTACCTTTTTTTGTTTCTTTTAAATCCATCTTTCTTTTGTTCATACATAATTGCATTACATGTAACTGTAATGACTAATGACGTTTGTTAAAAATGCTGTAATTATATTATTGAGTAATGCTGCTTTTTCATTCGTAAAGTAGAGAGAGAAATACCAGTTCCTCGTTGATCCAAGTGTGAAGAAGTTTGGCTGAGTATTTAGACTAAAAGCAATTCTGTGAAGATACCGATGATTTTATTTTAGACGAAAAGCAAAGAGGGAAACACTATTGGGTAGTGCATATGGGTTCTGAACATGATTATTTTTCTTGGGGGAATTCACTATAGCTGAAACTATTGAAGTTTGAACTTTACAAATTCTTTATTTTTATGACAGCATCCTTGTTGTCATTGTTGGTTGTTTAAGTGCCGAATTAGACATGTTAATACAACATTATTTAATAGTTCTTTGAATATGCAGGATGCAAGAATTAACTATGATGAGTTCGTAGCTATGATGAGGAAGGGAAACCCAGATATTTCAACCAGACGTCGAAAATAAGCTGTGATAAGTTGTCTGCTTCAGAGTATCTACACGTTTTAGTAACACGGATTTGATTGCATTCAGCACAGTTTGCTTACTCACCCGTTGTTTCTAGAGAGCTCTTTCTGTAAGGAAGTTTTTCTGTTCTCTCTTTTGCCTGCAGAGATTAGGTATTCACATGTGATATTTATAGGTCTAGTTGGACGGGTTTATTTCTATTGTTTGCTTGGGTAGACAAGAATATGTACAAATTCTATTACAATAAAAAAAGATCAGGGCCATTTACCCAGTGAGTTTAAAAGAAAATAAGCGGTATTATATTCAAGACAGCTATTGGTTTATGCCAGCCAACTGTTATCTTTGTAATTACATTTATTGTTGTTCCTCAGTTCACTAATCTGCCCATCACGATTCACGACATTTATAGGTGCGAGAATATGAATATGGGAATGATGGCATTCTGGCTGCTGTTATGCACTAGTACTGAGAAACTTGATCATCAAGTGTGCCTCGCCATTTCTGCATTATTTTTGAAATTGTGCAGCTCTGGTGGAACGAAGTCGTGACCCAACATTCATAAAACTCATAATTAAATTTATTAATTTTCATCGAATAATTTAGTACTAGTAAGTTGGTTTTGTTTGTTCTTCTTCTTCTTCTTATTGTTGAGTAGAGGAAGAGCAGCCAATGAACGAGGTAGTGTTATGCTTCACTTGCAAATTGGCATCAAGCTCACTTTTCTCCTTAGCTTAATTTAATTGTATTTTCTTTATATTCTTCCCTTGTGCTAAATAAATTCGAGATCATTGTTGGGGTTATAGGAGTTCGTTTCTAATGGCCTTTGAATATCTTCTTTGTTCCCACTGAAAACAATAATCAATGTATAATGGTAAATTTCCATTCCAGATGAAGTTAAGTTACCGTTTCATTTTGGTTGGTTAACTCGAGCATATGGTACCCGCAGTCCCAGCACGTGGAAAACGGGTGTCGAGCTGTCATGTCAGCCACTGCGACAGTGGCACTGTTAGATTTGCATATGATATTCAGCCACAACTACAATGTTATCCGTTATGGTATTACGCATTACGCATCTAATAAATTCCACGAATGGTATTGATGCTGAAGTTTGTGCATCATTACATCATGCAGTAAATGAAATGTTTGTATGACAGTATAAGCCAACTACTACAGCAAGCAAACCCATCCATTTCCTAATATTGTCATAATAATGCAATATAATGAATACAATAACTACAAAATTACAACATGAACGTCAATTTTTTTTTTTAAAAAAAACAAATAATCAGACCCCCAAGATTAGAATCAACCCTTAAATAGACTCTATGGCGATCATATTATTTGTCGAGAGAAAATTATCCAACTTTTCATGTACTAACAAATTTCGTAAAAGAATAATTCAGATAATAATATTAATAAAAATTTATTGGAATCAATTAATTTCTAATAATAATAATAATAATAATAAAATGCAACAGTGAAATAATGCTGAATTTTATTTTCTAACAGCATTTTTCCAAGGCTAGCAATGAGAAACAGATTCAACGCGCTCTCTTCCTTTGAAAACAAAAAACTCTTGCTCTGTTCTGTTTTGGCTTCGCTATGAGCTCAAGCGACGGGAATAGAGAACGAGGTGCATCAACAATGGTATGTTTCCCCCTCTTCTTCATCACTGCCACTTTTTTCCACAATTCAAACCCTAACATAACTCTAGAGTTGATCATAAATGTATTGCGATGCTTTTGGAACTTTCTGCGCTTGCTTTTCGTTTTTTTAGATTCGATTTCTGTGTCTTCGATCCAAAACCTAATGAATGAATGTCCAATATAGTAACTCTATCGAATAAGAACGATTTTGTAGAAATTTTCCGCAAAAAAAATGATCAGCGAAAAAGAAATGAGATCCGTTTTTCAAACTCGATCCTCGACGTGAACTTGGATCACTGGCCTGGAATCATTATAGGAGTTTGCTGTGTAAATTGGAAATTTACGATGCTTAGAGGCGATCACACTGAGCATATGATATATTTTGAAATCAGAAATCAATAACTACGAAATTCTGTGCGGTAAACATACGCTATATTAGTAGAAGAATGAGCAAACTTGTAGGAGTTCTGCACAGATAAATTACGCAGGCTTCTTTTACTGTAATAAGTTTGGTATTCTGCAGTTTCGCACCTGATACCGTCTTTTATCAAATGAAAAATGAGCAACTTATAGGAGTTGTATGCATGTCCACAGAAAAATAAAGGAAAGTGGAAAAAATAAAAGCATTTGAATATCTCTGTAGTCTATCCTAGTGTTCAATTGTTCATGGCTTTACTTTAGTTGTTTACTTGTTTATTTATTTGGCTTTCCTTTTTAACGTGGAATTTGTTTCTCTGGACTTAAGATGTTATATAAGTATATAATGCCTGATTTTTTTTCTGTTAATAGGTGGAGGGAAAACCTCAAAGCAAAGCACTTTTGTTTTTGGCATACCAGAGTTTGGGCTTTTTGTTTGGTGACATCACCCTTTCCCCTCTTTATGTCTATCAAAGTGTATTTTCTGGAAAATTGAAACACGTTCAAAATGAGGATGCTATATTTGGAGCATTTTCTTTGATATTTTGGACACTCTCTCTTATTTCTTTGTTGAAGTATGCTGTTTTCATGTTGAGTGCAGATGATAATGGCGAAGGTAAGGGCTATTAGTCATTACCTCCATTTTTTTAAAAATTTTTGCCCCTTATGAGGATTGAGTGTAGTAATGCAAATGCAATTAACTTGTGTAGGGGGGATTATTGCCTTGTATTCACACCTTTGCAGAAATGCAAAATTTAGTTTGCTTCCCAATCATCAAGCATCTGATGAGGAGCTTTCTACATATCGCAGACCGGGTTCCTCAAATAGAAATATACCACCCTCATCTTTGAAAAGATTTATTGAGAAACATAAGAGCACAAAAGTTGCTTTGCTTATTTTAGTTTTACTTGGTGCTTGCATGGTAATTTGTGTTGGTGCACTCATGCCTGCCATTTCAGGTAAGAAAATAATTTTTCTCCTCGCAAATATTTAGTGTGCAGTAGAATAGAACTTATTTGATTGATGTTTTGCCTCGAACTTTTATTTACCACATATTATTTCTATTAGTATCTTTATTGATCAGAATTTCTATTTTGCAGTTCTTTCATCCGTTGAAGGGCTGAAAATCGAAGCAAAGATAAAAGACAATAGTAAGTGGAAAAATGTTAATCTCCCATCAAATAGTTTCTAATACTCAAAGCTTATATACGCTAAACACAATAAATTAATGGATTAAAATATTAATGTACACTATAGGAAAGGAGGTACCTTTAGATTTTAAGATAAAAGATAAAATAGTGGAAGGTAGCTAAAAAGTATGATCTTCGGTAAGGATAACTTTTTGTTAAGGTCCATAACCTAGATGATTTCCCCCTCTTATACCCCTAGCTCAATGTGCGGTACATGGGTTGAATTGATTCAAAGGCAAAGTTATGGCATCTTGGCTAAGTTCCGCATTGTGACTTGAGTAGTTGTTTCCAAAAAAGTTAAGTAAAGCTATCTTTCCAGTGTTGTTCAGTGCAAACAAAAGTACTAGAAAATTGATTCAGAAACTTCATACACTAAAATATAATCCAGGTTTTAGTGTTTCAGATATATATTAATTGCAATAAAAGTAGTTTTGCCATCAAAACTTACACATATATCATTATGCAGGTACTGTGCCTCTTATTTCTTGTGTTCTACTGGTTGGACTCTTTGTGTTGCAACACCGTGGCGCCCACTATGTTACCTTCATGTTTCCACCCATAATCATCTTATGGTTACTGTCTATTTTCATGATTGGCATTTACAATGTCATCAAGTGGAATCCAAGAATATATCAGGCTCTTTCTCCATATTATATATACAAGTTCTTTTGGCTTACAGGAAAAGATGGTTGGATTAATCTTGGAGGGATATTTCTGTGTGTTACAGGTCTGTGTCTCTTTTGAATTTCAACTTCTGCTTAACCATTATTCTTGCCAAATTCATTCTGGTTTTCTTGCATATCTTCAGGGACTGAAGCTATGTTTACAGACCTTGGGTACTACAAACAAGCCCCTGTAAGGGTATGTGCATTTAATAAGTATTAAGTGGGATTTCAATTTCATGGTTAAATAAATGGTGATGTTCAGTTCACAACTGAGTGCCCCACAAATAGATACCCCCATGTTTGATTAGCATTATTTGACTGCACGTTTCTGTTAGGGTGATGATAATTGCCTTTTGTCAGTATGTTTAAGTAGTTGCGATATACTTCTCAGACTTTGACATATTATGTGACAGTAGATGACACTGTATGTATGAAACTATGAAAGAACTGGGACTTAGGATGGGAAGTTGCCACATAGAATTCAATTAATGTAAGGAGAAGTTGATTCGAATCTCGATAGATATATACTAATTTGTATTACATGCCTATATATTACTACTCCAATCTGGTATATAAGCAACAATAATGATAGGCCTTTGGTATGTGGAGTTGTGTTAGTTGGAAGTTAGTTTTGAATTGTTATGTTAGTTATTAATTAATTTTGGGTTGTTAGTTTGTTAAGGATTAATTAGTTAGTTATTGTTAGTTGTGGGTTATAATTCTGTTGGGTAGTTAAGGGTTAGTTAGGCTCTCTCCCTTTTATCCCCCTTGTATTGGAAGCCTATAAATAAAGGCTTCCACCCTCATTTGGAGATATCTTTGAAATGTATTGAGTTTGAGTTTTGGAATTTATCCGGGTTATGCCGGTGTTCTAATAGGGGGGGTTATGCCACCACCCAATATTCAATAAAATTCCCATAATCTTCCACTCCATCTCTATTCTTTAGTCTTTTTTTCTATTGCCGATAGGCTAGGTTCCTATCAATTGGTCCGCTACCCTGCCGGATCTTCAAGAATGGCTCGCGGTGACGGAGAGTTGATTGCGGCATTAGATACGAGGACCAGCGACCTGGAAACACGATTAAGGGAGAACACCCAAGAAATAAAGGGAATCTCCGCCAATTTACAACGATTGGAGACATCACAAGCTGGAATTCAGGAAGAATTAACAACAAAGATGGATCTTGGTTTCCAAAGATTGGAGAAAATGATACACGATCTTGCAAAACAATCTGGGAAGCAAATTGTTGTGGACTGCTCAGTCAACAACGAGAAGAAGAGCACTGTTCCAGAAACTACAATAAGAACTGATGACAGTGGGGAAACCGTTGAACCATTGAAGGCTTGGGTTAAGAAGGTTGAATTGCCAACGTTTGAGGGAAAGGACCCTTTGGGTTGGATCACGCGAGCGGAGAAGTTTTTCGAGGTTCAGCAGGTCCAAGAAGATGAAAGAATGCGTTTAGCTTACATATGTATGGAAGGCGAAGCCAACCATTGGTTTCAATTTTGGAAAGCCAAGATTGACGAACCAACCTGGGAAGAGTTTGTGGCAGCGTTTGTGGAAAGATTTGATAACTTTGCTCATGGAACCGTTTACGAACGTTTATCGTCGATCAAATAGAGGGGAACCGTGACAGAATACATACGTGAATTCGAAATGCTAGCATCGCAAGCCAAACACGCTCCTGACGAGATAATTCTGGGATATTTCATCGCTGGTTTGCGCAAAACCATCAGAGATGCAGTTCGGGTACAGGATCCGACCCAATTGGTAAAAGCCATGGGGATTGCGCGACGGGTGGAGGAGATGCAAAGAGATACGACGGACCCTGCACCATCGACGCAGCGGACGCAACGTTCCTACAGTTCTATAATTCGGGGATCCGGCGAAATCACGCAAGGCGGGTCAAGAAACAACCCGGTTGGGTCGAAACACTCTAGTAACGGTTTGCGTGGAAACCCAAAAACTCCAGGTGGCTCAGATGCGTCGTCTGGATCCAGTGCCTCACAACCCTGCAAGGAATCGACTACGAACCGTGGCGTTCGTTTCTTACCCCACGACGAGTACATGCGGAGGAGGGAAGCAAAGCTTTGTTATACGTGTGGCAAGGCATGGGATTTAGGTCACCGTTGTGCAGAAAAAGGATTGAGGCTGATAATCCTTGGTGAAGACAAAGAGCTTACAGCGAATGGGGAAATTAAGGAGATTGAAGTAGGTTCAGACACTGATAACGAATCAGAGGACGAACACGGGTGCGAAGGCACCTAACACTTGAAGAGAACCTTGGAAGACAAGGCCATGTTTTGAAGGATCCCCTAATCAACCTTGAGGACAAGGTTGGTTTTCAACGGGGGAGTATTGTTAGGCCCTTTTTAATTCAAAGTTAATTATTTGTTAAGTTAGTTTTGGTTGTTGTGGGGTTTGTTAAGGGGTGGTTAATTCTGTTATGTGGGTAGTTAAAGGATTAGTTTGTTAACTCCCTTCTACCCCTTTGTAATTGGCAGCCTATATATATTGGCTTTCTCCCACTTTTGGAGTTATCTTTTGGAAAATCATATCATAGAGTGTGTTTAGATTTCCTTTGGGTTAAGCCAAGGAATCTACTGGTGGGTTAAGCCACCACCCTCCCTTGTTGTAATTCCCCAAGAGATCAATACAATTCCCCCATTTTCCAACCTCAATTCAGAATTTGCCTCTTTAATTTCTGCTCTAAACATCTCTATTAGTTTTGGTCCCTATCAATCGGCAATAGAAAAAAAGACTAAAGAATAGAGATGGAGTGGAAGATTATGGGAATTTTATTGAATATTGGGTGGTGGCATAACCCCCCTATTAGAACACCGGCATAACCCGAATAAATTCTAAAACTCAAACTCAATACATTTCAAAGATATCTCCAAATGAGGGTGGAAGCCTTTATTTATAGGCTTCCAATACAAGGGGGATAAAAGGGAGAGAGCCTAACTAACCCTTAACTACCCAACAGAATTATAACAACCCACAACTAACAATAACTAACTAATTAATCCTTAACAAACTAACAACCCAAAACTAATTAATAACTAACATAACAATTCAAAACTAACTTCCAACTAACACAACCCCACATACCAAAGGCCTATCAATACTACCCCCTCGAAAAACAGACTTGTCCTCAAGTCTGAGCGTTAGGTGTTGTTCAACGCTTGGCCTTGTCTTTGATGCGTCAGGTGTTGTGCGACTTCAGTACGGTTTGTAGTTCCTTGTTGTTGGACTTGGATTAATAGGGATGAGAATTGCCTCCACTTTGTGATTTCTAACATCAATTTGTGCTTCCCAAATCTTCCCTCTATCATATACAAAATGAAGCAAACCATAGGTTGAAGAAAAATACCCCCAACCATATTCGCAAGCAATTTCGGACATAAAGGTCGTATAGGTTTTCTGGGATCCCATGGTATTATTAAATATGATGAGTAGAATGACATAGCCAAATAACAAGCATTACCATTCCAAACAGAAATGAAAAGGGGTTGAGCATTTATTGGGCTCAAGGAATTTAATCCTTGAGTTGTATAATCCGGTCCCTTAACACAACGCCCTTTCAGAACCTTGAGTTCCTTTGTTTGTCGTAGATCAACCTTCAATCGCGAATGACAGTTCTTGGTCCTAAACGATGATGTTTTTACCGTCTTCGTCACAAGCGCTTTTGTCGTGGTCTTTTGGTGTTTTGACGAAAGTGTGAGCGGTTTTGCTGGCGGCGGTTGATCTACGGGCGAAATCAATTCTTGCGGTTGTTCCTCAGTCATCTTCTTGGGCGACTCTTTTACCAAATCAGAGGCTATTTCAATCCTTCGCATTTCCCCTTCCTCGGTTAACTCTTCATCCTCAGCAAGAACCTTCACCATCAACCCTCTTTCACTACAACGGTGCGTTGGGTCCCAAGCCTGTCCGCACGTGAAGCAAAGCTTCGCTTCTTTCCTACGTGTAAACTCATCGTGAGAAAGGTATTTTATCGAACCAAAAATTCTTTCACCTGGTTTATTCAAGGCTCTTTCTTGGGATAATTTCCAAGATTCAGCAAGTCGTTTACATTCCTCTTGTATCTCTTTCAGCCTCTTAAGAAAAACGACGTCAGTGAAAGCCTTTTTAAAGGTTTCCCATGTAAACTTCTGGTTGCTTCTCTTTTCATAATACCACCATCTCCATGCCTCACCTTTTAAGAAAAAGGTTATCACCCATCCCACTTTCCATTCTTCCTTGATCCAACTGTTGGTTGCAAGGTACCGATCACATTGGACAAGCCACTCGTGAACATCACCTATGCCATCAAACCTGGGAGAATCCTCTTCCGACATCGCTGGCTTTCCTCGAACAATCCGGCAGGTCACGGACCAATTGATAGGGACCAAAACTAATAGAGATGTTTAGAGCAGAAATTAAAGAGGCAAATTCTGAATTGAGGTTCGAAAATGGGGGAATTGTATTGATCTCTTGGGGAATTACAACAAGGGAGGGTGGTGGCTTAACCCACCAGTAGATTCCTTGGCTTAACCCAAAGGAAATCTAAACACACTCTATGATATGATTTTCCAAAAGATAACTCCAAAAGTGGGGGAAAGCCAATATATACAGGCTGCCAATTACAAAGGGGTAGAAGGGAGTTAACAAACTAATCCTTTAACTACCCACATAACAGAATTAACCACCCCTTAACAAACCCCACAACAACCAAAACTAACTTAACAAATAATTAACTTTGAACTAAACAAGGGCCTAACAAATAATCTCATATCTGGTGATCTATAATATAAGTAAATCTTAACTAACCCCTCCTCATATAATGATATCATTCCTAAAATACCCTTCAATTAATTTAGGTTTTATTTTCCAATAACTCTTTTTTTCCATTGAACATGTTTCCATGAAGGGTAGTTTGGAGTTTGCAATTATATTTTGATTATATTAAGAAAATTAAATAAGTTTAACTAATTTTCTTAAAGGGTAGTAGTTTTTTTTTCCTTGTATTCGAACTAGATTATGGAGGTAGTAGTAATTTAGTACTATAAAAGTCAAACCTTCTTTTAGGGTATCAGATGTGCATGCATTACAAGAAAAGGAGACAAGGAAAGTGGGATTGTAGGTAATTGCCATTTAGAAACCAATTACGGATTTTTGTCAAGAACTCTCTGCTATACTGGAAGATGTGAAATCAATCATTGAGTTTACCAGTTTAAAAATGTGCTATACATAATTCACCTTCATCCATGATCCTTGGCATAACAAATTGAGGCCATAATGGTGATTCCCCATTTTAAACAAAATGCCTTAACTTTTAGATTATTTTTTTTTGTTTGAAAAACGATTTCTTTAACTATTAATATTGTATCCTCTTTCCGATGCAGGTTGCATTTTCTTGTGTAATTTATCCATGTCTAATTCTTCAATATATGGGGCAGGCTGCTTTTCTTTCAAAGAATTTATCTGCAATACCTATAAGCTTTTATGCTTCTATTCCAGGTCAGCTAATGTAAATGTTAAGAATAAAATTTATCTGAAAAGCCATCTTTTTGAATTTTAAAAGGCATGGAACAAAGTTACTTGCATTTCAAAAGATGGAAAATAGCCAATGAATGCTCTTGTTACGTTGAGACTTAGTCATTTTGATTGCTCCAGATGTCCTTCGACTTTTTAAATGGGAGTATTGAACCTAGTGATTACTTGGGATTCTTCAAAGAATTATATATTTTGTATCCATGTAATACTTTGGATTTGAAGTAGTATCCCAATTTGAAAATTATGAACTGATGCCTGCATTGACAACTATTACATACAACTTCTGGCCATGCTCAGCCAATTTATGTGGTAGAGGTATAATAGATGATTAGCCATTGAGATTTTCTTATCTAACCTGACTATTTCAGTACTGAATTATATTTGGGATGGATATAATACCGCATATTCTGTATTCGTAGCATGTTTTGCACTGACCCAAACCTTTGTATGTACTTGTGTCAACGTTAAGTCTGTTTTTGACCCAAACCTGTGTATGTACTTATGTCAACGTTACGAAATAATTTTATTATAATTTCTTGTTTTGAAGAAGTGATATCTATCACTTCTTTGTTTTGGTCAAAAAAAAATCATTTCTTTGGACTGTGTTTATGACTGATAGATTTTGGAAAATCATTTCTTGGGTTTATATTATTGTAATGATCTATAGTTTAGACTGTGTTTATGACTGATAGATTTTGGAAAATTTAGTCAGTATGATCAATATTCTTTTATAACTTGAGCCCGAAGTTTCAATTGAATATAATTGATCTTTGGAAAGCATTCCAGCGTGTCGTAACATTCTAGTCTATGTCATTTATATTATTTAGGATACATGTTCCTAATGAAATACATTTTATGATAAAATACTGGAAATATTTTATATTTTGAATTTTTTTTAAAAAAATTCTGTTATACTATCATGTATGCAATTTTTGGCAAACAAATAGCGTTATTATTGCTCCAAAATTTTGATGTATTAAAGGCACACTGGGTTAAGCTGGGACCACCTTAGTTGGTCAGCATAAGCTTTGAGATAAAGCCTTGCCAGTTGGTTGTTTTTATACCTATAATCGCTCCATCTGCTACTTCTAGCAATTGTTTTCATAAAAACAACCACTTGAACAATCCCTTAACTTGCTTCCTTAACGTTTGATAGGAACCGGATCAGAAATCAAGAAAAGGGGTGATTTAGAAACCGAATTACACTGCTGCAAATGTGGGTGTAGCCCTACGAATAGGAAGAATAATGTGAATTCCCTGGACATCTCTTTCCTACTGTTTCCTCCTCAATACAAATCACCGCCCCTCTAATTTCTCATTATTTATAGCCTTAACTCACTCTTTGCAACTAACTTCCAAAATTAACAAGTTTAACTCCTCAACTAACTATCCCATCAACTTTTCCTGCGGGTGTGTAATTAAAGCAAAATAGTTGAGCTGGAAACCGTGTCCTGCCATATATTTGCAATGAAAATGCAGTGATGTTTTCGTCATTTTGTAGATATCTTCTTTTGGCCGGTATTTGTCGTGGCTGCTTTGGCAGCAATAGTTGCAAGTCAGGCTGTCATCTCTTCGACATTCTCAATTGTACAACAATGCCATGCATTTGAATGTTTCCCTCGTGTTAAGGCAGTACATTCCCGAAGGTGGATCCATGGTCAGACATACATACCGGAGATAAACTGGGTTCTTATGGTAATCAGCCTGACTGTGACAGTTGCGTTTGGAGACTCAAACCATATAGGACATGCTTATGGTAAGTTGTGCTACAATGGTATTTAAAATCTATATTTGAGAATTCGTGGATATATTGCAACACTCAGTGAACCATATCATGCCATCGATTTGGAAACAGTAAATTTTTATATTAGAAGTCGGAACTGGGATAATGCCATAATTTTGATCCACTGTTAGGTTTAGACATTTTTACATTATCATTTAATCATGTGCCACCACATTATTAAGAGTTTACTGTGATAAAAGCTGCATAAGAACTCAAACTCTTTCAATGTTGTGACAAAACATTATTGGATCTACCCCTTCTTGTGTTAAAAAGGTACATTAACAATGGATCAAAATTTAACTATTTTTAAATTGTTGGTTGTTTGATATAGATGGTTCAATGAGTGCGATAGAAAATCTTCCAATTTTCTGGAGAATTTTTATCATTCACTACCGTTTTCCTTCTGAATATTGCTAAATGCCATCATCTTAATTGCAGGGATTGCGTGTCTGATTGTGGCATTTGTGACCACATGGTTGACTTCACTAATCATCAGCCTTGTATGGCATCAACATTTTGTAGCTTCTCTGGCATTTCTTATATTCTTCGGTTCAATAGAAGTTCTCTTCCTTTCATCTTATTGCATGAAAATCCCGAAAGGTGGCTGGGTTCCCATTGTGCTCTCCATAGTCTTCTTGGTTGTTATGTATGTGTGGCATTATGGTTCTAGAAAAAAGTATTTATTTGATATGCATAACAAAGTTTCAATGAGGTCGATCCTTACATTGGGTCCCAGTCTTGGGATTGTTAGGGTTCCAGGAATGGGTCTCATCTATACAGAATTGGCTACAGGAGTCCCTGCCAGTTTTGCTCATTTCTTGACAAATCTGCCAGCTTTCTACCAAGTGGTTGTTTTTGTTTGTGTTAAGACTGTACCTGTGCCTTCTGTGCCCCTTGCAGAACGCTATCTCATTGGCCGAATTGGTCCCAAATCCTATCGATTGTATCGGTGCATTGTTCGAAATGGCTATAAAGATGTTTATAGCCATGAAGTTGATTTTGAAAATGAACTAGTGATGAGCATAGCAGAGTTCATTCAATTGGAAGCTGAAGGTTGTTCTGGAAACCTTGGTGGTTCTGCCGATGGCCGGATGGCTGTTGTTAGGACGTCAGGAAAGTTTGGGACAAGATTGCTAAGGTCAGAATCTACTGGTTTTGAAGAAGGCAGCATTATAAGTCCTCCCGGGGCGTTGACTGTTACTAACAGTAAATCCCCGACATTGAAGAAGCTGCAGGCCATGTATGAGCAGGAATCGCTTGAACTCAACACTAGACGACGGGTTAGATTTGAATTACTAAATACGATATATAGAGATCCACGCGTCAAGGAAGAGCTCACGGAACTTGTGGAAGCCAAGCGTGCTGGAGCAGCGTATGTAATAGGTCATTCTCATGTAAAGGCCAAGTGGAACTCTTCATTCATGAAGAAATTTGCTATCAATCTTTACTCTTTTCTCCGAAAAAATTGCCGGTCCCCAGCTGTTGGACTAAACATTCCTCAGACTTGTCTGATTAAGGTAGGAATGAATTATCATGTTTAGCATAATTTGCTGACAATATCTGTGACTGGGGATGTAATATATCAAAGCCAGAAAGAATACCCCCTGGGCTTCCACGACAGGCAAGATTATGCTATATTGGTATATTCAACTTAAATTTTGATGTTATTCAAGAGTCTTCTTCTCTTGGCATTCGAAGAGCTGCGTCTAATTGCCAAGATTTTTTGACTTTGTGATGGAGCTGGCAAGGTGTGTAAATTACTAATTTGTTGGGTAAGGAGTTATGTTGGGGTTCCTGTACCTGGTTATTGTGTTTGAGATTCCCAGATTACACCTGAGAGGCGCGTCTATCATAACGGTTTCGCTCTAGCTAGTTTTGTTAAGTACTTTGCATGTAAGCATCTGATGCTGCTGCCTTTGCACTTGTACGGAATTTTCTTTTGGTCGTTTTTGTAGCGTCCTCAGCGAAACAAAGAAATGATCTGTATACAGAACAGAAATCGTACGTTAACTATAGACGTGTCAGGTGTCCAGCAGCAGCAATAGCAATAGCATCCAGTTGATGGATTTGGATTTTGGTTCCATTTTATTTATTTATTTATTTATTATTTTGGCTACTGCGAAATTCATCTCTCGGGTTCTTTGCTGAGTTTACTTCTACTAGCTGTTTTTTTATTTGCTTCTTCTAAATTCTGAACTCTCCGGCATCTACCCTGTTTGTTTACCCAGAATTTTTATTAGACCAATTCGACCAAAAATGTAGATTTCAAATTCTTGGCGGCATATAGTAATTATTAAGATTAAGATGCCAAGTTCACCATAAATTCCCAATATGAAAATTAAAGGTTAATACTATGAGATTACTGGTTCCACTACCATCACCTAACAGTCCTTCTTGAGGTGTGGTTTCATTTTCGTTTATTAGTGTTTATGGTTTATCATGATATCGGTTCAAGTGGCACCACCTGATGCTAGTTTGTTGGATTTTTCTTCAAGTGTAGACTCTCAAGGGGAAGTCATGGCGATTCCAAGATTACTCATCATTTATCAAGTTACTTACGAGAAACATTTTGCTCCAAAGATGGATTTTATATAAGGCATAGGATAATCAATCAAAATATCTTTAGAAGTGTTTTCTTTTGGGCTACTATACACAAAATGTGGTTGGAGTTGCTAGCTCGAGATTAGGAGTTTGAGAATCTAACACAGCGTCTGAGTGTCAGTTAGGAGACTCAGAACAATCTTACTCAATGACAAGTACATAACTCTTACAAAACTATCATGGCTAATTTGATGGCCTGTGAAAATCTCAAGAGTGGATTGTGGATAATCCAAATCGTACTAATCTTCTCTCTATTAATATGGATTTGTGTTATATCTAATTCAATGTCATTGTTTTTTTTAAAAAGACCTACTATTAAGTTTTATTTTTTCAAATACTATTTTAAAAATTTAAAAACGCACACATTTTATAATAATTGAAATTAAAATCAGGAATGACAAAAATTGTATTTTTTTTAATATGAATAAAAATTGTAATTGAGTTGGTATGGCTTCCTCCGGAAATGGAATCTTTTCACCTACCTACCCTCACACCGTTAAACTTAACCCAACCCCTCCTTTGGGATTCGGGCAATTGTCTGTCGTCACTCGCAACTAGACCAAACGAGAGAGAGAGAGTAGGATATTGCTACTATTCAGCAAATCAAATCAATCAGGCGAGCCGAAGAAGATATATTTCCATTTCCATAACCCTCCCTCCCAATTTTTCTGGTTTACAATTTGATTGAAAAAATTGAAATGCAATACTACCAATTGCCACAACGACAACGCTTCAGGTTTCAAGGTTGGGGATATTTGTATTTTGTTCTATTTTATATCTTGTAATTATTATTATTATTCACTATCCCTCATCCTTTTCTTTCCTCTTTCTCTGCCTCTGTCTCTGTCTGGGGATAAATGTTGAGTACCTCTTTCTGTTCCTCTTCTTCTTCTCCTCCTCCCCCTCCTTCTTACTCCGCCTTTGCCCGCCGTCGCTACTTTCTTCCAATTACGAAACCTCCTACTCTCTCACTTCGTCATCTTCCTACGCCTTTTCGGATCTCTGAATCTCGTCCCAATTCTCCATACAACGTAAGCTTTTTCTATTCTCCAACAACCTCTCTAATTTTTTTATTTTTTTTAATTTATGTTTGTGTTGCTGTCTATGAATTGCTTTTATGTTTTAAAATTGTCGAGTAAAATGATAAGGTTTTAAAAAGTTCTTACCTTTATTTATCCCAACTGAACAGAACATGTGGTTCATTGTTTTGTGGAGGGTTTAAGATCTTTTATTAGCTCAGCTATAGATGTGATGTAATGTTCAGAAAAATTAGTAATTGGTTGCACCTTTTTTGCTTTGGTGTTTTCATTGCAGGGCCACAAATTGAGTATTTTTTGCTTTAGGAATGAACATCATTCACCAGAAACGCCCAAACCTGAAGTTATTGATCACTATCTTCACGAGGAAATATTGCAATCTGAATCTAAGGACCCTAATGTCATCGAAAGGGACGACAACTCAATTATTCGGAAGGTCTGCCACGCGTCTTTCGTTTGCCTTTATAATGAACAGTTTTCTGTTTTCTATGCTGATGTATTCTTTCTAGTGGTTTAAATATTCCTATTGATAATTTTATATCAATGGATATATGTTCTGCTGCAAAATTGAATTATGCATCTTTTAATCCCTGCCATCAGGTTTAGTGGTGATGAAATTCCAAAAGTGTCACTGGCACTAGTTTATAATGTAGTTATTTGGTAATGGCTCCTGTATAGTGAGATTACTTCATATTCTCTTCAGTGGGTCTTGTAGTTTGCACTTGCTTGTCAAAAACCTGAATTTTTTAGTGTAAACTACAAACAATAAATGAATATGCAGTTTATCCTACTAGAGAGATGGTAATAACTCGATAACTAATTAGTTTTTTTAGTAGTTTTTTGATATCTATTACAGAATTTACATTTTATTTAGTGCCCTTGGCTGCCAGTCATTTTTTACATTCCAACCTTAGGATTCTGAAGGCTGAAATATGACTTTTGCCCCAAAGGTTAGTTTTTCCTATCTATTAAAAGAAACTCTTCTCCATAATCAGGTATTTGCACTATAGGAAGTTTGTGAACCCTAGGCTTTGGCAATCAAATGTAATGGTAGTCAATTTGAGAAAGTCCAGGATATGGAAATTCTGTGGAGGAGAATCTATTAAGTGAATGTCCACGTGTTTGTGAACTGTTGAGTTGATGGAAAGAAACGAGAATGTGGTTTCCTTTGTCATGACTCATGTTTGATTGTGCACAGTACGCACTTACAAGTAAATATCTGCTTTGATTTGGTCATTGAAGAACTAATGGAAAAGAAGAGCATGTGGATAGGTTAGGATTAGGTTTTCTCTGGTGGGTTAATGGTTGATAATTTATAGATGGATTGTAGACAGATTGAAGGTTCATTGCATGTGTGTGAGGGTTACAGTGATTTGCAGAGAATAATAGGGAGTTTTAGGGTGTGATTGGTGACTGTTTGTGTGCTGTGAATAGTACCTGCATCATCAGGATTGTGATTTTGATTTTAGGACGAATCGAAGAATGAATTAGGATTTAGATGTGGTGAATCCATTATATTGTTCAATAGGGCTGAAGATGAGCGGAAAAGATGCGTAGGCATTACTCAGTGTCTGGTTGCATCACACGAACAAAAACAGTGCAATTTTTCTGTCTGCATACAAGCGACTTTCTATTTAAAGAAGGCATTGCAGCTATTTAAATAGACCTCCTATGTAAAGTAAACCCAAATGCCATAGAGTCATGTATTTAAACCCATGGACATTTTGGTAGAAAGGAATGGAATGGGATAGAGTAGAATGGAGTGGAATAGAATGAATGGAGTTACGTTTTGATTGTTTGGACTTTGGATATTTTTCCGAGTGGAAAGGAGTTTCCACTCCATACCTCGAAATGAAGAAAGGAAAAATTGGGGTTTTGGATGGAGTTCATTTTCTCAGGTTCGATTCCATCTCTTCCTATTTTCAAAATCCAAACAATCAGTTGTGTACGGTTGCATTCCATCTCCCATCAACTCAAACATATCCCAAAACAAAACTAGGGGGAACTAATAACATAAATATGAGACAAAATACCACCAAAGACTTGAAAATAAAAAAATTCCTTGATTATGATAGAACCCATGAAGAGAAAAGCCCAAGTGGAGAAGGAAATGCTGAGTTGGCTATTTAGAGACGGAAAATACACGTGAGAGAAGGTATGTGGGGTGTGCGAGAGGAGAAGGGACCTTAGTCAGTCTTTTGGGTTTACAAGAGATACTCGTTGTAATGCATTTTTCCTTGTTTTCCAATCAATAACACAATTTCTTCTTTTTTATTCGGGTTCCTAGCAGATTACCATTAGGATTGGAACAAGTTTTTTTGGGGTGTAGTAAACAGGGTAATTACCCCTAAATGATACTAGTGGTGTTCTTGCTAGGTTATGGAATAATTGAGTCTGCAATAAATTTGCAATTGAACTAAAATATTGAGATGATTTGATCTTTTTGCATATGCTTTTTGACTTTAGTGTATATGCTTTTTGACTTTAGTCCATATGCACCATCTTGTTTCTAAGTTAACGTTATATGAAGTTTTAGATTTTCTTTGCATCCTTATAGGTGGAAAAATTCATCACTTTGTCAATGGGCAACAAGTGGTATTATTATACCATATTGTTAAATCTCAAATGAAATTATATTCTTAATGTTTATATTGTATGAATCTTTTATCCAAAGGCTTGCTTTCCTTTCAGGCTGCAAATGAAGTATTCGATGTGATTGGTACTCGATGGGTTGTACCATGGTCTGCTATGACCATATTACAAGTAAGTGTTTCCAATTTAAGTACAGTTGAAATTCTGAACAATAAAGGTCAACATGAGGCTGTAAGTTGTGAAACATTTGATGCAGGTCATGCTTCTATGGATAACGGCATTTTGGTTTATAGGAACTTGGATGATTCCTTTTGCAGCACATATAACTGGCTTTAGCAAGGATTCTTTGACGTTTCGAGGACAGGCTCTATTTAGCCTTGTTACTGATGTAACTGAAGGACTAGCTGGAATTGTGATTCTTGTTCGCTGTCTTTCTCGATTTCGTCCTCTTCCACCCGACTGGTTCAAGTTTAGCCTGAAAGGGAATTGGCAAATAGATGTCATCATGGGATGTCTCATGTTTCCTCTTGTCAATCGGCTCTCTCAGTTCAACTTGGACCTACTACCTATCTTGCCATCTACACAAGTCACTCTTTCGAGTGTTGAACAATCAATAAAAGCAAGGGATCCGGTGGCAATGTTGCTGTATGCAATTGTGGTTTCAATCTGTGCTCCTGTGTGGGAGGAAATAGTTTTCCGTGGTTTTCTACTCCCATCCCTTACCAAATACATGCCTGTGGGGTGTGCAATATTGGTGAGTTCAATTGCTTTTGCACTTGCACATTTTAATATACAGAGGATGCTGCCACTTATATTTCTTGGGATGGTTATGGGTGTAATATTTACACGGTCAAGGAATTTATTGCCATCAATGTTGTTGCATAGTCTTTGGAATGGCTTCGTCTTCTTAGACTTGATGAAATGAAATAGCATCTTGAAAGTTATGGCTCTTGAGTAAAGCAGGGAATCTATGGATTGGCATTTTCAGAAGCAAATGGATACTAGAACAGTACCTTATTATTGGGGTACCCTGACCAAGTGCATGTGTAAGGAGGAACAATGTAACATGAACTGATGGACTCTTACAATTGTATATTATAAAATTCAGGGACACTTTGTCCATATCTCATGAATATTATTTGTGTAAGGTATAATTGAAACGATCCATTATGAGCAATTTTTTCTGTTCTATGAAGATTCATTTTGCTGTCCTGTTGTATTGAGTAAATTACCAATTTTGTGTATAAAATTACATCCTCTCTCCTTTGTCCCTCAAGGTAATCAAAATAACCAACTCTTAACATTTTAATGTTGCTAGCACTTCTCTTTTGTTAAATATGTCTCCTTTGACTAGTGTTTTTGTCAAAACATAAAACTAATTAAAGTATCAATTTGGTCTTTCAAATTTACGAGTTAAGTTACCTGTAGAACTTGATGTGGATAGTATAAAAGCGTTATCATCAGAAAATGTAACACATTAGCTCTTTTAACATTGTTAACTAAAGGTGGAGGGAGGGGTCAAACTGAATAAAGTTTGAAAATCTTAGGAACTTTTTAGTAGTACTTTTAATTTTTGGGACAAAAGAAAACATTTTCGAATATTTAAGGGACTAAAGTTACTATTAACTCATAAAATTATTCCTCAAAATACGGAGTGTTGTTGTAAAACAATTGTCACTTTAAAGGCATTTGATCGGTTTGCATATATGCATGCTATTTCCCAAGTTATTTTATTTATATTATGAAAAGCTTTAGAAAGGGAAAAGGAAAAAGATGTAAGCCAATAATATCAGCTAACTAATCTTTTATTTAAGACAAAAAAACAGATATTTGAGCGGAGATGCAATTGCAAGTGGTATATATATATGGCTGGCAACGAATGCATCCCGTGCAGTTCCAGATTGCAGCCATGCTGCCGTTTTCCATGTCACGTGCGATCATGCAATGCAACCAATGAAAATGTTGCATCTGTGTTTGTGCCACTGCTATTTGCATATAGAAAACTGTGCCCGCCCCCCCCCCCCCCCCCCCCCCCCCTAATAGCAAGTTACAATGCATTTATTTTCTTTCTCCTTCACTTCACAAATGCCCATCCCTCCTCCCAATTCACTATATTTTTCCATCTTATATATATAAATCAAGTAGTGTCAAAATAATTACAACTGTTACAGTGGGATTTAATTGTACAATGCAGTTTATTTAGTTTCTAAAAGTCAGTGAATTAAGTCAATTGAACAAAACTGCTGGTATGGTCTCTCTGCGTGTCAATTGAACATTTTGTCCTTTGGTTAGTAATTTAATCTTACTCTTTTATATTTTTAAAAATTATGTTATGCACCAACTTTTCGTGTTATAGTTACTCATGATCACAAAGTTGGCTTTATCTCTATCTTTACCATTGCAAATTTATATTACTGATCATAAAGATATTTGTATGTAGGAAAGCATTTCCCGTACTGTTTTATTTCTATTTGTATGTAGGAAAGCATTTTCCGTACTGTTTTATTTCGGATGAAAAAAGATTTTATACTATATAATATAATACGTTAGATAGAGATTGTATACTATATAAAGATATTTGTAAGTAGGAAAGCATTTTCTGTACTATTTAACGTGGCTTCTAATATGAGGGATCAACGAAATCCCTCATCACTATATTAGTTAAATTGACATTATGATATATAGTATAAATTTGTTGTATGAATTATTGAGATTTTCATGTTGATTGTACAATTTCAACTATTTGTAACATTTTATATTTTATCATACGATCAATTTAATTTGTACACACCGATTAGAGATTTAATTGATATTTTTAGACAAATTAAATTGATCGTATACAAATTATCCTTGATTTAAATTGATCGTATACACCAAAAAAGGGTAGAATAATTGACTTGAGAGCGAAGAAAGAGGGAGAGGAGAAGGATAAGGCAAAAGAAAAGAGAATGAAATAAAGAAAGAAAGAAGACTGCAAAACCGTCAAAGAAAGGCGTGAAAGGGAAAGACACGTAGCAAAATGTTGCCATGAGTCACCAATCTTTCCTATTTAAAAAACTCCAACAAAGAGTTTAGCGGGAACTGAACTGACGACGATAAACATGAAATTAACAAACACTGCCATTTCCATCTCGCCGCCATTAACCACCACTTCGCAGTTCCTCCTCCGCCGCCATCAAACAAACAACAACACTGCATCAAATTAGTTAGTTATAGGAACGAACAACACGGTTCTGCATCTCAAAGAAACAAAGAAAGAAAGAAAGAAAGAAAGAGAGTGTTGTTTTCTTTCTTGGCTGAATAATAATAATAATAATAAGAAAAATGGAGCAGAGAAGCATCTTGATATCGGCGCTGAGCGTTGGGGTGGGAGTGGGAGTAGGAATTGGATTGGCTTCTGGACAAAGTATTGGTAATTGGGGAGCCAAAAACAACGCTGTTACTGCTGAAAAGATGGAGCACGAAATGCTTCGACAAGTTATTGATGGCAGAGAAAGCAACGTCACTTTCGATAAATTCCCTTATTACCTCAGGTAGTATCTTATTCCTATTCCTATTCCTACTATAAAGATCATGATCCACTTTTTATTTTTTGAATTGATTTCTACAAACATGTTGCAAGGTTTAAGGCCTTTGGTTTCATTTTTCTTTCCCCGCATCAAAATCATATGTCACAGTTGATCACTATTCTTGATATTGCAGAGAATCGCTATAAAATACAACCGATGTTAGTGAACTCAATTGCCTTTGTAGGGAAATCAAAAATCATGATATCTTCACTCAGATTCTATGAAGCACCGACACGGACACCGGACACATACACGCAGACACGGTTTAATTTGAAAAATTCAATTAAAATACAAATAATTGAAGTGTATGTGTCTGTCTCGGTGTCCGACACCCGAAAGTGTCGGTGCTACATAGCTCAGATCTCTATTTAAAATCTTGTTTATATGTTACAGACAGGCTGAGATGATTTTCTATATTAATGTTAAATAGTATTGTTGAATATGGTTATAGCATATTTCAAATATAATTTATATAGAGACTGGAACTAAGATAAGATCTAATAAGATGAATGTGAGTTCCTGGCAATGATTGACAAAAAATAGTTTATTTGAGATACTAATCCATGTTTTCGATGAATCTCTTGTTCGGGTATACTATAACCATTTCTTTTCTTGATATGATACTGAAAAACAGTGAGCACACAAGGGTTTTGCTGACAAGTGCTGCTTATGTCCATTTAAAGCATGCTGAGGTTTCAAAATATACACGTAATCTTGCTCCTGCAAGCAGAACTATTCTGCTCTCAGGGCCTGCCGGTTAGTACTACTTGGCATAATCTGTTTCCTGATAAGAAATTGATATGCTGTGATGTTTCTACTGTCATGGTGAAGTTAACTAAATTTTCCTCTTCCTCCTGTAGAACTTTACCAGCAGATGCTTGCCAAGGCTTTGGCTCATTACTTCGAGGCCAAGTTGCTTCTCTTAGATTTAACTGACTTTTCATTGAAGGTGAATATTACAAAAGTTTTGAGTTATTCTATTCTTCTCTACTTTGGCCTGATACTTACATAATGGTTGGTCTTTCATTGCTGCAGATTCAGAGTAAATATTGTTCTGGCAACAAAGAATCTGTAAGATAATTACTGCTTTATCTTTTTTTGCTTTTATGATGTTCCTTCTTGACCTATTTTTTACTGTAGCCTTTCAAAAGATCCACTTCAGAGACAACTTTGGAGCGGCTATCTGACCTATTTGGGTCATTTTCAATCTTTTCTCAAAGGGAGGAACCTAAAGGTACAACAAATTCATTAACATGTGAAACCGTGAAAAGCTAGGTTCATAATCAACCAATAGCTTTGTCAATCTTTAGTATAAGGTTTTGTGGCCTTGTTTTCGTCTTAAGAAAGAAGTATTACGTTTTATGCAGCGGAAAGTGAGACTAATGATAATTTCTAATTGATGAAGAGATGCTGATGTTTGCAAAGTAGGATAGCTACTTGTTAATTTTCTTGAACTTCTCTCTTCAACGGGACATTATCAGCTCAAATTCTAGTCTGTAATTTACAATTTATTATGAGAAAGCTTGATGAATGTAATTGACAATTTAGTTGCAACAGGAAAAATGCACAGGCAAGGCAGTGGTGCAGACCTACAATCAATGTAAGTAGAGTAAATGAATTATGTGAGAAGAAATATAACTTCAATGGTTTTCTATTTTATATTCTTACTTGGTATGTGCCTCACTGATTTACAGGGGGGCTGAAGCATCTTGTAATCCTCCAAAGCTCCGTAGGAATGCTTCTTCCTCTTCAAATATCAGCGGCCTTGCTTCGCAAAGCAATAGTACAAATTCAGGTTACTAATACTAATAATGTAATCCGTCAAAAAAAATATAATAATAATGTAAAAATATTGATGATTAGTATTGGTTTTGTGCATTTCATTCAATATCTTTTGGAGCGGAAGAAACTGTAGGTGTCAATTTTTGCATTCAACCATTGTTCTCTCTTTCTCATGATTTCTTATAATCTTCCTTCAGCTCCTTTGAGGCGTACAAGTAGCTGGTCTTTTGATGAGAAGCTTCTTATTCAGTCTCTTTACAAGGTAGTGTTACTGTCTTTTAATCATACAGAGATTTTCGCATCAAAGTATTCCTGTGTTTTTCAGAACTAAACAAAGCCTTAGACATATTCCTCCAAGGAGGCAATAATCTGACAAGTGTTAGTTTTGTTTGCAGGTTCTGGTTTTTGTATCAAAAACCTTTCCCATTGTGCTATATCTGAGGGATGTTGATAGGTTGTTATGTAGATCACAAAAGATATATAACTTATTCCAGAAAATGTTGAAGAAACTATCAGGACATGTTCTGATTCTTGGTTCGCGAGTTATAGACTCTAGTAATGACTTTGAAGAAGAGTATGAGAGACTTAATTTACTATTTCCATACAACATAGACATCAGGCCCCCAGAAGATGAAACACGCCTTGTCAGCTGGAAGTCTCAATTGGAAGAGGATTTGAGGATGATACAAGTTCAGGATAACAAGAATCATATCATGGAAGTGCTTGCAGCAAATGATCTGGATTGCGATGACCTGGATTCGATCTGTGTGGCAGACACAATGGTTCTCAGTAACTATATAGAAGAGATTATTGTATCAGCAATATCTCATCATTTGATGAAAAACAAAGACCTTGAATACAGAAATGGAAAACTCATTATTTCTTGGAACAGGTAAGCTTGTAAAGTCAATTGCATGAACTATCTATATTTGATGTGTGTGCTTACTAATGTTTGTGAAAAACAGCTTGTCGCATGCCTTGGGTATATTCCAAAAGGATAAATTCAGTGGAAGAAATACATCAAAATTGGAAGATCCGGCTCAAAAATCTGAGGTTTGAACTACTAGTCATGTCTGCACATAAAGTAGAGACAAAAACTAGTAACTACCTTGTACTAATATGTGTTTATTGTTCCCTCTCGTCAACTTAAAGATTCCAAGTGGGGGAGAAACTATTGTGAAACCAGCAGCAAAGACTGAAAACGCTGCTCCTGAAAAGAAGGCTGAAGCAGAAATATCAAAAATTTCAGTGGGAAAGGCAGACGGTGAAAAATCAGTTCCACCATCCAAAGCTGTTGTAAGCCTTTACTTTCAACCCAATTTTCTTTTTAATAATAACACTACCTGATAGTTTTTATAAGTATCCTTGTAGACATAGCTATTTTGTATTTTGTCTGTTCTAGTGTTCTAACAAGTAAATTTCACTTACTGCCTATATTCTCACCTGCAGGAAGTTCCTCCTGATAATGAATTTGAGAAGCGAATAAGGCCTGAAGTTATACCAGCAAATGAGATTGATGTGACATTCTCTGATATTGGTGCCTTAGAAGAGACCAAAGAATCCCTTCAAGAACTAGTAATGCTTCCTCTTAGAAGACCAGACCTTTTCACTGGAGGTCTTCTAAAGCCATGTAGAGGAATACTACTATTTGGACCTCCTGGCACTGGGAAAACAATGCTGGCAAAGGCGATTGCAAAGGAGGCTGGAGCAAGTTTCATTAACGTGTCCATGTCTACCATTACTTCTAAATGGTTTGGTGAAGATGAGAAGAATGTTCGCGCTTTATTTACACTTGCATCAAAAGTTTCCCCAACTATTATATTTGTGGATGAGGTTGACAGCATGCTTGGACAGCGTACTAGAGTTGGGGAGCATGAAGCCATGCGGAAAATAAAGAATGAATTCATGTCCCATTGGGATGGGCTTACGACAAAACAAGGGGAACGCATCCTAGTTCTTGCAGCAACCAATAGGCCCTTTGACCTTGATGAAGCTATTATTAGGCGATTTGAAAGGAGGTACCTTAATTCGCTCATCACTTACTCCATGGCCATTTTTTATTTTGTTTTGCCACTAGATTTCTTCTTTCTCCGGGTAAATTTATAGCAGGCTTCTGAATTTGTGTTGAAGGAGTCCAATAAAAAAAGCAATAATGGCATACTTAAGTATATATAATATATGAATGTGTATGATAGTTGTGAATACCCTAAAGTTGAGTGATATTTTGATCATTTGAATCTTCTATTGCAGAATTATGGTAGGACTGCCATCTGTGGAGAACAGGGAAAAGATTTTAGGGACTCTTTTGGCAAAAGAAAAGGTGGACAAGGAACTTGATTTTAAGGAACTTGCAAAAATGACAGAAGGATATACCGGAAGTGATCTGAAGGTTTTATTCAGTGTTTTCTGATGTTTTCAATGGTTGTTACTTTAGTGCTACAAGTGCTTTTGATGATACCATTTCCTTATCATCTCAAACTTTTTAATGCAGAACTTTTGCACAACTGCTGCATATAGGCCTGTTAGAGAGTTGATTCAGCAAGAGAGATTAAAGGATCTGGTAACCGTTTAATTTTGTTTTTAACATATTGTATTTTTCTGATTATGTGTTCATTATGGTTACCTGTAGTTCTGTTTTTGTTTTTTTTAACAGGATAAAAAGCAGAAAGTTGCCAAGGGACAGAATAAAGATGTCCAAGAGAGACAAGAAGAACAATCTATTGTGGGAAATACCAAAGAAGCAGAAGGGGAAGTTCAACAGGAAAGAGTTATTACTCTTAGGCCATTGAATATGCAGGATTTCAAGGAGGCCAAAAATCAGGTAAACAATCTTAACAACTATTTTATTTGGAAATAATATATGTTTTTAGTTCTTATAAAATCACGACCTTCAACTTTATCTCCTATAAAATGTTACAATTTTTATTATGAATCCAGGTTACAGTTGTGATGTGATTTGATAGGGACTAATGACATTTTTAACCCTCTTTTACAAAAATTTAGTGGGATTCATGTTTTTCGTCGACAGTTATGGATTCACTATAATGTACATTTATGCTTGGTTTCTTTGCTAAACTAATACATTTAAGGCTATGTAGCCCAAGTTGTGTATTCAATTAGGTGATATGGTAGAATTGGCATTATTTAGTGTTGTAGAATATATCTAGATTTGTTGTGATGTTAATGGACACTGCTTAATCTCCACCAAACTTGTTGGACTGCAGGTTGCTGCAAGCTTTGCAGCTGAGGGGGCTGGAATGGGTGAGTTGAAACAGTGGAACGAGTTATATGGAGAAGGCGGTTCTAGGAAGCAAAAGCAGTTGTCTTACTTCCTCTGATAAATGCTGAGAAAGAAGATGTACATTATAGACAATATCTACCACTGAAGACACACACGCACACCTATCAGGCAATGAAGAATTTGCTAGTGATGATTTCTGTCTATATCCGATAATATGCTGCTGCTTCTGTCTATATCATCCCTGCGTAATTTTTGATTACGCAGGGATGATATTGTCTTTAGCATCTTTCCCTTTTGGTATTTTGTCTATATATGCCACAAATATATAATTAGTTACAAGTGTAATGTTTGTCAATCACCGGGAGCAGAAAGTCTTAGAATTATATTTGCTGTTTATGGCACCAGTTAAATAATAGAAAATGCATGGGTTAAGAGATTTGTAATATATTTTATTAAAATGTTTTAAATTATTTTAAAAAACCAGTATTCAATAGCGTTGTTTTTCCATTGGATGCTTTCAAACTAGAATGCTAGACATTCTTGCCCAAACTCCAAAGTGGCACATAATCTTTCATAGAAATGGCCTGGTATGGGCATAAAGCATTAAGGTCTAACTTCTGCTCAAGATCTTGATCAGAACACAGATCACACGATAAGAGGAGCAACCAAATACAATACTTTTCTCTATATAAGAAGAAAAGGAGGAAAATAAATCAACTCCCAAAACAACCTGTTATGGTAATTGGTCTGTTACTATTTGCAGTCCCCAGAGGCCCATTTTATCACTGGCCCGTCCTCTTAGGTGAGCCCATAATTCAACGCTTCAGATGCAGCCAACACATCCAACGGTTCCTAATCATTAGGTCAACACCATTCAAAATCTATAAATACCACATTCAATGCTCATTAATGGTAAGCGATTTAACTCATAAAAATACTCTGTTTGACTACCTCACTGACTTGATCGTCGGAGTGTCATTGCAGGACCAACACCTCAACCTCGACCGGAACGTTCGTCATCAAGGACCACATCTACCAACTACCTCGGACTGACCTCCAAGGTCAGAAGTACGGTACAGAACACAACCTAAGAAGAAATCATTCCTCTATACTATTATTGTACATCTAACTACTTAGTTTTTATATGCTGCTCAAAAACTAATCACTCAACTTGTATCTTAATAAGGTTGAACAAACTACACTTTAAAACCATTCTGACTAGCGTGGGTCACAACATAACCCTTTTCAACCTGTTTTGAATAATTGTATTAATTAAACAATGTTTGACATGGTTCTACATGAAAGTAGATAGTAGATGAAACTTTTTTTTTGATGGAAACTACAATTTCATTAATGCGAAATAGAGTCATTACAACATAGAGGAATATTACACGTGGAAATTAAACTAGAGATATGATTAGGATCAGACCAAACATGGTTTCCAAGGGACCTAGAAAGACTAGCTAAATGGTGAGCATCCGTATTTGCTGTCCTGCGGATAAAAGCTAGAGAAGCACCCTCCATCCTTCCAAGCATCTGATTACAATCCACCACAATAGGATCAATGGCAGCCCTCACTAAGTTGTTCTTTAGGCACTCCACAGCAGTAGCAGCATCGGTGAGAAAGAGAGGTCTAGAGATACCCAGATTTGCAGCAGTTGAAAGAGCCCATCTCAGCCCCAAAATTTCAGCAAGCAGAGGTTCAACAGTCATGGTTTCAATCCTGCAAGCAGCATACACAATAATTCTCTGCTGGTTCCTAATAGTCAGCCCCCAGCCTGTGGTTCCATTAGGAAAGCAACCAGCATCCACCTGCACAAAGCTACCAGACCAAGAAGAGATGCTGCTAATAGGAGTGTTGTGAGCATTATGAGAAGGACCAACTTTTGTATTTGCTGCGTTATAATCAGCCACATACTCCATAGCAGAAATTGCAATTTTGCCCGGATCAGGAGTAATGTTTTTGAATAGAAATTGGTTTCTAGCAAACCAAACCTTCCACAAAATAACAGCAAATAATTGTGCACCCAGAATATCAGAGCAAGACAGCCAGTGACTTATCCAATCATGATGATGAATATCAATGGGACTATGAGTACCAAGTTGAGAAGAAAAAAGTGCTAGTTTCATGAACTTACGATGCATTAGCATGTGGTCAGCATTCTCCAATCCATCATTGCAAAGAGGGCAGCTAAGATCAAGCACGATACCTTTCTTACTTAAATTGCATCTTGAAGGGAGAATATTCCTAGCAAGCCTCCAAAGATAGTTTCTTGTCTTGTTGGGGACAGGCGCTTTCCAAATCAACTTCCAAAGCTTGCTAACCGAAGAATTTGAAGAACTAGCCAAGGGCCTATAACTGTGCTCACAGAGGATCCTATATGCAGACCTAACCGAGTACTCCCCATCCCTCTCCCAATGCCAGATAAGTTTATCAGAAGGAAGCCTATGAGAGATAGGAATACTAACAATTTGTTGAGCTTCATAACTAGAGAAGCAATTGAAAATCAAGGCTCTGTTCCATTGCTTTGAGTCCACATCAATCAGGGCTTCAGAGTCAAGGGTCCTCACAGGGCTCAGGACCTTGAAATCAGACTGATTTGGTAACCAATTATCTCCCCAAATATTGACTTTCCTGCCATCACCAATCAGCCACCTTCCTCCCTTCTGAATAAGTTCCCTAGCACTGGTGATGCTTCTCCAAGCATAGCTTGGATTATACCCAGAGTTTGCCTCCATGAAAGAGCTATTTGGGTAGTATCTACTCTTGAAGATCATCTCCATTAGGAAATAAACTGAGAGAACATGTGATACAGTATAGAGGAGGATCAACTATATATTTGCACATCTGTCTAGTGTCAACAGATAAACAGTAATCACATACAATACTTAGTTACGGATCATTCTTTAGGAGTTTCATAAAACTTAGTAGGGCTCTTACTATTAAGCATGGTAATCTAAAATTAATACCGTCTGCTACTTCTAAATCATTCCCTTTCCTTTCCCTTCCAACTCCCAAACAAAAACCCTAAAGGCCAAATACAAAATTTAAAATTTGTTAGCCCATTTTTATTGACCGGTCATAATTAACGGATCTCAAATTTTGAGTCATGCTTCTTCAGTATTTACCATAAGATTGATAACCATTGAGTGAAAGATGCTAAAGACAATATCATCCCCGCGTAATCAAAAATAATCTCTTAATCAAATGAAACGTATCAACTATAAAGTTTAAACAACCTGATTGAATAAAAGATCAAATAAATTGAAAAGCCATTTCACACCTAAGAAAAAAGGGTTGTCCACAAGCCAGCATCCGCAATACATTCTGCGGGCAACCGTGAGACATGCCTATCTGATTCCCACTTATCTCATTGGCTAACTAACTTAAAAAACACTGATCCCATATGCATAAAATTTTCACAAAATTGAACAAATCTACACCAGCCTAATTTAACTTCCTCACAAAGTAACCTCTAGGGATCTGATAACCAAGCACAAATTCCCACCAAAATTTTTCTTTCCTTGGTCATCAGGCATCCCAATATTGGTTTGAATACCTTGTCTCAAATATATCAGATAATTTAACCAAATCTAAATCACAACTCATTTGGAATTTCCAATTTTGAGCTCTTGTTTCTTTTCTTGGAAGCTGACTTGCTTGCTTCGTCTCTCGATGCCGTCTTCTTATGTCCATTTTCATTAGACTTTTTGCGTTCTTCACTCTGCTTAGATCTTTTCTTCCTTTCACTACTATCTATAGCATTTTCTTTATTTCTAGAAGATTTTTTTCTTTTCAAAGGCAATACTTCAATTTCTTCCCCAACCATGACCTCACTCTGAGTTTGATCCTTGCCTGGTAGCAAATGCGCTCCTGAGGACATTGAATATACAAACATTCAATAACCAATGGCAATAACAAAGTTCATAAAATGTTAAAAACAGGGTCATGGATTCAAGTCGGCAAGAAAAAAAAATTGAAACCAAGGGGATTGGAAGCTTTTGAACTGTCACTGTTTAGAATTAAAGTTATTAAAACAAGGTCATGGATTCAAGGTCATACTGTATAATCATTATTTGTTTCCAATCCAAACTAATGTTCATCAAATTAATTCTAACATATCAGGTACGACACATGGGATCAAGTACTAGTGTTTTTTTGACACAATGGGATCAAGTACTATTAGTAACGTGAAAATCAATATCTCTCTTTTCTCAATTTTTTATAATCCAGTGAGTGAAAGAGAATACAATATTAAAGAAAAAGAAAAATACTAACCTTCATCAATGAAATTAGAGTCAAAAAGAACATGCAGAATAGGTTGCTTAAGGAACACCTGTAACCGGCAAAAAAAAAAAAGATTATGACAACGATACCAGAACAAGGAATATAGTATACCGCAAAGGAGAAATAAAAGGGATGTTAAACCTACAGCAGAAAGAAGCTGCCTTGTTTTTGTATTCCAAAGTCGTAAATAGCCATCCAGTCCTAGAAAAAAGATCGATGATATGAGCACTAGTGATGAAAATGACAAACCATGCTGACAACAGGAGCTTGGTATATTAATATCAGACTAAGAAATTACATATCACTATCTGGAAAAAAGTGAACCAGTAACAGAAGGCTATAATTAGCTTCCAGAAAAACAAAAGTTATTTTGGAAAGAACTACAGAAAAATAGTGATCAAGACTTCATCGGAGAACCCCCCCATATGAGTTGAAGAATGTGCAGCATACAAAAGGAAACACAGACTAGCGCTCACCAGAAGAAGCTACCACAGGTAGCTCAGGGTGCCGGACTATGGATCTGATGCTTCCGGAGCATTTTCCAGTAAAACACCCTACCATTTTTCCTGAAATAAAATTATTTGTTAAAATAATAGTAAAATCAAGTAATTCAAAAATATCAAGTTGAACTAGCAATGCATCAAGGTTAGACTGTATGATAGGCAGTTAAACAATGCAGTAATTACTGTTCCTAAATTTATGAAAGCTTTCCATAACTTTGGGGATACCTGTACGTATATCAACAGAAGCCATGTCACCAGACCCATTCCCAATATAGATTGTATGGCCATCTATATCCTCAGCCACTGCTTTAATTGGTGTCTCACGAAAATCAACAGAGAGAACAGGCCTCCTCTGAGCAGATATGTCATAAAGGCGAACCTGTTCCAAGAGCAATTCCAAAAATATAATTTCTGTTTCTTTGTAATTCTAGATAAAGAGCAATTATTACTCCTTCTCAAGAACTTCAAAAACACCATGCTCAAGGATATCAACATCAAAAAGGAGTATTCCATTGATTAAAATTACCTGATGGTTATTGGTGCCAGCAACAAATTTCCGATGGTCATCTTTGCTTAGAAACGTAGCAGATGTGAACCAAGTAGGTGTAAATATACCAAGACTGTTTTTAGTAGGCTGCATAGGTTATAAGAATCGGTGAGAAATGAAGACTGGAATAAACCATAAAGTGCTCTAGCAAAAGATAATTACTTGATAACAAAGATGGAAAAAAAAACGGGGGTGATGTCGAGACTCACAGATTTAGCATTCCAGATCCTCGTATGGTTATCAAGATCCCAAATATTTACTTCGACCCCTTTCCTACAAATAAAATACTTGTTCATTATTTCTCAGGTGTCATGTATCATATTTATAAATAATAACTTTATAGCTTGTGTAAATTCTCAATCGTTTCTGGTAAAGGGTGCCCAGTTGTACGTTGTAATGCCCGTGACTACTGCGTAATCTATATAAATCATGTTCAAGATGTAAGGAATGGCTGGTACTTTTGATACTTTTCTCTTTATGAGCCTTCTACGATAGAAGGTGCCTATAGATTTTCTTTTGCTTCCTCAAACATTTGTTGAAGTTATAGTGTTTAGTTTTTTAGGTATGGAGGGAGGAAATGAATACTCAATAGTCAATACTCAGAATAATAAACTTATATTGATACTGATGTGAACATACGTTGGATGATATTAAAAAAGACAGAGCACTAATCCTTATTTATACTAATACTAGATCCCAAGTTCAATTCAATAAGGAAAGGTAACAAATCACGATGTATAAAGAAATACAGAAACCAATCCTAAAATATAATTTAAGATATTCTAAATTACTCTAAGATACGGTTTTTGCTATATTCCAGCATCATGAAATGAAACAATCCAAATTACAGAAATTGATTCAATGAACTCAGACTTTATTATTGGGATACTCTTGTGTGCAAGCCATCCCTAATGATCAAACGTCAAACTATCAAACTCTTCTTTCACACAGCCTACTATGGAATCCGTATGGCTCTATGCCAGAATACTATACATGCTCCAAATCTAAAGATTGTGTTTTTTTCAGTTTAATTGAGTTAAGTGCTATATGCCTATATGTAATAGAGGTTTACCCTGATCTTTTTAACTACAAGCAGGTTTCCCACAAAGTCAGTAAGAGTTACTGCAACGCGTTACAGCGAGTATGGCAACACGAGTTATATGGCCAAAGCTAAAGCAACGACAAGATTATCAAGAAAAGTGTACTGCTGCATCGGTTGTAGAAAATAACAGCCCTTTAAGAATGATATATATCTTCACTAATCATTATTTTAGGGGACTACATCTGGCTGATCTTCAGACCATAACAATCCAGTAGATGAACTTGAACGTTTTTTACTATTTTAGTTCCTTTCTTTTACCATGTTACGTGACTTGTCTTATATCCTGGTCGATTATTTTCTATGGATAAATTATCCCATTATCAAAGCTATATAAATAAATAAAACATTCAAAAAGTTAGCCATATGCATTCAATGCAACTGCTGAGTTTCTACAATACACACACTTGCGCAAATTGTAAACACTCACCCTCCAAATAAAGTAAACTTCTCATTTCCATCCACCTTGCAACAGAAGATGTTACCACTACTGCATACATTCCAGGTTTTTGAAGAATCGATATAGGAAGATTCTGTCAATGAATCGGCAACTTCAATAGACCTTATGCTTGCATTTCCTTTAGCTGTGCATGTAAGCAAAGTACCGGACCTAAATAACAATCACCATATTTGAATTATTTTGAAAGTACACAAACACAAAGTCACAAACATGCAAGAATAGCTGCACAAATACATGCGTAAGTATAAACACAAGAGTGTAGAGCAAGCAATTAATGCATCTCAAGCATGAGAGCACAAGCATGATATCTGTGTAGGACACCAGATATGTGCTTGTCCTATATTACAGACACTACTGATGCCCGCATATCTGGAAATTACTGGAGTCCTACACAGATATCGCGGTGTCCTATATTTTGGACATTACCGGTGCCCACATACTTGTGTCATGTTAGGTGTTTGTGTCAATGTCTATGATTCATAGCTAATAATCCTAGTATTCTAATAACTTTCAAGAAGGATTAAATGTTGGACCTAAACCCAGAGAGCAACCTAAACTAACACAAAAGTTTCATGTATACTCAGGTGCATTTACACAGCTGCCTAAAGAAAGAACATGATTCAATTATTATTCATAAATAAATTCCACTGGAGTCATTTCATTTTAACTAAATTAAGCAAAGAATTCGCATACAATAACAAGAATGAATGACAAACTTTTTTGACAGGAAAATGAAAGAGAGACTTCAACTGTCAAACAGCTACGGTTTATGTACCTGGAATCTGACTCAGAACTTTGTTCTTTAAATAAATGCAAACCAACAATATTAGTGTCTTCGGACTGAACATCTAAATCATTGGCATTCGAAATTGTAGCCTGAGAATCTCCGGTTATAGGGCTCAGAACATCAATCTGTAGAATTAATACTTACTGAGTCAACTACTTACAAATATTTTGAAACCAAACCTGTTCCAGAACCAACAATAAAACAGTGAAATAACTTACCTGGCCATTTTTCCTTGCTACGGCTAATAACTGCAATACCAAAGAAAGAAAGGAAAATACATAAGAATTCCATTTTTCTGATTCATTAAGTTGTAAAGTATGATTAAACTATGTGGAGGCAATGAAATCAAATACTGCAAAATATGTGGAGGCAGGAATCAAATGCTTAAACTGAAACCGCAAATCCATTGAACAAACTTGTATTGGAGAATCATCATAAAAATAAAAAATTCATTGTTTTCCACTTTTTTATCACGCCTTTTTCATATTCATGTAGATTTAAGTTCTAAACTGAATTCAACAAATACAAAACGCACCGGTCGAGACTTGCGGTCAATCATTGAAACGGCCATGATAGACTTAGATGATTCAGGCTCTCCCCATCTCTCTACCACACTAGGGGATGCTTGTTTTTCACGTGATTCCACAACTAACAACACAAACCAAACAGAGCAAGAAAGATAAGCAAACAGAAAACAATGATAATACAAGAAAAAGAGTATACAGAAAATATAACCTTTGATAAGACCAAGAGTGTCAAAGGTTAAAGCGCGAAGCGGAGGGCAACCGGGGCACTCCACGGTGGTTGTGCGAGGCATTTTCGATTATAGTTTAAGCTGGAATTCTGAGCTTCTAAGGTTGCCGCGTTTTTGCCGTTCAGCGGATTTTAGGTTAGAGATGAGAATAGCTAATGGGCTCCAACAGGCCCAATTCAATACTAGATAAATCTTGTTAGGATTTCAAAATAATATTCTTTATTTATATTTTAATTTAGATACTTATATGGTTTAAATATATTTTTAGTCCCTACAAATATAGTTGTTTTTCAAATAAGTCCCTACAAAATTATTACTTTTAAATAAGTCCCTGCAAAATAACTTTTTTTAATATACCATTCGGTTAAGTATTCTGTTAATTATTCGCTGACATGGCTAACAGAGCCACATGTAGGTATATTTGACTTTTAAAAAAGTACCTGCAAAATAATTTTTTTTAAAAAATACCCTTTTGTTATTTTTTTATTTTAATTGCTCACTTGGATTTATTTCCCATTTAACCCTCACCGTAAATTACCTTCATAAGTGTTCAAATAATCAGAAAGTCTTCATTGCGTTGGACTAGGCGTCATCTCCCCATTCTAAAATTTTTGTAACCAAAAAAGACAAACCAACACAGTTGACAAACACGGTGGCTTAATCTACCCTGGGACACAGGGGTAGTCTGATGTTCTCCGGTTCGATTCTCGTAGTAGACAAACACAGTGTTGATTGGTGCGAAATTAGATCCTAAGCACAAGCAGAGATTAGTCTTTCTTTGAAAGTGTTGGGACACTCTGTTAGTAGCCATCAATAATCCGAGCAAAAAAGAAAGTATTGTTAGACTAAGTTTGATAATCTCACAACTAAAAGTAATTTGGACTCAATCTACCAAAACATGAAGCTATTTGTTTAAAGATTAAATAAAAGGAACTTTTCAATATGAGAATATTTTAGAGATTTCTATATAAGGCATAGGTTGATTTTTGTTTTCTTATAAAAATGAAATCACTTTTTTAATCTTCCCACTTGAATAATTTCGTAAATATCATTTTCTTTAGATTCTGGTTAATATAAAAAGTTAACCTAATACAATTAAAAACACTAAAAATAATTTTCTTAGTTAATAATAAGATGATTTTTTTCCTCAAATAATCTTATAATAAACGAGCTCAAAATCAGTTGGTAAAATTTAGTTTTTATATTATCTATAAATAAATATCATGTTATATTCAACTCGCTTTAAATCAAATCCAATTTTACCCAAGAGCACTTGGATGAGATGTTCGAGTCTCTTCCAACTTAACCAAAGTCGTGAGTTCGAATCCAACATTTGGCATGCAGCAATGTTAAATATCTTGAGGGAGAGCTAGGGATTAGTCTCTGCAGTTGCGCGCAGCCCAATTTATTAAAAAAAAATCAAATCCAATTTTACAAAATTAATTATATTAAAAACATTTTTCGTCACTATAGAACTAAACACAGGAAGGTTGTTTGTGCTTGAGTGGTTCTTTTAAGCCAATTCTAGATTTGTTGATAGATAGACATGGCGTAGCGTACAACACAAATGTACTATTAAAAGATTCCTTCAATTTGTTAAGTGTCTCTCCTAGTCCTTTATTGATAATCGCATTAGCAATTTCAAAACAATATAAGGATGTCGAATCTCGAGTACGATCGTGTGTTAGTGTATGGAATTTTTATTTATCATTTCATCTAAACTAACAAAAAAATGTCTCTTGTAAAAACTAACACCTCATAGATTAGGAGTTTGGAACCGCCCAATAGATTAGGAGTCGGGCGTAAGACCAACATAGGCTCTATTTGGCAAAAAAAACGAATAGCTAATAAGCTGACAAATTAAAGTTAAAGATTTGGTAAAAATAAGAATCGATTAGCTAATAAATATAAAATGACATGAATAAACATGTCATTAATGTTTAAAAATGAGATAAAAGTTTCATTTAATTAAAGATAAATAAGTAATTTAATTAAAATAATAATTTCAAGTAGTGCTTCAAAAAATGTTATAAGCTTTTCATGTCAAACACCTACATTTGAAAAATGCAATAAACTTCTACCAAAAAATATTTGAAAAATTGTATCAAAAAACACCTACATTATCCACTACAAGTTATCCCCCATAAGCTAACGATTTGATTTTGCCAAACATAGCAATGGCAGCTATGAATGCGGAGTACACAATCTGATTAAGAAGGTACGGCAAGCGACTGTGTTCAATATATAGGGTACACACTGAACTGGGTTCCACCTGTAACAGCTTTAAGATTGCACGAGTTGGATGGCATTTATCAACCATTCCTGTGAAAGTATTAAACTGCGGAGGGTATATTCATGATATACAACACAAGTCATCCATAAGCATATAGGATATATTCCGAGGAGCACAGCAAAACATTAATAAAAAAAAAAGTTTCTTCAACAATGTCTACTAAGAAACCCTAAAACAAAAATATAACATGACAGGGTTTTTTTAACTGATGATGCTGATGCTGATGAAGATGAACCCGAATTTAACAAACCAGTGATGAAATCCAACTACAACACAACATGTGTCAGCACTTCAATCTTTCTTCTTATCTTTCAAAGGCCCTCTGGGAATCTTGCTCAAAACCTTTGCATCAAACACAGCATACTGCTTCTTGAATTCCGCAAGTGCCTTCTCCCCAAAAGAGTCAACGCGATCTTCATATTTCTCATACAGCACAGGTACAGTGTGAAGCAAAACAAAAGCTGTTTCCACAAAATTACGGAAACATAATACATTAGAGAACTATATATATTTGAACTTTCAGAGCAGTATATGTCACTGAATAAAGAAGCATCGCATTACCTATGTAGAACAATGTCAAGAAGTTGGTCCAACTCCCAACAATGGACAAAACCCATAATCCAGCGATCACCTAATCAATACAAAACAAAAACCACATTTAACACCCGCATAAAAAGTTAGTAGAAATTAGTAGCAACTATGCACCATTGAAGGACTCATGTCCTCCTACACCCATTAACCAGTAGAAAATGCCCAGTAAATGTACAACATTAATTATATGAATTGCCAGGTTAAATAATCTGAAACGGACTAGTAAATCCCCATGCCCCCATTTAATCACCACCACCAAATGGAAGAAAAGCATCAAATGACTAATAAAAGACAACACAAAAACAATGATTAAATGACATCAACATACCGATAGAAACTTTTTGAGATCCCTTCCAGATGCAATATCCCTTAACACAGCAAAAGCACGATTGATCTCAATTCTAAGAGCAGAGGCAATCTGCAAAACAGGGTCCTCGGGAATGTGCACTTGTGGAATCTTTGGTGGAGACCTGATCAAAATCAAAAACAATAAACTTAATCAACTAACAGAAAGGGAAATACTATGTCACAAGACAAAATTGAATCACGGTAATAGAACTTTACTTGTTTATAAAAGCCGATGCATTTGACCATAAGAACAAAACCGCCAGTGCAAGTATGAGTAAGTGGCAAACCAAAGTCAGGAAGTGGTACTCAAGTAATTCAAACAGTACCCATATAGCTGTCGCAACTCCGAGCACCGTTCCTGATATCTTCTTATTTCTCCATAGAAAAACATCAGCAGCTGTTTCAAAAAAAATCCATTCAAATGTAAATAACAAACACATCACTTAAACAGAAAGGAAACTCATACCAAAAAATCCCAAAAGCCTATGTCGCAATTTAAAGTCAAGATTTAGATTAAGGTCAATATTAATGTCAAGTGATTCCTCAATGTTAATCTTGACAATTTAAATGCAGAAAAATACAAAATTTATATCATCACGCAAAGTCCAACTTCGATCCCAGTTAGGAAGTTCGATATTATATATAGTCCCTATGAATTTAGGAAAAGCAACACAAAAGGGGAAACAGAGGATTGCAGATCTAAACCCTAATTGATATCTATATCTTTTTGATTCGTTTCTATTAAAATTGAACTAGAAACATCGAATCAAGAAACAAGAATCACAAGCAGAACAAACAAGATCTCTCTTAAACCTCATAAACCCTGAACCCACCAAAATCACCCAAAAACAAGAAGCAAATTTCTCAATTCGGAAAAAAAAAGTAAACAAAATTATTTATAGCATAAATTAGGAACCGATTACTTGAATACTGGAAAGTACAAGAAGAGCGATAAATAAATTAAAAGAACAAAAATCGAAAGAAAATTAGAAAAAGGGAATCGCATACGTTTTCCACCACCAAGAACATTGTGAAGTGATTTTTCCCTGCCAAAGAGCCTAAAAACCTTAGATTTGAGGGAATCAGAGGAGCTAGTTTTTTTCTCGTTATCCGAATCGGAAGAAGAAGACGAATCGTGGTCATGGATCTTTCCAGAAATCTTCTCCAACAGTGATTCACCCTTCACTTCCTCATGTTCGTGATGATCTGCCATATCTCCTCGCCGTAATCAGAATCTTAATTTTTCAATCGGCGATGAACAAAAAACCGTAAATCCCAATAGAAGTGTCTGGAAGGAATAAGAAACTCCTTTTTCTCAAGAGTGAGCAATAGCAGAAGTTGAAGTCCACTTTAACTTACATTTCCATCTCTAAATAGCGAACCTGATCGTGATGGATATCATCTTGACCGTTCATTTATGTCTGACCCGAAATATCAACGGCTTTGATTCGGACCCGAAAACTTTACCCACCCGAAACGATAAATTAATAAATGTATTTCGTTTTGCATGCGCCAAGGGCCCAAGCCGTTAATTAAAAATTTAAAATTCAAATTAAGTTGCACTAAAATTGACACGTGGCTAAAGCAGCGTGAGCTGTGCTTCAGAGTCACACACGCAGTTCATCAAACAAAAAAAATCAGCATTTGCGACACACAGATCTCCAACACGTAGTAGCAATGTGTGGGGACCTGCCTGGGTTACTAAATTCCCGTGTAAATTATTAAATTTATATTATATAATAATTCTTTTTTTGACCAAAAAATAATTCTTTTTTTGACCAATAGATTTTATATAATTAAAATTACATATAAACGTTGAATTATTGAATCTTTTAAATTTAAATACTAGAAACTTTGTACGAAGAAAAATACTAGAAACTTAACACTTAAGAAAATAGATTTATATAATTAAAAATACAAATAAAATGTTGTTGAAGTATTGAATCCTTAGCTTTTTTTTATAACTGAATCCTTAACTTAGCACGTAAGAAACAATATCACGTTGGTACGAGTAGTACAATATCTCATATTTGGATCTTGTGGATGGTAAAAATTTAGTTTGTGTAAAACAAAATTTAGTTGCGGTGGAGATCTTATTGAGCGTAATCAGCCAAATACCTTAATAGAGATTAGTCATCAACAAAATTAATGAACAAGTAGTATAAGATTAGAGGAACATTACACAACTTGTGTTTGACAGATGTGCCTTCAATTGTCTACTAGTCTTTTTAGGGTGAAACAAATGTTTTACCTACCTTGTATAGAGGTGTCTAGGGGTGTTCGCGGTGCGGTTTGGTTCGGTTTTGAGACAAAAAGTGAACCGAACCGCAAGTTAAAACTACATGCGGTTTGGTTTGGTTCGGTTGACTTCCTTAAATAAAACCAAACCAAACCAAACCAAACCAATCCGCGGTTTGATTCGGTTTTTTCCAAGACAAAATATAATTTAAAACGGAGTTAAAATTAACAACATAAAAAACGGTTAACATAAATCTTTAAGAAAATATCTGCTCAAATATATGTAGTATATGAATTACTCTCTTTTAATTCTTTTAATATAGCTACGGTCATGTTTAAAAGAAGTTGAATTAAATGTTTTATTGTAATTCTTAAATATAGCATAACAAAATGGATTGTTTGTAAGTGAGTCAAAGAAATAATTGGATTTGGGCTATTAAGTGAGTGAGAGTTGAGTTTTAGTTGGAGTTGGGCTAGTACGTTAGTAAGTAAGATTGTAAGTCGATAAAGCTTTAGTGTTACTTGCGGTTCGGTTTGGTTTGGTTCGGTTGGTGGAACAAAAACCGCGGTCCAAACGGTTGATTGAAAATAAAACCGATTAAATTTTGCGGTTTGCGGTTTTTTGCGGTTTTCGGTTTGGGTTGGTTCGGTTTGCGATTTTCTATTGGGTTGGTTCGGTTTTGAACACCCCTAGAGGTGTCATCCACACTATGGGTGTGTTAATGCAAACAAATAAAAAAGGAATACAAACCAATCAAATTAAATGAATTTGTAAACCGGGCTTTAACAAGTTATGAATTATCAAATATAAGAAAAATAAGAAAACTATATTTCAGAATATTATACTCTAATCAGGGTTTTTCTACCTGTTTGCCTCAAGGTTTTAGTCATGGTCTTTTTCGGTGTCGAGCTAAAATTCCTAACAATCTGGATTGTCACACGTTCTCCGCTCCAACAAAAATGTAAGAGGACAAGGATGATGATATAAAAATGTAAAACTCATAATTCAGAACTGATCCAATTTATAGAGGAAATATTAATTTTGTTTGAAATTTTATTAATTAATAAGAATTAGTATGAATATGATATCAAAATAAATTCCTCTTTATGTTAAAACCCACTCAAGGCATGTCAGCTTTAAATAGATACGATATATATTATATAAAATCTAATTAGTTCATTTTTTTTAATGATCTAAACCACGCGGTTAGTAGAAATCAAATTGCTAAAGGAAAGTTACAAGGGAATAAAATGCTTAATTTTATAATTACGATTGAAAGTACACTTATATACCTATAAATTAGAAAATAAAAGTATTTGACTCAAAATTTAAATATAATTTATTTATATTGGGTAAAGAAGTAATTTATATACACAATAGGTGTATAAATGTTTTACATTATCTACTAATTACAGGTTGACACATTACTAAAAAGAAGTTAGTAAATTAGTTACCACCTCATAAGTCAACAATTCGGTGAATTGTTACTCGTTGTAATTGTAAAAAAAATTACGTTGATAGTGCGTAGCAATTAAACTCACTGAGTAACTTTTCTTTTTACAGAAATTTATGGTGAGTGGATAGCGCCCTAATCCAAAGCAATTACATTTATCTCACTCCAAGGGAATTAGTAGGGAGTTGAACCCAGAACCTCTCGAATATAATTCGTGTCATGCAACTCAATGAGTAACTTGTTAAACCTTTTTATTTTTAACAGCAAAAATTTATTAAAAATGAAAGTTACAATTAGAAAAGTTCTATAAGGAAATAAAATGCTTAATTTTACAAATTAAAATAAAGAGTGTACAATTATAAATTTGAAGTATTTGATTCAAAATTTAAATATAAACTTAGAAAATTTACAGTGGAGACAACAACTATATCCATATATATAATTTAAAAAACTTTAGCTGTCTTTCTCATTTTTCTCTCTACCATTTTCTTATTTTTGTTCACCGTCAAAATGGGTGATTTTAGGTCAGTTTTTGGCCTAGAATCACCCATTTATTTCACTTTTCTGTCATTTTTATTTATATCTAAACAAGTGGTTATCTCATAGATCTATCTTCTATTCGTCTTGTTTTAGATTTCGTCGGCCGGGTGCGGCGTTATTATTATTCGTCGTCTTTGTGCGACATTTTTTATTGATTTACCGTCTTGTTACGGTGTTCATTTGGTTTAGATCGACAGATCAACTTCGACCTATTGCGGATTCAATCAATAATTAAGGCCTCAAAGTTATAGATCCAAAAACATGAATACTCTTTTTATCGTTTTATTCTATTAACTTGAATGATATGAGTTTGTTTGCATATTCATCATTTGTGGTTTTAACAATTCTGGATATCATTTTAAGAAACTCATAGTTATAATTATTCAAAAAAAAATACCCATAACTGAAGAGATGATTCTAGGCTTCCAAGATTTACTTTTTTTTTGTTGAAGCTTTTTTCTATGTGGAGAGTGAATCAAATATAGCAGAATATTCGTGGGGCATGCGAAGCGAAAATGGGACCGGTAGTGAGCGTGATACATGTCCCACATTGACGTGAATATATTGTGTAGTTATATCATTTTTTTTAGGATCATTTACAAAGTGTTTCAACTCTTTTAATGAGACACTTGCTCATACCTAAAGATCAAATTTTACAATGATTAACACTAAATTTGTCTATTGTGAGAATGAACCGGAAGCACCGAGTCAATTTTCATGTCCCAGAATAGATTATGCTTCTGGATCAAATATGTTGGTTAAATAGTTCTAACATTTAAATATGGGACTACCGGGTGGGCCGACAAATCTTAATAAAATTAGTCGACATGTATTTGATATTAATATGAAATGAATAGAAATGTAGAATTCACACATGCATCAAAAAGATAATCAGATGAACAATGACCTCTAGTCATGTATTTTAATGTTACAGTTGAAGGAAAGGTGTACATGACATAACCACCCACCCCACCCACCCTGTTTTTATTTAATTTTTCGCTAGGAAGAATTCAACAAATTAAATATCGATCTGCTCAAGCTTTGAATTCAATGCCTAAATTGTTTTTTTTGCAGTGATTAATTAATGAAAAGTTAAGGTCGATAATAAATCGAAGCAACTCCAGCATAGATGAAGACTCGATTCAAAAGTTAGTTCGTTAAACTTGATTAATGAACCAGCTAAATGGGTTTGGATAGTTGAAAATAGAACTCATTAAATAAACGACTTGAACTTAGTTCTTGAACCATAACAATATTTTTTATTAGTAAAAAATTTACTTAAAGAATTTTTGTTGCTTAATGTGTAATTACATCATACAGTACTATTCAATTAGAATCATTTTAATATTTTATGTTAACGAGTCGAGTGAGTTGAACCGACCTCCACTCAAAAACTGTTTTTGTTTTGATTTTTGATATATGTGATTTGAGTTTCTAAGTTGAACAAGTTGTCCCCAACAAGTTTAGTTGAAAGAAAAAAAAGTTGTCAAACTTATGCCAAGTTTTAAGTTGAACCAAGTTTGGAACAGCTCGACTCATTTCTAAAAAGATAAAAATGCATAAGTTTTAGCCTTTTACTTCACAAATTTATTTTTTCAATAAATCTTAGTACAAATTTACTTGAAATTGGATTTATAGCTCTTATTTTAATTATGTTTTCTTTTTAATCTCTTTCTCATATTGAAGGCCGATTTTTCCCTTCTTTTATTTTCACATGTATTTGCAACTACGATTGGCTAAAGGTTAGGTTACCCGACACATGCTTATCACCTAACCTACATTCACCTAACAACGAGGTTCTTACATCCACAACAATATTTGAATCCATGTTATTTTAAGATACGAGACCAATTCTTTGTCAAAAAAAAAAGATACGAGACAAATTCTTACCAGCGACTCATTTTGGTTTAATGATTTAGTGGAAAAATTGGATATATTTTAATTGAATTATATTTTGACAAAAAAAATTTAAATTAGCTCTTTTAACTTTTCTCACATACGGTAAAGATAAATTATTTCTCTCCATCTCAAACTACTCTCTGGCTGGATCGACATGGGTTTGCTTGGTCACTTGGTTGATTTTGTCAACACTTATGATACCCAGTTACTGCTTAAGGATGTGGGCTCTGCTGGTTTTTGGAATTGTGACTCTCTTATCAGTATTATTCCTCCCCATGTGAAACAAATGGTTGATATGTATCTTCATCCCTTTGTTCTTGACACGCATGTTCCAAAGAAATGGGTTTGGATAGCTGCTAATTATGGGCTTTAGTCACAGCTAAATCGGTCTATCAATGGCTTATAGCTAAGCACACAACTTGGGGGATGATGATTGGAATTGGATTCAGAAACTCAAAGCTCCAGCTAAAATACAACACCTACTTTGATTGTGCTTGCACAATGCTTTGCCTACTAATCAAACTAGACGCGGGTGTAATATGGGAGACTCCCCCTGTTGCTCTCGTTGCAATTCTTGGATGATAGAAGATATCTTACACTGTCTCCGTGACTGCCCTTATGCTGTAAATATTTGGAAGCATTTTTTTTGTTTGCAGGTACCGATGTCTACCTCTATTAGGAGGGCTTCAGCTTGGATTTGAGAGATGGCACATGGTGACTCTACTGAGCTTTTCTTGGCTATCCTTTGGTGGCTTTGGCGTTGGAGAAACGATATGGTATTGGGAGACAGGACTTGGATTGCGATAATGGTTATCCATAATATTATTGCCTACATGCACGATGATATGGAAACTCAATACATCCATACGCAAAAAGTAGGTTGAAACTCGATTGTTGTCTCGGTGTACTCCACCCCAGATTGGTTTTGTCAAGCTCAATGTGAATGGTAGTTGCTCTAATGGTATTATTGGTTCTGGAGGTCTAGTTTAGGATGACCATGGGTGTTGGTTAGGTTGCTTTTATTCCAATGACGGTCATTAGGATGTGCTTCTCGCTGAGTTGTTTGTCATTTTCCACGAGTTGTCTTTGTTGCTGCATATTGAAAAGACTCGAGCTATATGTGAAACAAATTCCAAGGATTCAATTGTGCTTCTGCAAGATAGGGATCGTCACATGTTTCACGCCTATGCATCCCTCTTGATGAAGATAACTGACTTGATGGATTGCTTTCAGGATTTGACTCTCAACCATGTTTACATGGTGACAAATACTAGTGCAAATTATTTAGCTAAGCTTGCGAATAAAAGTGTCAGGGAGATTAGCTTTTGGAACTCCCCTCTTAGCGATTAGAATTTGTTATTGCTATCCGATGCCTCAAGCATCTAGGCTCTAGTTTTGGGCTGGTTCTTTTTTTTTTTTACTTGTATAAACCAAAAACTACTCTATATATGCCAATAATATTCCTAAAATTCATTGGACACAAAATAAAAGGGTGTGCACAAACATCATAGTTGGAAAGAGTTAAAGGCCGTTTAGTTCTTCTAACTTTACAGACTCTAACCCAAACATAAAGGAATGCATGGCCCCATCATCTCCAACTTGCTTGTGAGAGAGAGAATCAGATCATGCACCCCCACGAAAAGGATCAAACGTGCACAAGTTACTTCAAAGAAGAGAAACAAGCATTGCGAAGAAAAAAGCAAGACAGAGTAAAAGCACCAAAAGCATAAAACAAATCATTTCGAAACTCCCGCAACAAACGGAGCTGTAAAGATTGAGAGAGATGGTGAGATGTTGTTACCTTATTTAAGCTGCCTCAAACGGACATGAAGAAACAAAAGGGTCGAGTTGCTGAACCAATCCAATCCATATATGGTTATTTCATTTGTATATGCTGTGTGGTTTTTAGCTATAGAGAATGAGCAAAATGGATCCATTCATATGTATGATGGACGACAATTATATAAAACTTAATATTGCATCATGACGACACAAATGCTATAGAGATTTTTGTCTTTGTTTTGAAAATGATTAACTGTTTGACTACTGACTTGAGAGATATCGTCCGTCAATATGAGAACGAACATTTAACGAATATGCGTTTGCTATAATATATATAATATACCCTTGGATATTCCAATTTCCAAATATGAAAGGTAGTTGTAGATCCCTTTGTTTGCCATTTCATACTGCCAGTATGGCCGACCCATTTCACATTTGCCCTTTTGCGTCGAAACTATTCTTGCTGGGCCTTTTTTTCCCACTCCCTCTCCTACTCGCAAAACACCCCCTAACACCGTGAAAAGACCAAAATATTGTTAAACCAAATACGTACTATAGTACTAAACCAGGTACGTACCGTGACATATAGTTTGCCACACCTTCCAATTACGGTAGCAAGGTTTCGGTACCAAAATATTGTGCCAATTAATTCTAAAACAACACAAGCAGACACGGTACCTTGGTACCGAACCTATACTTAGTTTCAAAAAAATATAGAAAACAAAGAAGGAGAAGAAAAGAAGCGAGAAGGAGGTGGTGGTGGTGGTGAGACGGAAGTGGTGATGGTGAGAGAGAGAGAGAGAGAGAGAGACGGTGGTGGTGAGAGGGAGAAGGAGAGAGTGAGAAGGTGAAGAAGGAGGCAAGTGTGGGAGTAGTAGCGGTAGAAATTGTTTTGCGTTTTTTAAAAATTGGGGGGTGTTTTTGAGTAGGAGGGTGAAGAAGGGTGCTTTTGGTGAACAAAATAATTCTCATTCTCCTACCAAACTGTTATTTGTTAAAATATGGCATAGACGTTGTTGCCTTTTGTGCTTTTGCATGTTGCTTGTTTACCATGTATTATTTTTTTTGGGTCAATATTTACCATGTATTATCATTGGGCGTTTTAAGTTTTTATATATTAAGTTGTGTGTTGCACTCGAGTTAGCTAATTTTTTATGTATAGGCCAAATAATATAGTAATTTTTTATAAGCAAACTGAACTTCAATAAAAGAAAAAAAAATTACTCTGTCCATAGCGGAATGTGAGCAAAAAATCTTCATTTAGTTTAAAATTAGACACAATAAACAAACTTTTTTGCTTAAATTTTGGTACAAAGGCGTAAGAGTTTAGATACAAAAATAATTTAGAAAAATTTTATTTAACACTAATTTTATACACTATAACCTGCCACAGTAGAAGTGAAAATAAAATGCATGACATTCTTGTTGATTTGGGCAGTCTTATTTACAATCCTAGTAGTTTCTGTAATTTTTGAGGATGTTTGAATGACATCGTGTCCCTTGCTGGGATACTCATCCTCTTAACTCCAGTAATACAATAATTTACCAAATAGCTATTGGGCGAAATTAAAATGATAAAGAATGTTATAATGAAAAAAAATATGTGGGTGTTGTTGTAAAAAAAATGTGAATGTTTAATCTTAAGAGTTGGTCTAGTGTTGTATTTGATTTATCGCAAATTCTAATCCTCATAGTTAGTCTTTTTGTTGGTGTGTTTGTAATTCACAAGAACCCTAATTGGGTGACCTCATCCTATAATTACTCAAAGATTGGATGGTGAGTTGTTTCCTTCATTAGGTCCCAAAATGAAAGGCATGCAATGCAATCACTGATTAAGATTTCACGTTTGTTTTGAAATAGAAAACAAATGAAATGTCAAAGCAAGGAGGTGGGCAGAGTAGCTTCATTTAGATAAAGCATTTTGGGTTTGCAATTCTTTTTTTTATCAGTAGGAAAATAAAGACAGAAAAAGCAAAAACTACTCTCTAGTATGTTGCATTCCCATACATAGAATCTGCTAAAAGAGTCATCGATAAATCAGGTGGGCAATGCTGCCAAATAAATTGGTCCGGACTCGAGGAAGCTCCGTGCTTGGCCAACCAGTCAGCAACCTGGTTTCCTTTCCGGCGAGTGTGGGCGAATGAGAGAGACCAATTGTAGATCTTGAACTCACGTATGAAGGAGACAAGATGAGCATACGGATGGGTATGGGGGACACCCTCGTTGATTAAAGACAAAGCTATCTGGCAATCAGATTCACAAATAACGTTCTTGTAGCCATTCTCCCAAGATAAAAGGAGACCTTTAATAATAGCTAGAAGCTTAACATTAATATTGGAGGTAATACCACAGTTACCAGAAAAGCCCAAAAGCCAACCGCCATTAGAATCCCTAAGAACACCACCAAAACCTGATTTTCCTGGATTACCAAAGCTGCTACCGTCAGTGTTAAGTTTCACAAAGCTATCTGGAGGAGGAAGCCAAGAGACAACACGTTTTTGGGGGATTTGGTTTTTGGGAACCATTGTTACTTGCAGGGCTTGTAAGTCAGATGCAATAGTATTCTGCAGTTTCCAAAGAGGATCTTTGGCATCATTGAGATTCTCGTTATTGCGGGACTTCTAAATATGCCAAGAAGAAGTGAAACAATTGACCTGAATTATCTTTAGCAAAGGATGTGAACCAAGGGAGAAGCTCATGTTGAAAGAAGTCTGTTTTGGAGCTAAAGGAGAAAAATTGTCGGATATTGGAAATTGAAGGGCTCTCTAATAGTACTATTGGGTTTGCAATTCGAAGTAATAGTATTTATTTATAACTAAAAATAATAATAATAATATTATTATATTTCTTTATCTTGAAAAATATTAGTTAAATTAATATTTTCATTAAGCATACATTTTCGTATTAGTACCCTTAAAAAAAATTCCCTACTCGGCCTGGCCACTAATTATACACATATTCTCCATTCAATTTCTGTAAGAAAAGAGAAAGAAATAGAACATAAAACAAGGGATGGCATGAATTATTAGGGAGACAGAAAATAAATAATTATCTAGCTGCAGTGTGCAGACCTGCCTGCCTGCTCTACAAATGGGGGTCTGTTTTCGATTTAGGCATTTACCTGTTGCAGTACTATACCACATAATACATATTGCTTCAAAAAAATAAATACTACCACTTAGTACGTACGGTGCTGTTAACTCTTTCTGGCTGTCTGTATAAAATTTAGCTAAGTCTTGTCTTTTTTGTTGTTGTCTTGTCCTCACTTTATTATTGATTAAAATTTTTAGAAGTTTAATTTATTTTTGTGACACAAGCTTAATTTATAGGACAGCAATTTTACTTGGAAATTTTGTAGTTTGAGTAAATATGTATCGTGATCCTTGAGTGTCCATGTGTTAGGCCCCTAAAGACTTACTCTAGGAGAAATAAGAACCAACAGGTTAATTAAATGTAATTCTTTCTACAATACTGTTAGTTAGTTTTATAGTTAGTTAATAGGCAGTTAAGAGTAGTTAGACTGTTAGATGGTTAGCTAACAACTAATGCTCTATTCCCTTGGTCTATAAAAGGGAATCAGATAATAGTTGAAGCTATCTTTTTGACAGTTATCATAGTTGCTGGTTAGATACCAGTGGAGGTGCTGAGAAGCATCGGTGTAAACATTATTCTTCTTCCTATTCAATAAAATAACACTTAGGAGACCAGCTGGCCACCGTCCCAGCCCTCCTAAGTTTCTGTACTCATTGCATTGTTAACAGAAGGCTAACACCGTGTGAAGAAAACTGCATAGAGAAGATGGGGGACCCTGGAGAGTAGCAGAGAAGACAGTTGAGATTTGAGATCTCAGCGTTGAGTTGAAGGTTGAACCCGCTGTACCAGTTAGGAAGCCACCACCCGGTAAAGGAAGAGGGACACCAAAGCTATATAGGTGAGATATTAATTTCTTAGTATGATCTGTGGTTGCAGCTTTGTTTGATCTTTCACATTAGAAAAAAGTTTGATATTATGAAAGTGTTGTTTGTGAAATGTTCCAACTAAGATGAAATCACAATCCATTGTAGTCATTACTTTCCGTCTTGTTGCACTCAAGGTAACCACGTCCATTGGATTACTTTAATATGTAATCTCAACCCTCCGTTTCATTTATCATTAAAATAAAGAAAAAATGTAAGTATGAGAGAGATGAAAATAGTGACAAGAGAGGATTCACATCCCTAGAAAAGACTTACTATTTAATCATGTCCATTGAGACCAACATCTCTTTAATGGGAACCTACTTAGTGCGCAGTTTACAGTCTCCATATAGTAGTTGCAATGTCACATTTTTTCAAGTGCCGTGAAGTTTGGCGTAGAGAAATATGATTAAACAATCAAGTTTGACTTGTGGAAAATACAAATCATTGGTGTGTTGATAAAATGGCATTGCACATGGCGTTGAAAGCAAACATTTCCAACACTGATAAGGAGAAATGAGACGAACTAGATATGGGAGCTATTTCCTTGTATTTGGCGAAGAATGTTCTTGTGTGATCAAGGAATATTATCACCTAAGGATCTTTGTGAGAAACTCCAAAGGATATATTTGGCAAAGGGCATGTCAAATTGATTGTTGTTGAATGAGCAATTTTATAATTTATGTTTGGATGATAGTATGAAATTCTCTGATCATTATTGTGCTCTCAATGGTATTATCTCTGAACTAGAAATTATTGGAGTCAAAATTAACGATGGAGATTATAAATCGAGACTCACATGATTCATTCCATCATTCCATCTTCAATGGTGTTCTGCATCGTACTTTCGACCTTAATGGTGCGGTCCGAGGTAGTTGGTAGATAATGCCCTTGATCAGTTAGTTGTCTGATCCGAGTTGGTGGTTGTACCTGCAAAGACACTCCGACGCTCAAGTCAGGTAGTCAAGCAAAGTAAATAGTTGGGTGAGATTGCTTACCATTAATGAAACATTGAATGTTGTATTTATAGAGTGTGGTGGGGTTTGACCTAACGAATCTGAGCCGTTTGATCTTAGGGATTGATCTGAACACTTGGTGAATGGATCTGTCTTTGGATATGGGCTTTCTGTTATTGGGCTCTTGTGGGGTGCAAATAAATGTGTATATTGGGGTGTAGATAGTAAAAAGTCCTTTACCATAACAAATGGTATTTTATAATGTGTTTTGATATATATGAGAATGAAACATTGAGTTGTAAAATATAGGTAGAAGAACAAAATACAATAATGTTTGACCAGAAAGTGCTGATAAGTTTGGAAGTATTCAATCCAGTGTAATCAAGTTCTCACTGATATCTTTGGATCGTTGTAATTGGATTCAACAAAGAAAGTTTTGTCTTCCGAAACTTCATCTATTTTCTACTAAAAAATGAAAAACAAGTCCCAAAGAAAGTCCTAAAATTAGAAAATGACAGTGTTGGCCTCTGGCTCCTTTATTAACCCTCACGCTGTTGTTACACGACCAAACCCCAACCAAGGAAACTTACAAAACAAAGCCACAACACACCCACACACGCACCCTTCCATTTTCTCTTCCTCACTCACTGAGAGTCACTGTGTCTAACTTCTCCCTTTACATATCTCACTCTCTATTTTCTATACTAACGTATACTGGCTCTTCCTACCATGGAAGCTTTCACCTTCCTCAAATACTGGAAAGCCACTAGTACCACACCTGCACCTGCACCTGCACCTGCACCTGCACCTACACCTCCCTCCCTCACCACCGCCGCCCTAACACCTCAAAACGACGCTGAAACCACCGACGACGAGGAAGGTCCTTTCATCGACTTAGAGTTCACTCTTCCCGATGAAGAAGAAGAACCTAATGACGATTCAGAAAATGCTCCTGAAAATGAAAATGAAAACGACGATAACTCTGACACGGAAAGAGAGTTCAAGTTAACACTTTCCCCTTCAAACAACGATTCCGAAGATCTCTTCTTCAAAGGGGAACTTGTCCAGTTGGAGCAAGATTCCTCCGAACCTAACTCCAAACCTCAGTTCACAACCTCATTGTTGAAATCCGCTACCAAGTTTCGTGTTTTTATGTTGGGTCTCAAAAAATCGAAGTCCAACGTTGTTGTTGTTTCCGACAAGGAATCTCACACTGTCGCTCAAAAACCAGAGACACAACAAAAGAAACATTTCACTGTTAAATTCAAGGTAGAGGAAGTTCCCATTGTGTCCTTATTCACTACCTCAAGAAAAAGAACAACCGCTCAAAAGCAGAACCCAGAGGAATCGGAATCACCTTCTTCTGCTTCCGACGAGAAACAACGTTTCTCAAAGGAAGTAATGCAGAAATATTTGAAAAAAGTTAAACCTCTCTACGTAAAAGTTTCTCGAAAGTACGCCGACAAGTTAAGGTTTTCCGGCCAACTTAACATGCCGTCGCCGCCAGCGAAAGCGGCGGAGGAGAAATCTCAGACGGAAGTGGAGGTTTCTGAAAAGGAGGGAAGCAAAATAAAGAGTGAGAAACAGGGGACTCTGCCTCTACCGGCGGGATTGAGAGTTGTCTGCAAGCATTTAGGAAAGAGCCGTTCATCGTCGTCATCGCCGACAGCAGAGACAGTGCCTTCACGGCGGCGAGATGATTCATTGGTGCAGCAACAAGATGGGATTCAGAGTGCAATTTTGCACTGCAAAAAATCCTTCAATGCATCCAAAGGTATATTAAAATTTTCCACTTTCTTCATGTGGGCTTGGGGACCATTTTTTAATTTTTATTAATTTTGGAAAGATAATTAATGTGAAATTGAATCTGGGTTGTTGGAGAAGTTCAGTTCAATAATTTTATTCATTTGTTGATACATGCAGAATGTGAGTCTACTCAACTACCGAAATCACAATGTGTGAGTGAAGAAGATCCATTGGAGGAGTTATCCCCTGCATCATCATCAAGCAAATCGTCTACTAATGAAGTGGGTCTTTGAACTGTACTACTAGTTTTTCATTGTAATTCGAATGTTATGTTACCTATCCATTTTCAAATGCCCTCACTGTATTATCTGCAAAGGAAAATGTTTTTCTTTTGACAAACATGTGTAAAGGAAACGGTTACTAGCTAGCTATGAAGCGCGAACAGAAACATTAAACATAACATTGACATAGATACTAATACTAATTTGAAAAAATTGATGTCACCCTTCAAACACTAGACACGTCTTTAATACGAAGTGTAAGTGATATCTTGGTTACTAATGTTATTTAGCTAAAATAATGTTATTTAACCAAAATGTTACAGCAAATAATAGCCAACAATCAAGTTACAATACTAATTAACCAACTTGTTTTTTCACAGTTTTCTAGGTCATTGACTAAAAACTGTGAAAAAACAAGTTGATTAGTGATCTATAAAACTTGATTAATTGGCATTGTAATTTGATTTCTAGCTATTTTTGACTCCCTCCGTCCCATATCATATGACTTTCTAACAAAAAAAATTTGTCCCATAATACATGACTTTTTAGAATACCAATGCAACATAATTTTTTTACAGTCATACTCTTCATTATTTAATATATATCTTCTTACAATTCTACTTTTTATGTTTTCAATGTCATTAATGAATGACAATTTGATAAACTAACTCACAATCTCTCTTTTCTATACAAAATTAACTACTTTTTTTAATTTTTGTGCCACAACCTTAAACGACTTATAATATGGGACGGATGGAGTAACATTTTTGGCTTGAAAATATTCGTAAGACCAAACCTATAAAGTTTGCTTAATTTAAGAGGAGTAGCAACTTTACTTGGTAGGAGGATGTAGATGTAGATGTAGATGTAGATGTAGATGGAAAAAAACGAGTAGGAATGTTAGGTCTATAGTACCTAGTGCAGGGGACAATAACTATTTTAAGATGAATGAACTATGAAGCTCATTCGGCGTTTGTAACTGTTTCGACTCTAATTAGATTTAAAGCTCTTCTTTTCAGAAAAGTGAAGGAAGAATCAAAAGATGATTGATTTCAAGTTTACTACAGGAAAATCCACAAAAAGCAGAACCTTTTTTTGTGTGTATTTGGGTTGTGACACTTTTGAACCAACAGCTCCCCTCAACCTTTTGTAGAACTTGTTTCATTTTAGTAGTAGAGATGATAGTGAAAATTAGCTTTCATTTTTTTTACAAAATATTTAGGTGAGTTGGGTTCTGGGGGCTACCAAGTTCGGACACGCCTCGTGACTCTTTGAACACTTACGGAAGTACTTACAGATCACGCACCAAAAGAGATCCTTACATTGGTAGCAAAGTAAAAATGAGCTTTCATTATTCCATAATTTCGTTTTTCTTCTTACTCTAGGCAATGTTATCCTTGGGAACACAAGTATTTGTTTCTAGTAATTAAAGTATGATTGTTGTAGATTTGATAAAGTTTGGAAGTATTAATAATTTGGAGTATGATAGTGCTTGAGACGACGGAAAATGCGGTCTGAGAAGTGGGAAAGATGGGGACATGAGCAGTGAAAGTAAGGTTGTTTTTGGGTAAAGGTAGAAAAAGTGAAGACAACAAGTGACTACGTTGTAATTCGCGAAGAAAAGGGATTTCTTTCTTTTGCTTCACATACATGAGATTGAGATGTGTGAGAGTTGATGAAGAGTGTAAATATATAAAAAGTAGTCAAAATTGATCTCTAATTAGGCTAGTAACTAGCCTTCTTCAATTAGGCTTATTTTAAGGTTCATATTTTGTCCAACCCCCTAGCTACTCACTGGATACCCCCAATTCTTAAATATTTCTAAAATACCCTCACGTGAAACACCCCCTCACGTATTTTAATTGGTTCGGCGCATGGTTGTCCGAACCGGTTCGGATGGCCGTGCGCCGAACTTGTGTAAAATGGGGGGTGTCTGTATATTCGTTGCTTTAAGATCTGAACCGTTTCGGATGACCGTGGTCTGAACCTGCGCTGGATCACAAGATTCATTAATGGCATTTTGATCTTTTCACGCGTGTTGGGGGTGTCTACTGAGTAGCTAGGGGGTTGGACGAAGTATGGACCTATTTTAAATTAAGTAGGCCTTTAGTGGGCTTGGGCGTTTTGGGTTCCACTTAGGTAATATAAATGGGAATGTGTACAACCGTTTTTGACAATTAAGTAATGAGTTTGAATTTACTCATTTTGAGTTTGAAGACTTGAGCAAAATCTTCTCTTTGAGTACTTGAGTGAATCACTTGAGTGAATCATCCAAGAATTTTATAAGAGCTTCTCACTCTTGTGGCCATCCCACACTTGATCTTTTCATTCTTCCAAAGAGAATGTGACAACATTCTTCATTCACTTATATATTTATGATTTTGAGTTAAGAACACACTTGGTATTGATCCAACAATTTGAATGAAACCGTCAAATTCCACATCATAAGGTGAATATATAAGGGTAAGTAAATTTAATATTGTTGTACTTGTACAAGACAAAAGATTGTCATATGATATGACTCAAACACTTGTCTTGTGTTGTTTTCTTTGTCTTGTACCCCAATGTGAATCAAACACACCGATAAAAATTATGGTAAAAGAATGCCATAACAAAAGTATTAATAAGGTGTGTGCAGTTCAAAAAATACCATTTTATAGAACTTGATAAAAGCAACAAACTGTGTGGTGTGATGTACGTTTATCTATAAGAGAAAATAATTTATGTTTTTAATAACCAGAGGAAAAGTCTTTTTTTTTGGTGGTGAGAGGAAAAGTCTAAGATCTGAATCTTCTTATGGAGAAATTTTTTTTTTCAACTAAAGGGTATTCTTTTTTAATAAAAAAATATAACAATATAATACTCATATCTCATCTTGTTTTGGTTTTATGGGCCCATGATCTTTGTCGATAATTGTAGGCCCATATTTCTCCCTGGGCTTCCAGTCCAAGTTGTGAATTGAGGGAGACAACTTAACAACAATCAGTATAAGTCTATAATAAATCCAAAACCGCGGTTACATAATTCTTTGAGTTTAACAAAAGCAAATGCTTAAGCCATGTGAATTGTGAAGTGTGAAGTTAGGTGGATGGTGACAAACACTTGTAGCATCATCGTAAGTGCTACCTAATTAAACACTTGCAAATGAATACGAAATGTTCTCTACTATGGGAAATAAGCTTTCAAACAGTACTTAAAGCAAGAAACTTTCTAATGAAAATTGAAGTATGGACATAGAAAAAAATCACTAATTACCTGCAAATTAAATTGTAGCTTTATTAACCAAAATACAAAACCAAAAATTCTAGTAATTTATTTATAGAAATTGCGTAGCTCATTTCTCCTTTCCTAACTAATTAATCATTAGTATTTACCTAATGAAAAACCCATATGACACTTCAATCAGATAGTATACTTCAAGTGTGATGAAACATTTCTAAGTTGCCTTTTGAGAAAACAACTTATACAGGTGCTATATTCTACAAAACACAGTACAAGGTTTCACAAACATTACAAATCAAATGAAACCTAAATACTAACAAATCCAAGACAAGTATCACCATTTGTAACTAAACCAGTAGTAGTATTATAGGTATTGGTGCAATTCAACTCAACCAAAATCTTCCTCTTAAACAAATTCAATATCTTCACCTTCCCTTCCATCCTCGTATAGGTGCTAATATCCAAATCATGGTCTCTAAGATCAGCAGTCCACTTAGGATTATCAACAACCCTTTTTGCCATAATCTCCATAGTCACGTTCAACCTCATAGTCCTTCTTGCTTTTGCTTTACCAGCTGGTGCTATACTTTCACCTATTTCATTTCCATCATAGTAAACAATAGTTGTTGTATTTCCATACCTGAAAGTGAAATGATTTGGATTCTTCACTGAAATATCAGCTAGAAGTGTGACGTTACCACCACGGTTAGCGAAAGTTCCGTTGATAAGTGTAACACCGTTCATTCTCACTTCTGGTTCTTGAACATTGTAGACTGTAAATGATAATACTATGATTATAACTATACATATTAAAACAAGGGCAGTGATACATCCACACCAACGTGCAATCTTTTTTATGTGTTTGGTTTTTTGTTCAGAAAAGATTTGTGGATTTTCTAAGTTGTTGGGACTACTGAAATGAGTGAATGGTATGAAAGGAGCTAAGGGTTTGAATTGTTGATCCCTTTGGCTGTGTGTATCATCCATGGTTGGGGAATTTGATTGATTTAATGTAGGGTATGTTATTGCTACTATAGTTTATGTACATTATGGTTTACTAGTCATTGAGTATATTTAATTTCTAAGATGTTAGATCCATTCCCATGTGAGAATTTTTCAATGTGGTTGATTACTTGATTATGATAATGATAGCTCAGTGTCTTGACCCTTAACTTTAGCTTAAGCATTGAGGAACCAGTTGGTTGATGTATTCTTAATTTCCTTTACGCGTTTACATTTACACCAATGGGCACGGCAAGACCGTTGACTTTAATTTAATGGATGTGTATGGCTTGAATTAATGGGAGGGAAATGATTAAAAAGGAAGATAATAAATTTAAGTCAAGAGATATTGGAGTGGAAGGATTCAAGACATCGCCGTGCTGGATAAGATACATCTTGTCTTTCTAGAAGGGATGTGAAATGCACGATAATAGCGGGAAAAACCCAAGTCCCACATTGACTAGAGATATAGTCTCAAAATAGTTTATAAGTGTGAGACAACCCTCACCTAAGAACCTATCCTAGATCCTTCGGGCCACCCACCATTATAATCTACGCACCAAGTCCAATAGTGTTGAGCGTGGGGGGTACATTGACTAGAGATATGGTCTCAAAAGAGTTTATAAGTGTGAGGGAACCCTCACCTTACAAGCCTATTAATTTAGATTACTAAAAGCCTCTTATGGACGACTTGATTATTGTGGTACAGTAATAATAAACTCTAAAATAAAATAAGGCCAAGTTCCGTCCAAATATCGCATTGAATTTTGCTGGTTGCGAATCTGACAACAAATTTAATACAATTGACTATGTCATGGAAGACCTAGCTTGGCATTTATTATAACTTATTTTTTAACTCTGCGGGGAAAGGGAAGAGGAATTATTAAAACTTAAAATTCAAGTGACATAATTCAACCAACAGACTTCTACTGTTGGCACTTAGCAGCTTACCATTTCTTATGTTTGGATTCTGTTTAAGATATAACAATCAAGCCATGTGTAAAAGTGAGACAAGTTACTAATAGCTTATCTAAGCCATAAATTGGGACTATGCCCGAACGAAAAATCAAACACACTTCATACTATCCATATAAATTCCCTATTATATGGAATTTGGATGTGTTGAACCCGTTTGTTATTGATTATTTTATGAGAAAAACAGTTTTTAAAAAATAATTACTTTTTAAGGAATAAGAATAGATTACAAAATAACTAGAACTTCACCCAATGTTACACATAAACCACCCTCAAGAGAAGACACGTCTAGTCTTGTTAACCACTGGCCTATCTGCCACCGTCCCTCTAAGTAACACATTATTACGCTCTAACCAAATGCTTTACAGCCCCTCCCACAGCTCCTACCTGGAAGCAAATTTTTAAATGACAAGAAATGATCACTTCCAACTAAGACATCATCAAGCACAACCCCCATTCAATTGCCAAATCCTTTCAAATACCACCAGCAAAGCAACAACGATGGAAAAGATGAGCAGCCGATTCATAAAAAACAAAGCACATAGGGCATGTAAGCTCATGCTCATTTTGAATACACCCTCTAACAAAGCATATAGGGCATGTCAGTTCATGCTCATTTTGAATACACCCTCTAACAGCTCTAGCTTGTCTTTTGTTGGAGTTCAACCTAGCATTAGCGCCAACCAAAGAAACCGAATTTTCGATGGAACAACAGTCTTCCTGAGAGGCCATGATACAGAAATTAAAAGAATAATACTAGTGGCCACTTTTTACCAATAATTTTAGTAGTGGCCACTTTTTACCAAGAGAAAAAAAATGACAGTATATATCAGTTTCATTTACATGCATAAGACCCTTCTCGCCTTCTCAGATAGGAAATCTAAGCAAAATAGGGTTTTTGTTGAGAAACATCATTCATTATGTGAGTCACCTGTTTCATCTTCATATTTACTAAGAGGTAAATGAGCAATTACTCTTACAAAGCACTGCAATGCTTTGTCCCCTTACCTCCATTTATCTCCCCCCCTCCCAGCCCCCAAAACTGTCCATTTACAATTAACTGTGGATCTATCTACCAATAATCAATATGGCTTCCAATCGGTCAAAGTCTCCAATGTAGATCTATCGTGCTGCACGCCTCCGTACATAAGTTGTGATTATCTCTCTGCAGTTACGTGAATAAATGCCAAGCAATTTTGCTGTCTGGTATGTACAATGCTTCACTTTCTATAGTACAAAAAGGTTTTACCTTATTGAACGTCATCATAAAATCTGGTCGCGCCAAATTGCAAAAATGGGTTCAAGTTGGGATGTAGTAACTCTAAGTACAGGCGAGAGAGCTCGATTTAAATTCCTTAGAAATGCTCCTTGTGGAACTCAAATTTTGTTGGACCCTTTTCATTGAATTCGTAGCAGAGCTTACTAAGTTCTTTGGCCAAAACTGGTTGGCCACAATAAAATACCCCTGGTACGATATTAAGACAACCATAATGTCAGTACAAGAAAAAGAATCTACCATTACCAAGTACTAACATATTCTTGAATCTTGATAGAGACTGACAAACCTATTCGTCCATTATAGTGCTTGGAACACATTTTAGAGAAAACCTTCTTCCAGTTAGGCCTAGCAAAATGAGTTCGTACCTGATAAAAGAAGTTCAAAGAAGCAGTTTCAAATTTAGTCATTCCCGACTTAGATATTAAAATAGCATAAAAGGTAGCGTAACTTACTAGTGTACATACCATAATAAATAATAAAATTTGAAGGCTTACCCTAGTCCCAGAAACAATATCAACTCCATTTTTGGCATGGTTAAGTGCTTGAACCATGGTGATGAGAGCAGATCTAGCATCGCCTTCCTCGTATACGCTAGTCAAGTAGTTGTGCATCTCAATGACACCCTAAAGTCCATAATTTGACGTTCAACATATTAGCCATTGCAAGTAATCCTTATTCAACTTGCAGCATGAAAAGGAATACTTATATTTCTGCAGGAGCAAGTATCAATAAGATAAATAAATCTTATGCAATAACCATTACCCTTTGATCAAGATCAGCTACTTCATTCATGACTCCTTTGAACCAATCAAAAGAGCCTTGCTCTCTTGTAACCCAGTAGAAATAAGCATTGGTTGTCTTCAGTGTTTTCTTTCGTTTTGGAGTAGTTTTATTAAGAGATGGTGAATCAGAACTCCCAACACTAAGGTCTGAACCTCTACTTGTATCAGAGACTAAATCCTGGATGGAAGTAACAATGATTGTTATCTTAGTCTTACCATATTTACATAGAATTATTGCTCAAATAATAATTAGTACATCTGTACACAACATATCATTGTTTCTTTTTATATCTGAACTACATGGTAATCAGTGCGTTTGATATTATCACAAGTACTCACCGCAAGTTCTTCCATTTTGATAATGTTGTTAAGAAGATCTTTCAGAATGCTGATGAAAGGAGTTGCTCCTATTCCGAGACCAACAAGTAATAAAACGTCGTATTTTCTATAATCTTGTGCTGGCGCACCGTAAGGTCCATCTATCTTTAACTTTGGCAAACTTTATCAATGGTTGACAACAAGTAAACAAAATTTAATTAGTATAAATTAATTGTAATAACTCCCTTAGGATCGACAAATTGAAGAGGAAAAAATATGTCAAGTGCAACAGGTACCTTTTCTTTGTAGTTTCATCAGCCCTAAGAAGCCCACTCTTCCCAGACACAGGAGGTTCACAGGCCTCAGAGAATATCCTTTTAAGCTCTTGAGTCCAGTCACCGAGTTGCCGAATGTGAACACTCAAATAGTCATCCCCAGGGGCTGAGGTGATAGAAAATGGATGCCTGCCACACATATATTGTCCTATGTTACTCTTAGATATCGACACTAAATTTAGCCAAGATGGCATATGCTCTGGAAAAAACTGAGGCTCTTCATTGCTCATAAATTGCAATATCACTTCACTTTCCCATTCTTTTCTGGCTCAACAATATCCACTGAGGGGAAAAAGTACTGCACCCGCTATCTCTGTTTTATGGCTACTCAAATATGCAAAGGATGGTTACTTGATCTGCCTTCATATTGTTTTGATTCTTTTTTCTTACAAATCTATCATCTTTTTACTTCTTTCCATCCACTAAAAACCCCAAATGGATATGAAGAATGTATTTGTAACAACAAAAAACACCACAGATACGGAAAAATAACGTAAAAAAAACTGAAATGCAACTTACCACTCAAAGGGAGAAACAGCAGGGCACTGTACAAACATGTATTGTCCACTCTTGTAGCGAAACTGAGGAGGCTTGGACATTTGCAATGTGAGAACATTTCCAGGATATATAGCCACCTAAAATGTTTTCCACATTAAAAAGGTGAACATTAGTTCAATTAGCCCGGACCAGCCACTTGTATTCTATGGATATATACTATTATCCCAGACCAACCAAATGTACACAAAACATGTGACGAAACCATATTCATAATCTGACAAAAAAACATTCATAATGTAGTTGAGAACAATTTTTGTAATTCTAATTGATATTTGATCGTTTCACTTTCTATGCCCACCTTTATAAGACGGACTGTATAAAAACCAGAACGAAATAATCTGAGAGTTCTTTCTGAGGCATAAAGAAAAACTGGAACCGCGAGATACATCCACGTCTGAACACAAAAACCATTGTCAGATAACTAATCATAGACAAACAAAGCCTTTGAATTTGATAAATATCCAGAATAACTGAAATCCGGTGCTAAAATTTATATTACCGTTTTAAAGTACCATTTGTGCACGAGGTAAAGCTCTACCCCGTGGATGATGAGCATGACATAGACAATGACAAACAGATGGTGTGAATACCAGAAAGCATTGAAGCCAGTGAGCCTACTAAATGGTTTAGGCAGCTTAATAAGATTTCTCCTGAACCATTTGGTTGCCAGTATAAATGCTATTGCCATAAAAACCACCATCAAAATTCCAGTCACACCAACGACCCCTTTAACTAAGTCTCTGTAACTGGGTTTGTGTTTACCAAATACACCTTTTAAATACTTTTGATAATCCGCTTCAGACGAACTCACAAGTCTTGGAAAATCACAAGCAAGGTGATCCCCCGCATGAAGTATAACACCAATCACAATGGCCCCAGCAATTGTCTATAAGAATCAATAAGTAAAATGGAAATCATATACCATACTATTAAATGTACACGATTTTTCTTTTGAGGAAAAATGTACATGAATGTATTGTTTTTATTTCTGTTGTCTTTTTCTGCGGCAAAAGGTTTTTCTTTATGCACTTTAATCCAAGCTTATAATAGAGTTTTGTATCCTATGTTATGTGTGATAATTTCATCCACAAGGCAAATCTCATGCAGGTGTACACACAGAAACAATTTAAATAAAAAATTATTAAAGAAAAAGATTCTCTAAGTAATAAAATATTGTTTTTTGGTACAGAAAAGATTGTTTTATTAGTAATACAAGTGCAATTAAAATTTGAAACTTTCAAATCTAAGAAATCTATCATATTGGTTTAGTTCATAGAATATTATTTTAATGGTATGAATTGAAAAAAAATTATTACATCTAAAGTTAATTTAAAATTTTCAGCATCAATTACAAAAATATAAAATGTAAAATTTAATTTTATTAATAATTAATTGAAAGTACCGTTTAGTAAAATACATTTTGGGCCGACACAAGGGGAAGGCTTCAAGTCTACCAACAAAAAATATTTGTCAATAGTTATTATAAATCATAAAAGACCTCATATAGTGACAAAAAGACCTAAAGCTTCTCAATTCAAGAAAAAAAACTGCAACTAAATGTTTATTTTAGGCCTCACTCACTAAAAACAGATTTTTAGGATGGCCCTGAATACATTCACATAATAAAATGATCAAAAACATATCAAATCTACCTATTGTAAGGATGTTTTCTTTCATTGTGCTAGTGTTCTCACGATGAAATGGAAATTCATTGCTAGCAAGTTATTTTTCACTGCTAGGCAATCATAGAAATATTATTTTATGTGTGGTTCATACTTTATTGTATTTTCACTTAATCCACCACTGGGACTATTCATCAATTATTACTAATCACTTAAATATTGTGATTTCAATGCGTACCTTATGGAAGTTGATGTTGTCATCGAAAGGTACAACATAAGACAGCTTGGTAGACCTGAGCCAAGTTACAGTGTTTCTGCAAACGGGCAACAGTATGAGAGCCATGTTGAATTTCAGGGTCTCAGCCGCACCTTTGGCTGTGGGAAGACAGTAACCCATGATGTGAAAAGCATCTTTTTGCTTGTACTGAATAAACTTCCATGTAAACAGCCCAATCATTATGCAAACCCACAATGTTAAAAGCCACAATCTCTTCCAATTCTCTTGCAAATAGTAAAGCAATATGTGGCTTATCCTTCGTATAGGACTTCTCTTTCTTAGCCCCTGTAGGTTCTGACTCAAGGCTTGACTTGTGTAGCTTAGAGCTTGGCTGTAGTTAAGATACGTATCCTTTTGTAAAAGAAGCGTCTCCAGCTGCCATAGCTGCGATGAAATAATGACCATCCAAAATGCCGCAAAGCTATCAGAGATTGGATCGAGCTAAAACATTTCAGTATGTCAACTATATATGCATAATTGTTAGCATCACAAGAGCAACCGAATGCAGCACGCATGCAATTGAGTAAGGTGTACATGTAAGTTGTAACTGGCGAAGAAACACAAACCTATAAAGGCAAATTGGGAGCTGAAGCATTATAAAACATGTACCCCAAACACCATTCAAATGAACTATGAACTCACCAGTTTGTCCCACTCAACCTATGACTTAACTAACAACGGCCAATCTTATTGATTCCTCCCTCTCTATTTCTTCCATTATTATACACACCAAGACACGCCAAAACAATAGTATTGGACAATGGACTGTAGAAATGGATAGGATTTATTTCGTCAGGGAACAACATTTCAACTAAGATCAGCCTCAGATAACTGCAATTATACATACCTCTGGATTTTGAAGTTAAGACATGTAAAATAAACACACAGAAAAACAAGTACTGATGAAAAATTACAATGGACATCTTCTGGGGAAAAAAGTAATGTTGGTCAAAGAAATAATGAAGTCACTTTAATAAAAAAAATCAGCATCGCTGCATGCTGACACAAGGAAGGGAATGATTAGAAACAACAGCTTAATCATATTACGTACCAAAAATACACACTAAATGTTTTATAAAAAAGTCTACACTAAATTGACTAATTGGGTAATCAATTATTGTCATTCAACACAGATAATATACACTATTCAAGGATTATTTCTGTGTTGCTCACTGAGACATGCAAAACAATTGTATTTGTTCATCTAAATGCTCTTAAAAAATAAGTGCAGAACTATAATATTCGCTCAAAAAATCATCTGTTGAAATTATAATAACTTCATAGTTTACTTTATATGTATTAATGGTTTATTGAGACTCTATTCATGGTTTGACATTGACTATTATTTTTTTTATCTTTTTTTTGACACAACTATTATTTTTTTTTATCAAAAATGATATGTTATTGCTCTCAGTACCTTCTAAAAAAAATCAGCGTGCCCACTAGTTTTTGGTTATTTATGTGACTCTAATAATTGCAGAATTAGGATACTTATGGGCATGAGTATATCACTATAGAAATATTTCCCACCTCGATGTAGCCAAGCCTTTCGGGGTCTAACTCTTCCATGATCAGAGCTGCATACTCTTCCGCCTGCTCCTTCAATCTGGATAACTTATTTGCAGAAGCGCTTAACATGATGATCTGGAAGGCAGGAGATGCGACAATAATTAGTTAATTAATAAAAATTTCAATGTAAAAAGCTAACTAAATAATATTACGTGTTTAAGTAAACATCCATCTTAGGACAACAAAAAAGCTTTATTATCTTAAAATGACGATGACGCCCCCACCAACTCCACTGAAAGCGTCTTCATTATAAATTCCAAGAATTTGGTAAAATCAGAAAATGAAAGCACCATCTCTATGACTAAAACCGGAAAAAGTAAGACATCGTTCACTGACTCTTGAATATCTACCAAATATGAATGCTCTAGAACATGGAAAATGTTGAGTGGGAATTTAATACTGGAATTGGAAGTATTTTTTTTAACAACCATTAGATTAATGTCCACCCATTCCAGCCTAATGTTTAATTAATTAAACACCATTGATGCAACGTATTACGTACATAATATGAAGAAAAACTTTATATTTAAAATTACTGTTTAATTACTACAATAAAAAATTAAGGTTGAAGGTTTCAAACAAATATAATCAACAAAATTCAGATGAATATAAAATATTGAGGGATAAAGTTCAGTTTGGAATATAAAATAAAAATCCTCTGTACCTCTTTCACTTCTTCTTCGGTGATTCTTCCATCTTCGTTCTTGTCCACCCTGTGAAGACGTTTAAGATTTATTTAAAAATTTAAAAAATTAGGCACGTAATGATCATAATTGAATTACAAGCAAAGAAAGTATCAAAGCATTGATGGACATTTTAAATATTAAAGCAAATATACGGTGATATATTTAATAATGATGTGTTCATTAGACATTACTCTAGTCAAAAGAATAGAGATTACATAATGCGAGCTTGAAAGGTAGCAGTGGAAGATTATTTATCACTAATCACTAATTAAATAGAACTGCAAGAATAAACTACAATAAGTGGTTTTATAATTTATTATAATAATAACAATAAAAAAATAATCAGGGGAAGATTACATACATGTCGAAGAAGATCTGGAGCCGCGAATCAAAACTTTGATCGGTAATTTGCGACCAGAATTCGAAAAGTTCATCCCTGCTGATCTTGTCAACCTTCAATCTTCGTTTACGACCAAGTGTATCAAAGAGTTCAAGAGCAAATTCCTTGGAATCTTTCATCCCTAATAACGAACAATGCAAGATTACAAAATCGACTAGCAAGTGAAAGTAGGCAAGATCTAAACAATTTTCAGGCCATAAAATTCACAAAAGTAAACTGCAAGAAACAGGGAGAGTAATCAAACGAATCAAAACGAACAATGCAAGATTATAATTCAAGTTTTGAAAAGGTAATAGACCTATGCATTGACCAAAATCAACACGATGGAGAAAACCGTCCTTGGCAAGGCTATCGAAGTTCCTCTGCACCTCGCTCCACGCATCAACGCCGTTAGATTTACTGCTGATAAATTTCAAACCACGAAGTGCTTTATGAGCACCGTTGCGAGTCCGATCAAGCTGCGCGCGTTGCTTCCTGAGAGCTCGAGCAGCTAAAGCGGTTTCAACTCCGGCGCCGGCAGAACCTCCGGTCCCGTTCTGATTAGACGAAGATGAAAGAGTGCGCGAAGTATGGCCGTGACTCCACGAAAACCGCCGCAACTCTGCTTTAAGCTCATGTGAAAATTGCCTGGCCTTAGCAACCGCCTCCGCTTTCAGTTCTTGCGAAAACTGCCGCAATCCTCTAGACGAAGTCCTCCGGATCGTCGGCGACCTTGGAACAGACGCCGGAGTCTCATATCCACTACCGGAAATGCTATCGTCGATGTTAATAACAGAGGCTGGCTCAACACTCCGAAGAACGATGGTATCATCGTCTCGAAGATCAAGAGTAACCTCGACAAACTCTTCGTCGCCGGAAATGGACTCAGTTCCCGGTGATGTTCCGGCACTGAGAATTGCTTTTCCAGGAACAGAATCTGACGCCCATCGGCGTTCGTGCTTTGGAATAGTAACATTCATTGATCACAATACACAACGCACGAGAATATACGAATCGGTGTATTTACTCTTTTTTGTTTCTTTCTGAACACAACTACTTTTTTTTTCGTAAAAATAAAAAAGATAAAGGATGAATGTGAATTTGTTATGCAATGGTATTCGACACGCGTTGCTAACGTGGAGGAGTGTAGAGTGGTTGAGCAAAGTTACGAATACAACTTTATAGAAAAGAAAAGCTTTGATTATTGTTGGATTATAATTTAAAACATGATGAAGGCATAAAAGTGCTTGCTGAGAATAGAAGGGAACCAGGGGGTGGAGGAAAAGAGGAATAGGACAATGGTTTTTTTGGTTTTGAAGAAGAAACTGAATGGAGCCAAGTGTAATGACTAATGAGGGTCGTATATTATATAGGTTATTGAGAAGAAGAACAAAAATTCATGGAATGGTTTTTAATTAGAATTAGAATTAGAATTAAACTAACATGCACAGTAAAATAAATTAATAAAATAAGTGTCATTTTGTTGCATTGTGTATTAGTAGTGTGAAATTGGAATTATTAAAGCAGGGACGGAGAGGAGAGGAGAGGAGAGGAGAGGCTAGAACAAAAATGAGAAAGAAGAAAGGGGGCATGTGTGTGGCCACTAAAATATGTTGGTGTTTTTCGTTTTATTTTAATTTGTAATTTTGTATACGGTTATGTTTGGTGGCGGGACGCGGTTGGAGTGGCTTAAGAAGAAGTGGGTGGATGAAGAAGCTGGGGGGGAAGAGATAGTGGCGGGACGGAAAGCGAAAGGGAATATCTCTATGTTACGAAAGTGGGACCGGGTCATTCCAGAATTTCTGACTCGACGGCAGAGATTGTAATGTCAACTCCACCCAGTCACCCACTATTAATTTGTCTCTGTGGTAGTAGTAGTACAAGTAATCTCCGAACAAAAAGAAATAGGTGAGATACATTAGTGCCTAAGAAAAATTAACACTACGTTTCGTTCATCAAAGAAAGTGGGAGGAAAGAAAGGTAAGGCAAAGGAAAGGGAGAGGAAAGAAAGAGAATGGAAAGTGAGGTGATTTTTTAGTTGTTTGATTAAAGGAAATAAAGGTAGAAGTTTTCTCTTCTCTTGTTTGGCAAGATAAAAAGTGAGTGAAAAGATAAGTGTATATATGTAAAAATACAAAAGTAACCTTTATTTAAAATTTACAGTTTTATATGGTAATGTGAATTTGAATGTAGTTTGACTTTTAAAATAACAATAAATTTGAAGATAATTTTAAAAAAAAATTCTGTACCGTACTCCTGACCTTAGAGGTCGACTTGAGGTAGTTGGTAGGTGTGATCCTTGATCTTCAATGTTCCGGTCGAGGTTGGGTTGTTGGTCCTGCAATGACACTCCGACGATCAAGTCAGTAAGTTAGTCAAGCAGAGTATGTTATGAGTAGAATAGCCTACCTTTAATGAGCATTGAATGTGGTATTTATAGGCTTTGAATGGTGTTGACCTAATGATCACGAATCGTTGGATGTGTTGGCTGTATCTGAAGCGTTGAATTATGGGCTCACCTAAGAGGATGGGCCAGTGAGAAAATGGGTCTTCTAGGGGTGTTAATAGCATATAGAAACATTACCATAACACTTTCCTATATAATAACATATTTATTTTATCTTTTAAGTTGAAGAATCATTAGAAACTTAGTATATGAATTTCATTTTTTTAAGATTAGTATATGAATTTCATAAAAAGATAAAACCATTTCTTTTATTTTGGCTTATATCCAAAACTTAGGTGATGATAAAAAAAATGAGAGGATTAAATAGTTAGGTGAGGGTATTTGTGTCATTTGAATCAAAAATGGTGATTTCTTTCACTTTTCTTCTCAAATTGGGGAAATCAATTTTGGTGTGGAACCCACAAAATGCTTTCTTTCCTTCCCATTTTACATGACAACCAAACTGAGGAAACTAATCTTTTTCCTTACTTTTCTTTCCCTTCTTTTCTCTTCCTTCACTTTTCAAGCCTACCAAACTCACCCTAAGAGTGTGTCTAATTTCTCTTTTTAAATCCATTTTTTGTTTCTAAAAAAGGTAAAAGAAAAAATTTGTTTTTCAATTAGTCTTTATAAAATAATAAATAGTTTTTCTAAAAAGTAAATGCTTAATTGCACTTTTGGTCATTTGATTATAACTCATCCACGATCTTGGTTTCTGTTCTGCACAGTACCTCCGACTTTGTAGGATAGTCCGAAGTAGTTCGTGGTTGATGTCCTTGGTCAATGAGCTTTTCCGATCCGAGCTGGGGTTGTACCTACAAAGCCACTCCGACGCTTAAGTCAGGGAGGTAGTCAAGCAGAGTATTAAATGTGAGATTGCTTACCATTAATGAGGCATTGAATGCTTATTTATAGAGTGTGGTTAGGTTTGACTCAAAGGATCGGAGTCGTCCGATGCTGTGCATTGATCTGAGCCATTGATGCATGCATGGGGTGTATATGGCATAAATCCTTACCATAACAGTTTCTCTTATAAGTTTTGGTCACTCTTTAATTAGTTGATTATTACATAAGTGATCTCATCAAAATTAATTAATGATTTTCTTGTATTAAATTGCTATGGAGAGCTGGTCTGACCATAACTCAATTCCTTTATTTCAATCACTATGGTAATTGATTAAGGAGAAAGAAGAATGATTACTATTGCATGATTTTAATGAGTATTAATATCGTCAAAGCAAGTAACTAATAACCAGTTGAGATTATAAATAGTTTCCTAATTACTAATGGTTGAAGTATTATCCCAAGTTGCTTGGTTGACGAGCTAAGGGATAAATTCAAGTCCCATAAACTAACACGTTCTCCACCCCCACTAAGACTGCCTATAAAAAACGAATATTTGAAGTATTGAATTAGGTGAAATCATATACCCTAAATTTCCCATTATTTAATATCTATGTGCATATTTAATTGTCTTTCATTATAAGATTAATATCAAGTAAAAGTTTTCCTTGAGTATGATATCTTATTGACTACCACAACTTGTCTAAATAACAAAGATTTTAATCGATCTAGTAGTTACCAATAATTTTATAAGTACAATACCTAGTATTAAAATACTCAATTTTTTATAGCAGTTGAAAATACTCAATTACAACTTATGTGATAGGTTGCGCTTATCCTTACGGGCAAATTAGCGCAACAGAAACCTCTTAATAAGACGTCTATTTTTTTGGCAGCAAACGAGGGTTGGGCTCCAAAAGGAAATCAATTAACTAGGAAAACGACAAGGGGTTTTTAACCCTGTACAATCAGCGAGTACAAGAGCATCCATACTAGACGGGCTCTGCTAAAAAACAATCAAAGACTCGGCTTTATTGCAACCAATTGAAGCTGGGGAATCGACACACCAATTGAAGTTGAAGCTCTGCTTCCAACACAGTGCAAAAACTAGTAAATTTAGCAAAGTCACAGCCAAATTCCTAAGGGATCCCGCACTATACCACCACACCTGACTCTCCTCTCGTTTACCTCAACTGTGCTGTCCATATTGAAGGAGACCCTACCATGAGTCGGAGGAGACCAATTAACACCAACCCAATTATACCATGGATCGAAGCAGACATATGGACCAGGAAAGAAGGTACTCCTTAGCTAACTAAAGAGCCAAGGACCATGAGCGAATGGGTTTGATAAATGAAGACTCATGGGCTTAGTTATTTCTCCAAGACCAAAGAAGACGACAACCAACGGCCCAAATGGTTGCCCATGGAATCTCGTCAATATCATAATCCTTCTTATTCAAATTAAAGCTCGCCCAACTCTTGATGTCGCCCATGAAAAAATTGCACCTACTAGCAGACCTAACCAGACCCAACCAAAAATCTAAAGCTAACTGACAATCCCGAACAGCATGGGTAGAGCAATGATCGCAGAACTCATCACTTCTCATCTTGTGTTTTATAAGATTAGTGAGTAATCTGTCATGCACTGTGATCCAAAGAAAATACCCTATTCTCTCTGGCACTTCGCACTTCCAAATCCTCCGCCACAAATCTTGGTTATCATCAACAGAGACACCAATGATGATAGCATAAGAATTGGCCACGGTGAAATTACCATGCCCATCTCCAGACCAGAGCTTCGAGTCGGACCCATTCTCCACACTAGGAGAAGCAGCGCGAGAACCCGATGCACCCATTCTAGGGGAATCAAAGAAACAATACAGCTCAGGTTCCAAAACCCATCCTCCCTTATTAAATCAGTAATCCGTATATATTTTTTACAATAATAATACATCTATTGATAGTTGGATGTTCTCAACATTAATCATCATTATTGTTATGGAATGACTTTTTGCCATATACACCCCCTTTTTTGACATCTATTCGCACCCCTTATAGGCCCAATATCAAAAACGGCCCAATCCGAACATCAATGGCTCAGATCAAACCACCAGATCGGACGGTCCTGATTCATTGGAATCAACCCCACCCCACTCTATAAATACAACATTCATTGCCTCATTAATGGTAAGCATTCTCACATTTATTACTTTGCTAAAACTACTCTACTGACTTTAGTATCGGAGTGACTTTGCAGGTACAACACCAGCTAGAATCGGATACGGTCATTGACTAAGGATATCAACCACTAACTACCTCGGACCATCCTTCAAGGTCGGAAGTACAGTGCAGAACAATTATCAACAAATACTTTAAAATCAATATGGTAACTTATCCGTTATCGGATGTTAATTATAACAAATTTATCTACTATCAATTTGCCTAGCATATATCCGCCACTTTTTTAAAACAAAGACAAAACCTGTACATGATTTCACTTGAAATACACGATTTCAAACTTTCATTATTACCAACTTCATAGTAAGGATCTGATTCATATACACAGTTGTTGTAAAAAAAATTACGATGCCAGTCAGTCAGGTAACATGTCATAAAAATTATTTGACTTTCTCTTAACTATCTTAAAAGTCACTCATACCATGTATTTGTATTGGTCGCTACTGTAATAAATTTTAAAGCAGATGTATACACCAAGTAAACCCAAATAGTTAATGGCAGATTACAAAATTATGCCAAACATTTGTTAGTTTATGTTGTAAAAGAAATAATTGACAATTGATACAAGTTTTCACAAGAAAGATTTCGTTTTGACTTTGAATTAATATAAAACCTTCCAATTGCTGAGTCTAACTTGAACCGTAAGGTATCCTTTGCTCTCTTCCGGAAAATCAACGCAGCGCATAGAAAACTTTCATTCACTATACCTGAAAAAAGAAAACAAAAAAATAAAAATAAACGGTAGATGAAAGAAGAAAAAGAAAAATCGTTTGACAAATATAATCTACCAACCACTTCACGACATAAAAAATAAAAAGTTCTAAAAAAAGATGTCCACACCCATGCATTTTTCTGCTGTTTATTATAACCATAGAAAACACGAGTTTCTTTTTTCACCAGAAGAACAACAACATACGTAGTTTCACGTAATTAAATTAACCATTGACTTTACCACATTAACAATTACGGCATATATATCGTTATGGTGAGACTTTTGACCCTATTCACTCCTTTTACACATTTATTCGCACCTCACAAGGGCCCAATATCAAAGGGTCCAATCCAAACATCAATGGCTCAAATTGAACCACAAGATCGGACGGCTCTGATTCGTTGGGTCAAACTCCACCACACTCTATAAATACAACATTCAATGCCTTATTAATGGTAAGTATTTTCACATTTATTACTCTGCTAAAACTATCTCACTGACTTAAGCATCGGGTGACTTTGCAGGTACAACACCAACCATACATTTACCAAGGACTTCAACCACTAACTACCTCGAATCACTCTTCAAGATCGGAATTACATTGCAGAACATATATAATATACATGTGACATGATTCTGGTGAAAAGAGTTCCTTGTAAGACTATTAATCTATTTTAATTTCTACTAATATGTTTGGAATCATCCAGTCTTCGGGAACTAGCACTACATTTCAGGGAGTTCACCGACCCTGCTGAATTTTGATTCACATTTATTTCTCTCTAGAGACCAAAATGACAAAGATTACAACTAATCCAATATCGTAAGTCTACCCAATTTTAATTAAGATATTTGCTTGCAAGTTTATGTTGGAATTCAAACAATTAATACCCACCGTATCGCTCGCAACTATACTATGGTAGCAATGAGAAAGAAGCAGAAGAAAGAACACAATAAACTGAATAAATATAATTCTTTATTGAATGATTCACACTATAATTAATTAGACTACAAATAAAGTACATTAACTTCAAGGAATTGGCCTAATTGAGCATTGCAAGATTTGTATTTAGGGGTCTTGGGTTCAAATCCCCACTGCGCGCTCCTTGGAGCACATTGGGTTGTTGTTGTCCTTTTATGGAGTTCAGTTGACCATCAACAAATTAACTATGTGTGTTTGTTACAGTTTTTTTAAGAGTAATCATTTTTTAAATAAAAATAGAGGTTTTTTATCCGTTTGTTACAGCTTTTCAAAAAAAATTAAAATCTAAAAACTGGTTAAAACGAAAAGTTGTTTTGAGTTTTTCATAAAAATCATATTCATAGAATGTTTTTTCTAAAAAAAAAAATTATTATGTTACACAAACACAAAATAACTTTTATTTTTCTCACAAATCTTTAAAAACTAATCAATAAATTACTTAACATCAAAATACTTTTCAACCAGTAACAAACAATAAACCCTTATAAACAAAGTAAAACTAACTTGCGAGTTACAGTCTGACCTAACTAAATTAACCAACTTCAACAATTTACTTTGAGGATGTAATCTTCTTCGTAGAAGCCAAAATCTTACATATTATTCACCAATGGATTCACACACTACTCACGTCTTTAAGCGATATGATGGAGAAAGCTAATTGGGAAAATCTATGGAGCATCAAATCGATTCTCAATTAGAAGCTTTGAGCTTGTATCGGGGTTGAAGGTCAATTTTCATAAAAGCAAATTTATAGGGATTAATGTCTTGGACGATTTCTTAAATTCAGTTTCTATTTTTCTTCATTGTCGTACGAAATCTATTCCCTTCAAGTTTTTGGACATCCCCATGGGAGCAAATCCAAGACGTTCTTTAACTTGGAAACCTGTGATTGATAAACTTCGTCATAAATTATCCTGGTGCCGGTTTGTTTTCGGGGTGGGTAAAAACTCTAGTTTGTCACCACCTATGTGGTGGAATAGTGCACTTAATTGTATTAATAACTTTTGATTCCACCCTGTATTTGTGGTTTTGATCAACCCTAATACTCTAATCAATGAAACATTGCTTAAAGAAAAAAAAAGATATGTATACTTTTTTTTTATAATGGAGACTAACCTACGGCTCTTTACTTCTTTTACAAGTGACAACGTGAGTACAGACCGTGACATGAGAAAAGAAAAAAGACGGGGTTAGTGAACAAGTGGGCTTCTAGAAAAGCATGACGCATAAAGCCCATAGAATCCATGGGCCCACTAAAAAACTGTCCAAGTCAAATGCTCACCAACTCCTATCCTTACAGAAAAATTGCTCATAGGTAGATAAATAAATAAACTATTTAATATTTATACTTTTTTTTAACGTTGTTGATCGTTATTGCAACTTCACTTTTTTTCTTAATAATATATATAGCCATTTCACTTTCTCTCACGCGATTATATAACTTCCTAGTATAAATTAATCAATTAGTATCACTAAATCAATAGTCAAGGATTAATGTGCTGTAAAGCTGAAGTGGTTTGCATTGGCACCCACTTAAACCAGACACATTTTTATTGGTTCTCAATCATTTTCCCAATCTCCTCAGATTTCTCTTGTCCATATCTGCCTGTATTCTTTTCATAGCACGTGCAACTCAATGTTTTTTTAAAAAAAAAACTGGATCTATTTGCTAATCTTCTTTCATAAACTCGTATATATTATCTTAATTTAAAATGAAATAAGAGGTTTTTAATACGAAAACCAAATTTTCCATTTTGTAATTACCAAAATATAATTATTTTTTGGTTCAATTGCACTTTTAATTCTTCAAATATCATAGTTTTGCGATTTTCTTTGATCTAAATTTTAGTTGCATAAATTGAATCTTTTAATGAGTATAATTGTACGTTCTTCCTTTCACTCATTCAAAGTATGGGAATTAGATTATTTAGTTATTCTGATTGTACGATTTTGCCCTGTCTTGTCAATTTTGTCATTCAATTTCTAATAAGAGTTGCTTGTCTGTTATGTATGACCCGAGAAATAACCTAATCTTAATGACATGCTACCAAAAACCCGTGCCACATTTTTAGTTATTAATTGAACAAAATGACCAAAATTACACAATTGTAATACTTTTTTTTGCAATAACTAGAAATTTAGTTGATAACATCTAGATCTAGCATCTGAAGGAACTACTCTCTCACCTTCTAAAAGAGCCACTTCACTCAATTAGAACTTAGAGAACCAAAGTCGCACAATTGCAACAACGATACATGAATGATACAAATCATTGAATTAGAACACCCCCGTGACACAAATCGAACGATTCATATTACTTATGGACTACAAATGTTATTAAGTACTTTTTTGGTATGTTGTGTTATTTCTCACAGACTTATAATTTCATTATAAATTATGAGTGTTATTAGGTATAAAGGAGTACAAGATTTCCTCCATATAATTACAGGACTGGATTTTTTTGGAGTTTTGGTCAACTCATTTGACAAAAAAGACTATATTACTACCTCAAGTCCACAATATAAGAATAAACTCTTGCATAATAAAGATCAATGAATGTCATTCAAATCAACTATTCTCATTTAATAAGACTAAAATTTTAACTACTTTCCAAATTGCCTTTTTCATATTATATTTCTAATTAATGACATCACCTTTTACTACACTACTTAAATAAGGGTACATTTGAGGTTTATCATTTAATACATCTTGAAAATAGAGTTTGTTTCTTATATTCTGAACCAGCAAAAAACACATTTTGTTTCTTATATTGTGGACTGAAGGTAGTATTAGATAAGCTGAAATACAAATTATTTAGTTGAATGTTGGTTTATTTTTTAATAAGAATAATTTAGGCTTAAAATTTCTATTTTCAGTTTTACCAAGGAAAAGACATATTGTAGTTAATGAATAGCTTATCAACAACTAAAATTAGTAGCAAAGTTTGAAAGAAAATACTGTATTGCTAATTGCATTCTGATCACACCATTAACTTACTAACATAATTCATTAATAAATAATATTTGTGTATAAAAAATTTATTCGTAAGATTAAGTCAACATTTGTCCTAATTAAGCAGGTAGATCTGTTTAAGAACGTCAAAAGAACTTAAAGCAGGAATTCATGATTCGAATTCTGAGAATTATAAAATTAACATATTCTCATCCCTAACTATTCAACCAGTAATATTCGTCTATTAAAAAAAATGTCTCATCATTTCGTTGTTCCTAGCTATATGTGCTTTAACACCATGTTTATATTCAATAAAAACCCAGCTTCTTTTAAGAATATTGTAGAAAATTCTTTTCATATGGTCAAATAATTACTAAGAATGTTTGATTTCTTTCAAACATTTTTTGTTGTTTCTTTAAATTATCATATAGTTTTGAATTGCACAATAGTTGCATGTTTCTTTTTCTAACTTTGTTTCATAACCCAGTGTAAGGAAATGGTCGCATAAATTAGTTGCATTGGTGTTCAAAAGTGAACCATGCAAAGCATTATTATTAGGGCACCAAAAACTAATATGCTATGCAAGCCTTTTAATTTCAAAAGAAAAAAAAGCATAACTAATGCTTTTCTAGATCCAATATTAAAATGTTCGATCTCTTTCTTTAACTTTAAGAAATTAAAAATAAAAAAGTGGAGTAGCATATACGCTAAAAAATATTGACCTTGACTGGGTGTTAATGGAGAATGAACAAATGTGTATGCAATTGTTTTGGTCATCAACGTAAAAATGTGTATACATTTTTTTTAACAAAAAATGTGTATACATATATATGTATAATTTTTCTTGTCAACAAATGTGTATACATATATACATATATTTACACATTTTTGACAAGAAAAATGTGTATACATATATACATATATTCATACATACATACTAGTATGTATCACCCGTGTTAGAACGATACATTTCCTTTTAACTTAAATTTTCAAATTGTTGTTTGAGATTAAAAAAGAGCCAGTTAAATATTTACGTATATTATGTCAAAAAAATTGACTACTTTGGACACCTTAGAAAATAAACCCTCCATAACAAATTTTAGTAGAACACGTTTATTAGATTAGATTGTATACTAAAAAATATTATAGTTAAACTAAAAAATCATAGTTTAATATTTTAATATAAAATTTAGTCCTCCTTTTATTTATTGATCTTCAAAAAATAAAATTAAGAATAAAAGATAACAGTTAGCACATTTTTATTTTTTATTAATATTTTTAATTAAAAAACACATATAATGTACTCGGACAGCGGAATGGTCCCCCCATCCCCATCCTCATCCCAGAGTTGACAGTGGGGGAATTATCTCTCTCGTCCCTGTCTTCACATAGAAAAATTCCTCATTCACGCTCCACTGTGGGCAGTCCCCGTCGAGATTTCCACGTACAGGTAGAAAGCACTCGTTTAGTCGAGTGTGAGACTGTGAGGGAAGGATGAAACAATACATCCATCCATAAGTATACATAACAAATATCCTTTGGTCATTCTAATTATCTTCCTCATGATCTTCATCAAACTTCCACCTTGAGTAACACCAAGCTTTGCAATCTCCGAACCTTCATCGCAGAGAAAGAGAGTCAGTAAGTTGAAAAAAAGTAGATTAAAAAATACTTTATTACCAGATATTGGGATGTTTATTATTACTTATTTCAAAAACAAATTGTTATATTAAAATATTATGTTTTAATTAAAAATAGCTTCCAACACTCAAACATGGGATGCCACGTCATTTAACTTAGTACCACTTCAACCATTAGTTTGCCCAATTTCGACTGGGGGACCTAAATCGTGAATGAACTATTATAGGGGGACCAAAAATGTAATTAAACCTAAAATATTTGATGTTATAAGTTTGAAAGCAAGATACAAAAAGAAATTAGAATATCAATATTAGTATTGCTTATTCCCCATATCTTCTTTTTTAAAAGGGACTTATTCCCCATATCTTATTTGCCTATAAAGCTCCATAATTACTGAGGTATAATTTTTTTTTAGAATTGATAATAATTTATGATATTTTATTTTAATATGAACATTATGTATTTTTTTTATTAAACCTTATATATTCATTCTATTGTAACATTTATGACTGAATAATTAATAGTTTTTTTTGACAAAAATAATTAATAGTTGGAGAATGGTAAATATTTTACTTAATAATAAATAAAAGCATAATGATGCATTAGATTAGGTTTTTTTTATCATATTGTTAGTATCCAACGACTTTGCCAACAACTAATCTAATTTTGTAAAAAAAACTAAATATGGAACGATCTATTGCAATCTAATTAGTATTACTAACTATTAGGAATAAGATTGAGAGTGATGATAAAAAAAAGATTGAGTGCAAACAAAAGGAATACAGAGCAGCATCGCTTTTCACATCACACGATAGGGTTTGAGAGAAGTCCCAAATTTAGTAGGATATAGTGACTGTGCGAAGAAAGAACCATTAGCTCAAATTTTATTTTATCTTAGGGTTTCTCTCTTGCTGAAAGCTGTGAAATTGTATCCACGAAACCCTCCTGCATTGCTGATCGAGACATTGTCTCTAACAATGTAAGTAATGTTATGGATTATGGTTTGTTGGAAAGTCTTAGCTTAAAACTATGAACACTATTGAAAATTAAGATTTACGCTTCACCTTAACAATATTTTATTTATCTTTGAACTTTTAAAGCAAGTTCTAATCAATCATAATCCCTCAACACATGAAATGTTTTCTCAAATATATTTTCGATGAGTCCCTCACATGAACTTTGAAGAGAACCTACCAATGAGGTCAGATATGTTCCTAGGAAAACCCATAGGATTTATATTCAACATTATTCAATAAATAAGTATTAGATATTGTTGGATATTCAGTAGTATCCCTATTTAAAACACTAAAAGCTCCTCCGAGAATTCAAGAAGCTCTGAGCAAGACTTTTCAATCAGGCTCATTGCATCGTGATTAAACAGAACAAAAGTTGCAAATTCAATATCATATATATGACACACAACTTCACAATGGCCTGAGATAAATTTATATATGACACACAGCTTCGCAATATCCTAATTGCACTACTATTTATGATAATTTTAATATTTGGATTTGAATAATTGTATTCACTCTATCCACACACACACACACACACACACATATATATCCATCATTGCTTAGTAGTTACTTACACGAACCCAAAATTACTAGTTAAAGTAAGTTAAATGTCATGTAAGCACAAATGAAACATAAAATTGAATTCTAGTTTTATATTTTGCAACCCCAACATGTACTAAAATGAAAGTTCAATGCAAAAGACAGAATATTGGTAAATGGAATAAAAAATTTAAAGTTGAAAAGAATGGGGAAAACCAATATGGGGTTATAAAAATACTTACGGAATGAACCCAAAACAGGTTCAACACCTATGTTGTAACAACCCGGCTACCTTGTTGCTCTTGTGCTTCTGATAGTCTCCATCTTCTCTCGATAGTGGTTCCGGCCGAAAGGATTTTCAAAGCTACAACTGTGATCAAAACAGGAAAAAAAACCACATTGTTATAAGGGTGACAATAACACTTCCGTAACCGGACAACCATAGGTGTACCTTCATCGCTGCATCAACACATTTTTGTTACTATGATAGCAACATCTCACTATTTTCTACATCTGCTATTCTGGGTCTGATTACATATATTGGGGAGTATACTTGTATACAATACAAACGTAAGAACAACTATATCCATAATTTCTCACTATGGAGGTTGACTATATTGTAGGCACAGTCTTCAATCTATTTATTGAAATGAGATGATTGCAAAATTGATAAACTTAGGAAGTACTCCAAAACAATGTTATGATTTCAAAAGCTGAATCTTTTTAGTCATAAAGATACTGCACTGCCAAAATTCCTCTAAATCTTTATGATCAAAGAAGCCGAAGGGGAAAAAAACCATTTGAACATGATTGAAGAAAATTTCAAAAACTTCAAAGAATAAAAATATTACCAAGGAAAAGCAAAGAAAACTCATTTAGTTTGGCATGATAAAAAGACAAACTTTACAACAGAAGAAATAGAATCAAAAACAAATTATGGTAAGGTGTTGAAGAAGTTGTGGTGGTTTAAAACCTCGGCGTCTTTTGGCTGTGGAAGTTGGAAATATCGTTCTTCATCCTTCACACAGTATCGTGGCCAACTTTGTTATGATGCTAACGAAGGAAATTCTTTAGAAATTTAGGGAAAAACGAAACCCTAACGAAGGAAGATAGAAGGAGTGATGGTCCATGGAGAGAGAGAAATGCAGTGCTCTGTTTCTTCTGATTTTCTTCTTTCGTTGCTTTGCGTTTTGAGTTGATCAAGATGAAAGAAGAGATGAAGGACAAATTTTTGTAGTTCATCAAAAAAAGATTGAAATTTTGTGATAGAAAATGAGAGAAAAAGAAGGAAGAGGAATGTGCGAATGAGAGATGAAGAGAGATTGGATCCACAAAATTAGCATTGTATTTATTACTTGTTTTTGTTTTTTTGAAACAGATACGTGGCAATCAATGTTATTAAAACCGACCCGGTGATCGACCCGAGCAGGTCACTGGGTCATTGGGTAAATCGTCAAACCGAGGGGTCACTAATTGACCCGTATGACCCGATATCAATAAATTTTGTATTAATTTAATTTGAGAATTCAAAAATGTAAGATATATAAGTCAATATTTTTAAATTTAATATAATTTTGAATTAAAAACAAATTTGAAAATCAATAAAATTACTCATATTTAATAACAAATTTGAATTACAAAATATTAGATATCAAATAAATATGATATATAAATGTAATATATCATAAGTAAATATTAGATGTCAAATAAATATGATATATAAATATGTAATATATCATAAGTAATTTGAATTACAAAATTACTCATATTTAATAACAAATTTGAATAAGTATTAAAATACATATAAATAAATATAATTAGTAGGTAATAGGTTTTGCTAGAAAAAAAAAGGGTATATATTGTATAATACGCTTCAGTTACAACAAAACGTGGTTGCTCAAATGGTTAGTGTTGGAAGGTGCGGGTGTGAGAAAGGGGGTTTGATCCCCTGATTCTTTATTTTTGAGATATATTTCGAAATTATTTTTCAATAAAAGCTGAGGTGGATGTCACGTATTTATTTGGAGATGTGTGTGGCTTTTTCTGATAGTAACTAATAAAACTAGCTCTAACCGAATTATAACTACTAACAACTTTTATTAACTACTTAACAAACTAACTAAATATTTCTAATAGTCCCCCGCAAGCTAGAAGTTATTCACAATACTTCTAGCTTGGAATGAACAATACAAAGATACATCAAATCAAAAGAAAATTACATCGAGAGATATTGGAAATACATCGTTAGAAATCAAAGCTACAAGAACAAAATAAAATCGGATCCAAGAACAAAATATGAATTGTTGTGTTGGAAGACCTTTGTAACATTGAGAAAGAGATGAAAAATTCGGTTGTTGAGGATATAACAAATGATGCCCAAAATCAAATTAAGCGCTCCAAACTCCAAGATAATTGCAAGAAGTGACGATAACTTGCTATAATGACAAAGTGCACAAAACAAGGCAATTATCATGCTGGCAATATATGGATGAAATTGTCAACAACAAATGCCCTGGAAAAGAAAATGCACTCAGGAGATGAAACACTTGAAAGGAGTTGTAGGAGGTGATATCACATTCTGAATCTGAATGTAGCAAGATTTCCAAGCGAGGCTATTCAGCAAACAGCTTGAATGCTTCTTGGTAAATAACTTCATGAACACATCACAACAATATGAAGCTGAATCACAAAATTGAACCGATGACAATGATAGAAGCAACACTAACCAAAATGAAAGGTCGCAAGATGATAGAAGAATCACAAATTTTGAAAATTGAATTAAAAAGGAATTTGAACTCCGCTTCAGATCACAATCATCGAAAACCAAGATGAAAGGAGGACAATGAAGGGAAATCGCAAAGCTGAACTGCAAGAATCACAAATCGAGTTGAAAGAAATTTAGAGACTTCAAGAATCGAATTGGAGAAGACAAATTGCAGAGATAGAGACACTCTCAAAGAAGCGAGAGGTAGGAGAAAACGGTCAAGGGAAGATTAACCGAAACCCTAACAGAGACGAATTTGCGAAAATAAAGAGATTGTGAACATGAATTGAAGAGCAAAACCAAAGATCGCAACAGAAATAGGAGGAGTTTCGAACAAGAATTGAAGAACGAAACTGAGATGAAATCGATGTCAAGAACCAGAAAAACAAATGGTCCAAAGACGAAATTGAATAGACGATAAACGAGAAAATGAGGATAAGAAACAAATAAAATGAAGATAAAATTAAGAAATCTCTTTTGATATATACCGCAATGAGCCCCATTGTTTATGAATCACAAAATAGAATAAGAAATTTGCGAAAAGGCGATGGAGGAATCATTGAGGAGAAAGGAATGCGGAAGCTACATATCGCTCTTGATACCATATTAACATTTGAGAGACTTTAAGGAAAATGAATGAAAACAATTTCATTATTGATGAAGAAAAGTTAATTGATTACAATGAGTTTGACCTTATATATAGATCCAACCTCACCTAACTAATCTATAACAAACTAGTAACTAATAAAACTAACTCTAACCGAATTATAATTACTAACAACTTTTATTAACTACTTAACAACCTAACTAAATATTTCTAATAGTATACACGTTGTCTTCCCTTGTGGTTGAATTCACGGGGTAGGGGGGATGAAGGATTCATACATCTCTTTTCAAGGCAAAATAGAAAAGATTCCCTATATGCACCAACAATTTTGTTCTTCCATTGGTCTTAGTCTTACAAAGTCAAAGTCTCAAAGATAATTAATTAAAAACTGAATTTGATTATTTATTTATTTTTGGACAAAAGCTGAAATTGTTTTTATTTGTTCCTACAGAAGTGTTGTCTAGCTACTTGTCTCTGGGTAAAATAAAAGAGAAAATTCATGTGTGATTACTTTTTAAGTGAGAAAATTTTACGTTTAACCTTTTGTGTTATTGGAGGCCTTTTTGCTAGTATATAATAACTAATAATCAATATATTTTGTTTTTTGACGTGAAATTAAGATTTGGGTAGTCCTATTATATATTGAGCCGGCTCTAACACATTTTAAGAACATATAGGTCTATCAAAAAAGAGTTAAGAGATGTATTGACTTAATGGTGTACATCTAAGCTCGAAAGGACAACCACACTTATTTGAAGATCTCGTTCTAGAACAATCAAGGTCTACTCCAACGTGTCTACCACTCATCTCGCAACCCAAACTAATTTTGTTTTTCCTCGCCTTAGCGATAGTTGTATATGATCTAAGAATTATAACTACCACACTGTTAGCTCTCCCAACCTCTCTAGCCAAACGTACGAGATCGTCGTGTATAGCAAAAATCTACAAAATAAACAATTTATCGTTATTATGACAAATAACAACTTATAAATACTCGTTAAAATGTTTAATGGAAGATATGTACCTCTTTAATCTTAAATGCGTCCGACAAATCCATAGTAAAGAGAACCAAACCGTCAACCGCAGTCATATCTGTGTGATTTGAAAATAAATTAAATATAAAACATAAATTTGGAGTTGAAAAATTAGATTCCGAATTTATGTTGCACACATAAATCTGGAGTAATAAAAATTAATTCCGGAACTATTTTTTTTTTATAAGCAAAAAATTATATTAAAGGGGGTGCAAACGGGCACCCCAACCGTTACAAATACAAGGGGCCTCATTAAAACCTCATTGGGGCAAAATCCCATGGGAAAAAGACCCAAGGAGGAAAGAGTACCCTAGGGAGAATGAGGCTAGAGTCCAAATTACACTGAGTTCATACAATTAATAGGATTTTCCCACCAATCAGAAATATTTAAAGATGAATTGCGCCCTTCAATGCTAATGAACCAGTTCCAATATATATTTTTGACATGATTGACAATCACTTGGGAGTTAAAGACTTGATCCCTAAACAGAATATTGTTCCGATGAACCCAAATACACCACGTGACTGCCATCCAGAGCAAATACTTCAACCTCCTGGCCTTCTTGGAATCCAGCAAGAGTCCATGAGCCTTAAAATGTGCGACTCCAACAAGAGAGTCAATAACTGTAATGTTCATCATCCAAGTATGAATAGCAGTCCAGACTGATCGGGAACACCTGCAAAGAAAAAATAAATGGAAAATAGATTCATCCTGCTCAAAATAAAAAGGACAACACGACCCATGAGGGTCCCTAATAATACCCCTTGAAATAAGAGCATCGCGAGTTGGAAGCTTTCCCAGCAACAATCTCCAACCGAAAACCCCAACCTTAGTGGGAATCGAAAACTGCCACATATCATCTAAAGCGCTTTGAATGTCACTATCTGAACCGTACCTAGAATTGATCTGCGGAGACGGATGATCTGCGGAGACGGTCAAGGGACGGATCGTCTGATACTGTAGGCTAAGGAGGACCTGAACGCGCGGGGGGGGTGTACCTGCAAGAACACTCCGACGCCCAAGTCAGCTATATCGAGCTATAGTAATATCTAGTGAATGAATTGCGTACCTGACACCTGGTGACTGGAGGTATTTATAGTGAATAGTCTGGATCGTTGGCGTCGGATAGCCCATTTGCGATGGGGGCCCAAGTATCAGTGGAACTGACCACTTTGTTATTGGGCCGGTTGATTAGCTGTTGGATCTAGCCCATTGAAGCTGGCCCTTCCCTTGCTGGGTTGGATCGTTGCTACTGGATTGGGCCTGACGACTGGCCCAATCCAGAACACTATCCAACCTATCATGATGCATCAGATTCAGCATAAAAGCATAATAGAATTTAACAGGATTAATTTCGGAACTATGTTTCATGCATAAATTTGGTTTGAAAAAAAATAAAATCCTCGAAAGATACATTGGTTTATAAACCAGGCGTAAAGTCGAAAGATGAGTTGGGTTAATTTTTGCTTTTAAAGAAAGAATTTTGAACTCGACACCCCCTTTTATATCTTATTATACCCCACCAAATTTTTTTTATCCCAACTTACCCTATTAATTTTTCAGCCCCAAACGTGAGTAACCTTTTTACTAAATTTCTGGTATTAAAGGTATTAATTTTAAATTTCCAGCACAAACCAAATTAAAAGGGTAATTCAAATGCTTCAAACCAAATTAACTTGTTTGGATAATAAATGTGGAGAATTTTCAAAATGAATAAAATTTATGAGGTATTTTAGTAAAAAAAAGTAAGACTAAATTTAGAGAATTTGAAATACCACCTAAAAGTGAAGAATTTGAAATTTGCTAAAAATGTTTTTTTGAAAAATATTGCTTTTTGCACAATTGTTTTCTTTGATTCAAGGTATATGATTCAAGGTATATTGCGAAATCTTAAAAGCAATAGGGTAAGTTGGGATATATAGTAAAAAGGTTACTCACGTTTTTATCCCAACTTACCCTATTCATCTATGTTAGTTTCATGATTTATTGATTCAAGGTATATTGCGAAATCTTAAGCCCACATTTTTGAGTTATCGTGAAACAATAAATCATGTAACTAACATAGATGAATGATGAATGTGCTTTTTTGAAATATACAACCCATATAATTTGTAGAAAAATATAACTTTAAGAAATCTTTATCAACGTGTACAAACCAGATCTTCTTTATTACGTGCAGCTGTTTTGGATGTTGATATCTCTTGGATGCAACAATGGACTTCTAAACAACCAACACTCTTAGCTCAGTGGTTCAGGCTCCTGCTGGAATGTAGTGGGGGTCGATCCGATTTGCTCCCGAGTTCGATTCCCGCCTACGTCAAATAGGGTGTTGGCCAGCGAAATGATTAAGAGCCCCAAGTAGCGAACGCAGATTAGTCCTTCGTTGACAGCGTTGGGACACTGCGTGGGTCGCCCGCGAGGGTCCGATACCAAACAATGGACTTCTAATCCCGATTGAACATGAGAATAAAGTTCATTTAACTATTAATTAAGCATCACAATGGATTAGTTTGTACACTTTTTTAAAAAATTATTCAAAGATTATTCATTAATTTATTGGCCTTTAATTTGAAGCTGGATGGCCCGCAGCTTGCAATAATGGATACATTCTTCCACCAGCTTGAATGAAGAATCATATTGATGAATCTAATTCAATGGACAAAAGCCCCTACTTTACTCTGCTGAATCATATAGATGAATCTAATTCAATGGAAAATAGTTGTCCTCTTATAACACAATCTGTTTTTGACCAGTACTAATAAGTGCTTTATTTTCGGTGCTGTCCAAAAAAGAAGATAGATTCTGCCTAGTTATTTATGATTTGTTGGTGCCGGCTAGGGTGGGGAAATACAAAATTTCCCCATCAAACAAACACAAATACACTTTTGCACCATTGATTTATTATATATTTATTATGTGGATGAGATTGATTACTTGTTACTTGTTTAAACTTTATGTACCATTTCCATCCTATTTAATATAAAGTCCTCATAGTTCATTGAATTTACTTAAATATATTTTCCTTTTTACTCCATTAGTTTAGTTTATGTAATTTCTTTGACCGAAATATTTGTTTTTTAACACCTTTTTGTTTGTGATTTTTTTTGTTTTTGATGCTTTAATTTTTTTGGACATCTTAGTGGTGGTTTAATTTATTACTTTTTCGGATAAGCCGTGGTTCAATTTGCTATGTTGTTAGCATTTGTAATTTTTTTTCGATAAGCAATGATTTATTCAAAGAAGCAGTAGGAGTACTCAAAACCACAAATACAAAGAAGGGGTCACAAGTTGTTTATACATGAAAGTGCGTTATTCCATTATAAAGACGGAATAAAAGAAGACTTACTACCCACCCCATAAATGAACCAGCATCAAGATAAGAACTGCACCTGGGCCACAATCGAATCAAATTTTGGTTCATCCCACTAAAACAAACACCGTACAGGATAGCCAAAGACACCAACAAGTTGTCAACCAAATAAGATGTTTCACCCTCTTTGTTTTCTTGCCTTTGTAAATTTTTTATTCATGGTATTTCGACAATATATAATAGGGTAAAATATGTTTTTGGTCCCTATAAAATTGGGTCTTTCTAAGTTTAGTCCCTACATTATCGAAATAGGCGTTTTAGTCCTCATCTTATTTTGTTGTTTTCATTATTAGTCCCTGTCGTTAATTATTACTGACAGGGCTGACGAAAATCATGACTGAACACGCCACGTGGACGTTTTAATTAATGTGGCGTCCACGCGGCATGCTGACTCATATTTTTTTATATTTATTTTAGTTTAAATAAATAAATATTTAAATTAAAAATTACAAAACCAAAAAACCCAAAAAAAATTCCTCTCCTCTCTCCTTACAAGTGTTCCTCTCCCCCATTTCTTCAATCTCCAATTGTTCTCTTGCTCTCCCATTTTCATCTTTAATTTCTGCAATTGTTCTCTATTTTTCGTTAGGCGACGCAACAGATTTGGAAACGAAAACAAGGCAGATCATCAGTGTTATACATCATCAGACACAGACCCTGCGTTTCTACTACTGCGTTTTTCATTTTGCGATTATGTTACTGCGTTTTGCATTTTGCAGTTTTGGTGATAGCGATTTTGTTTTCCTATCTATGAGTTTTGCGATTCTGGGTTTGGGTGTTGAAATCTGGGTTAAGCGAAAGAGAAGACACAGACTGTTGCTTGTGAAAAGACACAGTCCTCCATTGATGTTCCAAAGAACACCTTCAATCTCAGATCTCAGATATTCTCTCACGATGCATTTCTCCCTCTCTTCTTTTTCTGAGAGATGATTCGAAAATGTAAAAAGGAGATTTTGGAGACTTTCAGTTTGTTGAAGATGGGGATTTGAGATTAGGTTGTTGAAGAATTTTTTTTTGAGATTTTGGAGACTTTGATTTTGTTGAAGACACATATCAGTGTTGTTGATGGAAGAAATTCACGCGTGTTGTTGTTGATGCTGATGAAGATCAAAAAAGTTAATAGTGCCAACTTTAAACAAACAAAAGCTTTGTGGTTATAAAGTAATAAAGACAATAAAACCGATAAAATTGGCTATAGCGGGTCATTTATGGATTTGTGTTTGATGGGGAAATTTTGCATTTCCCCATGCTAACCGGCACCTGATTTGTTTAACTAGAAAACATGTTTTGTAAGTGTCATAAACATCAAACTATTGTTAATTTTCTCAATGATTGGAAGATAAATTAAGTTAAGGCAAAATTGCACTTTTAGCCCTTTATATTTGGGGTTTGTGTCATTTTGGCCCTTTATGTTTTTTTTCTTCTCATTTTAGCCCTTCATGTTTTGTGTGTGTGTGTCATTTTGGTCCTTGCCGTTAGTTTTTTTTAACGGACGCCACGCTGGCAGTTAACTGCTGACGTGGCGTCCTAATTGTTCAATCTGACGTGTCTTCATTAAATGACATGGTCAATGAGGGACCAAATTGAAACAAATAAAAAACACAGGGGACCAAATTGACACAAACACAAAACATAATCAATCACTCTCAATCTTCTTCCTCTATCTTTATCTTCTTCTCCGGCGAGCCACCACCACCTCCGGCGAGCCACCGCCACCATCTCCGGCGAGTCATCCTAAATCCCCAAATTCTAAATTCTAAATCCCAAAATCCCCAATTTCTCAAAATGCCATTGCCGTCATTCAAAATTATAAATGCCATTGCCGTCATTCAAATTTTCCAAATCGTTGAAAAGGAGAACCCAAAACAAGATCAACGAATTACCTCCGTAACTTTTTAAGTCCACAAAATGAAAAATCTGAGAAGGGAAATACAAGAATAATAGAGACATGTGGTGGCTTTTGTTGTTCATCCTTACGTTCCTTCCTTTTCTTTCCTTCGTTCCTGCTTTCCTTCGCGTCTATGTTCTGTGCGTATTTTTGTTGCTTCGTTTCTTGCTCTGTAGGTGATTTCAGTTGTGGTAATTTCGATTTCGTTTAGTTTCTGGATTCTGCGATTTCGTTTTTAACATTCTTGATTGCGTTCCAAATGGATTTGAAGATCTAAAAAGAGTTTGAGATTAAATTGACATAGGATTTAGGAATTTAGTTTCATTGAAAAATTGGGGATTTGAAACAAATTTAGGGATTTGAAAAATTGGGGATTTTGGGTTTTGAAGAAATTGGGGATTTGAAACCAAATTTGTGGTGGTGGTGGTGGTGGCGGCTCGCCGGAGAAGAAGAAGATGGAGATGGAGGAAGAAGATGGAGAGTGATTGATTATGTTTTGTGTTTGTGTCAATTTGGTCTCCTATGTTTTTTATTTGTTTCAATTTGGTCCTCCATTGATCACGTCATTTAATGAATCCTAGTCAACCCTGACAATTAAGACGCCACGTCAGCAGTTAATTGCCAGCGTGGTGTCCGTTAGAAAAAACTAACGCACACAAAAAATATGAAGGGCTAAAACGAGAAAAAAAACATAAAGAGTCAAAATGACACAAATCCCAAACATAAAGGGTTAAAAGTGCAATTTAACCTTAAGTTAATATGCATTCCCCAACAAAAACAAGACGAGAATTTTGAAGGATAAGAAAGGAGAGGATCCAAACATAGATGGTATTGTCGACTCAAGTAAAGTACATGAATGTCTATTCACTTCGTGACAGAAAGCATATGCAGAGCTAAGGAATTGAAAGAGTATATGAACTTTTTTTGGTGAAAGAGAGGGCCAACAGGCCCAAGAGAAATTAATTCATTGATGGGCTAGCAATGCTACCCAGACCCGCAGAAAACAAATGGACTAAAAAGTCAGGAACAAAATCATAAATGATACACATATCCTTTATCAGATAATTCTGTTTTGCCGGCCTATCAGCAGAGCCATTGAAAGAGTATATGATAAGAATGACTACTGTTGCTATTATTATAGGTTTGTCATTATTGATGTTTTTAAAACTGTGTATCTTCCCGCAACTGTAAAGACTAATCTATCGAATCGAGTAGAACCACAATAGGCAGCAATGCTCTCCCTCAAAAGTTTTTACACTCTGGATTCTCAATGCAGGATTCACTCCCAAAATCTTAGTTAAGCTAGATCAAGAGACTCATTCCGTCTCATTCAAATAGTACTTGGGTATTAATGCTGATTATTATAATGTGAAAATACTTTTTTACTAGATAATAAAAAATTATAGTTGTCAACATACTTTCTTTAATTTTCCATGATAGAATTAAATTATATATCCTATAATTTTTTTAATCATAAATCTATGTACAATTGCATGACAACGAACAGTCCACAACACACACACACACACCATCGTAAATTTATACATTATCAAATTCGTAGCCGGTTTCCCAATTGATTGGTTTATTTTGAATAATAAGATTTGAACTCAATTACTTGCAAATTCTAACATACAATGCGTAACAAAAGCATTACTGATTAAATGCTGTTTCAAATGATACGCATCTAATAATTCTCACATTTATATTGTTTAAAAAATTATAATTCTATTTGTAAGGGCCAGTACAACTAACAAATGTCGAAGTTGTTCGGCCCAGATATCATGTCCCAAATTCGAACATGCACCTCACAGTTTTATGTAATGTGCCACTCAAACTACAGGTAACTAACTAAAAAGTAGTTTCCACATTTAATTTAATAATTAATTTATTTTGAGTAAAGATTTGTGCGCGGCACGAGTCAACATACTAAATATGTCATTTGAAATACTAATTGTCAATAAAATTAATTCTATAAAATTATTCTTCTCTTTCTTTATTTCCACTGTTTTCCTGATTATGTGTGAAATACCAAGTGTAACAATTACGTGGGCGGAGGGAGTATTCTTTGTGTCGCACTTGCCAATCCATCCTAAAATAAGTGTTAGTTTCTATTTTTAATCTTCCTTTATTCCCTCTGCCCTATATATGTTTTGATGTTTCGGTCATAGACACACTAAGAAAACATCAATTAGTAAACATATAGGCTAAAATACAGAATACTCAGCCTTGATAAGATAAATGTATTCTCTAAAATTGATAATCACATTAAATATCAAGGGTATAATTTTACGATCTTCTAAAGTCTTAAAAGTAAAGTAACAATTAAGTGTTTCAAAATTAATTATCATTGATATTCAAAGGTTATAAAGAACTTTATCTTAACACTTACTTTAGATGTTAAGTACTATCTCTTTGGGGAGTCAAGCATATATCTACATATTTACTTCCCAAGAAACAAAAGTATGAATTTGTAATAGAAGATAGAAGACAAGTACAATTCAAACATCTCTATCGAGACAGGGGTACCCCATATAGTGTCCTACATAAAATTGGATTATATTTACATAAACTTTTATATAAAATTAATATTCTGCTTAATACTAATGTTTTATAAATTAAGAATTCTTATGGGACCCTTAATTTTTCATAAAATTCAGAAACAAAATAAAATAAGAATAATATACATAGCTGCGTAAGAAATACGTCTAGAAATTATTCAATGTTGAAAAGTGGACATATATATATATATATATATATATATATATATATATATATATATATATATATATATATATATATATATTTGTTATGGTTAGTCTTTTGACCACATACACCCCTTCTTTCGCATCTATTCACACCACGCAAAAGCCCAATATCAAAGGGCCCAGTCGGAACATCAAGGGTTCAGATCAAACCACCAGATCGGACGGTCCTGATTCATTGGAATCAACCCCACCCCACTCTATAAATACAACATTCATTGCCTCATTAATGGTAAGCATACTCGTATTTATCACTTCATTAAGACTATTCCACTGACTTTAGCATCGGAGTAACTTTGCAGGTACAACACCATCAGGATCGGATACGGTCATTGACTAAGGATATCAACCACTAACTACCTCGGACCACCCTTCAAGGTCGGAAGTACAGTGCAGAACATTGGCGACCACAGTGGGAGGTCTCAGAACCAAGATCTTCTCCCCTCACCTTAATCAATGACGACTCGAAATCTTCGTTCCAAGGCAAACAGCCACACAGTGGGAATCCATCCCGACCCAATCCTGAGACCGGTCATGCCCCATTTGGCCGAACCTCAGGCTACCCCGGATGGATTCGTTCAGAACCTTCCAAACGCCAATCAAGGGCGAGCCCAACATCAAATTCCGGACCTCGTTTTGGTACCCGGAAGCTCCGCAAGGAATCGCGTACCTCCACAAAATCAACTTTCTGTCCCGACCGATGCTGTCCAACAGCTCGTCCTGCTGCTCAATCGACATGAATTGGCAAACCAAGAGAGGAGTTACCGATTTACGGATCTTGAAGCACAGGTGGCGGAGCTCCGAGCTCGGAATATCCCGGATCAGGTCTCGCCCGACCGAGATTCATCCGAAAGAAGAAATCCGGCTCGAAGGCGCCAGCTCTCGCCCAACCGAAATTCCGCCGAAAGAAGAAATCCGGCTCGAATGCGCATAGTCTCGCCCGACCGAGATTCATCCGAAAGAAGAAATCCGGCTCGAAGGCGCCAAGTCTCGCCCGACCGAGATTCATCCGAAAGAAGAAATCCTACTCGAAAGCGCCATCGATCTCCACCCAGAAGGCGACACTACCATCGTTCTCCTCCTCGTAGGCTCGAAAGGAAAGTTTCCCGTTCGCCATGCGTCGATAGGGCAGACACCGACTCTTCACCCGAAGTACGTTCTTCTCTAGCATCCTCTTCTCCTAGGCAACGATCGAGGAGTAGAGAATATTCGCCTAGAAGATACCGCCCTCAAAACCATAGGCACCCGCACCATCGGCACCGATCTCCACCGCAGAATCAAACCGAACGCAAAGGCCCTTTTACGAATAAAATTGATCGATACCCGGTGCCCAGATATCTCGAAAAACCTCCAGAAGGATTGAAGACCTACGACGGAACGGGCGACCCAGACAGACATTTGAGTTACTTCGACACAGTAATGCAGTATCGCAACGTCCCCGTAGAAATGAAATGCCGAATTTTCCCCCTAACATTGGAAAAAATAGCATCAGAATGGTTTGAGACCCTCAAATCAAACACAATCTCCTCGTGGGACCAACTGGCCAAATTATTCTCAGCTAATTTTTCCCATTCCAAAAGCAAGCCAAAAAACAAAAACATCTTGGCGTCCATCATCCAAGAGAGCTCCGAATCTTTAAGACAATATATAGAGAGATTTAATAAGGAAGCAGTTCAAGTTCGGAACCTCGATGATGCCTTCCGAGTTTACTTCATGGGAATGGGGCTGCGTCCCGGAAGCCCGTTCAAAAAACACATCAACACATGGGAGCCAGAGAACCTCCAAGATTTCCTCCAGCTATCCCAATGTTTTATCAACGAAGAAGAAAGCGCGATGGTCGGTAAGAAACCACAACCAATCACCGAATCATCAAAGCCCCCAAATGAAAGAGATCAGAAAAACGACGGCCGAGGCTCCAGGGATCCCCGACCTCGGAACCGTCATCAATTCTACACCGAGCTCAATGTCACTCAAGCTCAAATTCTGGGTGAATGCTGGAACACGGAGTTCAGAGACGAAAAATTCCCAAAACCACTCACCAACAAGCCAGGACAGCGTTCCAACAAATACTGCCGATACCATCGGAGTAACGGTCACGACACCAACCATTGCAACGCCTTGAGAGATGACATTGAGGATATGATTAAAAGGGGAAAACTTGCCGGCTATGTAAACAAACTAGAGCGTCGAGCTGACGAGAAAAAAGAAGAACGGGAACAGGAACCCAGAACAAAGGGAAAGATCAAAGCCGAGTCTGACGACGACGAATTTGATTCAAGGAAATCAAAAGGACGGTCCGTGATGATGATGATCGCAGGAGGTTTCGCCCACGAAGAATCCGGGAAGACAATGAAACGAAAATGGAAAGAGCTACTCAATATAGCGTCCACTTCAATCGCACAAACGCCTTCAAACCGACCTCCGTTGTCTTTTGGAGATGAAGACCTTCTAGATGGAAAACCTAACAAACACATACCACTAGTTATCACGGCGGTAATCGCCAATAAAGAGATTAGAAGGATTTTGGTCAATCAAGGGAGTTCTTCAGACATCATTTTCCTCGACCTCGTGGAAAGAATGGGAATCGATAAAGCAGACATCGCTCCTTACAGAGGATCGGCACTATCAGGATTCAATGGGTCTCGAACTAAACCTCTTGGACACTTGGAACTGATGGTTTCCTACGGTGAGGAACCTTTGTTAAGAATCATCAAAACAAAATTCCTCATCTTACCATGTGAATCGATATACAACTGTATTATTGGAAGACCGACTCTGGGAAGGCTCGGAGCAGTAACCTCCACCACTCACTTAAAAATGAAATTCCACTCTCTGTGCAACAAAGTCATTACCTTAAACTCAGATCTTGAATCCGCCTCGAGATGTTTCTTCCTATGGACAAAAGCAGAAAAAAAGGCCCAAGATAAAGAAGGTTTTTCACCCGAGATAACCAAAGATAAAGAAATTACAGGAAGATCAGCCGAAGTCAACTTAACCGATTTAAATGCAAGATACGACCCTGACAGCTCGGAAAATGAAGATGACAATGAGTTGGCCAGAGAACTCAAAAAGAAAATGAGAAGACCCCAGCCTGATGGAGAATCCATCGAAATACAACTCGGAGACGACCCTACCAGAACGGTAAAGATTGGAGCAGACCTATCCGAAGAAGTAAAAATCGAACTCACTCGTTGCTTAAAAGATCATTCCGATCTTTTTGCTTGGTCGGCGAACGATATGCCCGGAATCCCGCCAGAAGTAGCATGTCACCAGCTCGCCGTTAATCCAGAAGCAAAATGGGTCTCTCAAAGAAGACGGGCTCAGAGTGGAGAGAAGACCATCGCCGCCGCAAAAACTGTCAAAGATTTAATCAAAGCAAACTTTATAACAGAAGTCAAATACACGACTTGGTTATCCAATCCAGTACTAGTTAAAAAGAGCAACGGTAAATGGCGTATGTGCATCGATTATACCGACCTAAACAAAGCCTGTCCGAAAGACGCCTTTCCAGTCCCGAGTATTGATCGCCTCGTCGACAATGCCTCCGGTTTTCGCCTACTTTCTTTCATGGACGCTTACTCTGGTTACAATCAGATCGCCATGTTTTCTCCTGATCAAGAGAAGACTGCTTTTATGACGGACCAAGGTAACTTCGCCTACCGAGTTATGCCCTTCGGTTTAAAAAACGCCGGAGCCACTTATCAAAGAATGATGAACAAAGTTTTTCAAAAACAAATAGGCAAGACCGTTGAAGTCTATCTTGATGACATGATTGCAAAAAGTGAACGGGAAAACGACCACGTAAAAGACCTTCAAGAAATCTTCGCTGAAATCAGGAAAAATAACATGAGACTAAATCCAGAAAAATGCACTTTCGGGGTCCGAGCTGGAAAGTTCCTCGGTTTCTATTTAACAAGGAGGGGAATTGAAGCAAACCCCGACAAATGTCGATCTGGGACTGAGATGCGGACTCCAACTTCCAAAAAAGAGGTCCAAAAACTCAATGGAATGATCGCCGCTTTATCACGATTCCTGTCAAATGCGGCATTCAAATCTCTCCCTTTATTCAAGCTTTTGAAAAAAGAAAAGGAGGACGACGAAGAAAAGTTCAACTGGACAAACGAGCAAGACGAAGCCTTGCAACAACTCAAAAAAGCACTTTCAGAACCACCCATCCTAACTCGCCCATACGAGGGAGAAACTCTGTACTTATACCTATCAATATCGGAGGAAGCTTTGGGCGCCGTTCTTATCCGGGAAACACAAACTGGTCAAAGTCCGATCTACTTTGTAAGCAAAGCACTCCAGGGACCCGAATGCAGATATCAGCAAATAGAAAAAATCGCCCTAGCCTTGGTCGTCGCAGCTCGACGCCTCCGACCATATTTTGTGGCACACCAGATAGTCGTACGCACCAACTATCCAATAAGGCAGATTTTACACCGACCCGACCTTGCCGGAAGAATGATCAAATGGGCGGTAGAGCTCTCCGAGTTTGGAATCAAGTACGAATCCCGTACGACGATGAAGGGCCAAGTTCTAGCAGATTTTGTAGCAGAAATGATTCCTGCTGATCCTATTAACGACATCTGGACTTTACACGTCGATGGATCTTCCAACCCCAAAGGAAGCGGCGCGGGTTTAATGTTGGAAAGCCCGGATAAAGTAATCATTGAAGTCTCCCTTACCTTCGCTTTCCAAACAACTAATAATCAAGCAGAATACGAGGCTTGCATCGCAGGTTTACGATTGGCAATTGACCTACGAGTCTCTCAGGTCAATCTCTACACGGACTCGCTCTTGGTCGTTTCACAAATAAACAATCAATTTGAGACCAAGGATCCAACCCTGCTGAAATACCAACTCCGAATCCGAGAGTTACTCACACAGTTTAGAACAGCCGAAGTAAAGCACATCCCCAGATCCCAGAACCAGAGGGCGGATATCCTATCAAAACTCGCCAGCACCAAGGTCGCCGGTAATCACCGGACGATCATCCAAGAACTACTTAGAAGACCCAGTATCTCCCTTATTCCGACTTATAGTTCCGCAATTTGTTCGATTGAGGAGGACCAAAGTTGGATCACTCCAATTTTGGAATACATCAAGACAGGAATTGAACCTCCAGATTCGGTAGAAGCGAAAATCATCAGGAGAAAAGCCTCCGCCTTCTCAGTCATAGATAATACATTATACAAGAGAAGCCTCTCCTCACCATTATTAAAATGCATTGAAAGGGAACAAGTACATTCCGTCCTAGCTGAAATTCATGAAGGAATATGTGGGCAACATCTTGGCGCCCGTTCCCTAGCTCGAAAAGCCCTACGCACAGGATATTATTGGCAGACCATGGAAGGCGATGCCAAAAACTACGTCAAAAAGTGCAAAAAATGCCAGATCTACGCCAACGTTTACGTCGCCCCAGCATCCGAACTTCGAAATCTATCCTCCACATGGCCCTTGGCCCAATGGGGAATAGATCTCCTAGGTCCATTCTCAACTGCTCCAGGCCAAAACAAATTTCTCATAGTAGCAATTGATTATTTTACCAAATGGATTGAAGCAGAGCCCTTAGCCGCCATAACCGCGAGGAACTGTCTGAAATTTTTCAAAAAGAACATCATGAGCAGATTCGGGATCCTCGAATCGATCATCACTGATAATGGGACTCAGTTCGCCGACAAAGGTTTCAGGAAAGTGATGTCCGACTTCAAAATCAATCATCATTTTACTTCCGTAGAACACCCGCAAACTAACGGTCAAGTAGAAGCAGCCAACAAGATACTCCTTAACGGTTTGAAAAAAAGACTGAACGACGCCAAAGGTAATTGGGTAGAAGAACTCCCATATGTTCTCTCGGCTTACAGAACAACCCCTCAAAGCTCAACGGGAGAAACGCCGTTCCGGCTATCCTATGGCAGCGAGGCGGTCATCCCGGTGGAAATCAGCGAGCTAAGTTGGAGAGTAGCGAATCCCAAAAAACCCGCCGAAAATTACCGAGCTTTGAAAGAAAACCTCGATCTCATCGACGAAGTTCGAGGACGAGCCACACTTCGAGAAGCCATCGTCAAACAAAGCGTTGCAACTCGATACAATGCCAAGGTCATCCCCAGAGATTTCGAAATCGACGACTTAGTCCTTCGGAGAGCCGACATTGGTTTGAAAAATGCTTCGCAAGGAAAATTAGCACCTAATTGGGAAGGACCTTACCGTGTTAAAAGTAAGACCGGTACCGGGGCTTTCAAATTGGAAACACTTTGCAAAAAGGAGATCCCCCGAAGCTGGAACACCACAAAGTTGAAAAGCTATTACATTTAAGGACACGACGGTTTTGCGTGTGCCATTTTTCGTGTAACGGTAGTCCTTACCACTATAAATCTACAAACTCCTTCACTAATACTTCTTGGACCGATCTCATAAGATCTCCATACGTGGCCAAAGCAGTCACAAACCTTAGGGGCGAGTTCAATCCGGGCCGAGTCCTGGTAAACTGCCCAAAAGGTACGAAAGGTCCGTTAAGGATTTCTCCTTAACTCGATCATTGGCCTTAGTAGCCAAGAACCCTAATGGACGAGTTAAATCTGGGCCGAGTCCTGGTAAACTGTCCTTAGGCCCGAACTTACGAGAGTTCTCAACAGGTTTTCTCTAAATCGTTTGAAGAGCTCCTCTCAAACCTTTTTAAAACCTACGAGAATTCTCAACAGGTCCTCTCTAAAAACATTTGAAGAGCTCCTCTCAAACCTTTTTATACCTACGTCCCACACTTATCAATTTTTTCTTATCAAGTTTTTTCTTATCAAGAACTATAAAGTCAAGACTATGAAAATTGGTAATTACGGTGACGAATACAAAATTACTTTCATTACAACCACCTCGGAAACGGCCGAGACCTCAAGTTTTATAAACAAAAACTAAAAACTAAATCAAAACTGGATCTCTTACAAAACTGGATCTGAACATAAATCAGGCAGACCTGGGATGAACCACGGTCTTCACATTAGTATTGATATCGACCTTCACGATCTGGTCTCCCTCGATCTCATGATCCACATTCAGGACGGCTCTGTCAAGACTAAGAGAAGGATAAACAAGAGCAATTTGATCAAGTGCAAGATCGAAACCATCTCCTGCCATTTCCAGAGCAAGATCGGCAGCAGTCCGCGCTTCCTTCTTAGATTTTATCAGCTCAACGCGGGTTTGGGCAAGCTCTTTCTCAAGCACTGCGCATCGATCTTTAGGAGTGGAACTAGTCCCAGCCTTGTTCTCTTCGAATTTTTTCAGCGACGCCATCAGCTCTTGAATCCGATCCTCCAACCTTTTAATTGTATCTTCAGCAATCTCCCTCTCTCCTTCAAGCACTCTAATCCGATCGTTCAGCTGACCGATGCGAACAGTGCTATCCTCGATCTGCGACTTAGCAGAATTATGGGATTTTTCAAGATCATCCACATAAGCCTTCAAAGTCTTCAAGTCGTTAAGAGTGTTACCCAGGACTTTATTCTTTTCTGCCAGTTCTTTCAGAGCATTGAATAACTTGGCCCTCTCACTGGTTACCAACTCTGAAAAACGAATAAAGTCAGTAAGGTAGGTAAAAAAGAACGGCAAACGAACTCCAAAAAGAAACACCTCACCTTCATGACGACGTTCCATCTCCTAACTCTGCAATTTGGTTACATCGGCCAAATGAACAAAGAGCTTTGCGGCCGCACTGACTGGATCGGTAAGGTATTCCTCCATGTTCTTTTCCATAAAACTCGCATCCACGGGAACAGGAGTTGCTTTCTTAGAAGATCTATGCCCTTTGGAAGACTTAGAATCTGTTGGAATCATCACCTTCTTCTTCTTCACCTGCTTTGAAGAGGCTCCCTCATTCGCCGGTTTTCTCTTCCGATGCTGAAGATCTTCCCCAGGATTCTCCTGCAGCTGTTCCTCGTGGACGGTCCTGATTGGGGAAACGTGAACGGCACCGCTTAGATCGGGAATATTTTCTGGAACTTCTGGGTTTGCATGATCACCTTCCTCGACCCCCAGGTTCTCCAACGCCATCCTTCTCAATTGAGCAATCCTACTTCCTGCCATCGTATCTGAAAACAAAGAAAAAATTGGACGAATTAGTCAAAATCATTAACAATTATCTGCCAAAAGATAAATTGACAGATCAAAATACGACCCTACCTAGAACCCCCATAACCTTTCTTCTGGTAGCACATTTAACCAGACGATCGACAGGAATGCCTCGGTATTTATGCTTGGTATAGGGCACTTGAGATGAAATAAACAACAAAATATCTCTGGTCAGGATATCAGCACGGCAAAGATGAGATTCGCCGACATGATAGGATCTAGGAGATCGGTTATAATGACCAAGTCCCCATCCTATGGGAAACTTAGTGGACACCAAAGTTTGCCCATCCGAATCAAATCTCCCCACATGGTCAATTGCCTCACTGTTCACCGGTTCCACGAAATAAAAAAGCTCATTCCACCCCCCCTTCAGCGAATCTGAATAAGCCCGAAAAATCTTGGCACCTTTCAGAGACCGAAGGCTCACATGCTCCCAAGCGTTTCCTTCCTCGCCTCTTTCACTATTCCTATTTACCTCAAACAAATGAAAAAACAGATCGGCGGACACTGGACGATCAAGTTCGAGGCATATCAATTCAAAGGCTCGAAGAAACGCCCAACCATTGGGATGAAGTTGCGAAGGTGCCAATTCCAATCTCGCCAAAACAGTCTGTTGAAGATTAGTAAACGGTGGACGGATATGCATATCCGATACCAATACATCATACATGACAAATTTCAAGGATCCTGGCCAGGTCGCTGCATGCTCATCGGATCTCATACCCTCGACGTTCCAAAGTCGGCCCCGAATGGATAACTTATCTACAAAAGTGCTCATATCTTCCCCTGCTTCGTACAGAGACCTTGTTTCAGTAACAGAAGAAGCGACCCAATTAAGAATGCGAGGAACATTCACGTCATAAGGCATAGGAAGATCGACTCGCCCCGGACCAGTGCTAGAATAACCATCAGTCAAAGCAGATGTACGATCATCAGCCTCGGCAGCCACGTCAACGGCAACTTCCTGAGTATGCGAAGACCCTTGCTCATCATCGGAACGCATCGATTCAGAAGACGTCGTCTCCACCACGACGACATCGGTCTCGGTGTTTTTTACACCAACGACAACCACATCCTCAGAAGACTGCTCCCCATCATCAGAAGTATGACGACCAACCTCAGGATCGTCCTCCACTTGTTCGCTGGTCGGGGCTGAATCAGGGTGATCTTGAACTTCGGGAATAACCGGGACAGTGTCGGAACGACGACCATCGACATTCTCTCCACTAGAGGCCATCACGCTCGCAAGTTGCGGGGGTTGCTGGGAAATCTGCCTACGAGTTTTTTTGGTAACCGCCAGTTTTAAAACCTGCAGGAATGGGGGCATGGGAAAGTCAGGAGTAACGACCTAACGGGTCCGTACTGATCTTAAAACCGACCTGACAACCCCCACCCTGTGGCAACTAAAGAAATGGGGGCAAATCTGACTATTCAAAGAAAAAACAATAGAGAGATTGAGAAAAGAACTAACCTCGCACAAACAAAGCTCTCGCTGATAATCTTCTGCGAAAGCCGAGCACTTGAACCCACTGGAATGGTGAAACTCTAGCCGCTATCCTCCTGATCGACGAACTTAATCTTGGATATGAAGATCGGTATGCAGAGCAAATTGGCAATCAGGAATAAATCAGGGGACCTAACCCCTATTTATAGTGGGCCTCGCAGAACTGGATTGGGCCTAAATCGAATCGACCCATCCCATCAAAGGCTTTCAACACACGCATACGCCTACCAAAGCGTCACCATCATTAGCCGCCATTGGGAAACGCGCTCTGACAAGCGCAATAAATGCAAAGGCACCAATTCGAAAATTCGAAATTATTATAACGGTCAAAATTCACTTCATCACTATCAGACCATACTCGACATCGGTAAGAAAAAACGCTTCGTGTCTCATCAAACATCGAACAGATAAGATCGCCTCCCCATCTCGTTGCAACGTCTGAAAAATCACAGCTCGTTCGGAGATCATGAAAAGTCATCATAATCTCGTCAAGTCAAGATCGCCTCTAAGACGACCAGACTTGGGGGGCAACTGTTATGGTTAGTCTTTTGACCACATACACCCCTTCTTTCGCATCTATTCACACCACGCAAAAGCCCAATATCAAAGGGCCCAGTCCGAACATCAAGGGTTCAGATCAAACCACCAGATCGGACGGTCCTGATTCATTGGAATCAACCCCACCCCACTCTATAAATACAACATTCATTGCCTCATTAATGGTAAGCATACTCGTATTTATCACTTCATTAAGACTATTCCACTGACTTTAGCATCGGAGTAACTTTGCAGGTACAACACCATCAGGATCGGATACGGTCATTGACTAAGGATATCAACCACTAACTACCTCGGACCACCCTTCAAGGTCGGAAGTACAGTGCAGAACAATATTCAATAATTAGCTTTCACTGTTAAAATCAGGGAACATATGTATATCAATATATATAGGTTTAAATATATGTTTGGCCCCTGCAAATATGACCATAATCCATTTAGGCCCCTGTAAAAAAAAAACTTTAAAATAGCCCTTGCAAATGTTAAACGTTTACACTTAAGCCCCTCTGTTAACTTTCCGTTAAAAAAAAGGTTACGTGGCAAACGGAGGTGACGTCATCACACCTTGTCACCACTGCCACGTCAGCAACCATTAAATGGCTGCCACGTGGCACACTGTTGTTATGTATGGGGCAAACTGTTGTTACTAAAAAAATGACAAACAGGAGAATCGAACCTGTGACCTCAACTTGATAAACACAACCAATACCACTAAACCACCACAAGACTTGTGTTAGAAAAGCCAACACGCGGTATATATTACATAAATTCCAATTATTAAACGAATCTGTTAATCCCAATTCGTCATCATCAATTCTTCGTTCATCATCATCCTGTCTCATCAATTTTCACCTTCGATTTCATCCGTTTCTTGAAATCCCTAATGATTTCATCAAATTTCTTTAAATCCCTAACGATTTCAGAACACAGATCTTGCTTCCATTTCATCCCTTTCTTTTGAATCTGGAATATTAAATGGAATTTGGAATATGATGCAGATCTGTTTCGTTTTATGAAGTTTTTAGACGATCCAGAAAATGAAATCAAATTTTCAGAAAACGAAGTTGAATTTGCAAAATAGAAGTTCGAAATTGCAAATAGAAAACATTAATCTTGAACGAAATCGATTTATCAATTTAAACGAAATCTTGAACGAACCTTAGTTCAGATCTGTTTAAACAAAATCGAAATCTGCTGTTTTAAAATGAGGAGACATGAAGCTTTGATGATGATGATGAAGAGAGTACTGTTCTTCGGAGTTTCAGCTTTTTTTAAAAAAAAACTATGTTCTGAAATAATATAAATATAAAAGAACTGGAAAGATAACACAAGAGAAGGAAGGGTTCAGTGGTAATTCTGGTTTTCTTTGACAAAGAGGTGATGGGTTCAACTCCCATTGATGCCATTTTCAAAATTTATTTTGAGTCTAACAACACTACCACGTGGCAGCCATCTATTGGTTGCTGACGTGGCAGTGGTGACAAGGTGTGATGACGTCACCTCCGTTTGCCACGTAACCTTTTTTTAACGGAAAGTTAACAGAGGGGCTTAAGTGTAAACGTTTAACATTTGCAAGGGCTATTTTAAAGTTTTTTTTTTTACAGGGACCTAAATGGATTATGGTCATATTTGCAGGGGCCAAACATATATTTAAACCATATATATATATATATATATATATATATATATATATATATATATATATATATATATATATATATATATGGTCTCAATTGCATGCTTCAAAGATTTGCAGAATATATATCACGTGCAATTTGCAACTGGACCTGACAGTGGACTCAATCGAAGTCGGTATAGTCGGTGAGTGAGGTCTCTCCACTTTTTCCTGTTGTACTATTGAACACTTTGCATATATCCTGTGTTTTGTTTTGTTTTTGCATGGTTCATGAAATTAATGTAGTCAAATAAATTGGGTTTAGAACATTAGAATCTTTCTTTGATGTCACTTTAGTGTTCCTCTCTCCCTACAGATTATCGACCAATTTGGGATTCTGATTTGTGTCACTTTCTAAAGTTTACATTTATTGGCGGATGTAGTCAAGAAACACAAGCAAGCCAAGCCAACCTTTGAAAACAAGAAAAGTGTTTTGGAAATTGAAATCTTGTTGTGTGCCTTGTTCGTCTACATGTCACACATGTTTCTTAAGGATTTCATTGTCAATTTGTCGATACAAGCATCTCTTTGGATCTCTCGAAATATCTCTTATCTAATCCAGTATTAATGTGTGTGAGTGTGTTAATAATTCTTGGTTTAATCGTAGATGATCAACTTATATCTTTCTTCCTTTGCCATTTTGGTGATTTGCTTATTCAATGATATTATGATGATTTTCAGCCTTAATTTGGTAATTATTTTGTTGTTAATTTCTACTTAATGATGGTTAAGTATTTTGCATTAGCCGGTGTATTTCCGGCATTTTGTTTTAGCCGGTGTAACTTTAGGCATTTCATATTTTGTTGATTTGTTCGTAAGGCCTAACACAACTGGCAAACCGAAGTTATTATCCAGATCCAAACATTACATATTCTTTTTAACAATGTATCTTAGACGTTTTTTATTTAATTTTTCAAGTTGGAATTGAAAATGTAGTAGACACCATATATCCACCTTGTATGGGGACCTTAGGAATATAAATGTTAGTTACGAATTAGTTACACCGGACAAAACCCCAAATTCATGTCCCTCATAAAATCACAGTACAACTTTCTATCCACCCCAAAAATTACAAAAATACTATTTCTATTTCATATTTAATAACTTTTTTTCCTCATATGTCTCTTCTCTATCCTCTAGTCTCTATCTCATTTTTCTTTCTCTATCTTCTCATATCATTACCTCTCTCTCCCTCTCCCCCCTCTCCGGCCTCTCTCTTTTATCTCATTCTTATCTAATGGTTTTTATGGGGGAGTAGATAGCCAATATATGAGGGTGGAGATAGATTCTCCCGTTAACATTTATTGTAACTTTCATAATTCTCCTTAAGTTGTGATTTCCCATTCACATTTGAATATCCTATAGGGTGTTTGAAATAGTGTCCAAACACACATGTGTTTTTGCTTGAAGCTATAACTTGGAGAGCTTCAAATGTGACGAGCTTTCAATCCTTACCCATAGCCATAGTGATTCCAGATAGGCAACTAATAAATATAGAGCAAAAAGATCTTCACCTAGAATTACTATCTAAGCAGGTAAGCACAAAGACTTTTTATTTGCGTTCACACTTCAAATCCTGTTTTTCTGTTAAACAAAAACAAGTTGTGATAAAAAGGTAAAAGAAAGAAGTTAAGTAGGTGAAGAAGCACATACATCAACATTCTCGTCCTATGAATACTTAAGTACTTCCGAAAGATTCCGCATCTTTTAACTCCTAGTGCTGGGAGGCGGAATTTGTGGACCAACTCTCGCGCCTTCTTTTTCATCCCATCTTTTCATTGGTTTAGAAACGTGACACGTGTAATCACGAAGCCTTGTTGCTATAAATATAATTCATAATTTATTATATATATACCCCTTAGAATAGACATTCGTTGAAACACACCATATAATATAACTATATAGTAGACTGCAAGAGTGTAAGACGGTGTTAAATAAGATCATAGGAGGACACAGGGCGAAGAAACAGAAAAAAAAGCATTAGCAGAGATTCATGATGAAGATGTTTTCTAGGTTTAAGTTTCTGTCTAGAGCAGTTCACGAGGAACATGTTGGGGAGAGAAACAAGTATCCTATTAGTAATATAACAGAAGGAAGTTTGTGTACTAGTACATCTCTAACAGTTTGGAGAAAATCTCTTTTAGTTAGTTGTAAAGGTTTCACGGTGATTGATTCATATGGAAATCTTGTGTATCGTGTTGACAATTATATCCTTCACCCTGATGAACTCATTCTTATGGATGCTTCTGGAAACTCTGTCCTCACCATGCGTCGCCACAGTGTAAGTGTCTTCAATTCTTCATCTTTCTTTTTAATTATATTTTGTTGAATTATATAAATGATACATAAATTTTGTTGCTATGGTTTGATTGCAGAAGCTTGGATTGGTAGATAGCTGGTTTGTTTATGAAGGAGAGATGGGGAATCAACGTAAGTTGGGTAGGCAAAAAGAGAATCCAGTTTTTTATGTAAAGAAGAATGTGAATATTTTAAACGGCAATTCCAAGGTTCAGGCGTGTGTGTACCGCGTAGGTTTGGATTCAGATAAACGGCATTTGGCGTTTACAGTTGAAGGTTCCTATGCAAATAGGACGTGTAAAGTGTTGGATGAGTGTAAAGGAATTGCAGCTGAAATCAAGAAAAAGGAGGCTAATAGCAAAGACGCGTCTTTTGGATTAGACATTTTTCAGTTAATTATTTATCCTGGGTTTGATCCTGCCTTTGCCATGGCACTCGTTCTACTACTGGATCGAATGTTTTCATAATCACACTTCATATCATAGACAAATACATTCCCAGATTCTGTATTAATCAAATTGGGAGAGAGGGGATAAATAAGAAAACCCAATTGAAATAGACTATTTGATCTCTCAGAGATATTAGAATTAATTAATTGATAACTCTGACTGACTGTATCCTCGCTGTAAACAACGCCTTGATTAAAATAATGAAAACTGTTTATAATACAGTAAGCAACGCATGAATACCACAAGCATTCCAGAGACAGAGAGTATATCTTGCAATTTGCACGAAGAAGGAATTTCATCGCTGTATACCACTTTTCTGTAAGCTGGCAATACACATTGGGTACTGCTGTAAATCACAGCTGTAACTAGCCTCCAACCCAGCACAGCACTAGCAATTACTGTTGCGCACAGTTCATAAAACACACAAGGGAGAGAACTTTGTCTCGAAATTGCCTCATGCTCCTCATTAAGCACTGAATTATGCTGTATTTTCTACACCTGTGTTTAATGTTTTACAACATTTGAATCATGTTTGTCCTTGAACATGAACACACTACAACAAATTCATTGCAGGCTTACAGCCACAGCATTAATAAATAAATATATACAAAGCAGCCTTTCACTATCCTAAACATTTGCTAATCATACAACAGCTGCCAGCTGCTGATCTGTCTAAACCCAAATAATTATTGATTAAACTGGCTTGTCCCTTCCCCTTTTCCAATCCATCAACACTAATTTTCCAACTTGATGCTGACCATCATACGACTTCTCCGAATCCCTTGCAGGTGGGGGCATCATACAATGTTGCTTTACGATGCTCGCATTTGCACGCTTGTTTTCTACAATTGTGTCCCTAATTAGTTTACTGGGTAAAGATCTACCTGATTTTGAAGTAGGCCACGCACAGGGTCCTTTCTTAACATTATTGGATTGTCCACCATTCTTATTCTCGGCTGTGGAAAGCCTTGGTTTCTTCGATGGCATTGTCTGTTCCATATTTCTGGCCACCTTGTCAGATCCAGATCCAACCACAGAAATTAACGTTGAAGGTATTTCTTCAAGTTTCTCGTTTGATTTTAAATAGCAAGCTTTCATGGCCTTATGTGAAGTTTTCCTTTGCCATCTAAAAATTCCATCTGAGCTCTGCCTAAGTGAGTGAGTTGAAATGTGACAGAGAGTTTCTGCAGCAGCTAATACTTCTGGACAACGCTCATCTGTCAGAAAAAAGAAATATTAAGGCAGAGGTCTTACTGCGATAGCAACTCCAGTAAACTATTTAGGTAAAAAGTAAAAACCTGTACAGAAATATTCAAACAAGTGGCCACTGGCCACTTGCAGAAGGTGTGATTTACTCAATAACATACCATTTTCTTTAGGATCAACTTGGCCTCCAAATTCTGCATTTTCAAGATAGAGATCTGTCAGATGACTCCAAGATGGAGCAAGTGAAGGGAGAGAGGAGAGGGGAGAGGGGAGAAGGGAGCAACGTTATTAATAACTTGAAAGAAAATAGGCGGATGCCTTCTACCCCATGTTTCTTTAGTAAAGGAGTAATAGCTCAGATAGCCTAAGAATTTTTTTTACCTGGATTAACCTGAGAAGCTTTAGAACATGCTGCAGAAGAGGAAGAACCCAGCTGATGAAAGGGAAGACTAGCAAACAAAGATGGCAACATAATTTTCTCTGAATTTCCAGATGAAGGAACAAGGCTCTGATCATAACTGAACGAATCAAAGTTTGTGAACGAACTGCGATCAATATCTGAAGCGCTGGCAATGATACCTATCCCTGCCCATTTACCTTGGCACGTGCTTCTATTTGTTGATAGCTTAACTGTGTCAGAATTAGTTCTACAATGGCCACCAAAAGCATGTGACCACGGGAAGGCTGGCAAGCTTGGTCGACGTGGTACCTGCTTGCCTGAACGTAGCTCATTACTATTCTTTGTGGTAATGGCAGGCTTGGTGGTGACATCAATCAGCAAAGACTCCAAATCTCGGAATGGATGTAGTACGATTCGTTCCAAGACATCCTTGGGTTGACATAATGGAAAGTCAAGCGGACTAGCTGTACTTTCTGTTTCACTAGAAGGATCCTGGATGTCAAGCGCTAGTAAGTACATAACCACATAACCATATACAGATCAACCATCAGTAAAAGTAAATTAGAATAGATCTGAAAAAACAAGCATAAGCAGTGTGTTCTTTCTAGCGACAAAAAAAGTCAAATATAATGGTGCGCGGCCTTTATGTAACATATACAAAGCATTCCTTAAATTCAAATTTTACTTTATCACACCAGAAACTGAATGCTTACTATATGATGAAACCTTAAATACCAACCTTTTGACATGAAGACATATCTGTTGTGCGAGACTGCTCTTTATCGCCATTACCAACACTTTCTACTGCACAAACTGAACTAAATGGGCAGGCAGACATTTTCTTGTTGTAGTAGTCCATCTCAGCCGTATTTTGAGAATCAACAGGTTTTGGGAATTGAAGGATCGAGCAAGCCTTTCTAACTGAATTCAAAAAACTTCCATTGTTATTTGATGCTTTCTTCCCTTTATCTTTGCTTATGATGGGGCACTCAAAAGTTCCTTTAAGGAGCTCATCTAACGGGGGCTCAGCCATAAGCTTTGTAACATCATGAAAATCATGTTTCAGACCATATAAACCTACAAAAGTTCCCAAAAATTCATTGAAATTAATTTAAGCTCCACTCAGTACTTCCAGCTAATCATCATTCATCATTAAAAAGTATCAAACAAGCAAATAAACAGATAGACAACATCAGCTTTAAACTCTAAAGTATCAATTAAATAAAGATTACATTTGTTCCTAAGAATTGTAGATCAACGATGGGCTAACAGATCAGATTACAATTTTGTTTGCTGATGTATGGCTGCATGTGGATTAGAGACTAACTATCAGGTATTATAGTTAAGTGGTACAAAATCACATTTTCAAAGCCAATATTTTTTTCTAGTTTCTAGAAAATAAAAGTTAATTCACTGTTATAAAAAGTTGGCTCGAATAAATATTGTAAGTTATAATCAAACAGAAATAAATGACATTCTAAAGTTTAAAAAGAACAAAGACCTTGTTAAAGCAATATATGCATGCTTGGTAACTTTTAAGCTGGATAAGAACGTGATAAAAATGGACATGTTCCAAGCTTGAGCATCATTATACAACCGCGGTATTAAAAACACAGCCTCAATTGCGTTTTGAAGTATGGACCATCGTATTTTTTCAATAAGAATACCAAATGTACATCTGTACACGCAAAAGTCAATTAGACAACTTCAGATGGGATTCCTCACACATTTACAAAAGGGGTTGCCCACACATTACATGGAATGACCTAATTTGTCAGATAACTTGAATAATTAATGCTACAAACTCATAAATCAGATATAAAACATTCAAGCACAATATGTAAGATGCAATTTAAATGAATACGTGAAGAAAAACGACCTAATAATTACATTACATCACATACCAAAAAAGTTGTTCCCTCCACTAGCAGAATTGAAGATTGAGGTACCCAATTTCATAGAGGAAGACTCAAACTTAGCCTTTGCAGAAGGCACTTTAAAGCTCCTCTTATCGCCGCGCTTGCTATTGCTACTCTTTTGCTTTGGTAACTGACTTTTCTCTGTACGAAAAGAAAATCAAGGGAAAGCAAGTTCAGAGCATATAGACAGAAAGTCACTCGTAGCTTGTTTGGGGGAAAATAATACCTAGAGAACTACACTTCAGATTATGTGACCCAAGCTTGTCGGATATATCCTTTGAATTCTCAGTTCCATTATGGTTTGTAGAATCTTCTGATTGGGACATCCGTGGCCTTTTTGAACTTGAACTATTACTCCTGTTAGATTTTGCTGATTTTTGCTGTAATTGTACACCTTCTAGTCTGGAAGTAATCAGAGGACAACTTTTGTCATTACCACTGAGCATGTTTTTCGACAACTCTTCGCCCTTGATATGGGGCAGCTGACTAGAACTGTTACAGAATGGAGTCTTCACAAATTCATTACAGGAGGGAAACGCGGCGGAAGTTTTCATACTTACAACATCTGGCACAATAAAATTTACTGGTGAAGATCATGCAATAATGAAAGACGATGAGTACATCGAAAGTTGCTCAGAAGTAACGGATATTCGAGAGAGAGAGAGAGAGAGAGGGAGAGAGCATATACACCTATGTTTTATGTCGGACACCGACGCCGACATTTCAATTATTTCCGTTTTTCAAATTAAAACTAGTGCCCACGTGTCAGTGTCGTGTCCGTGCTTCATATAAATATATATCCACCACCAACAAACAACACTTAACAGAGTTCTCACAGCTCCTAACAGTTAAATAACATACAATCCATCCATACATAGCATATTATAAACTTCAATAAGTTCCTAGTTACCGATCCAATAACTTCCATTAACTGTCAAAATAACAAATATATTTCTCCTTTTTCAACATCAAGCTCAGTCTTTAGTTATATCTAATTGATGGATACTGGCAAAGGGGGGAAAAACTACCACTGCCTCAATTACACGTTCATAGGTTCATTTTAAGTTATGAAAAAGACAAGTTTGGTCTACCGTTGTTAAATTGAAAAAACGTGTCTACGAATTTCGCTAGGGCAAACATAAGTTTTCAACGGAAATCCAATTAAGTACGAAATCAAGAACATCCAGTCAAAGAAACTGCAGAATAATACATAGATTATATAAAAATGGAAAACACAATCATGAAGCCGATTTTATCGCCTTCAATTTATATAATTTCAGGAAACAAAAAAAAATTAAATTATATCGTACCGGCGAAGGGCGTCCTCAATCAAACAACGAAATAGCTCAAAACCACAAAAGATTTATCTAATTATACAAAAACAAAGTTATATAATTACACTAGCAATTAACGGGTGAAGAGAAAAAGAGTAACGGTTAAAAAGATGAATTGAAACAATAACATACATGAATTATAAGAAAAAAAAATAGAAAAAAGAAAATCAGTGACAAACCATTTTGGATTAGAGAGGAAGAGTTGCAGCAGTCAACTGAATTTGAGTGGTTAGGTATACGAAAAGATTCCGATCCCATGAAATTGAGTGAAGATGCGACGTCAAGAGGGAAAGTCAATTCAAGAGAATCCATGGAAGAGAAAACCTAAAGCCATTTTTCTTCAATTCTTGGAGTTGATAAGATTTGAGAAAAGGAGTGTTTGGTAGAGAGGAGAAGCATGTTGCGGCTGTTGGGGTGTTTTAGGGCAAGTTAGTAGATTGAAAGATAGCTATATATAGTTTTCGGGAAATGGTCTCGTGTCTTCTCATATAGTCCGTCGGTCCTGGAATATTCCGGTGAGGAAAAACCCACATTATTAGTTACTATTACACCCCCCTCCCTTTTTTTCATTTAGGGGTTACTAGTACTTTAGTTTAGCTCTTTGACGTGGCATTATCCATTTTGCTGATCCGTAAATTATTCCTAACGCACTTTACTCGTTTTTCTGAAGAAAAAATATACAAGTTAATTTTCATTACAAAATTAAACATATTACATTGTGTGTATATCGGAATCTAATCTAATCGGTGTGCAGATGGCTTAGCTTCTTCTTTGGCCGCTCGGACTTTTTTCCGAGGATCTATCTTGTGTATTAGACCTTATATTTGTTTACTTTCCTTAGTTGTAGCTCATTGTAGTGGAGTTTCTATTCCGCACATTTTTTTGTTTAGTTTTTTCCATCTGGGTTTCAATCCTCCGTAAAGTTTGTTTACATTGTCCTTCGATGAAATAGACACAAAATTTCTGATATTTATCCTTTTTTGACGATGACTTGTATTTTGGTGAGTTTAAAATTTTAAAAATCGTGTACCGAGAATCTAATCAGTGTGCGAAACGTTTAGCTTCTTTAGTTGCTAGTGCTTTTTCTAAAGATATTGTATACTTGACCTTCTATTAGTTTACTTTCCTTAGTTGTAGCAAATTGTAGTGGAATTTCTAATTTACGCATTGTTTCTGCTTAGTTTTTTTCCATCTGAGCTTCAACTATGTAAAGTTTTTTTACATTGTCATTATGTCAAAAATAGACACAAAGCCTATTGATATTTATCCCTTTTTTTACAATGACTTGTATTCTAGTGATTTTAAAATTCTAAAAATCAGGCGTACCATAAATTTTTATTGTTTTATGTTAATTATTGGGAAATACTTTCTCCGTCAAAAAATATTAAAATATTTGTTTTCATTGATAATTGATATATAATACATAAAATAAAAAAATTAATCAATATGTTCTGAAAAATTAATCAATATGTTGCCTAATTAAAACATTGTATTCAGATATTGAGATGCAAGCTAGACTCTGTAATGAGCTATTTTACTTAAACATTTTTGTCACGTTTATTATATTATTATGGTGGAAAGAAAGACTTGTCTTTTTGCCATTATTGAAACATTGTTTTCACATCTCTTTGTGGAATTGTGAATAGATGTATATAACATGAATTAAATATACAATAACATACATGAATTAAATATACAATTTATTTTTAAAATATAATTTCAGCTCACTAAAATTAAATATACAATTATTTTTTAAGAATAACATGAATTTGAGTTCTTAATCGAGTCTTTGTTATTAAATAAATATAATTTTTTTACAAATTAAAAATTATTGTGGATTTAGGCTCAAGTTGTTGGGCGAGTCTATTGTTGGAGTTGGTGAGTCTCGTGGCCCAGAACACATTGAGATTGAGAATATATAAGCAAACATAATATTCTTGACAAAAAAAAAAACAAACATAAGATTTCGATTTTCTGCTATGTAACCAAAACTAATTTATTACAAATTTTCGAGGATTTAAAACTTGAATGTAAAAAGAAGGAAAATCAGACCAAATAAGTTCCTGGAGGCATAATGTTGAAATTAACAGAAGTACAAATTTAAGATATAAATATAATAAAATTATGAAAAAGAAAAATTGATGGAAGAATTATGAAAATTTTGAGCGTGCAATAATTTGTTCCACAGATTCAATATCTCTTGAAGCCAATTAGCGTTTTCTAAAACTTTTTGAAAATGATCGAATGGGTAGTATCATCTGCCGGACGTGTCAGTACCAAAATCACACGTTGTGAAGCACATATGACCAATTGACCATTAATTGGTCAAATTTGTTTTTAACAAAAAGACACTAGTCAAACTGTAGTAATTTAAAAAAAAAAACTAATCAAACTTTAAAAGTGTGTTGGATTAGGAGAGAAAGAGGAAAGAGAGAGAGAGAGAGGGGAGAAACAAAGTAGATTAGGATGGTTGTTTGTTTGAGGTGAAAGAGGAAAGAGAGAAATATGGAAGAGAGTTGTGTCTCTTGGTTTTGAAATGACAAAAACACCCCTATGTGTTTGATTTAATTTTCTAATTTAGTTGAGGGCAAGATGGTAAAAGACAAATTTAGAAAAATTAAATTTGTCTTCAAACACATAAATTTGTCTTTTAACCACTAAACTAATCTTTCCCTCCTCTCTCTTTCCTATTTCTCTCATTAACCAAACATGCCAAAATCACTATTTCTTCTGTTACTCTCTCCTCCCTTACTCTCACTTCCCCTCATTCACCTCAAACAAACACAGCCTAATAGTCTCTTATAGTGTTGGATACAAAAACTCAAATATTTTGTTAAGGTTTTACATAAAATTTCAAGTATGGGTGCTGTCATTTTTTTTTTTATGTATGATCTTAGACAAAATTTAATTAGTCTAAATATTCCTCCGTGAAAATCAAGACAAATTTATATTAAAATTTTATCAAAATTTGAATTTTTTTAAAATAGTAAAGAGAAAAAAATGAAGGATACATGTAGATGAAATTAAAGTAGATATATTGTGAAAAATAAAGAAATTAGAGAGTTAGAGGAAAAAATATGAGAAGGGAATGAAAAAGTGTGGGAGAGAGTGAAAAAGTGGAAAAGTTTGAAAGAGTGTGCGAGAGAGAGTGATAAAGTAAAAAATATTAATTTGCTGCGTTTTCCTATTGGACATGTTTGTCTCTATGATTTTCGGCTTGATATTATTTAGAGTTTTGCATAGGAGTGTGATTTACGGTACTAAACATATGTTTAGTATTAGTTACTAAATGGGTAGAATGGTAATTTACCTAAAAATTAACAAAAACTCGTGCTCCGTAAAACCGACAAACTGTAACACCACTAACCACAACTATATGTATTTGTGGTTAGTGACCACTAACCACCGTTATGCATGTTTGTGGTTAGTGGCTACTAACCACAGTTATGCATGTTTGTGGTTAGTGGCCACTAACCATTGAGGTACTAATTTGTGGTTATTGTCACTTACCACAAATGTACATAACATTGGTTAGGATTATAATTTGCTCTTAATCATGATGTGCATAATTTATTTAAGCTACTAATGAAGAAATTGAATTTATAATGTACTATTCTAATGAAAACATTGAGATTTATGGTATTAACCACTGTTGCACTATTCTGTGGTTAGTGGCCACTAACCACCACTATGCATATATGTGGTTAGTGGCCACTAACCACCACAGTGTATATCTGTGGTTAGTGGCCACACTGTTCAGGATTATAATATTTATATTATATATAAATATATATGTGGTAGTTGTAGGCGGAGCTCCGGCGACCGGTGCGGTGGTCGGCGGCGGAGCTCCGGCGGCCGGCGGCGGTCACGGTGGCTCTCCGGCGGCCGGCGGCGATGGTGGTGGTGCTATTTATTTTAATATATATTATATCCATCAACACCCTTATTTTTTTAAAAAAAATACAACACATTTATTTTTAAAATGACAACAACACCCTTATTCATTATCAACCATTAGATTAAATTGGATTAATAAAAAAATGATCTAATGGCTAAAATCAATTTAGTAAGAAAAACTAAAGAAAATGTTTAGTATTGTAAACTAGAGCCTTTGCATAGTGGCCACGTTCGTTGACCATCACATTCATTTCCTGTTTGTCCCAGTAAAGTAGCTCAGTTGGCGAGCTAAGGGACATGAATGAGTTGCAAAATTGCAAGAAGGATGTCCAGGGTTCACATCCCGGAAACTAACATCCCCCACCCTCACTAACATTTGCTTATAAAAAAAATCACATTGATTTCCTTTTACCCCAACATTTATGCAATTAAATGGACACCCAATGAATTGCACCCCCTTTTTTTTCGTTTTCTATTTCTTAAAAAAAGCAACTTCTTTTACAAAAACCTATAAAAAATAAATAAATATTTTCTCTTCAAATAGGGGATTAAATCGGTCGTACGATCGGGTTAGTCAGCTTTTTACGACGATGAATGGGCCGTATCGCTCGGGTTTTAAAATCCCTATTTAAGAATAAATAATTTCTAAATTAAAAAATACAAACACATCTCTTTTATTTCAAAAAGCAATTTTTCAAAGAAATAGGGGATTAAGTCGGTCGTACGATCAGATTAATCAATGTTCTAGGACGAATGAGTTGTACAGCTCAAAAGTCCTAAAACCCCTAAATTAAAAAACACAAACCAACAAACTTTTTTCTACCCGAGAACTACGTAGCTTTGATTTCTCTCAATCGCACCCAGAGATACGTAGGAGTGGGATCCACTCTTGTCAAACACAAAAAATAAATATTTTTATTAAGTTTTTTATTCAAAAAAGGATAAAATAAACATTCTTTTTATACAACTAATTAGGAGGTAACATTCCTTAGGAAGAATGTCGTGGGGTGCTAATACTATAATCGACTCCCGAACGGTCTCAATGACCCTTATCCATCTCAAAGAGATTTACTAATGTTTGCCCTTATAATTAAACATTGGTGGCGGTTTCATTTAAAACTTCGAAGATAGAAACCGACTAGCCTAACCAAATTTCTATGTTGAAGTTTAGCCACTAAAAGCACTCCATTCTTATTTGTTTTCCTTCGACTTTTCTTACCAAACACCCTTGGGTGGAATCGTTCTCCTTTTCCTTGTTGGAATAAGCCGTGTCCAATTGAATGATATATAGATGGGGTATTCACGATTTTTTTATTAGGTGGTTCAGAATTTCATCTTCTCCTATAACCATTTATAGACATTGTTGTGGAAATCGTAACATTTTCCCCTTATTATGTTGCCAGCAAAGTTTACATTGGAGTCTGTCTTTCTGAAACTGAAATTTGCTACTTAATTAGTGACAAATTGTCATTCATTAATAAATAGAGATTGGATTATAAATCTGTTGGGATTAGAAATTAATGTTTGATTAGTCCATTAGGAATTATTTGCTTTCTTACATACTAGAATAATTGACCCGTGCTCGCACGGGTGTACATCATCTTTTAAAAAGATTATCAATATTATTAGGTCTAAATTGACAATCTTATGAATATTTATATGAGATCCTACATAACTACTATATTTGCACGCTTTTTTTTATTTATCAAAACACACATTATTTTTTTGAAAAATATGTAATGCGAAACATTTTGGGAACCTAAGGGCTTTAGCCCTCAATCCCATGATGCTTAGAAGGAAATGGATGAAAAGGCGCTTGTATTATGTTAGACTTCTGGACATGATATAGCTTTATATAATGGTTGTGTTCTTATCTCACTTTTTCTCGATAGAAAAAAAAAAACATAAACTAATTACTAATTAATGATCAAATACATTCTAAATATAACAAACAATATATGTAGTATCAAACATCACAAAACAATTATATTTCAATTGGTTTAATTATTAAAAGTTTGACAAAAAAAACAATTCAAAAAACTAATTAATCTTTGCTTAAGTATTTTTCTCTATACATTATTACTTATTTATAAAAATATGCCATTTATGTATAAATTTATATTCACCTCTAAAGTGATAGTGAAAAAAAAACAATGATTGTTATGGATATTTTGGCAAAAATATATGTGATGCGCAGATGTTTATTAGAATTTGTTTTTCAAAAAGCAATAAAAATGCGTTTTTCTACATTTTGCCCAACTAAAGGGAATATAATTTCAAAATATAAGTGGATAATAGTACAAAAAAAATATTAATATTTTGGTACTTGGAGAAAGAACCAAAAAAATAGGGGATATGAAACTATTGTTTCAAATAAAACATCTCCAACTGCCACGAATGATGATAAAATAATCATCACTTACATTACCATTTGAAACTTTTAATGACGAAACTCATCTATTCTAATCAAAGTGTCTATGTCATTTACAACTGAGTCAACAATTGAGAGCATGAGGAACTTCATGGGTATCTCATGGATTTTGTTGATATTCTCTGCAACATTCAACTGCTTGACATAGACTATCATAGTTCATGAAACGGCAAAAGACTGGAAAGTGGGAACAAACGTTAACAACCAATTAATCAGGCAACATAAAAAAGTACTCAATATAAATAATTTTAAAATTGAAAATAACCAATCATTAACATGCAAACACCAAAATTGAACTCAGCACATTTTAGAAAGTAGTAATTTTCACCAACATGATTGTCAAATATTTATTAATATTAATATGTATAATCTAGTATAAGAATTAAATGATAGGATTAGAAAAACATAGAGGCTTGGTTAATTCATACAGGAAGGAGAAAATGTAGTTGTAAAACCTTATTACCAAAATGAGTTAGCAATCCAAATACAAACGGAGCTAGGAGTTTACTATCAAATATTTTTCTCCTATTAGATTAGCGACTACATAATTTCTGATTCAGAATCAAATTACCTAAAAGTAGATGATATGAACATGGAATAGCAATAAAATATATTCAAGAAACAAAATTGTTTAGTGATGAAGCCTCTTGCAAAGAAGACTACAAAGTACGCATGAAGTAGTTAAACTGAAATTTGTGATTGGAAAGAAGAGAAATTAGCATAAACTCCTTTAAAAAAAACTTGGGAAATGGGTGCTTTTGAGTATCAAAAAGAGACAAATAATTGGCCCATATGAAACCAATAATGCTGGAGTAAAAATATGAAAACATACTTTTGGTACAATTTCATAAGTACAAACATAACACAAGATACAATTTCAGGACACAATATAAATCTCATCTAACCAATATATATATATCGCATGGCTTACAACTACACCAATATTACTAACAACTAACAGGGGACATGATAGTTGTTTAATGGGGGAAAATGCGGTTTAACTTTCAAGTTTCAACTATCCAATTAAGGCAACTATAGCTTTATTCAGTAAAAAAGAAAGATAGACAGTGAGAGGGCATAATGGTGCATTTTACTCAAGAGACATGATTTAATAATAGGCATGACAAACACACGATCACTTATTCTCAATAGCATTCTAAATAACATCCTTTTTATGAGACCTAAAATACTAAAAATCAGAGTAACTCTTAAAAACAGTTGCAACTTGCAAGGATTGAAAAATATTAGATGAGCCCTTTTTTCAAAGCAAACAAAATTGTTACGAATTCCTCTCAACTAAATTGAAAACTCAAAGTGGGTCACTACGAAAAGAATGTAGTGGAAACACGAGTGAACGTGAGAGGCTTTATCTTATGATCAAAGAATATAGTGTCCATGTTGAATAGAGGAGTAAAACAATTGTAAGTTCATCAATAATAAAGCCACTCAAAATAGAAGCCCCCGACTCTACAAATCTCATTGTTGCAAAAACATCAAACATATCTCATCTTTGAAACAAAAAGCCATAACCTTGTATCAAAAAGAGGTGACAAAGAGTTTAATCCAAACGTACAAAAATATAAAGCATAGAAAGTGAGGCGTAGGATTAAAGACATAAGCCAAAATTAATATTGAAGAAATTAATTTGTAGAGAGTATTTTAGAACATGGTGTGATCATCAAAGTCCCGTGAGTATGCCTCTGCAAATTTCCATTGTGATATGACCTATAATTGTCAGCAGTGATAAAATAACGTCGTGGGTTCATCCCATGAAGTGATAAAAGGGAATTAGATACATAGCAGAGAAGAAGAGGAAAAATAAATAATCGAACCTAAAAAGGGTCATGAGATATCACCGAATAACATTGAAAGAAAAACCTTTTCAGATTTCTAATATAGGTGTAGAAGGAGCGTGGAAGATTGTATCGGAGCGGCCATGTCAACCCATGGTTTACAATGGAGATGAAAAGCGAGAGGGATCAAATGAGCGCTAATTAAAAATCCTAACCCCAAATATTATGTTTGTTTGAACAATGTGAGAGAGAGAACCAATTGGGGAATTAGTCAAAAAGTTAGTTAGAAATGGTTAAATTGGGGTATCAGGAAATAACATCGTTTGCTATCAAAAACAGGAAATAAAAGTGTTTCCGAAAAAAAAGTTGATATCTTTCCGTTAAATCAAAGTTCGTACTGGACATGAATTGATGTCTATGAAATTCCTTATATTTGCCTTTTTGCTATCCTATAGTTAGGAATATATCTATTGTATTATTTTATCATTTCAAAACTTATTTTTGTAAAAGTTTAAATAACTAATTCTAAACATATTATTTATATAGTAGTTACAAAGTAACACGCCGGATTAAAGTTACTGTTTATAATTTATCATATTTATTAAAAAATCTATTATTTTTATAATTTAAAAATGTCTATATTTGATTTAATTTATTATTTATTGTGCTAAACAATTCACGAACCTATTTTTTATAAATATCTGATTTCTTTGTTATTTGTAATTTATGATAGTTTATATTTTCTAAGAATTCAATTTTTATATCAATTTTATATCAATTTAATTTCCTATCATATAGTAATTTCATTCAATTTTTCACTATCTCTTTAATTGCAAAATATTACATTTTTTATTTTCTTGAGTTGTTTATGTAGTATGAGAACATATATTTATTATTCTATCAAACATTTCTTATAGAGACATTTTTTTTATTGTGTTGGTAAGAAATATTTATTACTCATGAATAGAATTAATTAAAAAGAAGTATTTATTACCAAATTACTGAAAAGACGACACGTAGAGATGAATTTATTGAGATTCATTCTCAATTGTTATATATATAGATTTTGGTGTCTTATTACTCTTTAATTACTCTTACTTGCTGATTGCTCTTATGTGTATTTTAGCTCTCCCGTGTTTGAGATTTGGTTTTGCAAATTGTCTTTTATGGCTTTGCCGGATTTTTGTTTGGGAAATCAAATTTTGATTTAGTCATTATGTGTCATTTAACTATTTTATTTTGTTTCCCAATTTTGGTTGTTCATGTAGGCCATGTCTATGTCAACCTATATCTTTTAGCTAGTCAAAGGAATTTGGATGTTGATTTACAGCAAATCTCCAAACCTAACCATTTGCATATATATATATATATATATATATATATATATATATATATATATATGTCTTCCCTACATTTCATCTTTACTAAATATTACGTTATTTTGAAGTTGTAATTACTATACAGATTGTTAGGAAGGCAGAAAAGCACAAGTATGGATATAAATAACTCGACGATAAAATAAATACTTATTTTGCATACGTATTCGTTAATTTGCTACTTCGGTTTAGTTTATGTTCTAAATGACTATCACTACTAACGTGTTTTGCTTTGAGCTTATATATATGTTTTGTGAAATTTGGAACCTGGGCCTTGCTATTTTCAAGGAAAACATCTTATTGTTCACCAATATTATTGATCTCCGTACTAATTATTGGCGATAGCATGCAGTCCCTTGAAGATGGTTCTACCCATACTGTTTTGGACAACAACCATATACTCATCATATGAAAAAGAGATCAGGTGTCATGGTGAACAAATCTTTATTTTCTTTAGTCTGTCACGCCTATATTCATAGAAATTTAATAATAAAAAATATACGGTTCTTATATACGCAGAGAAATCTATCCAACCCTGTGCATCACACGGGTCATAGGGCTAGTACTACATAGTATGGGTCTACCCTCACATAATATTTATAAGGCCTTATAAATATTACTACAAATTCCGTCAAAAAATATTACTTTTTTTTGACAAAATAAAAGGCCTAATAAAAAATATTACTATATAAATTACTAAAAAACATTATGTATATGTATAACAGTATCAAAAAGGCCTTATAACTGTATGATTTATAGTGCCTTAATTTTAAGAATAAGTGGTTGATCTCACTAAAACGACGAGTAATAATAACTGCATTTAAACAAGGAAACAAAAAATATGAAATAAAACTTAAACCAATATGAAAATCACTTATTTACATAAAAAGAGACAAAAAAACGATTCAAGATTGAGAGAGACGACTCGGATTTGGATCCTCTCATTCCCACTCACCCTACATCTCCTTCCATCATCTCTATCACTCTCTTAAATTCACTCTCTCTCATAATTATTTATAATTTTTTAATAATATTCTCTCTCCTATCACCCTCATATTTTGTGATGGAGAGGAAGGAGGGAAGAAGATGATCCAAACACAGACGATTCAAGTTAGTGAAGTTTTCCCATTTTTTACTATTAATGATTAATATTATACAACTTATGAATTTACTTTGTTAAGAAATTAACATGTTGACTAATCATTAGCTCGTTTTCTTCTAAAAAATTCATAACATGTTGACTAATTTCTTAACAATCAGAGTAAAATAAAATGAATATGGTATAGCCTTAAGCCATATGCCGACTTTTAACATTAATTTTTGTAACCATCTTCTTCTCACGTAATTCTCCAAAATATTGAAGCTAATATTCTTGCTCAATAGTTTGACAGCTACAATGTTTCAGCAACTAGACCAATTGTTCCACTCCTCATTAGATAATATAATTTATATTCCTCCTTCATATGTAACTCGACTTATATTTTCTATCGCATCCTTGTTTTTCAATTTTGATTTCTCTTTCAGATCATTTACGTCAAGTTTGTCCAATATTTCTCTCCAAAAAGTTTCAAGACTCTTTGTAAAAATGCCTAGTATAACATTTTACGTTGAATGGATCGTCGTCTTACTTCCCTTGAAAATATCTTCTCCCTTGATGCTCAGCGTTGTGCTAGCCCTAACAAAGCTCATTATTTCCGTTTACCTATTCACTACATCTCAATTCTCACACGTGCACACTAGTTTAATTATTAGAAAAAGTGTAACCTAACATATTGCTAAAAAGAGTGCTATCAAGACACTCATTCAAATCTTATCGACATAATATCATGATGATGGTAAGGTCGGATGTGACCAAAAAACGTGATCATGGAAGCACTTTTTTTGGATAAGTTATTCACGGAAGCACTTGAAATAAAGCAAGAGGAGAGGAGAGGAGATGGGAAACTCTCAGGCAACCAAACCATTGCACGTGCGAGGGTGGGGGTCCTACTCCCTAGGCCCTTAAATTTTCAGATAGGGTTTCAAGATACAGGATCAGGAATACATATATAGGAAGTAAGCAAAGTAAGATATATTTTTTATTTTATAGATATGATAGTTATTATTTATTTTATTTTATTCTTTATGCATTTTTTCCACATAACATAAAAAAAGAAAATGTTTTCGTCTTTGTCGCCAACTTAGCTAGGGTTCCCCGTGCCCCTTCTCTTCTTCCAAACCAAAAGGGCGCAAGGCTACAAAAATACAACAACGAACTTTGTTTCCTCTATACACTTCATTTGTCATTTGCGTTTAACGAGCGGGAAACGGCGGCCATAGCAATACTCGCTAGTCGTTTTTTCCCCCTCTCTCCCTCTCCCTCTCCCTCCGTTTCGCGTTTTGGATTACTCTCTCCCTCTTCGTTATCTGAAAGCCGAAGCGAAAATCGTACCGTTATCTCTCTCTGTTACTGAGAATCGGATCCTCTATTTCTGCGGCTAGTTTTTGAATTTCTTCTCGAGATGGACGAGAACGTGCTTGACGATATTATTCGGAGGCTTGTGTCGGCGAAGAACGGTAGAACCACGAAGCAGGTGCATCTCACGGAAGCCGAAATCCGTCAACTCTGTGCTTCCTCTAAGGAGATCTTTCTTAGCCAACCTAATCTTCTCGAGCTCGAAGCTCCTATCAAGATTTGTGGTAAATTTCTTATTCGTTATGATTCTAATTAGTTATAACCGTGTTTCTTTGTGCCGCTGATAATTTCTGCATGGTTGAACTTCGATATGCAATGCTCTGTATCGATTGTGAATTTTTATGTGAAAATTATGTAATTGCTTGAATGGAAAATGGGAAGTAAAGTCTCATGCTGTTCTGTTTATTGATCATGCTTAGGTTTTGTTATATCTCTTTTGAAACTTCTTTGGCACCGTGAGTTGAGTTCACTCTGGTCATGCTTAGGTTTTGTTATATCTATTTTGAAACTTCTTTGGTACCATGAGTTGAATTCACTCTGGTAATGCTGTTCAACCTTTGATTGGTTTTATTCGGATGATTAAGGAGAAAGGTGGGGCTTCAGAGGTGCGAGAGAGCAGAGGGGATTGTGATCATGATACCACTCGTTCTGAGATAGTCAACTACTTGAGCTGAATTACTAACTCTGTGTGTATCTGGAATTGTGTGGCTGAGAGTTTATACAAATGTATAAACTATTAAACTGTTTGTATGTGTTATTGGAGAGACTTGATGGCTTCTACCAACTCGAATAAGCATAATAGCAGATTACTAGTTGCACAAGACAATTTCAAATAAATTTTTGTTTAATTATCCGTGCGATTGAGAAACCAGAAGGCACTGATGCTGGTTGGCAAAAGGGGTCAATGCTTTTTGGTGTTTTAGGCAAGATCCCCTTCTGTCCAGAACACGTGGCTGGCCTTACAGTGTTTTTCTTGTTCAGGCCAGCCCCTTGCCCTGGCGAGGTGACATTTGTGTGGTATTCAGTTTAAATGGTAAATAATTGTAAAAACCTTAAAACTTGTTTTGTCCAACTTGGTAGCTCATGAATTATAACTTTTAGGGTTGCAGTGGCAGCTGCCACATTTATTCTGTCTGTAGAATTTGGTGCCTTCGTGGTTTGATTTTTCGGAAGTCCCAAACTATGCTGCCAAAAAGCTTGTCTGTTTAAGCTTTTTCCCAAAATGTAGTTTGGGAGTTCCAAATGCTACTTTAGAGCCTATTTTCAAATTATTATCATGCTTTCTCACTAATTTTTTTCTTTTGTGGGTTGACTTTAAATCATAGTCAATAGCGTTGGAGTGGCGGCTGCCCACTATTGTCCTTCCATAGCATTGTGGAAGGAAGGTGCGGCCATAGCGTTTGCAATAGCGATGGAGCAGCACACACGAGGGGGAGGAGTCTAAACGCCCCCCAACACCCGTAAAAAAGGATGTTGTTGATGACAGTGGCGGATGTTGAAAAAAATTGGGGGGTGCTACATTAGTAACAAATATATACAATAGTTTAACCATATATTTTAAATTGTTTTATTTAGTTTAGTGGTAAATTTTAAGTATGGCAACATTATTGCCCGCGGTTCAAATCCTGCTAGGAGCAGTTTTTTGTTTTAATTTTGAAAGAAATATACAAAATGACTGCAAAAACAAGAAATGTCAGCCGCAGGAATCGAACCGGGGTTTTGAACTTCAATGACTACACGCCCGACCGCCCGATCACTGCGCCGTAGAAGATCTTTGGTGATTATTGTTCGTTTAATAATATATAATCTAATTTTGTGTATAAAATATAAGTCCATATATAGTAAATTTTTAAAAAATTGGGGGTACCATGGCATCCTTCCGCTACCAAGAAAATCCGCCACTGGTTGATGAGTGATAAGGCTGTTTTGGGGATTCTAGGCTTAAACGTGTTTGTTTCTTTGTTTGTTGTTGCTATCTACTTTTTATGTTTTTTTTAAGTATTGTGACATTTTTTTTTGACGGGTATTATGACATTTATTATTATTATTATTATTATTATTATTATATTTTGAAAAATATAACATTTAATTATTAATTATGAATAGTTATATATATAGACACACACACATACAAAGCAATACTTTTTATACACACACACATACCAAAATAGCAGCCGCCTGGCTCTCCGCTCTCCCGGGGATTCTAGCTCCGTTCCACTTTTTGGGGTTGACAACTATGCTTTAAATATGAATGTTATGTGCGGCACCTTGAGTAGTTGGTTTAGAGAAAATCAAGTTAAAATTGCTAAGAAATTCACTAATTTGATTGCCTTACTTCAGTATGTTGTGTGTTTTCCCTTTAGGTCTTCTTTTCATCTCTATAAGTGTTAAATAATGGATGACTTATGTTTTACACAATTCATTTGCAGGAGATGTCCATGGTCAGTTTTCAGATCTTTTAAGGTTGTTTGAATATGGGGGATACCCACCAGAAGCAAATTATTTATTTCTTGGAGATTATGTTGATCGTGGTAAGCAGAGCATAGAGACAATATGCTTACTCCTTGCATACAAAATCAAATACAAGGAGAACTTCTTTCTTCTCAGGGGAAACCATGAATGTGCCTCCATCAATCGTATATATGGTTTTTACGATGAGTGCAAGAGGAGGTTTAATGTTCGCCTCTGGAAGACATTTACTGATTGCTTTAATTGTTTACCTGTTGCTGCTCTAATAGACGAGAAGATCCTTTGCATGCATGGTGGATTATCGCCCGAACTTACAAACTTAGATCAGATAAGGAATATTGCTCGTCCTATTGATGTGCCAGATCATGGTCTTCTCTGTGACCTTCTATGGGCTGATCCTGATAAAGATCTTGAGGGATGGGGAGAAAATGATCGCGGTGTTTCATTCACATTTGGGGCTGATAAAGTTGCCGAGTTTCTTGAACAACATGATCTTGATCTAATATGTAGAGCTCACCAGGTAATGAAACCTATTGTTTGGTTGATTCCTAATGATTCGAGTTTCTTCTTATTTGCCAATCCATGGCTATAGATACTATCTTTTGTATGTACCGGTGTTGGGCATACACACCCAGTTTACAGTTTACTAATTATTACTCAAATTGTTGAATAAAAAATAATCACATACTTGAGTAGACTTATATAATGGTGACTGAGACTGAGAGACTGAGACTGAAAAGAAAGAGACGGAGACTGGATGAGTATGTGGCAGAATTGAGTTTCAAATGTTCACCACACTCCACAAGTCCACACATATTAATTACTATTGTAAATTCTGGAGAATTTAGTTCGTGTAATGCACACAACCGAATATGTTTTTTTTTGAGGTCTTTCTCTTTCCTTTCTGATCACTAACTTTGACAGCTTTTAATTATTGGGTCATTTCTATATATGTTTAATTGATGATCCTATGTTTAACTTCCTACTCTTACGGATGTATTACTGTTTTGTAGTATGCCTGTCTAGCAATATTCTGATGTATTAGGCTTTTGCTTGGCTCACAGGTCTTAATTATTTTTAAATAATCAGTGAATTTGATATGATGTTTTCCTTTTAAAGTTTTGGGTGTTGTATTTCAGGTTGTAGAAGATGGATATGAATTTTTTGCCAAACGTCAGCTGGTGACTATATTCTCTGCGCCAAATTACTGTGGTGAATTTGATAATGCTGGTGCTATGATGAGCGTGGATGACTCTTTGACATGCTCTTTCCAGATACTTAAGTCTTCTGAAAAGAAAGGGAAACTTGGAATTGGATTTGGCAATAACACATCGAGGCCAGGAACACCACCTCATAAGGTAAAAAAGATAGCAATTATTGTTACACATGCACTTGTTCGCTAAAACACATGCATCTCTATGTATCCATATGGGTTTAGAAAAATATTACGAGGCAGATCCTATGAGTACCAAGTCAATGCCTAAAGACAATATTAAAGCCCATTTTTGGTGTTCCACTTAATGATAAGTGTCCAAAAGAGATTCAAACCTCTAGTGGCTTTAACCATAGACACAACTCCCTATAGGAACTGCTATTTATTAGAAGAAAATAGGGAAAATTCCCTTGATTTGAGGGTCTTCAAATGCCTAAAAGCCCCAAGTCTCTCAAAATAACAAGTTAGCTTTACATCCTTTCTCTATCTATATACTATCTAGTTTAGCTTCCTAATTAATTGGCTAACTAACAACAGTGGTTACTTATCAATACCCCCCCAAAGATTCACCTTGTCCTTTACTTTTTTCCTTCTTAGAATTCGACCAGGGTCCCATGATGTAAATTACTGAATGACCCACATTGCTGAAACATCCACTGTTTGTCTGTTTGAAATCTGCTAGTTGAAAAACTCATCATTCGTTTCCTAAAGGCTTTCCTCACAGCTTTTGGGTTGGGCCTAGAAGGCTATGTCTGACATTCCTTTCTTACCCTTGATACCTGCGTTGCTGTTGTGTTGGTGGAAGGTCATCCCATATGCACGGAATCCAATGTCACCTCCCTTCAATGACTTATATTCTTTCCCAATCAGATTGGTGCTTGGTTGTTTTGGTGGTGGTGGACTGGTGGTGGGTTGACCGACTGTCTGAAAACTCAGGCTTCATGGAATATCTGCTAATAGTAAGGTGGAGAGCTGTAAAAGTTGCCACAAACCATGCAATGGCAGAGAAGAGATGAAAGTGTGAAATTAAATTAGGTCGCACAACAGTAGAGCAAAAGGGGTAGGAGCATGTGGCTGCCATTGAACTTGATTTTTAGAAAGTCAGACTCAGGCGAACCTGCCACCACCAAAACCACTGGGTGCAAACTTGACCTGCAAGCAAAATGGGTTATCTGACAGGGATGGGATATTGAATATTGATAAGTGATGCGAACAATACTGATGAAGGGCAGCAAGGTAAAGTCACCCAGGTGTATGAGAGAGGGAGGTGGAAACCAATCAAATGGGGACCACAGAATTAAGTAGTAGTGGAGGGAATAAGAATGGTCTTCTTAATAATTAAGTAGTAGTGGGGGAATAAGAATGGTCTGTCTGTTTAATAATTAAATAGTAGTGGGGAAATATGAATGTTCAAAGTTGAAGAGTAGTAGAGAGATCAGGGTAGAGAATAAATAGAGTTGGAGAGTAGTAGAGAAGGTAGGCTTGTATTGGGATTGGAATTGGGCTTGGGCTTGGGACTTGGCAACTCCCATTTTACTGTTTCTTTCATTTCTATTTCAGTTTCCTTGCAATCATTCTTATCAACTCTGGGAGATCCTGATATACCCACCCGGTATTTAAACACCCACGCAGAATTATTTCTGTTTTACTTATTCTGTTTTGGGGTTCTCATCAATAAGTAATCACTATAAATAGTTAGTAACTTAGTTGAAGAATTAAACCTGAATTTATACAAATAGAGAAAGGGATTAGAGGAAGTGTAGTTTCTTGTTTTGAGAGAGTCGGGTCTTGCAACATTTTGGGGGGGGGGGGGGGGGTTGGTGACCTTCCAAACTCTGCAGTACTCTAGTTCTGTAATAAAAATGAAGTTTTCCCTATTTTTTTAATACAATACTGGTTCGTTACACTCTCCTACTTTGAAAGGTGAGGGCAGAAACCTATAGTTGAGACCTGCTTTAGGGGCATGAGACACGAGAGAGAAATTACTGTTTTTTGGGGCAACTTTTGCAATGTTTGTTTACACTTTCACATGGTCAGTTTCTGGTGTTTGTCAGTGTTCAAGTTCACCGGTGTTGTTTACCATTGCCGATTTTCTTTATTTTTCTGCTTGGGATAGAGAAACTAATTGAGAAAGTTGAAGGGAGAAAAGTCGCCTTTTTTTACAAAGGTTTACTCCAATTTTTAGTGCCTCATTTGTTCTTTTGGTAAAATTACTTTAAGTTGTAGTAAATTTGTCTTTTGAAAACTTCACTTGCTGCCTTCTTTTAATTGAATCACATATCATATGTATTTTCTGGAATTTGATGAGTTGTGGCCCATTTTGTTCCAGGGTGGGAAGGTTTAATTAACATTCCCGAGTTATGTACTTTAAGGTCAGTGAGCTGGATGTAGGCTTTCTTTCTCCATATTAGCTTAAAGCTTCATTGTTCTGCTGCCCAGCATGATTCACAAGATATAATTGCATTTTGGCTGCCTTCCTTGGCAACGAAAACTAAAGATAGATTGGCAAGGGACAAGACACTTTATTGTACGACTCCGATTGACCCCTTTCCCTTTGTTTCTTTTCTTCTAGTTTTTTTTTCCTCTTATTAATGTACAATGGAAATTCAATCTCCATAAGGGGAAATCCTGAATATCTGGTGTTGCGAAAATTTAGCCATATAATTCAATCAACTTTTTATTGAGTGTGACACAGCCTATAACGAGGGGGGACATGACACTTCTTGATGCTCGCCTCGATACTCCATTTTCTCATCTCAATATAATATTGGAACTGGTATAATCACTAGCATAGTGAATTGCACTCAGTTTTGTATCAGGTTAATATAGAGTAGTTTACCACTTTCTTGTGGTCTTACCGACCTATGATTTGAAATGTTATTATTATTCGCGAGTGATGGGTTCATTGAGACAATTATAGGACACACTGTCACTACGACACTACATTTTTTGCTGTGATTTTAATTCTTTAGCGCCTGTTTGTTATTCTTTGCATGCTCAGTAAACAAAGTTAACTCTTTGAATCAAGAGTTTGTTGTTATGCATGGTTAGTGTAAAGCTTTTTCGTACTTTCACCAAGAATTGTTAATTAGTGTAACAAAATTATAAGAAATCAGATTTTTGTATCTACTTAGATGAAATGACAAATAAATACTATGCACACACATACTACAACTGCTCACATCCAAGTTTGATCTTGGGAGCCGACGTCTCTATGTCGTTGAAATTGTTAAGCAACCAACAATGAGGGACATAAGAAACCGGATTTAGATCTACGAATTGTGCGACTAAGCTATATATGTTGTGTTATTCATTGAAGGTTTGGGTAGACAACGGCAAGCAACACCGATTTTTATGGTTCTAAAATAATTGATTGAATTGCTTTTTGTTATAAAAGAAGTTTACGTGAGTTGGGTAATGTAGGGAGAAAGCCTCAAAACTCAAATAATACGTAGAAAATCACTTATAAAGACATCTAGATATTATTCACCAACGAAGCTTTTATATGTGTAGTGGAATTTAAAACCCAAGTCTTTGCTGTATGAGTTGTATACGTATCAACTTAACCAAAATTCTTGACATTCTTTTTTGTCTAAGGGAAAGGAGTCAGTCCTGAATAAATCGGAGTTCACCGGAGGTAAGTAAAGTCTGACTCTGATTTGTTCCTTTGTCGAAGATCAAACATGGGTACTAGCCGAGTTCGCGCCTTTAGATAGAGTGCATTAACCACTTGCACCCAAACTTAGAGTTAATTCTTGACATATTTGATTGTAAATAAAGTTTGTCCAAAAACAAGAGAAAACAAGATCATCTGACAAGGGAACCGTAATTTTAATAGCAAATTGGTGTTCCATGTAAGATTTTGTTGGATGGTTTTATACAAAGTGGCTTGGTTGCGAGATACTCTCATAGTGTCGCAACATAGCTCAATTAGAATGGACCAAGTAGGATTTTCTCAAGTGAGAGAGTTCAGTAGTCAACTTGGTTTGGAGCAGTCTCAAATAAGGGAGCTCCATTCCAGAACTCAGTTATAAAATCTAGGTTTAAATAGCTTTTACCCCTTGCAAATATCACAAGAATCCATATACCCCCTGCAAAAAAAAAAGTTTTAAAATGAACCTTGCAAAATACAAAGCGTTTCTAGTTAGGTCTCTGCTCTTAGTTTTCCTTAAAAACGTTAACTTAAATTGAGCTAGATGTCTACCTTGGCATAACACATGGCTCATTAGGGCTTATACCATCATCATCAACATCATTCATTCATCTGAAACTCTTATTCTCACTGAAACTCGCCAATAATTATGTTGGTGAATGAGGCGAATTTCAGTGAGAATAAGAGTTTCAGATGAGTGAATGATGTTGATGATGATGGTCTAAGCTGTAATGAGCCATGTGTTATGCCAAGGTAGACATCCAACTCAGTTTAAGTTAACGTTTTTAAGAAAAACTAAAAGCAGAGACTTAATTAGAAACGTTTTGTATTTTGTAAGGTTCATTTAAAAACTTTTTTTTTGCAGTGGGTATATGGATTCTTGTGATATTTGTAGGGGGTAAAAGCTATTTAAGCCTAAAATCTAAGTCCGAGTCCAATACAATTATTTAATAACAATCATTTGTCATAATCCAATGGGAAATAACTCGAGGGCTAACAATGGATAGAACCAAATCGAACATAGTTCAAAACTTGACTTGATAAATAGCTCGTTGAACGTAATTCATGAACCAAATGAGCAAGAATTTGAGCTTGTTGAATAAATAAGCCGAAACATCATCTCTATATCAATTATGCATATTGTGTTTTTAGAGCAAAATTATTTGTTTACTAGTTGGTGTAATTTGTTTAACACTAGTTATGTCATTATGCAATAAAAGTCGTAACATATATATCAAAAAAAATTATGCAATTCTCAAATTATATCATTATACTTTTTTAATTTTTTTATTAAACTCATAAGATAAGTAAACAAGAAATATTATAAGTTTATTTATATTTTTACAAATTGGTAATTATTTTATCTAAAAACTACTAGCGAACTGCTAATTTAAATTTGTCGGATTTTTTAACATAAAAAATTATTATTTTTACTTTATAAGCATGCGAGTTGAGCTAACAAACTGAATTGAGCTACTCGCAAACTTTAGTCGAGTCGAGTTCGAACTTAAAAAAAGTTCATATCAAACTTGAGTTGACCTATGAGCTAAGGTAGATGTTATTAAGTCGAGTCAAATTTAACCAAATTTTTATCAAACTTAAATCGAGCTACGAGCTCAATTAAATCTAATAAAGTCGAGTGGAACCAAGTGCAACCCAAGACATTTCTGGCCTAATCGAGAGAGTCATCTGTCATTCATTTGTTATGTTCATCTTTTTCTTCCGACAATCTCTCTTCATACAGCAACACACTCGTAACTTGTAAGATATAGATTCTTGGTTGTTGATCAACAACAGAGGAGAAATCAAATATTACATAACGTTTAATAAGCAACAACAGTGGAATTACTAGTAACTCAAGGGCTGAGTCGAAATCAAGTATCATAAGCCCTTTGGATTCGAACAGGAAACTAACAAACTCATGAATCGCAATTGGCAACACGAAATGCATTACAACGGAATCGATTATCAATGAAGTGCAGATCCGTGGCGTGCATTTGGTCAGGCACGCCCTTCCCTCACGCACACAAAATCACCGCCGTCGCCGCCTTCACCGGACCACCAACACCCGCCTTTTACACCGCCGGATCCGATGGTTCTATCATCTGGTGGACCCTTTCCTCTTCCACTTCAACTTCCACCCCGGTATTTTCCCATTTCTTTTTCACTCTCTTAATTTTCAATCACAATTTCTCTTCAATCGTTCATATTTCATATAATTTGTTAATCATTTTCTTAAGCTCAATTTGCAGCAAATTAAAGCGGTGGCTGTGTTATGTGGTCACGCAGCACCAATCACTGACCTCGTACTTTGTACTCCTATCGCTTTGGAAGAAAACGGTGACGTTTCAAGTAGTAGTAGTTTCAGTGCTTTGATAAGTGCTTGTTGCGATGGTTTCTTATGTGTGTGGAGTAAAAGCAGTGGACATTGTCGCTGTAGAAGGAAATTGCCACCTTGGGTGGGCACTCCGCGTCTAATTCGAACACTGCCTTTGACGCCGAGATATGTCTGTATTGCTTGCACTTTTGTGGATTATTCTGTAGATGAAAATGATGAGTTAGGAGATAGAGAAACTCAGCATAGGAAACCCCCTAAATGTACTATACTTATTGTGGATACATATTCACTTTCCATTACTCAAACAGTTTTTCATGGAAATCTATCCATTGGTCCCATTAGGTTTATGGCTTTAGTTTATGCTGATGAGGATGATGATGAGAAGAGGCATTCAGTGTTTGTGGCTGATTCTTCTGGGAAGCAACAGCTGGTTTCGATATCTGATGACCCTCGTGATCTCGGGGAAAACTTGACAGATAAACTTCCATTGGAAAGTTCTTTTTTTGCCGAGGGACTCTTTGGTGTGGATCAAGTTATTTCAGTTTTAACCATTGGGAACTTTGTTGCTTTTATATTGAAAAATAGATGCATTTTTAGATTATTGTCGGGTGATGCTACGATTGGAGAGATTTCTTTTGTCGACAATCTCTTCTGTTCGGATGGGCAGTCCATTGAATCCCATGCTGTTGGTAGCATTTTTCTTCAAAGTGATGATCTGGGGAGTAGGCCTGATACCTTTGAATGGGGCGACATGATTCCATTACATTTTGTTGTGTGGAATAATAAAGGTTATGCGATTATCTATAAGTTGTTGTATCAGAATGATGTTTTTCAATGTGAACCCCATTCTGAAATTCCTGCTAGTCATTATCAACCTGATACGAGATTATCTATTTTTTTCCTACAAGTAAATCAACGTCTTCTGTGCGTCAAGTCTGTTTGCTTTCATAATGAAGAACCTTTACTTTGGAGACCACATATCACAAGTTGGTCACTCCATCAATTTGATGATAAACCTGGTAAATTTTGCCGTCGATGCAGAATGATTGGTGATGGTGTATCTTTCACCAACTGGTTTGGGAAGTCTACACAGCTCGAGAGACTCGGTGATCTAGAGACTAAATCAACCTCTGGTACAACTCCAAGTTCTGATGACATAGACAGCATAAGTAATTATTATGCTTACAAGGGGCAGATCGTTTCTTCTTCCATGATTATCTCTGAGAACCTCTTTACTCCTTATGCTGTCGTATATGGATTTTTAAGTGGAGAAATAGAGGTTGTAAGATTTGATCTGTTTCAAGGGATTTGCTTGGATGATGCAAGATCCAATCCAGATGAAAAGCCAACTGCATGCAAACAGAGTTTTTCAGGACATACAGGTGCTGTACTTTGTTTGGCAGTGCATCAAATGGGGGGTAGTGCCAAAAGCTGCACTTTTAAGCGGGTTTTGGTGTCAGGAAGTATGGACTGCACGGTTCGTATATGGGATCTCGACACTGGCAGTCTTATTAAGGTAATGCATCATCATGTGGCTGCGGTGCGTCAAATTATTCTCCCCCTATCTTTGACTGGACATCCTTGGAGTGACTGCTTCCTTTCAGTTGGAGAAGATGCATGTGTTGCTCTTGTTTCTCTTGAGACTCTGCAGGTGGAGAGAATGCTTCCTGGACACGTGAACTATCCTTCAAAAGTTTTATGGGATGGAGCAAGAGGTTATATTGCCTGTCTCTGTCAGACCCATTACGGAACTTCTGATAGTGATGTATTATACATTTGGGATGTAAAGACGGGTTCCCGCGAGCGAGTCCTGCGTGGGACTGCTGCACATTCAATGTTTGATCATTTTTGTAAAAGCATCAGCATGAATTCCATATCTGGCTCAGTGTTGAATGGAAACACATCAGTCTCTTCATTACTTCTTCCAATAGTTGACGATGCTAAGCTCTCTAACTCCCCCTTAAGCCATACAGGAAACTTGCTTCCTTCATCAAAGTCATCACCAAGTATTTCAAGTATGACTGAGCTGAATTCTTCCAAAACAACTGCAGGTAAAGGAAGTTCAGCAAAGCCAAAACCATCTTCACTGTTTGATCTCTTGAGTAAGAACCTTCCAATCAAATGCTCTTGCCCATTCCCCGGTATCGTGTCTCTGAGTTTTGATCTTGCATCATTGATGTTTTCTTTTCAAAACAATGAGTCCATGAAGAATGGGGATGGCAAGCCAGTAAATATCAATTTGAAGCAGAAGGGAAGCTACCATAATCCAGAAACTTTAGAGGGGCATGACTGGGTTAGCCTTTTTGAAGAATACTTACTTCGATACAGCTTGTCATTTTTGCATTTGTGGAACGTAGACAGCGAGCTTGATAATTTACTGATAAGTGATATGAAACTGAGGAAACCAGAAAATTATATACTAGCTTCAGGTCTGCAGGGGGATAAAGGGTCATTGACATTATCATTTCCTGGTCAGAGTGCTACTCTTGAGGTAATTTGGATTGTATGTTGGGATCTATTTTTGTTTGTCTCATATGGGTAATTCCTGAGACCTTAAAAACCATATTTCAGCTCTGGAAATCATCATCTGAGTTTTCTGCAATGAGATCATTGACGATGGTATCCCTTGCTCAACGCTTGATTAGCTTGTCCCACTCTAGTTCAGCAGCCAGCAGGTAAAGTTCCATTAAATTAGTAGAAGGGGAAAAAACCCGCACAAACAAGCTATTTGTAAACTTCCCCTGTTTCTTTGTTTTTTAATGAAAAAATTCACATCTTGCTTTGAGTTTTTTCCATGGAAAAATCCCCCTTTTTTACTGAACTTAACTGGGGAAGATGCTTTAAAATGAGATATTTTTGAAAAGATACAAAGTTTCAGATCCTATTTGAAGTTCTTCTCAAAATGAAAAAAAACATTCTTTTTCTTATATAGTTCCAGGCTTTATGGATCTAGTTCAGTTTCATTCATGTTTTGCAGGTCAGTCTTGGTATTCTTTGAAACCTAGTTGAGTCTTGGAGTTTTTCTTGCAACATATAAATACTCTCTGTTCTCTCATAAATAGAAAAACAATAAGAAAGATGAAAAAATAATGCCCTGCTTAGCTTGGCCACCTAGATATTTTGGGTCCTGCATTCACCTATTTATCCATCTGGTTAATGAGACAATTAAGTTAGATGTTTTGGTAGATATGCTGAATAAAAAAAAATTAGTACATGCAGGCCAGATCTAGAGTAGGTTTTCCATATCTAATTCTCATGATGCTTCCAAATATTATTCTTGCTGTTCACTTTTATCTTATGAATTTTTTCCCTCACTAATTTGACTTTTACTGCTTGGGTGATGTGATTTATATGTGATTTCCCAATGTGTATTTCCCTTTTCTCCTTCAATTCTGAATTAACTTATGAATTAATTCCTTTTACTCTTATCACAAAATATGGTTGATAGTATCATGATTCTATGCAGTGCTTTAGCAGCTTTCTATACCCGGAATTTCATGGAAAACTTTCCTGATATGAAGCCACCTTCGTTACAGGTTGTAATCAGTAAAGGTGCTTTAGTAGTTTTGTAATTTAAATCTAAAGTTATTTTACACATCCTATGTCATTTGTGAGTTTGAGGGGAATATATGATAGACTGGGATGCATCATACTGATTCTGATTTTCAGTGCTCTATTTTTTTTATGCTAGCATTTTCCCTACTTTCGTTTTTTTTTATAATAATAAAACTGGTTCTGTACGACTAGTCGTGTTTATGTTTTCTTTTTCTCATGGCATGTAATTATGTATTAGTTTATTTGATTCAACATAATAGCTGACTAGCTGTCCTTTAGTGTGATTGTCGTCCAGGCTGTTTACTTGGGTCTACATACATTATTTCACTTAACTAGAGACATAGGTGTTTCTTGATTAGGGACCCAAGTGTCAGTTTAATAGCCATTTTTTGTGGGTTAAAATCTGATTTATTTCTTTTGTGATATTTGTTCCGTTCATCAATTTGCATCTCTTGCAAATTTTCTGGCGTAGAGCTGTGCAGGTTAGGAAATCCAAACCATTTTATTTCATTTATCAAAAAGGAAAAGTAGCTAATCCAAAATTTCATAAACTATGTACTTTATAAATTTTTAAAGGAAAAATGTTATTGGACCAAAATGTGAGTGCGGTGGTTTGATGCGAACAGCTATGAAGCTTGATCATTCCATTAGTAATGCCATATATGTACCCTCGCGGGAAAAAAAGATTTGGTTGTTGTCGGGATTGTTTGTGCACCTAACATGAATCAAGTACTGGTTGCCTAGGTACAACTGAGTGGCACAACTCACAAATCCTCTTCCCTACCCATAATAAATGCAGTAATTTAAAAAATTCCCCTAAAAGAAATAAAGAAGCAGTCAGGGGAATAGTTTAAACTTTAAACCAAGGAGAAAACACCCATTTCCGTGCCTTTTGACATCCATTGGTGTTTCAAATATACTAGCGAGTAATGGTAAACCAAATTGTGGCCACTGAAACTTGAACAGCGGTACAAGGAAAAGCTCCTTTAAATTTTAGAGGGTTAAGATCATGATCCAGTTTGAATAAAATTCATTCTTAACGCTTCAAGACAAACCCACTTTAGGGAAGTTTTGTCTGTGTTTCCTGAGTGTCTGAAATATCTTAAAATCTTGCACTCTAGTCTATACTCTTTGCTGCAGTGTAGCATTTTGATAAAACATTTTTTTAATTTTATTGTTCCATAAATTCTGATGCTGGATTAGTATTGTAGTTTGTTATATTATAGATTGACAATGCTTATGAACTGTTTGTTATCAAAACATTTGCTAATTGCTTGATATCAAGTGCTGAAGGCTATATCCCCTTTTCACAGCTCTTGGTGGCTTTCTGGCAAGATGGAAGTGAACATGTACGTATGGCCGCACGATCTATATTTCATTGTGCTGCCTCTCATGCTACTCCTCTACCCCTATGCAATTCAAAATCTAACGAGTCAACTAATACAATCTCCCAAACTGGAAATAGAGACAATCATCTGGCTGATGTGGTAGTAGAAAGCATATCTCCGAAGGAAGAAAAGCAAGGAATTTCCCAACATGAGGAGGCCAAGATACTCGCTTGGCTGGAATCATTTGAAGTGCAAGATTGGATTTCGTGTGTTGGTGGAACAAGTCAAGATGCAATGACATCTCACATTATTGTTGCTGCTGCATTGGCTATCTGGTACCCTAGTCTTGTAAAACCAAGTCTTGCCACATTAGTTGTTCATCCATTAATGAAGTTGGCTATGGCCATGAATGAGAAGTACAGTTCCACTGCCGCTGAGCTCCTTGCAGAGGGCATGGAGAGTACATGGAAAGAATGCATTAACTCTGACATTCCTCGTCTAATTGGGGATATTTTTTTCCAAGTAGAGTTGAGTGGCCCGTCTTCCAAGCCGGTGATAGAAATTCCAGCTGTGTCTTTTTCTATTAAAAAGACTTTGGTGGAGGTTCTCCTTCCAAGTTTAGCCATGGCTGATATACCGGGTTTTTTGACAGTGATAGAAAGCCAAATTTGGTCAACTGCATCTGATTCACCTGTCCACATGGTGTCTTTGTTGACTCTTATAAGGATTATGCGTGGTTCTCCAAGAAATTTGGCTCAGTACCTTGACAAGGTTAGTAATGTTTGGGCTACTGTATTTTAGTTGATGTTTCGGATAGATTCATTTTACTGCATCTAGTTCTAGGCTGATCTTTTCAACAAACTTCATGTTTTGGTTCAATATCTACTTCAAGATGTTCATTTATACATATTTCTTTTGTTTTCATTTTTTTTCCAGTTACCATTTGTTAGATTAAACTCGCTCCAATCTTAGGTAAATGATTTTTGTTTGGAGAGAATTCCTTCTGAAGAACAAGTAAAAAGAGAAACGATGATGCTTTGTTGTGTGAAATATGACTTAAAAATTTTGAGAAAAGATAAAATATAGGTGATCTTTTGTCTTTTGATCTCTGATGTTTATTTGCAATATACTAATATTGATAGCTAGAGCTATCTAGTATTTATACGTTACAAACTTCATCTTTTCCGTATCTCCTTATCAGTTATTCATTTTACTGATGTTTTTGTATGGGTTTGTGTACTTTCTTGTAAAGAAATTTCCATTCTCGGTTATCTCTTTATCACTTTTGCTGTTAGGTTCTATTCCCGGTGGTTATTCTCTATTTTGAGTGCTATGTTGTTTTTGTACTGAATCAGAACACAGGGTCTATTAGTAGTTTCTCACTCCTAAAGTTTCAAATTACATACTACTTAATTGTTTTTGAACATGAAAGCATGAAGTTTTGTGACAGTGGGTCAGATCTGCAGGTCGTCAATTTCATTTTACAGACTATAGATCCTAGCAACACAGTTATGCGGAGGGCGTGCTTCCAGAGTTCAATGACAACTTTCAAAGAAATTGTACGTGTATATCCTATGGTTTCTGTTAATGAGTCGTGGACCAGACTAGCAGTTGGAGATGTGATTGAAGATATTAACAATGCAAGCATTAGGGTATATGATATGCAAAGGTATGGGGATTAGAGAAAGACTGCAATTTTTAAATTCAGGATTTTGGCTGACAATAAGCCAAAACCCTGTCATTGTTAGTTCTGTCTCACACATGTACATGGGGGAAGTGCACTTGATTTTGAGTCATTTATGTGTCATATGCAGCAGGGTAGAAAAGCAAAAGAAATAAAAAGTATGGGACGGAATTGGATTTAAATTTTGAAAATAAAAAAATAACTACACGGTATTCTGAAGGGAAAAAAAAAATAAGGCTATGGTATTGTTGGCCCTATACTTGCTACTTAATCCCCCCTTATTGTATCTTAAAAAACTGAGAGTTCATTTTCTTTATTAATAAATAATAATGAGTTTGGCTCAATCATTAATGCAAAAGTCAATATCGATATTACATGCATATGCATAGCAAATCATGAATTTGCTAAAATCAACTCCATTGATTTTCTCATTAATGGTTTGGAAGTCTCGCTTTTCTCTATTCCTTTAGAGGAAGTAAATCCATTGATAAATTATATTCCTCAAAGTCATATCATCATATAATGCTCAGACAATGATGAGAAAATTACCAGACAAAATACATTAGTAAATCATAACTTCTTAAATTCCAATTTTTAAATTATTTGTAACAAATACTTATGAAATACTATAGGTTGGCCATGATCAATTTTATTAAGAACTGCAGGATTGGATGAAGTAATAGGAACTTGACCTACTTTCTCTGTTTTTCATATGGCATTTATAACCCCCCCTCCCCCCAACAAAAAAAGCCGTTCCCCTTTTGAATTCTGATTCAAATTGTTGCCTGCTTGTGTTTGTTTGCCCTGTGATAAGTAAAGAGATGATAATTTCCTAAATTGGAAAAGCCTTTGTTTTCATGCAGTGTGACAATGATAAAGGTTTTGGATGCAAGTGGGCCTCCTGGACTTCCAAGTTTACTCTCAGCAGCGGCTTCAGAAACAATGTTAACTACTGCAATCTCTGCGCTAAGCTTTTCACCAGATGGAGAGGTAATAACGAAATGTTGATAAACATCTTGACTCTTCTTGGTGTTTATTGATATGATCTAGTTGGTAGCTTTTAGATTAGCTTACCAAGTCATGCTGTATAATAATTTGGTCTTGGCCAGAATCTGTTACATCAGGCAAACTAAAAACTCTTTTGCATCTGCGACATAGATACAGAGATGTTATTTGTTTTGAACCATATGTTACCGACTACTGTGCCTTGCTAGAAATAAAATTAGTTAAGATACTGGACTACTCATAACGTAGGGAGTGTGAGAAATAAAATTAATTATGAGATACTTAACTACTCATAACGTAGGGAGAGTAATGGAGGTCCCCACAACACACTTCCTGACAGTCCTACGGCTTCCACCCATTCTTATTCTTATTTACTATATTTTTGTAAGTGTGAGAAATAAAATTAATTATGAGATACTTAACTACTCATAACGTAGGGAGAGTAATGGAGGTCCCCACAACATACTTCCTGACAGTCCTACGGCTTCCACCCATTCATATTCTTATTTACTATATTTTGTATGATATTAACCTATATTTTTTTTCAATAAATCCCTTTTGTAAAGAAATTAGTTTAGTGCGTCTGTTGGTGAAAATCAGTTATCTCTCCATCCATTGGCATGCTATTGTATTTTCCATTTTCATTTAAAGTCTTGGTTATAGGTTTGATTTCTGGTTACAACTCATAATAACTGTATTAGCAAAACTACCTACAGTTCTGTGAACCTCCCTATTTTTTGCCAAATATTTTGTTTCTTTACTGTGAAATTGTTTGCCCTGGGATTAATACTTTTTACCAGTATCTCAAACTGATAATTGGTTCCTTCCTTGATAGGGACTGGTTGCTTTTTCGGAAAATGGGCTAATGATTAGATGGTGGTCACTGGGATCTTTCTGGTGGGAGAAAATGAGCCGGAACTTTGTTCCTGTCCAGTGCACAAAACTAATCTTCGTTCCTCCTTGGGAAGGATTCTCACCTAATTCATCCAGGTCAAGCATAATGGCCAATATTTTGGGAACTGACAGGCAGCTGAATTTCCAGGTAATTTTCTGATAGGTACCAGAATCCATGAACCGATTAATACGATAATAGGCTCTTCGAGAGGCCTAATCTCTCCCAAATTTGTTGAGTGATTCGAGGTGCTCAGGGCCTCCCAAAGGAAATAACTTCCAAATACTAACTTGTCTCATCCTAATGACTGAACATTACAATATATACAACACAAGACAGCCCCTGACAGTTACTACAATACAAACAGTAACCGCCCAATATATTTATTTAATATTTTAATATCCTACCATCAGTCCCGTTCCTAACATTTCATGGGCCCTAGGCAAATTGTGAGAAAAGGGCCCCACTACATAACTATTTTTTAATTTGAAAATATTTCAATAAAAGACAAAAAATAACTTATTTCATTTAACATAATACGCCTTGATGCATAATAATAATTTTACAAAATATCGAAAAATTTCTCTTTTCTCGGAAAGTCATAAGAAGCGGTTTCTTTGAGAATTTTGAGATGCAAAACCATTTATAATCTCATCAAAATCAATGCTCACCAACATATCTTTCTCAATTGATAAAGTATGTTGCCAAACTGTTCAATCTCTTGCGACATTGACGATCTTTCAAGTCTTTATCAATTGTCTGATTTTTATCCAATCTTATTCTCAATTCATTCCAAAAATTCATATTAGTCATATGCTAGCTCGACACTATTTCATGTTGTTTGAGTCTTTGGCTAATGTGCTTCCAATCACTTAAGCCTCCATTTGCTAGCAAACTCAAGTTACTAGAAAATGCCTCCATTTGCTAGCAAACTCAAGTTACTAAAAGATTTAAACAATTTACAACAAAAACAATATACTTTGTCAACATATTTGCAAAAAACTAACCATTTCCGATTACTAATCTCACCATTACTTAATTTTCTTGAATAATACTCAAAAAATGCCTAAAATATTTGTCTAAGGGAAAGTTAAGATTCATTTCTCTACTAGCAGGCCCCTTTTCAACTAGAAAATCCCTTCGAATTGTTATCAAATTTCTCCCAATTTCTTGGATCATGAATATCAAAATGAGGATTTTCTTGTTCACTAGGAACATCATAGGCGCATTTGGCACTTCAATATTATCAAGATTATCAGTATTAGATGCATTTTTTGGCCTTTTTTTACTTAATTTTTTTGATATGACACTAGTATCATTTTTTTGGCCCCCCTACAAACGTGGGCCCTAGGCGGTCGCACCCCCGGCCTAGGCCCAGGGCCGGCCCTGCCTATCATTTTCTTCGATTATCTTTTTCTAGTCTTCTTTCAGATATTAAACTGATTGCTAGCTTAGCAGATATTGATGCCCGAGGGATGAGGCAATGAGTTATATAATTAGTTTTGAAAGAAAATTCAGTAGTCAACATCAGGACATGATGAGAGCCTAATAGAGAGTTGATCGAAAGCATGCAAAAATACATTGAATTGGTTGAAATACGTGAATATTCTGCTGCCTCATCTAAATAGCTTGAGATGAATGCTTTACTACTTTTCATCATCTTTCATTACGAGTCATCAAGTATCATAAATCTATTTAGCCTTTTGCGTGATACCTCCAATATTTCTTTTTGTAGGATAATGCAAAGGATTCAAATCATGGGGACAATTTGAAGCAACTGCTTCATAATCTGGACCTCTCCTATCGATTAGAATGGGTTGGTGAGCGGAAAGTACTTCTTACCAGACATGGTCATGAATTGGGCACTTTTCAGTTATAAGCATCATGTACCAATTCTCTAAAAATCATGCTGGAACTTTGGTGATTTCACAATTTTGGTTGAGACTCTATGGTGAATGATCCTTTAGCTTGTATAGCAGCTCAAACTAGCGACAGGTGATTTTTTTTTTTTATGAGCTCAACTCATGTTAGCATGCTATTTGAGGAGTTATTCATTGGAGCACTTACAGTTCATCACCGCCTTTATGACGATTGATTGAGATCAGCAAAGATGGTTTCAGTTCCACTAAGTGATGCTCCTCAGGAAGTCCTTTAAGAAGGAATGTTCTGGGTGGAATCGAAAAGCCAAATGGATGCTCATAGTGAGATGCGCCGATGCGAAATAAAATTGGCTTTCTTTCCTAAAAAGATACCAAGTAAAGGAAGAAGGGAGCCTTGCAATATTGAAACTGTTAGCAACTTATTCATGGTTAAGGGCCAAATAATCACAACGGTGTTCAAAATGAGTAGTTACTACGGCGACTATTTATTTGGTCATTATATATAATGCAGTTAAATAGTTTCTGAAGTCCCCTAAGAGTAATGGGGAAATGATAGTCTTAGGAGTTAGTAAGCAAAGAGGTTTGTGCAGTTTTGTTTTAAAAATGTTAATAGAGAAAATTATGTTCATTTTTACAGAATTTGACAGAAGTCATTCTGCTTTATTTTGTCCCTTAAAATTAGTATAGCCCTTTGGCTTCTCTCGAGTATTGTTTGTTTTTCCGATGATCGTCACATTGGGATCTCGCCCAACACGATATGACTGAACAAAACGAAAGCAACTAAACAAGCAAGATGTGTCTGTATTTCTTAGTACTTCTTCAGTTGAATTACTATAGTAATTTTGGAAATAGTATGGACGATAATTGTTTGAGCTCCCCTCAAGTTGACAGATTGTGACAGTTTTATGTTATTCGTTTTTCTAATTGCATTCATCGAATTAAGTTGTATATAAACTTCCCTTTTGATTATTGAGATACTTGAGTTCATTTTCCACAATGGAAGTGATTTTATGTGCAACGACACGAATATGCAGGATTAGATTTTCCAATAATAGTTATAAAGACATGTAGCAAAAATTATTGGGAGAGTGCCTGTGAATGTAGAAAAAATTGATTCAAGTTGAAGTTACTGGTAGATCATTTTCTCGGATGCCATGTATGTTGATAGGCAAAATTACACTAGAGGACTTTTAACTTATTTATTTGTAACAAGTTGGCGTTTTATGTTTTTTTTGAAACAAATAGGTCCTTTAAGTTATTTAACGTTCACACCGTTGACTTTTTTAGTAAAATGTCATATCGTTGATTACATCAAAATACCCAAAATATGCTTGGTTGCATCAAAATACATAAGCTAGAGTAATCACAATATATAAAGTAGCATTACATCAAAATAAATAAGCTAGAGTAATCACTAAAAGGGCCTATTTGTTACAAAAAAAACTTAAAGGGTCAATTTGTTACAAATAAATAACTTAAAGGTCCTGTGGTGTAATTTTGCCGTGTTTATATCTATAGTTCTTTAACTAACACCGACACTTGACCAAAAAAAAAAAACTAACACCGACACTTGGTAAAGTTTTGTTGCCTATTATGGTATTATCTAGCTCGAATAATTAGTTATATCATTTAATGTTTAAGACGTGAAGATAATATAAATAGTTATATCATTTAATTTGCATTCGGTAAAAGCTTATCAAGTGATCTTTGTGTTATTTTTTTACAGTGATTTTAGAATCAAAGTGTCATTTGATCCAATCCCAAGCTAGAAATATTTGAATAAGTTCTCATATTTTTAATTAAAAAACGTGAAAAAATTGTGTTTACATCTTCTAAAGTCAAAATGTCGTGTTCTTTTGCAGTTGGAAAGGGTTGGCAGCTGAGCTGGACGGTCCGTGATTTGACCCCCCACTTTCATGTACCAAAGTCTAATTAGAAACTCCAGTTGTTTGTTGTTACGTGTTAAATGGAATAAAAAATTAAAATAGTGAAATCATTATTTTCCCTTTTAATTTATTTCTTACTTTCACTTCCATTTTTTATTTGTTGATTTTCTTAAACTAATATTTGCTTTCAATCTTGTGCAGGTTGCATTAACAAATATTAGAGGTGCAGAGATTAATGCCCAGATGCCAAACCCACTCGATTGACAAAAACACACACGGGTCCAAAAAGAAATTTGCGGAACTCAGACCCGTGTGAGATGGATACGCGCTACCCGGTACTTCTCACTAAGTATATAACCTAAAAAATTAGGTTTTCTTGGTTCAATTGCTGCTGCAGTTTCTCTCTCTTCTTCTTGATCTTCTTTCTTCTTCTCTCTCTACGAAACCCAGCAGCTCTGCTAGGGATTCTATGTTCTCACCAATTTCTGGTGATTGAAGCGTTGAAAGCCTTCGATCTGCAGTCAGTGATGATTTGTGATGATGATGATGTGAAAAACCCAAAGTTTTGCACACTGAATCACTCAACCTGAGACTCTGTTGCTTCAACTCTTCTTCTTCACATGAAATGTAAAGATTGAGGCTCAATCTTTACGATTCCCCTTGAATCTGACCTCAGGTAACTGCTAATTGCGAAAGCCCTTTGAGTTTGCGTTGATTTCTCGTAAACCAGCAAACCCTAATCCTTGCCTTCTTTTATTCTGCAGGTATGCCACTCCAGTGATCCTAAACCAGTTCAATCAAGGTAAAAACTCTCTTTCTCTCCTATCTTTTTCTTTCAGTTGCTATTTCAGTCACTGAAATAGGTATCTAATCCTTCTTCTTTCTTTGTATGCGAGGCTCACAACTCTCTTGCGAAGATCAAATACAAAGACCTAAGGAACCCTAGAAGATGAAGAAACTCAGAGAAGAAGAGTAGAACAATTTGTAATAAAACTGAAAAATTGTAAGAATTTTATTTCAAAGTATTCTGTATGTAATGGTATGTACAAGATGTATATATATATAAGACTGAATGGCTTCAGTTTGGAGTTTGTTTTGTTAGTTACAAAATGTAACTAACCTTATAACTACTTTCTAACTGAAATTAGTTAACTAGGGTAGATGACTTGGCTGGTTCCAACAGCTGTGCTGGTTTTTTCGGCTGTTGGAAAACTCCTAAGGGTGTTTTTGAGTTTTTGCATTAAACCCAACACCCTTCCTTAATGCTAAAACAAAAAAAATTACAAAGCATAAAACATAAGTCCTAGGAGGGACAAAAACTAACAGGACAAGCCCCTGTGAATAGCTCAGAGTCAAATAATGGTCCAAGACAAGCCCTTGGACAATAGCTTTAAATAGTTACTTTCTTAAGTTTTGAAAGTAACTAGACCTAAATCCCTCCTTAGTTTGCAGAAGAGTTCACCCTTCAAATCCTTGGTGAAAATGTCTGCTTGCTGTTCCTTAGTAGGACAGTAATCAACTTGTAATCTTCCATTAGTGACTTGTTCCCTCAAGTAATGAAATCTTGTCTCTATATGCTTAGTTCTGCCATGACCAATAGGGTTCTTGGCCAAACACAGAGTTGGTTGGTTGTCTATTAGCAGTTTAGGAGTTTCAGATAGAATCAACCCCTAATTCTTTGAGTAAAGCTTTGAACCAAGCTGCTTGAGTGGCTGCATGATAACTATTTTATATAGAGTTATTTGTGCTTTTACACTTAGATAATTGCCCAAAATCAAGTATATTATGTGTTAAATATGTTAGTATGAATAAAATAACAACATTTATGGTTTTCAGATAAGAGATGTCCATAACTTAGCATTCTATTTTATATTGGTATGTTTGATGTGTTTGTTCAGTGCAGCCGCAGTTTAGTGCAATTGCACCAGTTGATGCAACTGCACCGGGTAGTGCAAATGCACTTGGTGCAAATGCACCACTCTGCACCGAAGCAGCTCACAACCCCACATTGGAAGCACCTCAATTCATACCATTGCTATAATGCTTAGTTGGAGTGCTGCTAGCTCAGAAGTCACATGGGGTCACATGGCCACTTGCAAAGGAGGCGCCTACAATCAAAAAAGCTTCACAAAAATCTATCTTACAAGACATGTGGCAACCTTTTATTGGACCTCAAATTTAAGAATGAGTGCGAAATCCAAGATGATCTTTAACTTTTAAAAAGTAACCATGGTTTGGTTAACTTACTCAGCAAGGAAACCTCAACATGAAGGAAATCTCCAAGGCTATAAATAGGACTCAAATTCCTCACTTGAAAGAGAATAATATACATATATCATATAATCTTTTTATGTTCTTTTTAGTTTAGTTTAATTTTCTTGTAGTTTCATAGTGTTAGTTTGAGAGGAAGGTGAGAGGAAATTGACAATTTCTATCTTCACTCCTTCAAAGAGCTAATAGTTGCAAGAAATTAGTTGTAAGCAAATATATGCAAGAGTTTTCCATTTGTTACTATTTTGAATCCTCTTGTACTTTTCTTCATTGCAATATGTTTTCATTCAAATATATTTGCTTTATCATGTCCAACATGAGCTAAATCTCTTAAGTTGAGATGTTCTAACTTTTCAATGATCTTTTGAGGAAAGTTATTGTGTTTTCAAGTGGTGTGCACTTTAGTTCTTGTGTTTAAATTCTTAATCTTGTTTAAAGGTTGATCACTTAGAACAAGTAGAGTTATATTCACTTAATTGGCTTATAACTAGAAATCAAGAACTAAGTAAGGATAAGTGTTTAATAAAGCTTTTTGTTAAACTTGTTTTAATGAAGTTAGCTTGTTAATTCCATGTTAATTCCTAGTCATAGGTTAACATAGTCCTTACAAGAGTGTAGTAAGATCTTAAGATACAAGAGTGTACTTATTTAGCAACTTGGATCATCTGTAAGGGGGCGAGAGAGGCATTGACAACCCTACTCTTTACCGCAAAAAAACAGGATCATATAGAGCTTATAACGAAACTCTGACGAAAGTAGCTGACCAGCACACACTGATGCAATTGCACTAAGTGCAATTGCACCACAAGAAAGCACAATAATCTCAAAAGTGATTTAGTTTGTGAAAACATCCCAACTTTCATTCTCAACTGATTTCTTACACAATTTACTTGCTTTCTGTTTAATTTATTTTCATTTCAACTTCAACCAAAACCCAAAATTCTGAATAGTGTAGTTACACTAGTTTATCTTTCTTTACAACAACATATAAGAATTAATCCAATCCCTGTGGGTTCGATCTTTTATACTATAACTTGTGACTGTGTATACTTGCACATGATGTTATCTATTTACACACACCACTGCACTGCAGGCAGCCACATATTCTGCTTAACAGGAGCTCAGGGCAACAATTTGTTGCTTCTTTGAGCTCCAGGATACTGAAACACCTTGGAATTTGAATAGGAATCCTGATGTGCTTCTCCTGTCCACATGGTCACCACACCAATCACTGTCAGAGTACCCAAGTAGTTCAAAAACATTAGAATTATTGCTTTTAGGAAAAAATAGACCATAATTCAAAGTGCCTTGGATATATCTTAGGACTCTTTTGGCAGCATTTAGGTGAATTTCCAGTGGTTCATTCATGAACCTACTGATCATTCCAGTAGCAAATAAAATATCTGGCGTAGTGTGGCACAGATACCTAAGTGAGCCCACAATTTGCCTGAAGTAGGTGGGGTCAATTTTAGACCCTTTTTGCCCTTCCTTTTTGCACAAGTAACCTTCTGCTGGATTGGTGGAAGGGTTACATTCTGCCATTTTGAATCTGATCAGCAGCTCCTTAGAATATTTAAGTTGATGTAAAATAATCCCTTCAGGTATTCTTAAGAACTCCAGGCTTAGGAAATAAGTGAGGTCCCCTAGGTCTGTCATTTCAAATTCTTCTTTCATGGACTCCTTGAAGCATCCAATCTCCATAGGGTCAGTTCCTGTTACCAAAAGATCGTCAACATAAAGACAGATTAGTAACATAGTAATGTCTAAGGATCCCTTCACATATACACCAAACTCATTGGTGCATTTTGTGAAGCCACTTTCAATAAAGAAAGTGTCAATTCTTTTATTCCAAGCCCTTGGGGCTTGTTTTAAACCATACAGTGCCTTATGCAAATGGCACATCAAATCTTCACTGCCTTTTTTCTCAAAACCAGGAGGTTGAGAGATATAAACAGTCTCATCTAGTGTTCCATTTAAAAAAGCAGTACATCCAGATGATGTAAGTCCCATCCTTTGCTACATGTCAAGGCAGTGACCAATCTAATGGTTTCATGTGTGGCAACTGGAGCAAAGACTTCCTCATAGTCAATTCCATACTTTTGTTGAAATCCCCTAGCAACAAGCCTGGTCTTATACTTTGCCACCTTGCCCTTAGGATCTAATTTCAACTTAAACACCCACTTTACACATTGTCTTCTTGCCTTTAGGTAAAGTGGTCAATGTCCATGTTCCATTCCTTTTAATGGATTGTAGTTCTTCAATCATGGCTTGTTTCCACTTATCAACTTTTAGAGCCTCCAAATAGGTCACTGGTTCAAAGTCTGCCAACATGGCAAAGTGAACCAGATCCCCATCACTGTTAACCTCACTGTCAGCAGTTAAATCATAGTCTGCAAACCTCCTTGGAGGTTGTCTTAGTCTTTGTGCCCTAGGCACTGCTTGTTCAGGTGGTTCTGATTCTAATTCAGAGATACTGTCTTCCTCTGAGTTCTGTTCAACACTTTGTTGAACAGGGTCCTCATTAGTCTGAGTAGGCACCTCATCATCATCATTACCATTAACAATTTCAGGTTCAGTATTTAGGACTTCTTCTAGGAAAGTAGAGGTTTCTGAACCCACTGGTTCAGGCTTCTCCCAATCCCATTGCTTATCTTCAAGTACCACAACATCCCTTGAAATCTCAGTCTTGTTATTTTTGGGATTTAATAACCTATAGGCACCTGTAGGGTGATAACCTACAAGGATTAGAGGCCTACTCTTATCCTCAAGTTTCTTTCTTTTCCCACCAGGCACATGGCTATACACAAGAGAGCCAAATACCCTTAGATGAGAAACATTTGGTTTGTCACCACACCAGACTTCCTCTAGTACTCTGTCTTTCAAGCCTCTTGTGGGGCACCTATTAAGTATATAGACAGCTGTATTTACAGCTTCTGCCCATAACCTTTTAGGCAGACCCTTTAACTTAATCATGCTCCTTGCCATGTCAAGTATGGTCCTATTCCTCCTTTCAGCCATCCCATTATGCTGAGGAGTATAGGGAGATGATATCTCATGCAATATGCCTTGTGTGGTGCAGTACTCCTCAAATTGATTTGAGGTGTACTCACCACCACCATCAGTTCTCAACACCTTCAGTTTCCTGCCACTTTGTGTCTCAGCCATTGCCTTAAATTTTTTAAAAACAGTAAAGGCATCAGCTTTAGTCTTAAGTAGGTATAACCAAGTTTTCCTTGAAAACTCATCCACAAATGTCATGAAATATTTATTTCCCCCAATAGAAGGTACATCAAGTGGTCCACATAGGTCTGAGTAAACAACATCAATACATCCTTAGAATAATGTTTCATTTCTTTGTTGAACATTTTCAAAGGCTGCTTGCCCACTAGGCAAGTAGTACATGTTTCTTTAACCATCTCAACTTTAGGTAACCCCTCCACTAGCCCTTTAGTGCTTAGGTTACACAAACTTTTAAATTTTAAGTGGCCATACCTTTTGTGCCATAACATCCCTTCAAGATCAGTAGTGGCCAAGGTTGTCAAAACCGGACCGGACCTGCCGGTTCAACCGGGAACCGGACCCCTATCCGGTCCAAATGAACCCCAGAACTGCCTGGGGTGAAAATTGAGAATTGAACCGGATAACCGGCTGAAAACCGGGAACCGGACAGGAAACCGGCCAAAAACCGGGGAACCGTGCAGAAAACCGGATTTGGTTTATTTTCCTTAAAAAATGGTATACCAAGTTGATTTTTGGAAAAAAAAATGATAAATGATGTTGATTTTTGGTATATGAGATATTTTTTATCATTTTTTATAATTAAATTGATGTAATAAATAAATAAATAATTAAAAAACAAATGTGTACACTAATATTACTATGAGAGTATTTACATTATAGTATCTAATTATCTATGATTGTTGAATATTATAGTTTTATTATGTCATATTATGATTCTTTTTTATTTTTTATCCTTTATATATTGTAAAAAATATATTAAATAATCTATTTAATTAATTCCGGTTCAACTCCCGATTCAACCGGTTGAACCCCAGAACCCCTGATCCGCTACCTCTTTCGGTTCAATGTCCGGTCCAGTTTTGATTACCTTGGTAGTGGCACTTAAGCATTTAGCTTCTGTCATGCCAATACTAGTCTTAAAGGTTCTGTTAGGGACTAAAGGAGTAGTGAGGATCAAATTTTCTTCAGGATCATACAGTTTAAGTTTTAAATTATTTATAAGAACTGAAAAACCTTTTTCAAGTAACTGTCCTAGGCGAATTAGGTTGCAACCAAGCTTAGGAACATAGAACACATCATGAATTTTTATTTCTTGACCATTGTTCTTCTTAAACACTATGTTTCCTTTTCCTTCAGAAAAAATAGTCTTATCATCAGCACATCTTATTTTGGTCCTCACAGTAGGATCAAAATCTACAAGCCAGTCTTTATTACTAGTCATATGATTAGAACAGGCTGAATGTAATTACCAAATTTCAGTGATGGATTTGTCATCACTTGTAGTTACCACCAGTACTACATATTCAGTATTTTGGATTAATTCAATATTTGTTATTTCTACATTCTCCCTAGGTTCAATTACAGATATTTCATCACAAATAGTACTAAAAACAACACCATCAGATTCTGAATCAGAATCTTCCTTAGCCACATTGGCTTCTGAAGTTGATTCAGTAGGTTTAGGGATTTTTCTTGTGGGGCACTCAGTTGCATAGTGCCCCATTTTATCACACTTGTAGCACTGCACCTTAGATTTATCTTTCTTTTTAGGTGTATCATTACCTTTCTTACCAGAATCAACTTTAGGATTAGACTTACCTGGCTTACCCTTAGTCCAGTTAGGTTTACCTCCTTCTTTGTTGCTTTTAGGTCCTTTCTTAGCCTTGGTGAACATTGCTTGATCATCTTCTTCATCATCATCATTGAGGAGGTCAATTCTTACCTCTTTTGCCTCAAGTTTGGCTTGAAGCTCTTTAATCTTCAAGTCATCAGCCATAGTTGTCTCTTCAATAGTGTTGGTTACCACAAAAAATTTCTTGGTCATAGACCTAAAAATTTTCTTGCACACAGTCTTCTCTTCAAGTGTTTCACCTTGAAGAGCCATATTATTCACAACTTTCTTCACCCTGTTGAAGAAATCAGTTACACCTTCACCTTGTTTCATTTTAAGACTCTCATACTGTGCCCTTAGGGCTTGCAGTTTTTCTTCTTTAATGGGGGCTGCTCCACAGTAGTATTTATTTAAAGCATCCCCTGCTTCTTTCGAAGTGTCACACTTCCTTACTCTTTCAAAGTCTGCCTCATCACAAGCTCTGTGAATGAGGGTAGACCCTTGAAGTCTTTCTGCTCACTTTCCATGAATTCTTTCTTTTGTGCTGTAGTTGCATCTTCAGGTAATGGATCAAATCCATTCCTGACAATGTGCAAGACTCCATGAGAGCCCAGCATAGCTCTCATTTGAATAGCCCATACATCATAGTTCTTGCTAGTCAGTTTTGGGACATGATTGTCCATTCCACTGTTATTAGACATTTTGTTCCTGAAATCACTTAACAGAATATTAGTAATTTCAAACACCTACACACTCATTGTGTAGTTTAAATCTGACAGAAATTAAAAGAAGTCACAAGAAGTATAAAAGAAACTTATCCCAGTCACTTTAGCTCTTCAGATACCATGTTGATTTTCTTAAACTAATATTTGCTTTCAATCTTGTGCAGGTTGCATTAACAAATATTAGAGGTGCAGAGATTAAGGCCCAGATGCCAAACCCACTTGATTGACAAAAACACACACGGGTCCAAAAAGAAATTTGCGGAACCCAGACCCGTGTGAGATGGATACGCGCTACCCGGTACTTCTCACTAAGTATATAACCTAAAAAATTAGGTTTTCTTGGTTCAATTGCTGCTGCAGTTTCTCTCTCTTCTTCTTGATCTTCTTTCTTCTTTTCTCTCTACGAAACCCAGCAACTCCGCTAGGGTTTCAATGTTCTCAACAATTTCTGGTGATTGAAGCGTTGAAAGCCTTCGATCTGCAGTCAGTGATGATTTGTGATGATGATGATGTGAAAAACCCAAAGTTTTGCACACTGAATCACTCAACCTGAGACTCTGTTGCTTCAACTCTTCTTCTTCACATGAAATGTAAAGATTGAGGCTCAATCTTTACGATTCCCCTTGAATCTGACCTCAGGTAACTGCTAATTGCGAAAGCCCTTTGAGTTTGCGTTGATTTCTCGTAAACCAGCAAACCCTAATCCTTGCCTTCTTTTATTCTGCAGGTATGCCACTCCAGTGGTCCTAAACCAGTTCAATCAAGGTAAAAACTCTCTCTCTCTTATCTTTTTCTTCCAGTTGCTATTTCAGTCACCGAAATAGGTATCTAATCCTTCTTCTTTCTTTGTATGCGAGGCTCACAACTCTCTTGCGAAGATCACATACAAAGACCTAAGGAACCCTAGAAGATGAAGAAACTCAGAGAAGAAGAGTAGAACAATTTGTAATAAAACTGAAAAATTGTAAGAATTTTATTTCAAAGTATTCTGTATGTAATGCTATGTACAAGATGTATATATATAGGACTGAATGGCTTCAGTTTGGATTTTGTTTAGTTAGTTACAAAATGTAACTAACCTTATAACTACTTTCTAACTGAAATTAGTTAACTAGGGTAGATGACTTGGCTGGTTCCAACAGCTGTGCTGGTTTTTCCGGCTGTTGGAAAACTCTTAAGGGTGTTTTTGAGTTTTTGCATGAAACCCAACATTATTTACTTGTTTTTTTATCAACAACCAAGCCTTCTGATTTATTTACTTGTTAAAAGCTGTTGGAGGTGGAGATGAGAAGAAGCGAAATAAAGTCGACCCTTAGAATGTGATTTTGTTAGTTTCCTTTTGATAAAACAATAATAGATAAATATGAGTGCCTCAAAACTCACCACTTTTCTCTTATTTTTTGTCAAATCGATACCCAACCGAACCTGTAACATCTCAAACTTTTTGATACCTTGTTATTAGAGTTATGTTTTAAATAAAACGTATTTTTTTAGTTGTGTCTCTAATTAATTTCCGAATTAATGTTTTAGAGAAAAACTAGGATTTGGAGAAAAAGAAGCTCGCTCAGCAAGTCATGCTCACTAAGCGAGCGCTGCTTTCCAACACCTGTTAACAGGGAAAAAAAGTGGTGTGCTGGGGTAAGGTCGTGAGGGAACCTACTTTCGCTAATTAAGCGCCTACATGGGCGTAGGCTAACGTGGTGATACGAGATGCAGAGAAACTAAGGTGGTGAATAGTTGACTACCCGCTAAACGAGAGTCAAAATTCACCTTATAATAGAAGTAGTTATTGAGGGTTAACTTCACATCTTCATTTCTCTCTAGAATCATTCTTATGTTAGTTTTGATTTGTGAACCAAATTCGGGTGCGTTCAGTTCGTGGGATGCGAGTTAGGGTTTCTACTGCAGAAGTGCTGCCAAATCAACTATAGGTGGGGAAAGATACTGTATATATTGGGACAGTTAGGTTTAAATAGTTATTTAAATGTGTGTAGAGTAACCCAATCTCTCTTGAGTAAGGTTAAATGAAGTTTAGGTCATCTATGACCGATTAACTATTAAGAATGTTGCGTTTTATTGATTGATTGCTTAAGATGATTGTCAGAAATGTTGAGATTTTCAAGTTATGAAAACATGTATCTTTAAAGTAGTAGGTAGCGTCATGCATATCACATAGTATATTGTCATAAGAAATCTAGAAGTGATTTATAAGAAATGAGTTAAACTTAACTAGGATACTGTAACACCCTGGGCCCTTTTCTGACTTAGTAGGCTACCCACAAGTGTACATCATGACCTTCTCTCCCCCCATTGAGAGTTTTTGCCTTCCGTGGGAATCGAACATGTACCCTAGGGGCTTAAGTACAAGTTCAATGCATTCCCACTACCAATTGAACTACTAGCTCAATTGGTAGTGGGAATGCATTGAATTTGTACTTAAGCCTCTAGGGTACATGTTCGATTCCCACGGAAGGCAAAAACTCTACATGGGGGGTAGAGAAGGTCATGATGTACACTTGTGGGTAGCCTACTAAGTAAGAAAAGGGCCCAGGGTGTTACAGATACCATGCTAGTATGAGGTACTGGCCGAAGTGTAGAAGGTAAGGTGATGTAGGAAGAAACATAATTCATATAATTCATATAGAATGCATTTGTTAAGTGATCTAGTATATAAAACATATACATGCGTGCATCGAGTCATAAGTTATAAAGAAAAGAATCTAATATCGTTTCCTTCTAACATTTTCTATGAATTCAAACAGTTTATGGAATTAAGTGTGAGTAAAATCATCAGTGAAACAGCAGCCATCTACAATTTATTGATACTCAATTAAGTCCTATGAGTTCCTCTAGCTCTTTGGTTGGAATCCAACCATCACAAAATCCAGCATCATCATCATCGGCAATATTATCCAACCACTCAAGAAGATCTTCATCCTCTTTCTCCATCTTCTTACTTTGTTGCAACTTTTTCACATCCTCATCTTCAACCTTATTAGATGATGCCACCAACAAAGGTGACGAACATGTTTGTTGGGTTGAACTTGAACTTGAAGGTGTAATTAATAGCGAGGAATTGTTCTTCCTAGTACTCCCAGCTAATGAGTTTCTGCGAATTGGTTGAGAATGGTTGTGTTCAGAAGCAGTGTAGGTTACCAAAAATACTTTGGGATCCAAATGGCTTCTTTCAACTTGTTTCCTTGCCAAACATCCTTTGGAACTGCTGCACTTATAATAGCTTCGAGGATATGGTGAACCCTTTATTGGTTTTTGTCCATATTTACGCCATGACCATGCATCACCAAAACTACCATCCACTTCTGTCACCACCTTCTTCACCACACCCTTCTTTTGCTTTTTCTTCTTGCTAAAAATCAACAACAACATGCATACATCTGTCATAATATATTCTTACGATTACAATCGGTGTTATATATAAGAGAAAAATGCAGTTTTAGGTTTATTAAAAAATTGATGTGTCTTGTCTATATTTCAATGAAGTTTTAATTGAATTAATATATGAAAAACATACATACATCTGTAACAAATTTCTTAATATAATCTTTTGTTTTGAGTAAAAAAAACAGTTATTTTGTTTATAAATAAGGTTGGATAGAGTACCTTGTTTTACATCTAGATGCTGCTAAAGGAACTTGCAAATCCTGTGAAGCTATTTTCTCTGATGCTTTTGCTTTGACTTCTTGAGGGATAGTTAAGGAAGTTGTAAGGATAGTATCACATGATGAAAGAGGATAGAAAGGTTTATAAAGATCTTCCAAATCATCAAATAGGAAATTAGTTGTTTCTGAGAATTCAGGAAAACCTTCAAGTAGAGTCTCATCTTGTTCAGAAAATGAATATTGATGAGGATTTGGGTGGTTGATGATGGTGGAAGCACCACCGTATCCTCTCACAATAGCTTCCAAATCCCAGTCATCCATGAAGCATGCTTCTAGCTCCATCAATATATAACTTTTTTTGCAGCTTAGAAATTGAGATAAGGATTATATTATCTCTTGAGTACGTAGTCAGATATTATTGTAAGGAGGGTAATGTTTGGATATAAATATATATACAAGAAGTTTCATAATTAACAAAAAGATTTTTTCTTCAAAGTTCAAACTGGCAAATAGTACTGAGTTGACTAGCTATAAAGTCAAAACGAGTGCAAGTGGCCAAGTGGGGAACCGATATATAGATATTATGTTTCCAATAATTCGGTGCTGACCTGTGACACCTTAATGTAGAATTATATGCTCCCTCTCTCTTATCCTAATTAATTAATGATGTCAGTTGCATATAATTAAAGATATATGCATAATGCATCGATGATATAATTTTCTTTGAATGAAAGTCAAAATAATTTTTTTTTTAATGATTTAGGTTTCTTATGATAAAGATAACAAAATACACTTTTGTTATAGAGTAGTGTCATTCTGTACGAACACGCACAAAATAACAAAACACGGAAAAAAACTTGCCACGTATTTCTTAGTTTTCTTGTCGTACTATAAGTATTATCCTTTGATAGATCACCTTTTTGGAGATTGTAGGCGACTACGAGACAGTGATCAATAAGACAATGTTGAACCAGTCATGACTCTTGCGGGTAAGCCAATACAATACCATTGGTTGGAGGATCTCATACGTAAGGGTACTGGCATCAATAATTATTAATATTATTATTAGATTGAGCTTCAATCTTCAGACCTCGTTTGGTTGCTGGCTCATTTTTCTCTTCTGGTAGCCGAAATTAAAAATAGACAACTGTGCAACTAGTAGAAAGTGAAAACTTGCTACGATCATGTTACGTCATGCATGTGTCATTCATTGGTTAGAATTTTGATCCATGTCAAAGCCGACTTTTGGATCCACAATAGAGGCGTTCAAACTTCAAACCCTCAAACGTACAATTAGAGTGAAGCTATTAATTAACAAATACGATAAAAGTGTCGAGAGAAGAAAATTATAGTAATTTGGATAAATCCCAGAATCAAATTAACATGTTTTTAAACCAGTTAAATTCCGTCTGAAATGGTTGGAACCGTATTGGCATGGACATAGACATTAGTGTGTATTTGAAAAGCTGCGATTTTGAGCTTAATATTGTCTTGCGTTTACTTCCGATCAACATGGATCCAAACAAGTGATTCAAATGCATCAAGCAATTATTCTTACAAGTACAAAGACAATATTTCAATATCTAACCTGGTGTCTGTTTATAAAAAAATCTCAATCCAGGGGACACGCCCACTGAGCAGATTCTTAGCTTACAACATTCGTCGAGAAAGCCAAGCAATCAAAATTACCTACACTAACTCCAACCTATGCAATCTGCAGTTCGCACTGGAATATCTCAAATCCCCCACCCCCAAAATACAATGAATAAGAAAAGCCGCAATATATATCTATCAAAAATCAACTCCTCTTAGAGGCCAATCGCACTTTTTTCCCTTCAATACAAAACTTCCGACTACCTGTCAGCTGAGGTCAAGCACCAAACAATGTCAGAACTTGGTAGATTGAATCCCAATTACATTACATTTAATTACATTTAAATTAAAACAGGGAGGAAGGTGATTCCATTTGTCCAAGTGTGACGTGATAAAAACATCATACCTTCTGCTTCAAGTAAGCAATAGCCTCTCTTTTTGAAGAAAAATCAGACAAGATTGACGATGAATGTTCTTCAACAAGAACTTTGAGCTGTTTCAGTTTCAATGATTCTCCAGGCATCTGTACACAAGTTAGTAATCTATCATGACTTCACTGTCAAGGAGAAAAACTTAAAAACACAAGAAATAGGTCTCACCTGATGTAAAATCTGTTTACACAACTTCTTCAGCTTCATTTTGGGTTCAACCATTTTTTCCACCTCATCAAGTGTTTGGTTTTCCTCAGAATCTTCGTCATCATCTTCATCATCACTATGACCAAATGATGTCTTTTTCCCCTGAAAATAGCACCCAGCTACTTTCTTGGGCCTATCCTTAATGCCTAGTCCTTGCTTTCCCGTTGTAGATTTATCCTGGCATAGCAATCAATGGTACATTTAATACTCATCCTTCAGGTTTGACAATTGAAAATTAAACCACAATATATAGCACTAAAATTCAAGATAATAGTCGAGCATCACTAGCAGCCATCCTTCATATGATTGAACATCACGTGTGAACTTACCACAGTCATTATTTGATAAAAAACATGATATATACCAATGCAAGAAAATGGTCACGTACTTGGACTAGATTGTAGAGGTTTTCTTGATCTTGTTCATAAAATGCTTTTCTCTCCATCCCATTTTCAGCACTTTCAGACTTCGAGGACTTTTTCTTCTTTGATTGTGCACCTAGAAATCCACCAGAGACAAACCCAAGCTTATAGCCCCACCACTCAGGAGGAATATCGGGATATTTGCTTCCTGTACCAATGCAACATAAACTGATTGAGGAAACTACAGCTATATTAGTTAATATATATGCAGAAAAGGGGCAGAATATGGAAGATTAGGCTATGTTAGGGAAGATAGGAGAGGAAGGGAAGGGTTGAGGGGTTAGAGGGGAGGACGGGGAGACAAACTTCTTTTCACCAAAAAAGGGAAAGGGGAAGAGGGGATAGTCTTCCATCTTGCATGGAGGTTTATTTTACTCATTGCATCTAATTTGGGGCAACTCAAAAAATAAACAACGAGAAAACTATTAAGAGGGTTTTGGAAGGTCGTTTTTATCTATATTACTAACTAATTCCTAATAAATTGTGAGTAATGTCTCTTCCACTCTCTTCCACTCCCTTCCAAACTCCAAACAAGGTCTTAGGTGTTTTTTTTCAAACAGCATTGTGCTGGGAGAACGTCCACACAACTGGTGGTGTTCAAGAGTTATATATGATGGGTTTTTCCATCATAAACAAATTGGTTATAAACAATATAACAATTGTCACTCTCCAATAAGATAGAAGCCATGCATGATACGATGGTGGCCACTTTTGAGGTAAAAGGATGTGGTGAATTTTTGCTGAAAAGTTGAGCCAGAGGTACAGGATTTCCAATGCATATTCAATCGAATTGCAAATATCCCAAATAGGGTGGAGGCAAAGAGGAATAGAGAGAGAGAGAGAGAGAGAGAGAGAGAGAGAGAGAGGACGCGAGGTTTTAACCACAACCCGCGAAATATGATAATGAAGTCCAAATATCATATGTTGATATGTAATGGTACAATAACACAAAAAATAACCATTCTAATTCAGTAATTCTAGATTATACCTTCATCTTCAAAATTTTGAGTTTCTGATGTCTGTAACAAATCCAGTTCATCATCAGCATTGTCAATATCCTCAGATATGTCACCCTTTTTAACCTATTATCACCATCATAGAACTAAACAATCAGTGACAGCCTTGTATCAAATAAAAATGAAACATTAATATGCGTTTAAGAAGCTTAATTATGGAAAATGCTAAGTCTAAGAGTATAGATAGAATGCCATTAGCTTGATACACTGATTTTGATTTTCAGATTTTAACTTTCGCGTAACCACAATTATTTTCAAATAAAAGATACACAAGAAAAATGGAGTCTTGGCGCAACAACTAGAGTTTCTACCATGTGACTAGGGTCTGGGTTCGAGTCATGAAATCAGTCTCCTGTATATGCACGAGAGGGTTGCCTACAATAAAGTCACAATAAGTCAGCACTTTTCATGGACCTTGCCATGGAGGAAGGCATTAGGTTGCCCTTTTCTAAAAGAACCTCGAGGAGCTGATGATTTTTCAAGCATTCTTTCGTGTATTGGAATTTGACGAGATTATAGTCTCTGGTTAGAGTTGAGGTTAATGAGAGAAAATGCGTAAATTCCCTTGTGTTTGAAAACACAACTCGTCCTTTTGAATTGCAACACAAATATTTTTGTTTGTAACCAATGAAAATGACAATCATAACAAAACGAATTAAGTGAAACCTGGCTTCTAAAATGAAGCTAATGATCATTATTAAGTTGTAGGTGTTATTCCAAGTTCGATAAATCAAGGGAAATTGCACCCACATCCCCTCAGTTCTGGTTAAATGACACATACACCCTCTATTTTTAAAAAGAACACTCACCACCCTTATTTGTTAGGAAAGTTGCACTTACCTCTCCAACGTCTTGTTTATATGACACAAACACCCTTATTTGTTGTATGTAAACTAGGGGAGGCCAATGTCTTTTACAAAATAGAGGGGTGTCTGTGTTATTTTACTAGAAGTGAGGGGAGGTGAGTGCAATTTTCCCTTAAATCAACTATATTGAACAAAACTAAAACAGCCTCACTTAGAATGCACAAATTACTGGGGATTGATTGGCAGAAATGTAGTCTTAAAGCCAATGTCAGGACCTAATGCCTATCCCCCATATTTAAGCCAGTAGTTTATTTGGTTTTGGCAAATTGTGCAGTGTTGTGCACCTGATTTCAAATGTAAATAAAAGTGCATTTCATTTAGAACACTACATACATCAATCACTAGATAGGATGTTTATCTAAAAAAGAAACTGGCACATCATTACAAGTTATTGTAGTAGGCTAAGCAGCGCCATTTCCCCCCGCAAATCATACAAAGAAATATTAATAAAGATATTATTCAGGTTCTTAAAGATGTGAAATGAATAGTGTTTCCACAATTGGAACTTACAAGAATTCCTTCAAGATCCTTCAAGGAATACTCAGAGACGAGCTTCCCCCTCTCTCTTCTCTTGTATCTGAAAATAAAACAATTCAAAAATCATATATAGAGTTAATAGTAGTTAAATATATAATACATACAATTCATCATGAATAGAAAGCATACATACCTTCCCTGTGGTCTAGTAGTTTTGGATACAGAATCCTGAGGATCGTTTGGAACAGTAGACTCTGTTTCCACCTTAGCCGTGTTATTCTCTGTATACCACAGTAAACAAAAACAAAACCCTCATAATATATCCATTAACATGGGAATGCAAGATGATAATTTATTTGAAATCACAGAGGGGTCAAGTCAGGTTATACCTGTGTCATTGGATGCTGGCGCTTGCTACACATGCATTAAAAAGAAAGAGAGAGAGAGAAATTATTCAATGAAGATAAAAAAACTGAATAAATGAGATAAGGAGGTAACAAAACAATAGATAGAAACATACAACTTTCAATCTCTTGAGGATGTTATCAAATTGTGTGGTATCAAATGCCCAGTTGTTTGGCTTCTCTAAGCCAATACCTAATTAGAAATGAGCAAACAAGCTGAGTATAGCATAGCACAACATGATACAAAAGTGTATTGATACAAGAATTGCTCGATTATTCTAAATTCTAATACATCTAGGTCTATACATTAGTTCAAGTAGTTTTAATTTTGCTACATATTGATATATCAAACGGATTTGTGTAATAAACAGTTGAAAAGAAGAAATGAAGAAAAAAGAGGGAAAAGAAGAAAACCAATAGTATCCTGCTTGTTACGAACTCGAACATGTCCTTTGATTCCCTGCTTTTCTTTACCAAGACCTTCTCCTTCTTCCCAACCCTAAATAAATAAATCACACGCCGCAATTCAGTTCAATACACAAACAACAACAATAGAAGAGAGAAGAGAGAGATGAGTACCATTTGCTTCATGAGGCGAAAAGCCGCAGATTTTCTGGCGACACCGACGTAACAAACAGGGGATTCTGGCGCCGCCATGATTCCGTTCACTGCACTGCCGTTGCTTTTCCTCTTCTTCTTACGCACAGAGCTACTTTATTTTGTTCCTTTAAATTAAAAGTTAATAAAACCCAGGCACTCTCTGCTCTCTCCTGTTACTGTTAGGGCTTTCAATATTAGCCCTCAATATTATTATTTTTGTTAAGATTTGGGCTTTCAATACAGGGCTTCGATTTGGTCAAAAATATACTGGGCTTCGAGTTGGGTTAGCTCCAAGTTAAAGGCTTTTTTTGGTACCCCCTCTTCCCTCTGTACCCCCGACTTTGACCAAAATGACCATTTTACCCTCACTCCCAAAAAAATGGCTTTCGGAATTATCCTCCTAAGAGATAATTCCGGAAGCCATTTTGATGAATTTGGCTTCTGGAATTATCCTCTTATGAGATAATTTCGGAAAACTTCATCAAAATGGCTTCTGGCATTATCTCATAGGAGGATAATTCCGGAAGCCATTTTTTTTAATTTCCGGAAAACTTCATCAAAATGGTGTCCGGATTTATCCTCCTATGAGATAATTCCGGAAGCCATTTTGATGAAGTTTTCCGGAAACACCTCAATTGAGGATAATTCCGAAATGTGTTTCCGGAAAGTTTTAAAAAAACAGTTTCAACTTGGTAAAAAAGTGAAGGGTATTTTGGGGATAAAACGTAATATGAGGGTATAAGGGGGAAGAGGTCGTAAAAAAAGCCCAAGTTAAATTGCAAACCCTAGTTTTTTCTAATACCTACTGGGAAACTAACTTCACTAATACATAAAATTTCATTAACATTTCCAGAAAACATAAATAAGCTTTTTGGAATGTAATTTCGGATTCTTTTAAACTTTCTTTTGTAATTTTTTTTTTTACTTTCTAAAAACTTAGTTCTACACACAAACATTTCTCATATCAACAAGTTTCATGTCCCTCACCTTGTTTCATTCATTTTTAATCGGACTTGTTTCATAGCGCAATAGAAAAAGTTCACTCTCGCATGCGATTGAGCGGTTGCCAGCGAGACCTTAATGTTGGCCGATGGGGCCATGCCCTCCTATTTCGAATGTAAATTATATGCAGTCACTAGTTTGATGCAGTTGTGCAATTAATAAATCTGGACCGTTTAATGAATCCAGATCCCCAAAATTCAACATTATTTGATATTTGATATAATTATAAAAAAACATTATTTCATATATTTATAATGCTTTTTGGATAAAAGTAAACAATTATTTGTATTTGAACTAAAATATTTTGAAAAAAGTAAACATATAACTACAAATATTTGAAAAAGTAAATAAATTAGTCTTCACATTGTCTCCAATCGACCTTCATAAAACACTATACTTCAACCATACCATACCATTACCATCAATGTGAGAAACTTTAATGATTTTTCCTTAGCATTAATAAGTACCCACGCGTTACCTTCACAAAACACTACCCATAACATCAATGTAGAAGACTTTTTAGTATTTTCCCTTAGAACTAAATAGAGTAAGAGGTACCCCACACGTTGGGGTGGATATGACTGTGAATAGTGACATAAGAGAAAAACAAACGTTTGATTATTATCTCGCTAATATGAACAACAAGTCACATTATTCAATCATTTTTTGTGTACATTATCTCCTCTCCAACTTTTCTTTTTCTTCATTCATTAGAGAGGGGTGTTTTTAGGTCATTTTTCGACCCAGAATCACCCATCTACATCATTTTTTCTTTCATTTCATTTAAATAAGTGTTACCCACATAGTTTTGAGATTTTTTTGTGATTTCGTCGTCTAAGTGTGACATCGTTGTTTTGTTCATCGTCTTGTATGGCATCGTTGTTTTGTGCGACGTATTTTGGTTTTCCTGTCTTGTTACGGTGTTTGTTCTATTCGTATTCATAGATCCATTTCGACTCGCTACAGATTCAACTAATGAAGACTTAGTCGTCAACGCTATAGATTCGGAGGCATGGGTACTCTGGTGGTTTTAATTTTGTCATTTTTGTAGGCAATTTGTCGTTTTATGCTATTAACTTGGATGTTGTGAACTTGCTCGCAGATTCATCCTTTTTAGTTTTAACAATATGGAATTTGTATTGTTTTCGATGTAATCCATCGATTTGAATGAATGAATATCTTATTTTTAGTCAAAAAAAGAAGAGAAATAGTTGTTCTTTCTAAAAAAAAATTAGTTATTCTCATTTAGTTTTCTTAATATAACCAATAATGTAGTTGTATTTCCCAAACTATCCTTTAAGTGAACTTGTTCCATGAGAATAAAATGAACATTCGATAATAAAACCTAAATTAATTGCATAGTATTTAAGGAATGATGTCATTAAATTAGGTAAAAATAGCTAATATTCGTTTATATTTTGAACTACCAACCATCAATTTTTTGGAGTCTGACTTAGGCTCTGTTTGGTAAAAAGTAGCGGATAAGCTAGCAAATAGCAAATAATAGATGAACCCAGTGTTTTAAAAACTGGCTCATCCCGGTCGGTCGGACCGAACGAACCGGGAACCGGTCCGAGCCATGCTATGGATCGGAAATGCGCGTAGCAGCTCGGCGGGAACCGGCATGACCCGGTTGGTTTTGGTGAAAATCGGTGACCTGGTGGTTTTTGGTGAAAACCAGCGACCCAACTGGTTTTGTAAAACCGGACCGGGTTTTACATGTTTATTAAAAAAAAAAACCAAAAACGCAAAACCAACGCCGTTTTAAGCCGCTTTAGACTTTTTTAGGCATAATGTGTAATTTTAGCAAATTATGTTTTACAGGTATGAAATTTATATGTCTTGAAAATTGGGGAACTTTTTAATTGAGACCGGGTCATGGTCATGGGTTCAACTGTCGACCCTTCGGTCCGACCCTTGACCCGGTGACTTGGTACCTTCACCACGTCGATCACCGGTCCGAGTTTTAAAACATTGGATGAGCTAGCGGATAACAGATGATGTGTTTGGTAAAACTAGCGGTTAAAATAGATGATAAAATGACATAAAAGGATATTTAATAATGATTAAATTACTTAATGATGACAAAATGTTTAATGAGGAAAGAGAAGTAATTTAAGAAAAATAAAAAGGGTAAAAATGTCAAAAAATGGGAGACGCTATCCGCTACTCGAAAAACGCTAAACGCTAGTGCTTGCCAAACACATTTACTCTTCACCCGCTAATTTCATCCGCTATCCGTTAGCAAATGGGACGCGCCAAACAGAGCCTTAGAGTACTAAACAATTGTATAGTAATTGTTATTAAATTGGTATAATAGTCATTTCTCCATTAATGAAAAATTTCAGTGACCACACCAACACTAAATTGTGGTTAGTATGTATTGACCAATATTTTCAATTAGATGCTCAGTTACCGCACAAACACTAAATTAAAATTTATTAAATTGTTACTAAAGAATTCGTCAGTATATTAACTCCTTGCCAATTTTGTTGTTGTTTATATTCAAGACTGAAGTAGTACATTTATAGATCTAGATCCTCTGGCTGCTATAAATCCATTTGGTTTGAATGGCTTATTCTCCCTTGTGAGATTAATTTGACCGTAAGGGTTTTTTCAGCCAATGAATATTATCAAGCAAAAGAAAAATAATTATTGTGTACAATTGTACAAACAACATCTTTTGGGTCTTTGGTAAAAAAAACATATTTTGGGTCTATATATGAAAGGACTCAAAAGCAAAAAGAATCATTTAGAAATGATGACAATATTTATAATTTTTAATAGGCTACTCACAAGCTTCGGGGCTTTTAAGAGGCTATGGGATAATCCCTATTTCAATGGAGTGAGAGAATTAATCATTGGTTACTTTAACCTCCCAAACTACTAGGGTTCGAGGTCGCTTACCAAATAAATATGATTATTTATCATGCTGGTTTTCAAAATAAATATTATTTATCAATACTAAATTTTTTGGAATAAATTATTATTATTTTGTTGATATGCCAAAATTTATCACTACTATTTATATCACTACTATACCACAAATAACTTTAGTTTTAACTGCCTCAAAGAGATAGAAACACAACTCATTGTATTAAGTGGTTTAAAAAAATACTTCGTAATAAATCAGGATAAATATGGAATTAAGTAATTAGTGTTGTTAAAAAAGTAAAACTTTATTTCTTATATTTATTAAAAACTTAAAAAAACAACCAATTTTGTTTCATAGAGTACTTAGGAGGGTAGGAAGTATTGTATTTCCCAACACAATTTAAAGCAAAGATAATAATGTTTGACTCTATTACTTTTATTTTTGACGGGGAATGTTTGACTCTATTACTTATAAACCCCACAAGGACTAAAAAATTCAATAGCAGAGTTTTAAATTTTGACCAAAACCAAATTTATTTTTACGAAAGTGGTAGTATGTTGCGGGTCTAGGAAGAGTTGGCCAATTCGCAATTAGCAAAGTGGGAAAAACTACTACTCAAATTCTTTTTTTTTGACCAAAAAAAACAAACAAACAACTCAAATTCTAACACTTATTATTATTATCATATATATTAATTTCATTCATAGTCATCCTTGGTCCCGCATTATTCATAACTTCCAACCGTATATTGTGGCCACCCATGTGCAAATTAAATAAGAGCAAACGCAGTCGGTAAGATATGTCTTTTCAACTGGGAGCAGTTTATGCTATTTGGGCACAACAACACAATCACCCACGAAAGTTTTTCTTAGATGTGGTTATATATAGCAATAAAATAAAATAAAAGATATTGGTATATATTGTATTGTACGTCAGTAACCCCTCGCCACAAATCGAGTAGACTTATTGTTCCCAACAGAAAATTGTGATTCACAACATCAACTAAGCCCAATAATAGGTTCGGTATCACAAAGCTCGTATAACAACTATGTATAGGGTCTCATTAGGTATGTCAAAATTCTATTAAAATACTATAAAGAGATCTGATTTGAGCGTTAGAGTGACTTTGTAGGTATAGTCTGACACTTCACCACCAATCTCCCGAGAGTTACCTCCATCATCGACCACTTGAGGTATTTCTCAGAATTCCAGACCGAAACAACTATTAAACTAGCTCACTCCACTCAATTGGCCATAACTCAAAAGCAAGTTGGATTGGACTAAGTCAATCAAGTTACGTAATGAATTGTGTGTTTTGTAGCACAATCTATCCCAAAACACTAGGTTAATTAGCAAGGCAACTCGCGCCAAATATTTGATGCTTAGGCTCAATCCTTATACCAAGACTTGTAAGAGGATGACTCTTCTTGCTGAAGTTTGACGTCTTGACTAAGGAACCAGTAGTTGAGGGCTTAGCTATTGAGGATTTTGCAGCCAAGGGTATATTGTTGCTAAGGCAAAATGGGCTTTGGGAGCAAATGAATTCTCAAACTTGTCATATGGTTAATTGTTCAAACCATTGTGCATGTTTTATTTATTATCTTTATAAAATAATTTGATAAGCCTTCGACAGAATAGTTGATGCAAATGAATAGTCTAGATGCATAGAACTAGAAGATGACACTTTTTGAATAAACGAAGAGGATTCATCTCACATATAAAATACAAACAAAACAATAAACGTGCATTTGGGAGATTATCATGTGAGAGGAAAACAAGCACCACATAATTGTTCTAGTGGAGCATGACAAAATTTGTATTCAGATGTCTCAGGTTCAAGTCCTCACAAATCCTGTTAGAGTGGAGTAAATGTAAATTACATTTGTAAGCGTTCAAAAGTCCGAAAGTCTTTCCTATCTTGAGCTAGAGCGTCATCCCCTCACTCAATGACGGATCCACTTGCAGTAATGTCTCCTCTTAAAAAATTATTTTTGTTAGAAATATATATAACTAACTTATTTTGCCCTATAAAAAATAAATGTTATCTCCAATAAATTTTTAAATTAAATGTAGAATTTTCATAAGCGATAAATAAAATAGAGAAATAGTTGGTACTAATTTTGCCTTTTTAGCTATGTAATTTGTAGGAATTTAAGTATTTTAGAATTTTTCTGTAATGAAATTATATATTTCGTAAGAACTTACAATATTTTTTTATTTTTGCCCCCACTAATAAAAATTTCTGGATCCGTCACTGCTCTCACTTCAAAATCTTGTAAGAAAAAAAAGTGAGATCGAGGAGAATCACCAATACTTACCTTTCATGCATATTTTTTTTCGAATTTCAAATGATGAGTTCTATTAAATAAACAATTAGAGTCTCGTTTAAATTTTTTTTTTTGATCAAAGTCTCGTTTAAATTTAGTGAAACCATATAAATTTTAATCAATAAAAAAGAGCGTGCTTGTTTATTCATAAACAAATATTTTCTTGTCATCGTACAATGATCACATGTTAATATTCTTGAGATTGTTTGAATATCACGAATCCATGTTTGATTTTATTTGAAAATAGCCAGTTCAACTATTAATCCAGCTTCAAGAAGGATAGGTAGGTACTTAGTACAACCCAGTCCAGTCTGGTGACTCATGAAACATTTTTTTATTGGAAAGTAAATAAAGAAACACTTAGCATTGGGTTTATGATCTTTGAATTAGCGATGAATTCACGTTAATCTTTGAATATACTTTCTCATTATGACTTTTTTTCTCTTTTAAATTTATTTCTTAGGTGGAAACTAATGATAATTAGTAATTTAATATGATCCACTACCTAAATTACACACATTCTCTAAAAAATGCACTCATTTTGAAACTCTCAAATCCCTAACAATACTTGAAGAATTTTCAATGGAGCCAACTCCTTCCTTCCCTCTCCTATAAGAAAAGCTAATTAAAAAAAAACAGATAATCAATGGAGCAAGTTTGGAGGGGGACAAAATAGATAACTACTAACTTAAACTTTAAAGTTGCACAAAATAAAAAAATATTAAGTATAATTTTGTTTAATTAAAAAATGTTTAATTAGTTATTATATAAAAAATTAGAAAAATTACTAAATTTATAACTATTTGTTTTATTGTTTGAAATAAAATCGAATCAGATGAGTAAAATAAACTAAAACAATTATTTGAAAGGAAAGCTATATTATATATTATCTTGAAAAATAATTTTGGTGTGAAGAAATACATATATAAAACATTGTCAAAACACAAAACCAAAAAAAAAAAACATTGTCAAAACAAATACATATATCAAATAATAAATACACTAGCCCTAGTACCCGTGACATGCACGGGTGGTCAAATTAATTTTTTTAGATAATTTGTGGAAGAAAACGTAAAATCAAGTTGAAGACAACTATGTGGTTAATTTTTTTTTAAAAAATGTTATGTTTAGATATCTTTTTTTGTTAAATGGTTGTTGAAGTAAACTAATTGGATACGTACTTGATATTAACTTGTTATAATTAAGTAGATAATAGTTTGTTGATATAAATGAAATAATTGAAAAGAAACACGTATTGCGTATATATCATTCCCAAAGCATATAAGAGAAAGTAACTTTAACTAAACTAATTTTAGTTTGGTGGTAATCCGATAATTTTTAGTTACCAACCACCCTGTTGAATATGTGTGGCAAAAACTCTGTTGGATGAGAGAACCACATGGACCGGCCAAGCTGGGTATACATGTGGTCAGCTTGGTTCTCCAACGTAGATTAGTCACCGCACCAATAACACAATAGCAAAAAAATCATCAAATGGTTTATGAACATGTGAGGTATAAAACACATTCTACTTTTATTTAACCACAAAAAACGCGAGTGTTTGTGGTTAGGATTAGTTCAACATTTATTGAGGCCTCAAACAAACTCTAATAAAAGGTTTTTTATTTCAAAGTGCCCCAATGGATAAAAGGTTTTAAAATATTGACTACAGTGGATCGTGGTCCGAAACCTACATCTTAACACATTATATATTTGTGTGGTCTTTACCATCTCAGTTCCCCTTACCAGACTAATAAGTGACTTTGTTTTAAAATAGTAATAACAATATTTTCATCTTTGTAAAGTAAAAGTAATTTTTGGAATAATAATTATAATCAACTTTTTAAATAAAGTAAAAGTCATTTTTGGAATAATGAATATAAATTTCTATTTTCTGGTAAACTAAAGTATCCTCCACGACGACTGTGAAGACTAATCCTTCGAAGTATCAGAGATTTGCACGTGAATTTTATATTAGCCCTTCACTTTTAGTTGCACCGGCAATTTCAGCGACAATGGGACATCGTCTCCCAAATTCGAACCGGAAGCGAGCTTGGTTAAGCTGTAATAGTGTGTGTGATGTTTATTTGTCATTAAAAAACATGAATTTTATGTGTGTGTTTGGTTCTGCAGTGATGAGAATTGAGTTTGTAGAATTGATTGTTTGTTAGTAGAACAAACTTTTAGAAAAACTTTTAGAATTGATTGTTTGTTAAGTTTGTTAGTAGAACAAACTTTTAGAAAAACTAATACTGAGTGCAACAACTATTTTTGTTATAGCCTTATAATCGTTTCTGTAACTGTCAGATTCAGGTTGTTGAATTAGACATTCAACACTATATACTCCTCAACTTTTAGTTTTTTTTTTCTTTTTCAGATTCAAGATTTTAGTTTCAATTTATTGTCCTTCTTCAAATTTGTTGTCATGATATGGTTGTTTTCTCTCTTGTTTAAGCAAATTACCTACTTTAAATCAGAAAAAATTATATTATAGATTAATTTCAATTTAGTTATAATGAACGGCAGTTATGTTTGGTCTCTCAATCCCCTAAATAGTGGTTTTTTTTAATTCTGCTCTCTTTGTGTGTTTCATATGTCATACTCTCATTGAGTTATACTCATATGCTATTTTTGAATGTCTTCAGGATGGTTGATTTGTCCATGAGGATTATGCATGTATTTTTGGTTTGCTGTAATGGTGTTTTATTTTCTTGATGTGGTGCGAATTATCAAATAAGGAAGACAACAAAATATAACCAAGTGGAAAAATAGGCTATTACTCTAATTACTAGTGAAACCATACTCTTAGTTGCCTTATCTTTATCCAGTGCATCAAATATTAGTATTATTTGAGTAAACAACTCAATAATCCAATAAGTGCAATTGAATTGTAATATTAGGCTATATTACTTGTTTTAATAAGCTATCAGCATATGAATTGTAATAATTGCAAAAGTAGTACAACAACCAATTGAAAAGGCTGCAATGCGATTGAAGATGTAATATTGCATCCTACTTTGCTTAGTTCTTGATAATCAATGTTTATGTGCTTATTTTTATAACGTTTTGAGAACCATTAACCACACTTAGTTCCTAACTTTTGCTGTCTATATTTTGGGATTATAGCATATCACACCCAGAAGTTACTGTTTTGGATCCTCTGGATGCCATACAACTTTTGCGCAATCGTCAGTACATGCTTGAAGCTGATGCTGATATCAACCTCTCTGATTTCTATGGTAAAAATTTTCTTTTAACATTGATTATTGTTGGCTGGGGGAAAACCAGACCATTGAGTGTGCCATGCGCTTAAGAATCACTTTATAGATTGCTCAGGCTTTGCATTATTGCACTTATGAGGGGCGTCCCTTATACAATTTGAATGCTTATCGGGTTCTTTTTGACCAGGTCTCTTATTTCTAACTATTATTATTCCTGCTAAGTGCTTATAATGAATTGAATTAACCACTTAATTCAATAATTATAATATTATTATTCCTCTTGTTACAGGATGGTGATCTGCTTCTATCCTGTCTTGGTTTAATGAAGAACAGCAGGGATGGAAAAAGTTTTAGCACAAACCTTGCTGATACACCTACTGAATATTTAAGAAATGGTTGCTAACTCACTCAATCAAACAAATTGCATTGAATGCTTCCTTTATTATTGATATAGCAGGAAGAGTCACCCCTCAAAGTGTCCTCTACAGCTTTGGAACCGTTCTTGTGGACCTCCTCAGTGGCAAGCACGTCCCTCCCAGTCATGTAACTGCCTTTTCTCTGCTTCAAATTGATTTAACTACTTCAAATTCATGGGGTTGTATAGCTATGCATTTTTTCCTACTTTATGTTGAATTTGAGTCTACATTCTTTGACTTAGAATAAAGAACTGACTAAACCTTACTACTTCAAGCTAGGCCTTAAACCAAATTTCCATTTTCACCACCCTTTAATAAAATAGCGAGTGGGCTTGTTGTCACATGCTTTTATTGTCTGATTCCCATGTTTTTGAAAACAATAAATGCCCTTTTTTCAATGGATGCATTTTTGTGTTAGGCATGTAATCCTTGGTGCTTCCCCTAGGCTGTTATTGTGTGTATCATTAGTTGTTGTGGCAATATTTAGTTTCTGGCATGAATGTATCATAAATGATGTTACAATGTCATTCAATACATGGAATATGTTTTTCTAGGAATGACTTTGAGTTATGTAATCATTTCAGTTAGATTGATGCTTAATAATATTGGAAGTTTCAGTTGCTATGATATGTATCCAAGTTTAACATTAAGAAGTAAAATTAGATCCTCTTTCTATTATCATTGCTATCAATTTCTCAAATAAATCAAATACATATAATTTTTTAAAATTCAACAAAATATTCGTATTGAAGGCTATTTAGTGTTGGAAAAAAGTATCCATGTGTCATTATTTGTTTTAAGAAAAGATGCCAAGTAGAGCAGAAATTATCAAATAATTGCAGCATTTATTGGGATTGCCTAGCATAAAGAGTTTACCAATTTTAATATTAAAAAATCTTTTGTCTAATTGTTTGATTCCATGGTAAAACATGAAGATATGTAAGTTAATGTAAAAGAACTTATTGTACTTCCTTTTACTTTGCTTTTAGCTTTTTCAAACGATGGAAAAATAAAAGTGCTTCCTTTTATTTCTTCCTTTTTTATTTTGTTATTTCTGTTCTGTTTTCCTAAACATTAAAAAAAACTTAATTTTGATCCTATGAAATTCCACTTTTTTAAATTACAGATGTACAAAAGTATGAAGCATAAGTAGATGAATCAAGGTATAATTGTACACTTTTTAATTCACTCAAAATGTTCTTATTTTTTGATATATCGGAACCTGTACTTGAAATTGGGTGTGGTTTCGTAGATTTATTATTACTATGTCCAGAAATGCAGCTACTATAACAGTATTGTTCAATTGATTGATTTTTTTCCCAATAGTAGACTTTATAAAAAAAGCTCATGAACTATATGATAACTAAGTTCAGTACTATGATGGTTGTGATTTACAATAGTTTCTTCCACTGGACTTTTTTTTGTATGTTTTTCTCTGCTTAAAATTGAATTTTATCTTCTTTTTTTTCAGCTGATACAAACAGATGGAAGAGTTTTAGTGAAAAAGAAAGAACCTAAAGAAGTGGATAAAGTGGTTCAGGAATTGCAGAACTATTGTGTGAAAGAGCCTGTTAAATGCCCTCTCTTGTTCACTTGATTCCATGAAAGGAATCATTTTTTTTAAATTTCATCAGATCTTAGTCAGTTCTGCGATGTGGTTTTTTCCTTTCTTTGACGTTCCCTTTCTTTTTCGTTTTTTTCCTTTCTTCCCTTGTTCGTATGGTTCCTTGCTTCATTTGTTTGAAATTAAAATAAAAAAAATCTGCTCAAATTGTTTTAACAGTAGGTTGCGTCCTATCTCTTTGATTCACTGTGTCAAACAGTAATAAAGTGACATGTTGCTTTTATAGGGAAAGATTTTACATACTGCTGCAATCAGGGAAAAGCATGTTTGATAGAAATGATGGGACATGAAGCGTGTGGGGCACTAAACTTTTACGTATTCTGCAAGATATGCAGTTTTTACGTATAGTCATATTTAGCTTTTCAGCACTATTCATATTTAGCTTTTCTCAATTTGAAATCACTGTTCAAAAACTCATGCAAACTATTTAGCTTTTCTCTGTTCAAATCATTGTTCAAACAACTTGCGTGACACTGTTCAGTCACTGTTCAAACATGAATTCCATTGATCATAAACATTATGCACGTGATCGGCTACAATGTTTTTCTACTTTCATCCCCTCAAACTGTACACAAACAATAGTTGGTCAATAACAGTAGTGGTCTTTGAGACATGCAAACGTGCACTGTAGATAAACAATTCCACCGTGATTATTCACCACATCAGTCCACTATTTGCTCTATACCACACTCTACAATTTACTATGCTTCTGATTCTCCTTTATCAGCAAGTCATGGTAAAGATATGACACCAAATACAGCAACTGCGCGTGGGCCAGACCTCATACAAACTGTTCACTGCAAACACCATACATTCAAATTACACAGGCGGGAATAAAAAATGCGGACAAACATGGCTGAAAATTTCACGAAAAAAATGGCGCAAATCTCACTCTTTACCTTTTAGATTCTAAGATAGTATATGGGACAGTAATTTTTTTTTGACATACCACGTCATAGTAGTACACGGTTAGGAAATGAATTTGCGAAAATCACGGCTGGATAGAAAACACGGCTGACATATAATAGTACAGAATGACATACCACGTCATTTGTGGTGTTGACCACGAAGCTCATTTCGAGACATTGAACATTATCTTTTAAATTTATCCCCCTGATAAATAATTATCTAGCTCTGCCACTATGTAAAACCTAAAATCTATACTATTTCTTTTGACAAAAAAATCTAAACAAAAATGTTAATAGAAAATTATTTTTTATAAGCAAATGATTGTATTAATGGGAGTACAAAGGGTACTCTAACCCATACAATTACCTTGAGCTTCGTTAACGCCCTCACCCCCGGCGGGAGCCAAACCCCTGTGGAAAAAAGAAAAAGAGTAATCGAAGGAGAATAATACAACAACGTCAATTATGCCGTGGAATGGAAAAACGAAAATACTTGCATGTTAAGGTTTGCACTGATAAAAGAAAACGACTGGTTTGCACCTCAAATTATTTATTGGTATTTTTCATTTATTGGTATTTTTCCTCCATAAAAAGTAGTGTAGTTAAATAGATTTTTTTCCCAAGGTAAAACCAAAAAACATTTTTAATGCGAATATTAAATGATATCTTCTTATATGCGGAGTAAACTGACGGATTTAAAAAATTATTTTAGGTCATAAATCAAGAGCAATTAATGCTGACAGATATGTGGATCCATTTGATACGCAATTTAACGTCAAAATCCCCATAATGGTGAACGCACTCAAATATAAAAAATTCATTTCCTAACGCACTCAAATGAAAAATTTATAAATATGAATCCTCCATCTGGGAATTTTATTTACCATATTTTCTTTACCTCCCAATGGAACTCCTAATTAGTGAAGTCAAATTTCTCTGGACAGTTACTAGTTTGTTGATAAACATTAAATGCACACGAAGTGTACTACTCCCTCCGTTCCTAATCTTTGGTACTTTTGGCTTGTTACACACATATTAAGATACCATTAATTTGTGTTGTTTAAGTACTAAAATGTCCCACTTGTAGTTGTATTGGGATAATTGAAGTTAAAATAAAATAGTCTTGGGACAATTAATTCATACGTTGGAATTCTAAAAGGACAAATAAATATAGAGGGTATATTAGGAAAAATTAGGTGAATTGTACATTGGGTTTTTAAAAGTACCATTATTTTGGAACAAAAATAAAAGGCCAAAAGTACCAAAGATCAGTAACAGAGGGAGTAGTATTATTATTGTGGAAATGGATTAGACATTGTGTCGAGTTACGCGTGGACACCGACCACAGCAACACATGATGCCCCGCGCCTAACAACAAAACATCCCATTACAAACTCCTCCCATCCTCGTACAATACGTATACGTGTATATACATACGTAACCTGAATAAATACAGTACAACCGTATCAAAAAAGGTCTATTGTGTTTCTTCCACTGTACTTGACAAAATATTGCAAGCATCTTAATTTGCTAACGCTAGGTCTCCAAAAATAGTACGACAATTAACTGTTTTACTAATAATTCTTATCGAAAAAAAAATTGTTTTACTAATAATGTCTGGTCCTGTCTGCTCTTTACCAACTCCTGCCTAATATTCAACCCAATGGCGCAGCTGGCATACACGACGCGAAGCTTCATTTTTTTTTATTTGGAGACTGACCAATATACATGATTCTTCTATTTGAAAATCAACATTCATTTCTGCCTATAAATAACTCCCCCTTACTTCATTCCTAGTCACTCCCTTCTATAACTAAATTATCATTCACACAACAAAAGACTTGGATCTCATCAATTTCAATTTCAATTACCTTTACCTCTAAACTAGAAACCATTTAGAAACAACAACAACAACAAAGAGAGTCTGTAGTCTATATGGGTCTTATGATGATGGACGAACAACCTCAATTGTTGTCTAAGATAGCAACTGGTGATGGACATGGTGAAACATGCTCCTATTTTGATGGATGGAAAGCTTTTGATAAAGACCCTTTTCATCCTATCAAAAATCCTCATGGTGTTATCCAAATGGGTCTCGCAGAAAATCAGGTATATATAAATCACTTTAACTTCCAATTTCCAACCTTGAAATACTTGCATAATAATAATAATAAGTATGTATAATCATTTTTCCCCATGCTATGTTTATCTTAAATCCTAATTAAATTATCTTTTTTCTTTTTGCAGCTTACTTCTGACTTGGTTCAAGATTGGATAATTAATAACCCAGAAGCCTCAATTTGTACACCAGAAGGAGTACATAATTTCAAAGAGATGTCCAACTTTCAAGATTATCATGGTCTCCCTGAGTTCAGAAATGTTAGTGACAATATAAAATTTAATATAATAAATCCCCAAATTAACCAAGTTATTATTGATACTTAATTATTTGGTATAAAATTATAAACTAATATAAATTGAACTTAAATTTGCACAGGCTGTGGCTAAATTCATGGGTAGAACAAGAGGAAACAGAGTCACCTTTGACCCAAACCGTATTGTCATGAGTGGTGGAGCAACTGGTGCGCATGAGGTCACTGCTTTTTGTTTGGCAAATCCTGGTGAAGCTTTTTTGGTGCCTACTCCTTATTATCCAGGGTAAATAATAGTAATAAATTCCATTCAATTTCAATTTATTCATTTAGTAACTCTATTTATAAGAAAAAAATGTCCTTGTTTCAAATTCATTGAAGATGTATCTGGTCTATAACATAGATCACTGATTAGTTGATTTTCTTAATGCAGATTTGATCGAGATTTGAGGTGGAGAACAGGAGTTAAACTAGTTCCAGTTATCTGCGAAATCTCAAACGATTTCAAATTAACAAGACAAGCTTTAGAATCAGCCTATGAGAAAGCCAAAGAAGACAACATCAGAATAAAAGGCTTACTCCTTACTAATCCATCAAACCCTCTAGGAACTGTAATGGACAGAACAACATTGCGAACCGCAGTTAGCTTCATCAACGAAAAGCGAATCCACCTAATAAGCGATGAAATCTACGCTGCTACGGTTTTCAGTAACCCTAGTTTCATAAGCATAGCTGAGATAATAGAAGAAGAAACAGACATTGAGTGTGATCTTAACCTAATTCACATTGTTTATAGTCTTTCAAAGGATATGGGATTCCCCGGCTTTAGAGTTGGGATCATATACTCTTACAACGACACTGTTGTAAATTGCGCGCGAAAAATGTCCAGTTTCGGATTAGTTTCAACACAAACACAATATCTTATGGCATCAATGTTATCAGATGATGAGTTTGTTGAAAGGTTTTTAGCAGAAAGTGCAAAGAGGTTAGCACAAAGACACATGATTTTCACAAATGGACTATTGAAAGTTGGCATAAAGTGTTTACAAAGCAATGGTGGTTTATTTGTGTGGATGGATTTACGCCATCTTTTGAAGAAGGCGACATTCGAATCAGAAATGGAATTATGGAGAGTGATTATTAATGAAGTTAAGATTAATGTTTCACCTGGTGCTTCTTTTCATTGTGATGAGCCAGGTTGGTTTAGGGTTTGTTATGCTAATATGGATGATATGGCTGTGCAGATTTCTTTGCAGAGAATTAGGTCATTTGTTCTTCAAAGTAAGAAGGAGAAGAAACCTTGCTGGCATAGTAATTTGAGGGTGAGCTTCAAATCTAGAAGGTTGGATGATATTATGATGTCACCTCATTCTCCTATGCCTCAATCACCTCTTGTTAAAGCCACCATTTGAAATGTTTAGAAGTAACTAATTGGAATAATTTTTGGTTAGTTTATTTGTTATCAGGCAGGGTACATAACTGCTAGATTTGTTCTTTTGTAACTAAGTTATAGTCCCTTTAATATGGGGACTTTTTTCTTCTTTTTTCACTTGGCAAATCATGGGTTCATGGTGAAAGAAGATTATAGAATTTGTAAGGTTATTTATTGGTCTGGAAGAGTTCAGAAAATATATGTATTATGTTCCTCAAATTTGTATGGTCAATGATGAATGAATTGTTAATTTTCTATTAGTGTCCATAATCTAAAAATAACACATGATTAATTGATTATACAGTTGAGTCACTGCAAGCTTCCGTGATTAGAAGACTCATACCGTAAGTTAGCAATCTGAGCCTAATTTACTAAGAATGGAATAGAAAAAATGTTGTTTGATTTTTGACCCAACAGATTTATTGACTTCACAGGAGTGTATAATTTTTTGACCAAGACAAAATCCATCTATAGTGTCCCTAGATTTATGCCTAACATATATCATAAGTCGAAGCATTGAGAATCAAAATAATCACTCCATTAATTAAACTTAGGTTCAAACCACAATTGCAGGAGAGGATCCACACATTATCTTGCCACGTTGTATTTGTGTCGTCGTTATGTTGGAAACTTCATTTACTAGGTATGAATACAAAATAAACTAAGTAAATAAAGATAATTGAAAAACTAGCAGATTACGAACATTGTTTATCTTTTACCAATAATTCTCGTTCAAACATTGAGAATACTGAATAGTGAATAGATGTAAACAAGAATATGGGTTCCTCCGTTCGGTGACAAAAAACAAGATGTGTTAACGATAGCACATAAGTCACAATATTATAGTAACTTATGTGCTATCGTTAACTGACCACTGGTACAGTTTTGCAACCGCCATTGACGAGCTCGACAAGAAGACACTCTGGAACAATCGTTAATGTGCACTGGGATTATGAAAATAATCGGTGTGACTTCTCTAACAGCTCTTTTTTCTAGTCAACCAAAAACACATTCCATGGCATTGTTTTCTACCCATTCGTCCATGCTTTCCATAGTACACGCTTCAGCAACTTTCCATGGATCAACCACTTTGAAAAATACATGCATCAACCACTTTAAAACTGTGAGAAAATCAAATTTGCTTATGTTAATATGAATTTCTTTAATATGAATTTCTTTAATGCTAGTCCTTTATAATAACTTTTCTCAACTCCAAGCAAACAAGTAATTTTAAAGAAAAATACAATTATGGATGTGTTTATCCCTCAACTTTGAATGAATATTAGTTTTTCAAATAAAAATAATTCTAGATGAACTCTGGACTCATGTTTGTTTTATTTATCTTTAGAGACCATGATATTCTTGTCAATGTCTTAAGAATGAGATCGGTAACAGACATAGTGAATACACTCTCATTTTAAATTGAATACTTTTTCCAATTAAATATATTAAATCTACTCTAGTATAGATTTATATTTATATAGATTTATACAACTACTACTTCACTAAAATTACTCATATAGTCATTTTGGAAAAGTGACACCTATACTAACTAAGGATAAAAATGTAATTGATTCACTAAAAAACAAAAACAACTTTTTACTTTCTCCAACATTTTCATTTTCTCTTTCTTCTCTTTTACCACTTTTTTCTTCTTACACTCTCCTTCTTCCTTTTTTTCTCTTTCTTCTTACACTTTTTTTTCCTACTTTTCACTTTTCTCTTAAACTCTCTTTCTTCTTTTTTTTTACTTTACTTTTACTTTTCCCATAAACAATTCTTCTCTTTCTCTTATCACTTCACTTTATTTTTTAACTAAATATCTAAATTTATACAAACACACTCTACCAAAATTTTAACTATCACCTTAAAATTTTAACTAAATCTTTTTACACTCTTATTGATAATCTACGATCACCTCTTATTGATAATTTACAATCTATCTTTTACTATAATCTACTAATCAACTAAAATAATCAATTGAAACTACGAGATAACTGCAATGATATATAAAAAACATGGGATAACTGCACTGATATATAAAAAAACACAAGATTAATATTTGTCATTGATAATTAAAGTTTTTGAAGACTACTATAAACCTACTATCTAAAAAATAAGAAGATTTAATGACTATTAAAATTACTGATTAATTTTTAAAACAAATATTTCTTATTGATTATTTACTAACTCTCTTTTACTATCTTCAATAATATAATAATCAACTAAAATAATCAATTGAAACTGCAAGATAATTGCAACGATATATAAAAAAAATACGAGATTTATATTTGTCATTAATAATTAATTTTTTTGAAAACTACTACTAAAAACCTACTATCTAAAAAACAAGAAGACTTAATGACTATTTAAACTAATAATTAATATTAAAAACAAATATTTCTTATTGATAATCTATTATATATCTTTTACTATCTACAATAATTTACTAATCAACTAAAATAATCAAATTTTCTTATTGATAATATATTTTAAAAACACGAGATTAATATTTGTCATTGATAATTATAATTTTTGAAGACTACTATAAACTTACTATCTCGAAAATCAAGAAGGCTTAGTAACTATTTAAACGGATTAATATTTAAAACACATGATAGATATTTGTCACTAATACCTAAAAATGATAAATAATTGTCACTAATATATAAAAAACACGGGATAAATATTTTTTATTGATAATCTACTATCTATCTTTTACTATCTATTTAGTCTGTTAATCAACTCAAATAGTCAATTGAAACTATGAGATAATTGCACTGATATGTAAAAAACACGGGATAACTTCACTGATATATATAAAAAAACACGAGATTAATATTTGTCATTGATAATTAAAAATTTTCAAGACTACTACTACAAACCTAATATCTAAAAAACAAGAAGACTTAATGAATATTTAAACTATTAATTAATATTTAAAACAAAAATTTATTATTAATGATCTACTATCTAACTTTTACTATCTACTATAACATACTAATCAACTCAAATAATCAATTGAAACTATGGATAACTATATTGATACACAAAAAAAACACGGGATAACTGCACTAATATGTAAAAAATACAGGGATAACTGCAATGGTATATATAAAAAACACGGCATAGTTGCACTGATATATAAAAAAATACCGGATAACAACATTGATATATAAAAAAACATGCATAGATTTTTTTAAAATGATACTTTTACATTTGTAGATTTTAATATTTATCTATTTTTTTATTAGAAACTCATTTTTTATCTACTTTAAATTTGTGTTCATTTTCACGAAGTAATGTTCAGACTATTTAAATACTATCTAAGTTCATTTATAAAAAGAACACGACATCACCCGTGCGTATGCACGGGTATCCTACTAGTTAAAATAAAAATTAAAGTGAATACTTTTACAATTTATTTTCTTTTTTTTTTTTAAATTAAAATTCGTGTTTTAGAAGAAAATTGAAAAACAAAAACAAAGTGAGAAATCGTTGCAGCTAGGGGCGATTTCTCAACATATATGTAAAACTGTGCTACTACATTGAGAAAATAATTTATCTTTAGCGTTGTTTTGACATGATTGGGAACAAAATGGTACATAGGGCCGAGAGGAACAAATAAAAAAACATAAATTAAAACAACTAAAAAATAGGAAACAAGAAAACAACATGAGAGAGAAGACCGGCAGGTTTAGAGAGAGAGAGAGATATGTTACCGGATCATAAGGGAGAGGGTGAAACGACACTTCCAAAGAGAGAGAGAAGGATCAACTTGGTAGAGGCAAAAGGCGGTGAACACACAGTTGCAGTGCTGGCGACGATGAGATGAAGAAAAGGGAAAATAACAATCTTAGAACTTGTTAAGTTGAGTGAGTGAGCTTTACAAAGACTATGAAGATGAAAGGTGGAGAGTTAGAGAGAGACAACGGTGTGGGACTGAGTGAGAAGATAAGGCAGTTATATATATATCGGAAGGAGAGGGGAATCAATGGATGCTCATTGGTTGAAATATGTGCCACATGGATCAGTGATGTATGATGTATCAAAAGATTTGAATATGAGCCTTTGGATGGAGGCTTTATCCATGGTGGAAATTGCGGGTCAGCAAAGACACTCAGATCACAGAATGGACGTTGTTTTTTATTTTTTGCTCTTCTCGTAGTATTATGGAAGCTTTTGACCGTTTATATTTTTTTGGACTGTTTGTTGCTTTCTTGTCATCGCCTTCATTTGTCTTCGGCTATGTTAACACATGCTGTAGAAATTGGGCAAACAATCATTTTAGTTTACGAATGTATGAGGCTCTTTCATTATAATGCTTGAATATATCAAAATCGTAAATATATCTCGAGTTGTTTTTTTACTACGTAATTTTGGTTCTCAAATATGTTTTTGTTAGTTGTTTTGGTCCTCAAATGTATTTTTTATTGATCAATTTAATCCCTAACATTATTAAAAAAGAGGCACTTAAAGACATATATGCAATTTCAATACATTCAGGGACTTTAATAACAACGCATTACACATTCAATGACCAAAATAACTATTTATCTGCAGGTATTTTGTGGATACATTCAAATTATGTTTGACTGAAACAAAACCCAATATTTTGTGGATGATTTCTTTTGGCAGACTCCAAAGTCTTATTAAAACTAACTTCTTGTACTATAAAATTTTCCCACAAAAAGAAAACGAATAATTATGTTTTTTCCCACCAAGTCAAAAATTTTATCCGTTGTGTACAAAATTATAAACAGTGGCGGATCTTTGGTCAAAAATTATAATTTACTAATTTTACCATATATTTCTAATTGTTTCAATTGGTTTAGTGGTACATTTTAAGTATGTCAACTGTATCACCGCAGTTGGAGTCGAACCAGCGACTTCAACTTCGATAACAACACAGCTAACCAATACGCCGCTCATTATTTTCATTAATTGGTGTTCGTTTAATGATATTTTCAGTATAAAATATATGTGTATATATAGTAAATAGTAAATTTTTAAAAAATTGGGGGGTACCGTGGCACCCCTCTGCTCCCAAGAAGATCCGCCACTGATTATAATTAATATATTGTCTTGTATACATTTATTAATAAAAATATATCTATGTAAAGGTTAAATATAAAAATTGTGGAACATAATTAACAATGTTATTTTAATGGGCTCTATAATTAGTTTTTATGTGAGACATAAATATACTATATAACATATAAAAGCAAAATTTTAACAAATGAAAAATCTAGCACATAAGCATGAAGTGGTAACAAAATAAAGTTGTTGTCATACGAGATCACATTACTATATATATTGTATTGTATTAATATAATAGATGAAATTTATAGCCGTAGATAATCGCAATAATTTATTAATACTATAATAGATGAAGTGTTAACAAATAAGCGTGAAATATGTTATATAATATATGAAAGGAATACATTAATAAGAGATGTCTTGTGACGCAGTGGTAATTCAAGTTGTTGTTCACCAATTGTTCCTAATTTTGATTCGATACCCCCTTTGACATTTTGAAATAATAAAAAAACTGTTTGAAATTTTTGCAAAATCCGGTCAGACCGATTGAACCATCGGTTTTCTTATTGAGCCAGCCAGCTCAACCGATTCGAGTGCAGAACTGTTTTAACACATAGGCTAGTACGGTGGAGGCACTGGAATCCGGTCCGACCGATGGGTCCAATTTTGATTACACTGCTTACAACACATAAACTAACCAAATTTCTATAGATGAACAAATTCTTAATTTCCAATCAGTGTCTATACTCTAGAAAACAACACATGATTAATTGTTAATTGATTGATTTTACCATTGATTCTCGTTCAAACATTGAGAATACTGAATAGATGAAACAAGATTAATTACAAGATGACAAAAAACAAGATGTTATTTTTGGAACGTTTTGGAAAGGCGATTCAACGACAAACAACACTATCAACGTAGCACTCGCATGTTCAGAGGTCAAAAGTTATTTACGTGTTAGAGTTTTTTGTGATGCGGTCTTGGTTCGATTTTGAACCCAAAAATCATTCTAAGGTTAAAATAGAAGTGGTTTTATGTGGGTTGGTTTTTTTTGACGAGTTAGAAAACAAATTTTAGTCTACAGCTAAATTAATTAATTTAATTTATTATTCAAATTAATATTAAAAAATAAAATAATAATAATAATGTGATTTATTATTATCAAATATAAATTATAAAACTTAAAATGTAGTAACATTAAAAATAAATGCTCCATGAAAAACTTTACATCCAAAATCCGTAGAAACAACAACCCTTTTTTTGACAATGTAGAATAACAACTTAAAACATTATTAGTAAACCATATGAAGTAACATTGCATTAAAAACACAATTGAGTTGCATTTGTAGTTTGTAATTTCATTTTTTGGTGAGTGCGGTTGTTTGTGTGTCAGTGTGTGAAGAGGTAAATTGTGAGTGTGCGAGACTAAGCTGACGCGTGTGCTATAATGTGACTAAATTAAGTAATTTTTTATTTTTATTTTTTAATAATCTATTAATATGTGTGGTATTGTTTTGTTTTGTTCAGTTGCGGGGGAAAATTGTTATCTAAACCAAGTTAGTCGATTGATTGAAAAAGTGGCCCAAAAACATCCTAAAGAAACCGGTTTTTGTAGTTTCAGTTTGATTTGGATCGATTTGTAGAGATAGAGAAGATCCAGGTGTTGTTTTTTGTAAGCTAATAATTCTTTTTCTTCTTGCAGGGTGTATTTGTAACACACAGGGTAGCAAATATGAATTATCAACTTAGGCCCCAACCAATTGAAGCCCAGATCCACTTGATCCGGTTCACTTATTCACTTACTCCACTTCTAGGGTTTCATTCTTAGATTTCTTTCTCTCTCTTCTTCTTGACCAGTTTTTTCTTCTCTCTTCTTTCTCTCTTCGAAGCTGCGCTAGGGTTTGATGCTCTCACTGATTTCTTCAGTGATTGAAGTGCTCAAACACCTGATTCTTTACCTGTGATGATTGCTGATGATGATGATGCAAAATGCCCTATGGTTTTTGCACTGAATCAGCTCAATCTGAGGTTTGTCTCTCTCAATCCTCTTGTATGTGGAAGAAGCTTCAAATTGATGCTTGAACTCTTCAATCAACCTTCAGTCTACGCTTCAGGATGTGAGTATTTCGCTTCAGGTTTGCTTGTGATTCTCTCTGTTTGTGACTTGATCCTTCCGATAAACACAACAATCCTTCAGATTACTTTGAAGACAGCAACATACACTCAGAAACACGCAGGTATTTCCTTCTACTCTCTTTATTCTTCACTCTTTTCTTTATTTGTGTGTGAAAACGAAACTAACCCTCTGTTTGTTTCTTACTGCGAGGTATTTCAATCTCTGAATACTCACAGTACCATACACAAACTCTCAAGAAAAAGAATACTAGAAGAAGAAGACAGTTTCAAGTATACACCTTTTGTAAATGTAGAATAGAAAATTTTATTTCACAAAACTGTATATTTACAAATAGGAGTAGGACTATTTATACACAACTAATCTCAACGGCTACATTCTGTTGAGTTAGTTTTTTTTGAGTTTGTTACATAACAAACTTCTTACCAGAAAATTGTTTTGTACTAAGGACAATTCAAATTTCCCTCTAACGGCTATTTTAGAGAATAAAATAGCTGTTTAAGATAAAGGGCAGGTTTTGGGCATTTGAGATTAAAATCCCACACCAGGAAGAGTGTGAAGGAGAGTATCCAAGTCCATGTGTCTTCCACTACGTCGTTTCAACAATTAGTTTAACGATTATACAAATTTGTGTTTCCTTATCCAAATGCATTAAGAGTTGCAACAAACAACACAATCTAGAGAGAATTCAGTGAATGCATGTCGCTCAAAATCACAGTTTTCGTTTACGGCGATTTAGGTTCTCCAGTGTCATTCTTCTCAGTGGTTTCTAGTGTGTTAGGGAAGGTTTTGCGGCAATGAAAAGAAATTAACATCGTGGGTTGTGATAATGGCTCGTGATTTGTGGTGGTGTTGGACAGCTCGTGAAGATCACTGTTTCAAATCTCATGAACGCAAGAGTTCGCCGTCGTACGCCGTTCATTGAAAATTATGAAGATTGATCGAGAGTAGAAAATTATGTGTGGGAGAGTCCATTACCATATTTATGGAACCTCTAAATCAAACCATTGATAAAATTTCGAGATATGTGCCATATTTTTTCAACTTGTGTACCATACTCGACCTTAATAGGTTGCCTATAGTAGAATTCACCAGCTTTCATATATAACACAAACTCGTAGAATAAGGTTTTATATTAATTAATAACCAAAGATTAGTTATAAGTTGTTCAAAAATCATTACAGATGACTTCACTTTGTATCCCATTGAGCTTAGGGAAATTAGTGGAGGCAAACCAATGCCTTCTAATTCGTGTTTTAATTAATTTATGTTGATAAAACAAACCACTTTTCCACTTCATAACTTTTTGATAGAGCTTTCAAAGAAAAATAGTATTTTTCAAATTCAATTGGTAACCAAACATTTGCCAAATCTGATATGAGTGGAGGATCTAAGCTAATTAATTTAAATCTAGAAGGTTGCCAATTTTTTAATACTATGATCTTGGGCACCATTTATTTATTTTAGAAAAAAATTACATCACAAATGACGGTATTATCCCAACAATAAAAAGGCTTTACTAGTTGACAAGAGTTCAAGAGTCTTTTTTTATGTATGCAGCCGATTGATATTGTCTTGCTTTTGTAGTTATCATAATCAACAACATATAAAACCAAAAAGTAAATGTGATCAGGAAGCTCGTTACTAAAAATTGATCGGACCCTTATGGCATATTCTATTTAATTTAGTTTATTGTTTAAATACAACCTAATTTGTTTGTTTAATTTATTGTAGGTGAGGGTTAGGTTGCCTTTGGAAAAATGTGAGTAATTTACTCATTCTCACTATTTTCAATATTTTACTTGTATTCCTCAAAATTTGACACATGTATCTCACTACTTAATATCAATGTGATCTAATCGCGCAATAGGTGGTGGTTTGTCGACATCAAATATCAAGAAAGGCCAAAAAATTTAGAAGGGAAAATTTCAATTTTCACTGTGAGGTATATATTTTTTGAATAGACAAATGTTTTTTTTAAGTGACAAATGTTAATAGTTAGTGATTAGTTAGGTGAAACAAAAATGTTAGTTTTCAGGATTTGAATCTTGCAGCTACTTCTTCAAATCCCTTTATGTCTTTTAGCTCGCCAAAAGAGTCTAGTAAACCCTAACTATCAAAGAGTCTCCACGGTTACAATGCAATATTATTAACTTTCCTTTTATATCATTTGACTCCTAATCCAACATAAGAGTCATGATGCTTAACAGATTACTACGCAATTTTTGTACGGAGAAATTATATTGAGTTATTATAGGTTTTTTTTATTATTTATAATTAGGATTTTATTGAGTAGGACTAGCCAAAAGGCTAGGCAGGGAGTGAACTTACAAGGTAGTCATATACCAATGTACTAGAGTCATTGCCAGTGCGATGCACGGGGTGATCTAGTATCAATGGATGTAAATACATTAAACCAACTCATTAATGTTGTGAGAATGTGACTATTAATCGGGGATAATTTAGTAAGTTTATTTATTTTTTCAATGAATCCAAGAAAATTAAATGCATAAAACTACTATCTTTAATATGTGTATGAAGCCCGGGATACGATACGGAATACGACACGATACAGATACGGGAATACGTGAAAATTTTGAAAATTAAGATACGACACGGCTGAGATACTTTAATAAAAAATTCAATTAAAATTTCAATATATTAAAACAAAACAGAAAAAATGGAATAAAAACACAAATAGAAAAAAAAGATAAAAACAGAAATATTGCACTTTATAGATATGATAAAAACTGCCCAATATAATTGACTGATTGGCGGAGCTTGCCTTAAATATATTGAGGGAAGCGATAAATAACTAAAATATTATTGACTAAGAAGCTCACATACGTACATGACTTTATATATATATATATATATTATATATATATATATATTTCGATCTGTATCATTTTATTAAGATATTCTTGCTTGAGCATCATTGTGAACCCACTCTACCCACCTTCTATTATATATGATCATCACATTGTAGAAATAAATATTTGTGATCATATCAAGTAGATATAGTTACGTATAATTATCTCACCCATATCACAATGTATTATTTCTTCTATTATTGTGTTACAAAAAAACATATAATTTTGTCTTTTTGTTATTGAGGTACTAAAGTGTATCATATACTCCTGAGTCTAAGTGACAATCATGTGCTTAGTTGGTAAGAGGTATCGAAAATGTATCTGAGAACTATCCTTAGTTGGCAAGAAGTATCAAAGAAGTATCTGAAAAGTATCGAGTGAAATACTTATTAAAAAGAATTAAAAAATTATTGGATACTTTTGGGTACGTATCGGAAAGTATCAGGTGCGTATCGGTATCGGATACGTATCGGACACGGGTACATTGCCAATTTTGAAGTATCGGGGCTTCATAAAGGTAGTTATTTTTATTTATAATTAAGTCCGGAGGGAGTACATCAATACATCATGCAGGGTTAAATAAAAATCACCATTAAAATAAAAGCATCTATATAAAGTTGAAAGAAAATGTTGGGGAGTTCTATTGTAAATGATACCGAAGTTTCCACGAAGAAAGTTAAATTATAAATATAAATTAAATAAAAAAATTATAAAATTAAAACAAAACTTTAACAAATACATTGGAATTGAACATACACATAATAAGAAGAAATGTCTATAAAAATTAACAATGTTATCTATATTCATCAGAAATATAAAAACTTAACCTATAATTAAAGGGAAAAAAAGACAACACAATTAGAAAGTGAAGCCAATTTAAGTATCCTTCTAATACTCGTTAGTGTGAAATTATCAAAATAAAGAAGAAAACACCAATTTGGACATGTAAGATTCTTTCTAGATCCTAAAATACCACGAAACACAATGTCTAGCATCACACTTCATGTATTTTGTCATAATTTTTTTGTTTTTCATCAAACAGGTTATTGAGAAACAAAGTTCGCGTATTTAAACATTTAAATTTTTTTGGACCCTAAAGTACCCCTAAATAAACTATCATTATCGTACTTTACGTATTTTGTCACAAATTGTTTTTTACCAAGCCGGTTATTTACCAAGAAATCTGATATTTGAAGAGTTAAAATTTTTTCCGAATACTAAAGTACCCAAAACATACCGCTTAACATTTCATTTTACCTATTTTGTAATGAAATTAAATCTTTTATTCACCAAGTCAAGTTTTCAACTACAAAATTTGCATATTTAAACATCTAAAAATTTTCGAGACGATAAAATACCTCTTAAAATATGAAAAGGAAAAAATGCAAAATCCAAAAAAAATACTGAAGCAAAATAAAACAAAAAAAATCGGGAAAAGAAAAAAGAAAAGATAAAAATTGTGAAGTAATATAAAAAAACTCAAGCAACAGACAAAAAAAAGGAAATAATAAAAGGAGGAAGAGAAAAAAAAAAAAAAGAAGATTGGCCGCTTTAGAGTTAAAGATAAGATGGGCTAACAATGACAAAAGCTTGGAATACTTTTAACCGCAACATGTTAAACTTCTCTAATTAATTTTTTTTGAAGCGGTTAAACTTCCCTAATTATAGATCAATGATTTTGACTTTTTTTTATGAGTATTGATTTATGTCCCATATTTTTGCTTAAAAGAATAGCTCCTCTTTTTTTTTTTTGATGAACAAGAATAGCTCTTCTATATTTCTTTTGGGTCCATAGAAAAGCTCCTCTTTTAATACCCCTACATGTTAATTTTATTTTACAAAAATTCATTATAGGATATTTATGTTGTGCAACACGCCAAATAAGCAGCCTCCCCTGTTTTTCTTGTGTTTTTCTTTATCTTCTGTATATTTTTTACTTTTTTCTTATATTTTTCATTATTTTCCTATTTATCAGGCCTTAAATGTTTTTACACTTTAAATACCTTAAAACTATAATAATGGAGAGAATAAATAGAAAGAGGAACTGAAGATGATTTTGACTCCTTGGCACGATCGTGTGCATACGGATTTTTTTCAGACACTCCCTCATACTGAGAAAACAACCCTCCTCAAAGGTGTGAAAAGTCAAAAATAACGTTAAAATATAAAAAGTTTCCAGCACTCTTAGACACCGTGTCTGTTAATTCTGAAACAACACCTCCCTCTACCACCACCTCTTTAAAAAAATACAAGGTACTTTGGTACCGTACAGGTTCGTTACCTTGGTACCGTACTTGTATTTTTTAAAAGAGGTGGTGGTGGTTTGTGGGAGGTGATGGTGGTGGTGGTGTGATGGTGATGGTGATGGTGATGGTGAGAGGGAGTGGGAAGGTGAAAAGGGGAGGGGAGTGTGGGAGTGATAGGGGTAGGGTTAGTTTTGGATTTTTGGAAAATTAAGAGGTGTTTGTGAGTAGGAGGGGATGTATGAAAAAAAAGAGCATGCAGCTATCAGAAGTTCACAGCAAGCTAACTTATTAGTCTTTTTGGTTAGTTTTAAAAGGGGCCCAAGTCACGGGCATATATTCAGTTACTCACTTAGGGCACTAGTATTTACACCCTTATTTTTATACAATGCACTCCCTTCTTTGGAATGTTTTTTTAAATTACAAACTAAACAAACTTCCGGAGGGTAAAAGCACCACCAAAAATATACTTCCATGAACTCTATCTACAGACATGCTTCAAACTACAAGCTATTTTTGAACAATATAAAAGGGTGAAAATAAAATTCAAACATAAAATTTTATACAAAATACCCAAGCCTCTTACCCACTAGGCTAATTAAAAGTAGTTTGTTTCATTTTACAAGCTACCTGGCTGGCTCTGAGATATTATAATTCCCATGGTATTTAAAGGTCGCCATCAGCACCATGTTTTGCAAATAAATATTAAACCTCGAGCTAATATTTTAATCTTCCAAATGTAATAATCCTTGACATCACCATCATGTCTTGATTCATGACGATATAACACTGTCTTCAACAATTCAATCTTATCCCCAAGAAAGACCTCTAAAATGCTACGGTCATCCAGACTCTACACTTATAAAAGTGTTCTAAGTATGTCTTTACACTCTACAGTATTGATTAAAAGTTAATACAAATTAAAATAGTATTAAAAAGTTAATACAAATTAAAATAGTATTAAAAAATTAATCATTGATCTTAGAAGAGTTAGTAGTTGCCATTCGAGGTGCCTCCAATACAACGAGGAGATTAGTCACTGCGTTCGGCGGTGGATACCCTAATCTCGATCAAAAAGTAGCTACCAACAAAAGTTGGTCCAGTTGATAAGGATTTAGCTCACATTCCCTAAAGACGTGGGTTCGAATCCTGATGTCCATGTGAAGACTTTGTTTGTGGCTAATATGTAAGTATATTTATCAACTCTCATTAGGCATACTGTTGAGTTCACAATGCCAAAGGAGAGAGGGAAAATTATGAAAGAGAATTTTGTTCATTGTAAAACTGACTATTACAATGTACAAGTATTGTTTATATATGGTAAACTAGCTAACCAACTAACTCTTAATTTAGCAAAACTAATTCAGTTACAACTATGATTAGCTGGACCTAACTAGAGTTAAATAAAGGACTAGCTAACTATTTACATCATGTAATAGCCCCCCACAAGCTGGACTATTGATGTCTAACAGGCCAAGCTTGGAAACCAATGAAGTGAAGGAGGGAGCAGGCAGTGGCTTGGTAAGTACATCTGCCAATTGTGCAGCAGAAGAAACTGGCAGAAGGTGAATGAGTCCATTTTGAATTTTCTCACGAACGACATGACAGTTGATTTCTATATGTTTTGTTCTCTCATGAAAGATTGGGTTGTGAGCAAGGTAGATAGCACTCTTGTTATCACAATATACTGAGCTAGGTTGATCAATAGAGATGTGAAGATCCTGGAACAAATATTGCAGCCATTGTAATTCACAAGATAAGCTAGCCAAAGCTCTATATTCTGCCTCTGAACTTGACCTTGAGACTGTGGATTGCTTTTTGGATTTCCATGTTGAGTTCACAATGCCAAAGGAGAGAGGGAAAATTATGAAAGATAATTTTGTTCATTGTAAAACTGACTATTACAATGTACAAGTATTGTTTATATATGGTAAACTAGCTAACCAACTAACTCTTAATTTAGCAAAACTAATTCAGTTACAACTATGATTAGTTGGACCTAACTAGAGTTAAATAAAGGACTAGCTAACTATTTACATCATGTAATACATACTCTTCGAGGAGTAACGTTGTTCATAGCTTGTCATTAAATGCTCACAAAAAAAAGCTAGTCATTAAGTTTATATTCCCTCATGTATTTGGGCCATTAATTTATTACGAAATGGAATGAAGTGAATTTTGTTTGTAAAAGAATTTGAAGCAAACCTCAACTTCTCATTAGGAATACCATTGCAAAATCACCCAGTTGATAAGTTTAACACAAATTTAAATGTCAAATTATTCATTCAAAACCTTCATAGTCTATCTTAATACACCATTAATCTTCTCAAGCTAATAATATATATCAACCCAATTTATATATAATTTACAAGTAAAAGTCAACAAATAACACAAGCATTTGGATTCTCTTCAGCACTGTGAACATGATAGTATTGAGTCATGTAAGGATTATAGCCTCTGTATAACTTCACAAGCTCAGCAATTTGTTCATTTGGATCTTTTTTCTTATCATCATCTTTCTTTTTCTCATCTTTTTTACCTTCATCTTTTTTGCCTTCATCTTTTTTCTTCTCCGGCTCTTTTGCTGGTCCAACTGTTAAAATTTCTGTGTGCCAAGTTTTTCTTAATTTGCTAACCACATCCACAGGATCTATATCTCCCACTACAGTTAGCTTCTTCTCCTTCATGTCCATTGCAATAGATTCAATGCCTGCATTTTAATAATTAATTAAATAATCAATAATTATCTTTCTTGCATAGTTAATAGGAGCAGATGACCAAATAATTAAATAATTAAATAAATAAATATCTGGAAGGCCTCTATTTAAATAATATATAATTGTATAATTATCAAGAAAACGAAATCATATATTTTTCTTGCAGGGAATAATGATTTTCATTAAAAACCAGTGTGATACAAATTGATGGGTAGAATCATTCCAATTATTTGATTCACTAAATAAACTCCAATTATTTTTATTTAGCTGGTTAAAATATAAAAAGTTCCTATTATTTGATGTCTAGAATCTAGATATATAGTGAGTTTTAACAACTTAATTGGACACTAAAAAGAAAGACTGATTTTACTAATTACTAAATTAATCATTAATCAAACTAGGTTTTATCCCATAGTATAGTAGTAGTACCTGAAAGGCTGGAAACAGATTTCATGGCCTTCTGTTTTGCTTTGTCATCATGCAAATCCAATTTCACCACCACTTTCTGCAACAAAATAAAAGGTCCACATGAATTTTATCAAAGTAAAAAAAAAATGAAGACAGAGAAAACAGAACATGTAGTGTTGAACAAGAAATTGAGGTGTCGTGTCAATAAGATTAAGAAAGAAATTTCACCTTCATTTTCAATTGAGTGATAAGTTTTGAAGAAGAGTCAAGAGTATTGATATTTAGTTTTTGGAATGGAGAATGTTGAAGAAGGAGAGTTGAGTTTAGAGAGAGATGAAATGCAAGTTGGGATGAAAAGAAAAGGGATGAGAAGGAGGTTTAAAATAAGTCCAAGAAAGAAAGACAGATAGACAGGTCAAACAAGGTCGATGATCACTGTTTTGTTAGTTTAATTAATCAAAGTAGCGTGCACAACAAGGAAACAATTCAGCACAAACACCCCTCTGCCAACGCCCAACCAAAGGGAAAAGTCATTCCTCTTTAGTACTATGACCCATGTGTGTCTCATCTAGCGTGTACTTTGTGGCAATTTGAATTTTCAAGTTTTTTTCTTCCCTTTTTTGAGTTTTTTCCATAATATTATTATGAGTTTAATTAATTAATATGTGTGAACTTTGAGGTAGTTGTGATGAAGTTAAACAAATTTTTATGATGTGTGATTTTGTGAATGATTGACACGGTAAAAGACTTCTTACATTGATGGTGCATATAAATTAAATTCTAACATTATTAGAGTTTCATTGCACGCACACGCATTGTCGATGTAAATTTTTTAACAAGGCCAACCAATCGAAATCTCTAGTAAGAGTGACTTTTCAATTACATGAGATTAAGTCAAACATTTTTTATGACACGTCACTATAATTCATTGGATCAATCTAAACGAGAAATGCCTTTTAACACAAAACCAAATGTAAGATTGAAAATGGTAAGTCACGCATTTGCGGTGAAATGTTATTTTGGTAAACTTTGCATCAGCTTTCTAATACAATTCTTACTTTTCGTAACAAATATCAGTCCTTTAATTTAAACATCCAATATTATTCAGATTGTATACTCTCTAAGCTTTCTATTTTCTTTCTCTAATTGATCTCTTTATTCTACTTATGGTTTTATATAAGGACAAATTATCTTTTATTTTACCTTAAGAGTGCTATAGGGAAGTGACTATTGATATGGAGAAGTCTTGATAATAACGTTATGAAAATATTGCTATGGGGAAATAGGGGTTTTCAATTTGCTACTGCTTGTAGTCCTCCACGCACACTCAACCTCTTTACCCTCAATTTTTAGCTAAATATTAAGCTCAAGAGGCAAATCATAAATATGCCCCTAATTCTGAAGTCCAAATCAGCTAAGGCTATATTTGTTTCAGTTTTTTTTTTGCCACAAAAGGAAAAGTAACAATTTTTAATGCAAAATCATAGTCTCCCAAGCAATTACTATTTTCAAAGCAACTCAACATTGTATCGATCCAAACTTAACTCAACTCCAGCGAGGGAATTAGTCACTGTTTTCGGCGGTAGATACCCTGATATCGACAAAAAAAAACTCAACTCAACACCTCCTTCCATTCAATGCAGTTATCGTACAAGTTTTGCTGAAGACAATTTAATAAAAACAACAAAAACTCTTATGTGACAGGAAATAAATATTAGAATTATTTATGCTATTAGCAAGTAGATTTATTTGTAGCATTTTTATGTTTTTTGTCTTGTTGTATGATTCACCATACTCTAGAGTGTTCCTAGGGAGTCTTATGCAATGTTAGCCAATCATTTTCTTGCCTTTATATAGCAGCACTCTGCTACATTTAATGAAGTAACCAATCATTACAAATTAATACAAACTTCTCCCTCTATATTTCTCTTTTATTCCTTTCAGCTCATCAACCATCGAATTTGAAGGATATTCATCCTATTGACAAATTCTGGCATAAGCAGTTTGCAACATGTTTGCGAAATTCTTATTTCCTTAACCTGCATTTAACAATCATTCTAATCGGAATTAAGCTAACCATATTAAAATGATATCCGACCCCACCTGTTTGGGCCAAACTTCTTCATTCCTTTCCTTTTGTTCCTAAGGATATTTGGCTTCAATGTAGAACATGATTTCAAAGCAGAATGCACTATATTGCTTTATAATCATCAATTGGGTGCTTTGTTTTCTTTGGTGTAGCTGCAAATAGGGGAACTACAAAACCACTCACTCATCATGACTGCAAAATTATGTTGATGAACTAAACACTTTCCTGGTTGTTGGAGGGGTGCAAAAGGTTGTTATTATTGCCAAAGTGAAATGTTCTAAGGTATGAAAAACATCATATATGTGCAAATCTGACTTCTTTATCTTTATCTCACTTTAATCAATTCTTAAACATAATGTGTTGTGTAGACAAAACACATCTTCAAAATTCTGAAACGTGTTGTGTGTATATTTCCGAATACCATTGTTAATTTGACAAGAATCATTTGTACATGCTTTATAAAGTGTCTGTAACTGTATCTTGTAACATGGATCTACTTTGGCTGGAAGTTAAACTTCTGGACTTTTGAAAGAAAATAAACGAAAAGCTGATTGGGTGCATGTTAGTAAAAATGTTGAGTGTTAATACTTACTCCCAAAAACCCAACATGCTAACTGTCCAACAAACTTCATTTCTTTTGAGACCTCCTAACATGAGACACATGGACAACAAAAGTAACATAATTACAACAGGTTTATTAAATTATTAAGAAATTACATAGACGCCATATCATACAGCTCTAGATCAAATCCAAATTAGACACTCAGCTTGAAAAACTATTTCATAATGCCGCATGACAAATGTGAATACCATAAAAATTATTCTCTCCAAGGGGGCAATCCTACTCGGATGATGACAGGTATTAACTGGTAATCTATTGGTAAAAGATAAATTACAGGACGATGTAACCAAAAGCTGTACTAGACAGCAGCTTGCAAGGATACTTGAGCAATATCTAGGGCCTCCTCCACCGAGGTTGCGTTTTGAAGTTTGGCTTTATCAATCGGAGGCTGGCTTCTAGAAAGTTTAGGCAGGAGCTGGAATTCCTGAGATATATTTTGAAAAAAAAGATCTCAGCACTAAATTAGTACAGGACTAAAATGGGTACACAAAAAAAAGTTGGATTCATTGAACAGGACTTTCTACTGTGATTCTGAATACAAATTCATAGAACAGGACTAGTTCTGAATATAAATTCTGTGATTTATGAGTGTACTTCACTAGAATTAGGATATGATAACGCCGAGTTTAACAATAATAAGTGCAGACATGCTGACGAACAATGTTATCGTGCTCCTCTCAATGTATTCAAAGATATAGATAATAAAAACTAAAGGGGCTTTGCCAGTTTTCCATACAAAAAGCCACTATATGTTATCACAAACAACTTCAAATGCAGATATTTAATTACTAGACTTGAGTGATGAAAAATAGTGGCAATTACCTCAGGGCTTCCACTTTCAAGAAGAACTCCTTTCAGCTTACCTGTGCGGTATCAAGTAATCACATTGTTAGCAATCAAGATCAAACAAGCACATGCATGCACTAACAAATTTACATAAATGCACGCATGCAAGCATCTCCCCACAAGTTCCGAGATAATCTGCACATCTACACACATGGAGGGACAGTAAAAAAACCATTACCAGACTCAATCCAAAAGGTAGCTATTTTAGGATCAAAATTTCCAACTTCAACCGTTTCTCCAACTGTCCAAAGAAAAATTAACAATAAGAGAAACATGGGATGAAATAAAAAAAGGGAGACAAAGAAAAGGCCAGGAAATCATATGTATTTTCCACTAACCGTTGTCTCCAAAGAACTGCCACCATACTTTTCTAGGGCTTCCTTCGTATTCAAAAACCCTTGAGTAGAAGTAAGGAAGATAATCGTACCTGAAAATCATCAAGGAAATTCAGCACAACCAGCAGGAATGAAAAAAAACCAATTCCAAGAACTTAAATTGCAGGAAATATGATCCAGTATACGTGTCAGTTTGTGCACTGAGTAATGCCTTCACACAGTGCTGTGCAGATTTACGAGCATGATCTACATGTTCCACTCGAGCAATGCGGTTATAGATCTATCCAGTTTTCCAGAAACACAAATGTCAGATCAATAATGAATTGAGTTTATAGATATGTTCTCCAGAAATACAAGTGTCAGATCAATAATGAATCAAGTTGAATACCTTTAAAGGGAAAGCAGCTACATCACCAACAGCAAATATTCCAGGAATGTTTGTCCGGAATTGACCATCAACCTGAAACACAAGATATTGATATATTTAGATGAAGTCTTGATGGCCACCCTCTAAATTTCATCTGCAAATGTGGGTAGTTTTAAGTTCTAACATAGAGAACACATCTCCAAAAGACTTAATTGCTGTGACACTTCAAAGATTCAAATGCAATTTCTAATCTTAAACATTGTTCAAAATATTTCTTTTATGCATTGGCCTCACCTGTATACCACCAACATCTTTATTCAGACCCACACTCTCAAAGGAACCCACAGCAGGCTTCGCTCCAATGCCTATAATTACCTACAAACCAGAAAGAAAGGGTAATTTTTCATCCATTGAGCTACTCCTTGTCTAATGTTGACACATGCCTCGATGCTTTATCCAATAGTAGTTACATCCACATATTAGTGAAAATTAAAAAAGATATATATAATTACCGTATCTGCTTCTACAATAGATCCATCTCCAAGTTTCACAGCAGCAACCTGTCCGTTTCCATTGGAACTAGCTTCCAAATTTTTTATGGAGGCACCCTGATGAATATAGGATTTAAAAGTGGAGGAAAAGAGGGGAAAAGTTGAGCGAATAGAATTGTCGGACACACAATAACAAACATACTCGTTACTACTTATCAGTTATTACTATTAGTTACAATGGATTGGAGGGGGTTGGGGGGAGAGAACAGGAAAAAAGGAAATACCTTCAAGATTTTGACTCCATTCTTTTGGTAGAGTTCTTCATATCTCCGGGCAAGAGAAGGAGTGAACAGTCTTTGCAAAAGGTGATCTTCTGGAAATATGATCTGTGTTTTAACAGGAACATCAAGTATTTGAGTCAGTGGATCAAACACTTCATGAGATGACCATCAAATATTTGAGTCAGTGGATCAAACACTTCATGAGATGACCATCAATCTGTAAGGTATAGAAATAAGTTTAATGACAAAATTTGTGTGGAATTATGGATTCTCAAGGTATTCCTGCATAAGTCTTAACTCCACCGTCACTACCTTATTAAGGAATGAACCGTGAATTAGAGGAAACAAAGCTAAAAAGCCTGAAAATAATCAGGGTTCTCAGTCGAGCAAAGTGAACAGGCATAAATAGCTAATACAAGTCATTTGTCATGTCAAGCCCTAATCTAGAGCAGGGAATTCAACAAAATCGGGTATTAGAAAGACTTAACGTGACATCATATTATTATTTCACTATTCAGCATGTGGGCGAAACTTACTTGATGCAATACTTATTTATGCTTTGTGCAGAGGACTAATTCGAAGAACTTCTTTAGGCATGACTCAGACATTAACAGGCGACCAAGAAGTTTGCATTTTGAACCAGAAAATTAGATATTTCAGAAAGAAGAATACTAGCAACGCATTCTTTATTATTGGTTCATTTTCTAGAAAATGATTTAGTTACCTGATAAATAAATCACATTTTAAATTTAAATTATTGTGTCGAGTTTTTAGATAATGGACCAATAGTAAAAACTGTTTAAAGTGTGTTAAAAAAAAGTGGCTTGCTGGCACCCTTTAAGGAAAAATAGATGTAGGAAAAACACATACTGTTGTATCAAGTTTCCAAGCAACAGCTGCTGCAGCAACCTCCATTCCGATATAACCACCTCCAACAACTACAACCTTTTTTGCTTTTCCCTGGAAATTAAAAGCAAATATAATAATCATAATGAGGAAAATAAATATGTCCTAATTAATTTCGTTTGTGGCTGTATACATAGACAACAATGTACTCTGAATAAGAAGTATAATTTCAGCGGGAAATATACATAATATGCAGCTTTTCTCAATTTGCACGAAAGGATGCCAGAGTAGATCGTGACATAACAACATACTCATACGGAAAAGGATTGAAGATTAAATACTATAAAGGTAAAATTTGAATGGCCATATATCGAATGACTATAACGACTGCACGATGTTCTACATCGTAAATGAAAAAATCAATCAAACAATTGGAACAATAAGTCATAATAGAGGGTGCAAGAGATTACCAATGATGAAACCAGTGCATCAGCATCTGCAACGTCCCGAATATAGTGAACACCATGTAGGTTTCCCCCAATTTTCTCAGGAAATCTAATAGCAAGATAGCAGATACATTGGATTTTCTTCACCAATTATTATGATAACAACAGAAAATGAGCTGAAAGTAAATAGACTAACACCTTGAAGCCGTACATCCTGTAGCGATAATCAGTGATCCATATTTAAGAAGCTTTCCAGAACTTGTTGTCAAAGTTTGCTTTTCAATATCAATGTTTTCTACTGGATCTTCATACAACATCTGCAAAAGAAAACCAACAGCATGGAATTTGGCATTTTAATAACTTCAATGAATGAGAACCGATAAGTACAGAATTTTCCCCTGCCTTACTCAGATAGGAATATAATTTTTCGCTGTTCAATTTCAAGTAATCCTATCTACATAATACATTGAATCACGCGCATGTAAACTTAACAGCAAGAGCACTGTTGAAATTTTTTTCACTGGGTTTTGTTTTTCGATCTCTTTGCTGTGTAAAAGTGAAAATCAGTTATCAAGTAGCATAGCATAAAGTACCTCAATCCCTTTCTCTTTATACCATTCCGGAGTCTGCCTTTCTCCACCGGATCCAACACAAGTATGAAACCCCTAAAGTAATGTGCAATATAAGAAGCATTACTAATAAGACAGAAAACCATCATAATTGACAATAGAACAGTTAATTTTACATAATTCGTTAATTGAGAAACAATTTATTACAGTATATTCTTACAGGAAGGCGTGCGGGTTTCTTTTCCGGCGGGAACAAGTAGGCTTTCGTCAGAGCGGGACGCTCATAAGGTGCATACGCCTGTTTTCGTGAAATTCAATTCGAATTCATAAACATCAAGAAAAAATAGATCGCATTCTTGCTTGCTACAAATGAAAATTACCTAGAAAGAATAATCACCTCTTTAGTCACGATACATAAACGACCATCGGCCAAACCGTGCTCCACGAAAGTACGAGCAGCGTATCCTGCAGAATTTCCACCGCCAACGATCACATACCTGAGAATTAACAAATAAAAACGAATGACTCAAAGTCGAATAACTAAGACCGAGAGAAAGAGAGTGTTGAAGTGGTAATATACTCGCGATTCTCGTTAGCGTAAGCAGCGTAATATCTCTGGAAGGTTCTAAATGAGAGGGAAGTGGAAGAAGAAGAAAGGCGAGTCCCACTCCGAGTCAGAAACTTCGTTTGGGGACATCCAAGAGAGAGACTGTGTTTCAGTGATAAAGAGTTGGTTACAGTTGCCATTGCGAGTCTGCGAACTGTTACACACAATCGGAAAAGAAAACAGAAATCGGTTACAGAAAATGACAGAGCAATCAAATCCAGGTTCTATGGTACTGCTAGTAGACGGTGGAGTGACGAACCTGAAGAAGGCATTGATTGAAGAGTTTAGAGGTTAAAATTTATTTATTATAATAATTTAATGAAGAATAATTCAATTATTGAAGAGTCAAAGTTAGGGTGGTTCTGGCTCTGTGAGAAGTCGAAGGGACAATGAAGTCTCAAATCATTTTTGAATAAAAACGCGATTAGAGATCATCTATTTCTTGCATTTTCTTCATCGGAGCTATCGTCGTGTTTATCACTTGACGGGACCTTCACTTCCCCAACAAAAGACAAGTACGACGTCGTTGTAAGAGATCAGTTTACCTGTAACTTGGCCCCGACCCGTTCGTAGCTTCAAAATAAAAACCCAACCCACTATCCAAAAAACAAGAAAGGTTTTTTTTGGTACCCCCACAGTTTTCCCATTTACCCCCACATCAATTTTTTTGACGAAAATGCCCTTAGCAAAGTTGACCTTGATCGTATATACGTTTCCATAGGTATATACGACTTGAATAAAATCAAAGCCGTATATACCCTAATTTATTTAAATACGATGTGGGTTAAAATTATAAGTCGTATATACATGGTGGTTAGGTGTATACGACTTGTTAAAATACAAATCGTATATAGGGGTATATACGACTTATTAGTCATCAAATCGTATATACCTAAGTGTGGGGGTACATACGACTCCTTATTATGCAAGTCATATATACCCCACAGTTAGGTATATACGATTTGTACTGAACTTTTTTTTTTTTTTTTTACTTTTTTCATAATAGGATTTGTATTAATTTTAACGGTTAGGATGAGACTCCGAATAGAAGAACCGGAGATATGATAGACACCTATCTCACAGGCACATGGAAGAAGATGCGTCTTCCTAATAATGCATCCACATCGGCCTCTGTCATGATCAACCCCAGAAGTCGATTTCTCAAACTCTTTCACCATATAATCCAGAGCATTTAAAGAGACAAGACCGCGAAGCTTCTTAAACAAAGGAATATTCCAAGCTACTTCAATGCGGTTGATGCTTTTTTGAAAAGAGACGATGACTTTATCAAAGTGAAGTGTAAGCATGTCATGAATAGAACTAAAACACTTTGACAAGTCACCTCCAGAAGTCTTCAGATGTCTCTTCAAAGCCCAATGAGCTGACTCGGCTCTTAAAAAATTTAAACAATTATAAAAATACTAAACACGTGTCAAAAAAATTTAAACTACGATAAAAATACTAAACATGTTCAAAAAAATTTAAAATACTAAACACGTGTCAAATTTTTTTTTAAACAACGATAAAAATACTAAACACGTGTCAAAAAATTTTAAACTACGATAAAAATACTAAACATGTGTCAAAAAAATTTAAACTACGATAAAAATACTAAACACGTGTCAAAAAAATTTAAAACAACGATAAAAATACTAAACACGTGTCAAAAAAATTTAAACAACGATAAAAATACTAAACACATGTCAAAAAAATGTAAACTACGATAAAAATACTAAACACGTGTCAAAAAAATTTAAACAACGATAAAAATACTAAATGCCAAAATACCTGTTGGTGGTCTGATTATCGAAGTGTGAGATATAGTTAGTCCAAGCCAAGATAAATCTCTCCTTATGCGGTTTCAACCATGTGTCGTGCACATATTTAATAAGAGCGGGAATATCGGCGCAGGAGTCCTCAAAAATCTTCAACTGAGCTAAGTACTCAGACTCGTCAGCTGAATCAATAATATTATGCCAAAGAGATATGACGTCCTTTGGCCTATCAACGTGCACCAACTCTTTAATTTTTGCTTTCACATTCTTTGTCACGTGCCAAGAGCACAATAAATTAGTAGCAGAAGGAAATATAGCATGAATACCAGCCATACAGCCAAGATCTCTGTCAGTCAGAAAAACCTTCGGTTGAATCCCATGCAAGTCAAATAAATCTTTAAGTTGATGCAATACCCAAGAGAAATGAATACCAAGTTCATGAGCAATATAGGCAAACCCAACCGAGAAAGATAACTTCGTACTTGTCACTCCCACAATCTCCAATAGAGGTAGATTGTATTTGTTGGTCTTGTACGTAGTGTCGAGAATAAGAACTCTGGGAAACAACTGGAATAATTTGATAGAAGTGGGATGAGCCCACATAATGTCACTGACCACATCAGAATCCTCCACCTTCCTGCTCCAACATAAGTAATTATGTGACTCAATCAATCTCAGCAACTCCTGAATGTCCGTTCTAGGACCCCTCCGAGAAGACCGATGCTTGTGGCGCTGCCTATGTATTTGAAGGAGAGAAGTGACATTGCCCGGATAATGACTCCTCAAAGCAATAAGGCAATCCTTCGGGGCAACATTCAAATCAGCATGCTCATTAACCATAGCCTTCTGCGGCTTGGTCAAACGACCAAAAGCTGTGCACCCAACTGAGGTAGTAAGCAATGGATGGGTGTGTCGACCACACATAACTTTCACGCACCAACCCCCATGACGTAGTGTAGAAGTAGCTCTCAAAGTAAGCGGACAACTTCTTCTTTTAGAACCGAAGACTCTAGAATCATTAGTAAACTTCCCCTGCTTCTCACACCCGAAAATGATCTTATCTCTAGTCCCCATTTTACCAGCTTTATCAGATCTAATTCTGATAACAACAACACCAATGCGTCTCCCAACCGCTATAGCTCACTTCTCCACATCCTCGCGTGCAGAAAATATCTACAAAATACAAAAATGTTACGTACTTAATTAATTAAATATTTATCAAAGTTCATTAAAAAAATTAGACCGAAAAATATACCTTATCCGTCCTGAATGGCCCCGTAGTATCAATGTCGAAAGGAACCAACTGTGACTCTGCAGCAGGCGCTCCAATATCTGTTTCAAAAATAGAAATAAATTAAAAAAAATTAAAATTACAAGTCGTATATACGATTGGAACCCCCACAATAGGATACATACGACTTACATTTCTCTCAAATCGTATATAGATATATACGATTGGAACCCAGTCGTAAATAGGTATATACGATTTGACATTTTCGTAATAAATAAGGTTAAAAAAAAGCCAAATCGTATATACCTTTCATGTACGTATATACGACTTGAAATTTAATGCGTATTTATTAGTTATTAAATGCAAGTTGTATTAATTACCTTCCATTAGGTAAATACGATTTCAGATTTTGTGGGTCCCACGCCAGATAGAATTTTGTGAAAGTCAAATTTTGTCAATTATGTTAAGAGTATTTTTGTCAATACGAAAATGTGGGGGTAGATGGGAAGGGTGTGGGGGTATAAAAAAAAACCAACAAGGAAAAAAGACACAACCCTAATTCACCGTGGATTGGAGAGTCAAGGGAATTTTACCCAACACCCCGCAACACCTCTCCTCACCCCCACCCACTCCCTACTTTTTTATGAAAATGAAATCCAAAAATAACCCTGTCAATTATATCCCTCTCGTCCTCAAGGAGCTTGATTTTCTGCCATGATGTCACCCATAATATTCAAACTCATATGTAATAATTAGCATTTAATACTAATATTATGGTCTGAGTGGTTATATATAAGTCTTCGGGTCACTAGAAAGGACACGAGTTAACATTCATTGCAATATCATTGCCTTGAAAGAGCACTCTGCTTGGAGAGGCTGTGGTAATTTGTTTACCCATTAGTGAACAGGTATATGTAATTTACCTCGACCCTTGCCTTATGGCTAAAAATCATGCTTATCGAGTTGATCTTTCAATTCTGTAATTGGCCAGCCCATACGAATTCGACCTAATCCTCCTCATTCAACTTTCTGCTTTCATCCCGATATTAGATAAACCCCATTTCCTTAGTAACTATGCTTAAGTTTGCTAGGTAAATTAATAAGGAGTCTGAGTGAGAAAACTTCCAAAGCAAGCAATTAAGACAAAAATGAACATAAGAGGCTTGAGGTCGACTAAGAAAAACATGTTACTCATTTGACATCAAGGTCATTGAGACTACACTTGAATAACGAATATCCTAGATCCCAGCGTAAACACAATCCATCAATTATTGAAGTCACGAGGATTGTGTTTATGTTAGGATTTAGTATCTTTGTGGATTGGGTGTAGTAGTCTCAAGGACCTAGAATGTCAAATGAGTAATGTGCACTTAGTCAACCTTGAGTCTCTTACAACTTGCGAAAATCATTGTGCTCACTAGGTGTTTCAATACAAGAAATTTATATGCATGCAATATCAATACGATAGCTAGCAGTCAACATAGCTAAATTTTTCTTACGCACAACAATATTTTTTAGACACCTTGTTTGTAATATTCTTTTAGTTTATGGTGAATTGGAGGCCGAAACATGCGGACCACATCTATGTACGACATGGGCATTTCATCCACAACTACTTATATCCACAGTGAATTGGAACTTGGAAGCCATTGCTCTGATTTTCACCGCTAATCACAAGTTAGAAAAATGGAAGTGGTAGGGCCAAATACACTCCATCACTCCTCCTTAAAGCTAATTATAATCCTTTACCCTTTATTACGATTCTTCCCGAAGATCTCTTTTAAAAAACATTTAAATTTAAATATTAGTACTTTATCCAAGTTTTAGCTTGCGATTCATTCAAGCAATGTCACTTTCCCCAGTTTCCCATCAATTGGTGGTGGTTCATTTGCATCAATCAGATCATCTTCATCCTCCTCCTCCCTCTCCCCACTTCCGTTTATGCATATACATATACTATTAATTATTAATACACCCCCTCCCCGAATATACCGTCTTATCAAATCACTATATATATAGACTAAACAATATCTTCAAATTTACTGATTTATATATTGTTGCATCAAGGAGAGTACGAAAATTCATTGCATGGTTTTAGGAAAGAGGCAACGTCGTTGTGTAGTAGCAACATGATCTCACCTACATAACTAATAGGGCCTTTCAGACGGAGGCATAATGAAACATCAAGCAGCTTTATGCCTTGGTGACCTCACTAGCTGCCTCCCTCTTAGTAACCACCACAACTTAATTATATATTTATATATTTACTATTTTATTTATGAGAAATTTTGCCATTATTAGTAATGAACAATACATACCTACCCTAACGATTTTAAAATATCATGAAACCCACTTTTCACCTTTTGAGAAAAAAATTGTTATTATTATTATTATTATTATTATTTCACAAAAAAGAAGAAATAAACGTGATTGTGGTTAGAGGTGATTAAATGGACATGTATGTTTAATTATTTAAATGAGAGCTATCAATACAACCCAAATTCCACTTTAAGTCACTAGTTGTCTGCTCTAGAGGTCCACAGCCCCCAGGGCAACATGAGTGCTGGTCTTATTAGGGTTGAAATTGTTGCATAGTGTCAATATCAACAATGATTATAGTTTTTGTGGGATATATATTTTATAAATTGTAAGTTGGAAATCTTGAAATAAAAGTTGTAAAGAAAATTGTGAAATAATAGAAATATTAAGTAACATTTGGGGGACTAAAACTGATAAAAAAAATTGGCAAGCTAAAAGTAGGTGAAATTTCTTTAGGAACTATCAAAAAATTAAACCCAAATTTTAACGAGATCTGAAATAGGGAAGACCTCGCCTATTTACCGAGATCTGAAATAGGGAAGACCTCGCCTATATTAGAGACATACGTTTACAGACGAAAACAGACAAAATTTGTCTCTGAATATTAGCGGCGATTCGATTTGGAGACCAGTTTGAATTTTTCATCTCTAATTTTCGTTGATATTTTCAGCTTTTCGTAGTAGTGACTTGAATATTTAAAGTTTTCCTTTTTGTATCAATTTTTGTTGTGATTACCATTATTTTTCTTTAGGGTTTAATATGATTTAGTTCCTATAAAATTTTCGCGTTTAGTCCCTATAAATTTTTTCCATAGGCGGCTCTGTATGACAAGTCTCATCCACTAGGGGATAACGGATTTGATTAGCGAGATGACAATTGACGTGTTTTTTTAGATAAGTCACAAATTGACGTGTTTGGTAAGCACTAACGTTTAGCATTTTTTCAAACGCTATAGTATTTCTCTTTTTTCGCCATTTTTATCTTCATTTTTTTCTCGAATTCTTTTTGTATCCTTATTAAATTAAATAAATTAAACAATTTGGAATCCCTAACTTTTATTTCATTTTACATTTATCAGTTAGTTTAATCGCTAGTTTTATCAAAGATATCATTTCCTATTAACCAGCTTATTAGTTGTCCGTTAACTTATCCGTTAACCAAACTAGGCCTTAATGTTTGGTTCTTACTTATTCATGGCTCATCATGTTTGCAACTTTAACCCCATCAAAAAAATGCAAAGAGAGAACTATAGGGATATCCACATCGTCGCGTGTAGTGAACGACTCACGTTGCAAAAGTGACGTATATGATGCATATTCAAAACTTAATCAGAGTCTGTTTTTCAGGAAACTTTTAAAAATTAACTTGCCTTCTTGCTGGTTCTTATTTGCTGTACTAATTACGGCGTCGACGATAAACTTTTTTTTTTCTATATGATCTTATATGTATATTGTGATTAACTTGGTGATATATAGTGTCCAAAACAATCCTCTCGAATCCGGCCTGTCATTCTCACGGAGAGAGACTAATGATGGTGATGCTGAGTAGTAGAAGAAAGGGAGTAGGAGGTGCATGAACAAATAATTAACCGGCAATATTCTCTGGCAACATTATGGATTGACACTCATACATCTCTTGAACACCATGAGAGAGGGAGAAAAAAATAGATGGAAGTGATATATGTGATGTGAGAGAAAGAGATATGTTTTGTGTTGGTATACTTTGCCCAATAAGGATGAGACGGCTGTCTAGCCGAGGTAGTGGTTTTTGTACGTGTTCCCGTTTTTCAGTGTTTTATTGTTTCTCTTTTGAGTGTCTGGTGTTACACTGTACATATATTTTGTATTCGTTTATGGCCCTTCTTTGAGTGTGAAGAATGAGTCTGTATACAAGTTTTTGTGTTTCTTAACACACATATTATATTATATATAATAATATAGTTTTTCTGTTAAAAAAAGAGAGAAAAAGAAAGATGTTGGATAAGTGTTTCAAATTAACGCTTCTCGGTCTCTTTAGTGGTAAGCGAAGATTAATAGTTATAGTACACACATATATACACATACGTAGTAAATGATTACACTAATAATATCAATATCTAGGTCATTAGAGTTAAGTTGATGAGATGTCGTTTTAGGGTTAGATAGAGATATGGGTCCCTAGCATGGACCCCATGCATCAGGTTCTCAGTGTATGTCATGCCTAGCTAGGGCTTTGTACTTCTTCTCCCTCCCTTTTAAAAGAGGGTAGAGAGAGAGAAAGAAAGAGACTTAACTATATACTGCTCACAAATCCACATTAAAATTGATCCATCCAGGCAACAATACAATCCACTTTGGGAACAACAAGAAAGACTATTAAGAAGGTTATAGAAAATGGGACACCATTCTTGCTGCAATCAACAGAAGGTTAAAAGAGGTCTTTGGTCCCCTGAAGAAGATGAAAAACTCATCAGATACATTACCACTCATGGCTATGGTTGTTGGAGTGAAGTTCCAGAAAAAGCTGGTCATCTTTTCTTCCTAATCCACCTTTTTCCTTTTTATTTCATCAGCCTCTCTTTCAGTCTTTCTTATCATCTTTAATTTGCTTTCAGGACTTCAAAGGTGTGGGAAGAGTTGTCGGTTGAGATGGATTAATTATTTGAGACCTGATATTAGAAGAGGAAGATTTACACCTGAAGAGGAGAAGTTAATTATAAACGTTCACAGCGTCGTAGGCAACAGGTAATTTGAATTGAATTCTTGTTTGATCTTTCTGCATTTTCTCTTACATATGCCTTTCTGCTATTTGTATATATGTCAAAACAATCCCTAATCAGAGCTTATTATATAATTGCATGGTATTGTACCGATTTTTTTTTTTCTTCTTCTGAAGAAACAATAGAGAGGTTATTGATATTGGATCAAGTCTCAATTGTGAAGCCTAATCCAACAGTGGTTACATAAGATATATAGCATGTTTCTTGTAGTGTCAGATTTAGATAGATGCTAAGCAACCATGTAGAAATCTTTCAATGTGTTTATGCTCCTAAATTTAACTAAGAAATTGATCATGTTTTTCTGTAGACAAAAACAAACTATAGTTTTTGTACTTTTCTTATTGTGAATTTGGGAAATGCAGATGGGCTCACATTGCAAGCCACTTACCTGGTCGAACTGACAACGAAATAAAGAACTATTGGAATTCATGGATCAAAAAGAAAATAAGAAAGCATTCTGGATCTTCAACCACCACCAAAATTGCACAAAATGCAGATCACCATTCCCAGTTCAATTATAATTATAATTCTAATAATAAACTAGATCTCTTTGCCAACCAACAAGACAACCTAATTACAACAAAGCCACCACCAGTTCAAGAAACCACCTCGTTTGCTTCCACATGTCCTTTATTTATGTTTGAGCCTAATAACAATTCATTAGATAATCATAATATTGGATCAGATCAATATTTCCAATTAGATTCTATGGGTTTGAGCACTGAAACATGGAATCATCAAATCCAACAACTACCTCCTTCATCATCATCAGCAGCAGCAATAAATTTTACAATGGACACTATGAATTTTCTACCACCTTTGATAGAGAATGTGGAAAACATAGTTCCTATTAATGAAGTAGAAGCATGTAGCATGGAGAATCAAGAAGGAGATATAACACTAGAGTGTTTGCAAAGGCAAGAGTTTAAGTTAAATGAATGGGTAGAAACACAGCAACAACAACAACAACAGTGTTCTAGCTTTCTTTTCTGGGACAATCTTGAAGGACAACTTAGTGGGGAAGAACTTGCACCACCTAATTCATTGGGAACAAACACAATACTTTCTCCTTTTCCTTCATCTTTCTAAGATTATAATAATGATGTTTAATATATTATTGTCCCTACACTCTTTTTCTTCTTTTGACATCTTTAACTAGGAGAAAACATTTCATCATGGTCCTTGCCAGCCTTTCTGAAACTTGCAGGGATTCTTTTTTTTTTTTTTTACTTTTGATCTTTTTTTCAGTACCTTTTGATTGCTGATTTGTAAAAGATTGTAAAAAGTGAGTGAACGTATATATGTATAGCCATGCGTGAAGTTTGATATGTGAGAGAGAAAATAAAGGTTATTGCTACTTGTACTGTAGCCGAGAGAGTTTGATTTGGAAGATATACATAGAGCTAGATGTTTTGAAGTATACATGGGGGTGGATTGTGAATGACAATAATGTATTTATGGATTTTTTTACCCTTTAAATTTCTACGTCTTTATAGCTTTTGATTTTTTGAAGATTCATAGAGCATCCTCAATTTGGTGCAAAAATGTTGGACTCTACATGTGGTGAGTTATGAATGATAATAATGAGTTTCACGTACCCTTTACATGGATTTCAAGGTCTTATGCTACCGACCTGTCTTGTGAAAGGACAAAAAAATGAAAAAGCATTGACTTATCACATATGCTTGTCCCCTAATTACCAAGTCCCAGAAATACCATATGCAAAACCGTGAGAAAGTGACCCTAGATGAGCCTATGACGACAGGCCACTACAAGGTAAAGTAATTGAAGTATTTGCGGCGATTATAACCACAGCTAAATGACTATCATGGCGAGCTAAATGACGGTGGTGGCGATTGGACAATCACTTTTGTTATCACTGTCTTATGATGGTGTTTGCTGGTGTTTTTAGCAAACAATCACTAGTTTTATTAGAAGGTTTGTGAGATCAAACTAGAAAAATCTCAAAGCAATTGCCTCTGAATTGCGAGTGGTTTGTGTTTCAGAAAATGTAGAAAAGGGGACGATTTGCAATGATTAACAGAATCGAAAAGAAAAGAAGCAGTAAATGGTGCATGAATTGTAAAGAAAAGACAAATAAATTGCATTGAATCGTAAAAGTGGTACACGATCACGTACAGCGATTCTTCCACTCGTTTTTCGCTCTGGCTTGGAAGTTAGAGTTTCAGGAATCGGGTTGTGTATTGTGATTTGCGACCTCTGTTTCTTCTCAGAAACAGTTATTTATACAAAGGAAAAGAGGGGGGAAAACTGAACTAAGTAACTGCCTAGGAATTTGAAAATTAATAACTGCTACTCCTACTTTCGACCAGAACCGCTCTATCACGCTTCGACCAACTGCTAGTCTTCAGCACATAACTGCTCTGTTTTCTGTCTGTCGAAAGCTTGTGTCCATTTTCCTCTCTCTTGCTTTTACTTCCCCGGAAGCTTGTCGAGTTTACCTTGCGCATGACCATTTTCTCTGTCGAAATAATTTGGTCTTCGTCGAAATATAAGTCAGACCTTGTTGACCATTTTCAATGAAGCCTGTCGAAATTACAGGCTAACAAATTGCCCCCCAAAAATGTCTTTTTCGACTGAACTTGAGGAGGAAGAAGAGAAAGACATTTTTGAATTCACCATCGAAATAACTTTGCACTTGAGTAAAATAGCTGTATACCTGATGTCACCACTGTTAAGTGTTGTTGACGTTACTCCTATATTGGTGTATTACGTGGCCTTCAACGTTCTGCTTATAACTCTGACAATGCTCATATGGCAATCACAACTTCTTTTGAATGCCACGTACTTACGCTTTCTTTATCTTTATTCTAGCGTTATTTTAACTTCTTGCAACATTGGCTTATACTTTTTCAAGTATTTGCCATTTATACGCAAAATTCTTTCATCAGCGCCAATCTCTTTGACCTCATATGCGCCGTTTGAATAAACTTGTAAAATTTTAAATGGTCCTTCCCAACTTGGGGACCATTTACCAAAGACTCTATCTTTTTTATCCACAGGCAATAGGACCTTCCACACTAGATCACCTGAATCAAAGGCTTTAAACTTAACCTTTTTGTTATAAGTTTTAGCTACCCTCTCTTTCTGTCGAATAAGCATATCTAAAGCTAATAACCTTTCTTCGTCTAAATCAACCAATTCATCAAGCATCATATTCCAATAATAATCAGAGGGAATCTCCCACTGTCTTTGAATTCTTGTTGATTGTAGACAAATTTCAACAGGCAACACTGCATCGTGTCCAAATGTTAGCCTATAAGGAGTAGTGTTGATAGATTCTTTGGGTGAATTTCGACAAGCCCATAATGCTTGATCAAGGGTATTATGCCAATTTTTTGGTTTCTGCCCAACATGCTTTTTAATCAAATTAATAATAACTTTATTGGCAGCTTCTACTTGTCCATTGGCTTGCGCATAATATGGTGTCGAAGTTAATAACTTAAAACCATTTTCAAAAGCAAACTCTATCATTTTTCTACCAGTGAAAACTGATCCTTGATCTGTAGTAATGGTTTCTGGAATTCCAAACCTATAAATGATATGATTTTGAATAAACCTTATCACTGTTTCTTGATCAACATTGGCTAAAGGTATAGCTTCAACCCATTTGGTGAAGTAATCAATTCCCACAAGGATATATCTTTGGCCCTTCGACGAAGTTGGCTTTATCTCTCCAATCACATCTAGAGCCCAACCTCTAAATGGCCAAGGTTTGACTATGGCATGCAATTCATTTGCAGGTACATGTTGTATCCCAACATGCTTTTGACACTCTTGGCATCCCTTAGCAAATTCTATGCAATCTTTCAGCATAGTTGGCCAATACATTCCTTGTCGAAATAATAACCACTTCATTTTGTGGCCTACTTGGTGTGAACCACATGCTCCACTATGTGTATCAGAAACTGCTAAATATGCCTCATTTTCACTAAGACATTTTAATAGTACTCCTTCAGGAGTCTTTTTAAACAATTCGTTTCCAATTATCACATAGCTCAAAGCTCTGTATTTTACCTTTTTATTGGTATTTCTTGTGGGATTTTGCAAATATTCCACAATAGGCCTTCGCCAATCATTATTGGTCATATTGTCAAGAGCAAAAATTTCTGCTAAGTCAAAGTCACCAAAAAATTGACGTTTTTCGACAACGACTAGTTCCTCGTTTACGTTTGTTGCCCCCTCAGTTTTTGGTGTTGACAATAGTGACGAAGAATAGTCATTAGAAATGATTTTATCCTTTATTTCAATTAACTCTTCCAGGCTTTGTTTTGAAACTTTATAGCCTGAAGCAATTTGTGCCAATTCATTTGCCACTTGATTATCAATTCGTGGTAAATGTTCTAAGTGAACAGACTCAAATCTTTTTAACAAAGCATTGGCAACAACAAAGTATCTGATAAGGTGCTCTTTAATGCATTTGTACTCCCTTGTCAATTGTTTGACAACCAACTCAGAGTCACCTTTTATTTCGACATGACTTGCCCCCAGCTCAAGTAAAATTTCAAGGCCTACTATTAAAGCCTCATACTCAGCTTCATTATTGGAACAAACATCTCGAATTTTAAACTTATACTTCGTTGGAATGTTAGTAGGAGATATTTTTAAAATACCAATCCCAACTCCATGTTTATGGCTTGAACCATCAAAGTACAACCTCCAAGGATATACGTCTACAAAACTTAATGTTTCTTCGACAACAGAATGGTCTACTATAAAATCAGCAACCACTTGTCCTTTAATTGATTTTAGAGGTTGATAAGTTAAGTTGTATTCTGACAAAGCCAAAGCCCATTTACCAATTCGGCTATGCATTATTGGTTTCGACAGCATATGCTTAATAACATCAAAATGCGAATAAACAGAAACATCAGCTGGTTTTATATATTGCTTTAACTTTGTACACGAGAAATACAAACAGAGGCACAACTTTTCTATAGGAGTGTACCTCGTTTCGGCATCATTTAAGACCCTACTGAGGTAATAAATGGCTCTTTCGACACCACTATCATCCTCTTGTTCTAACATGCTACCTATTGTTCTATCAGAAGCTGCTATATACAATTTGAGCACTTTGTGTTTAATAACAGGCAACAAAATTGGTGGTTTCATCAAATAAGACTTGATCTCGTCGAAGGCTGCTTGATGCATTGGTTCCCATTTGAACTCTTCTTCCTTCTTCAGTCTTAACAATGGCGAAAAAACTTGTGTTTTGCCACTTAGAAATTGATTTTTCCCAGCAACGACTGAAGCTCCTTTTTGGTCGAAGGGGCCTTCGTTTCCATAATTGCCTTAGTCTTATTTTGATTGATTTCAATGCCTTTTTTGTGCACTATAAAACCCAAGAAATCACCTGCACGTACACAAAAGGCACATTTTAATGGATTTAATTTCAATCCATATTTCCTCATTCTTTCAAAAGAACGGCGAAGATGGTCTAAATGACCACTTTCTGAGGAAGATTTAACCACCACATCATCTATGTATACTTGCATAAAATCATCAATAAAATCATGAAACATAGAATTCATGGCCCTCTGATATGTAGCACCAGCATTCTTTAATCCAAAGGGCATTACTACCCATTCATAAACACCCATTGCCCCCGGACATCTAAAAGCAGTTTTCGACACATCCTCTTCAGCAATGAAGATTTGATTATACCCAGAATAACCATCGAGCATACTAAGATAATCAAATCCTGCTGCTGAATCTATTAGCATTTCTGCCACAGGCATTGCGTATTCATCCTTGGGAGTGGCATTATTTAAATCCCTAAAGTCTATGCAAACTCTAAGAGTCCCATTTTTCTTTATTACAGGAACTATATTGGCTAACCATTCGACATACCTGGCAGTTCTGATGAATTTGTTTCTGAATAGCCTTTCGATTTCCTCTTTGATCTTAGCCAACACTTGAGGAGCAAATCTTCTTGGCACTTGCTTCACTGGTTTCTTCTCTGGTCGAATTGGTAATTGCATTTCCACTACTTCTCGACTTAACCCAGGCATTTCGTCGTAATCCCAAGCAAAGCAGTCTTTGAACTCCCTTAGCAATGTGATGACTTGGACTTTTAGAGAAGCATCAATATTTGCACTAATATAAGTTGGCCGTTTTATTGAGCCATTTCCCAAATCAACTTCTTCTAACGGGTCTTGAGCTTGCATATGTGTTAGCCTGTAATTTCGACAGGCTTCATTGAAAATGGTCAACAAGGCCTGACTTATATTTCGACGAAGACCAAATTATTTCGACAGAGAAAATGGTCATGCGCAAGGTAAACTCGACAAGCTTCCGGGGAAGCAAAAGCAAGAGAGAGGAAAATGGACACAAGCTTTCGACAGACAGAAAACAGAGCAGTTATGCGTTGAAGACTAGCAGTTGGTCGAAGCGTGATAGAGCGGTTCTGGTCGAAAGTAGGAGTAGCAGTTATTAATTTTCAAATTCCTAGGCAGTTACTTAGTTCAGTTTTTCCCCCTCTTTTCCTTTGTATAAATAACTGTTTCTGAGAAGAAACAGGGGTCGCAAATCACAATACACAACCCGATTCCTGAAACTCTAACTTCCAAGCCAGAGCGAAAAACGAGTGGAAGAATCGCTGTACGTGATCGTGTACCACTTTTACGATTCAATGCAATTTATTTGTCTTTTCTTTACAATTCATGCACCATTTACTGCTTCTTTTCTTTTCGATTCTGTTAATCATTGCAAATCGTCCCCTTTTCTACATTTTCTGAAACACAAACCACTCGCAATTCAGAGGCAATTGCTTTGAGATTTTTCTAGTTTGATCTCACAAACCTTCTAATAAAACTAGTGATTGTTTGCTAAAAACACCAGCAAACAAATTGGCACGCCCAGTGGGACTTTGCCTTTGATTTTGTTCATTTTTGTACTCTCTTATTTGTATTCGCTGTTGTATGCACTTAAGAAGTGGTAAAATGGTTCGTTCTAGTACGAATAATGCGTATAGTTCCAACCCTGTGGTTTCACAAGGGCAAGGAACAACAATGGATTCTGCGAGCATTAGCGCAGGACCATCATCGTCGACAACCGTTTCTTCATTATCAATGACTAATGTTGGTTCAACGCAGTTAGAAATGGCATCTTTGCCTATGTCTTTGCCGTTAAGTGCAGGGCTTCATAGCCCTTACATGGCAATGGGAAACGGTTTAGACCCACGTTTGAATAACGTGCATCTACCCCCATTTCCTTTGGGAATGTATGGCATGCCTACTGGAATGCCACATATTTCGACCTTTTCCCCTACACATGTCTCTTCTGAGAGTGTATTTGGTCGGATTCCCCCAGCATTAACCAAATACACTCTCAGAAGAGACATGTGTAGGGGAAAAGGCCGAAATATGTGGCATTCCAGTAGGCATGCCATACATTCCCAAAGGAAATGGGGGTAGATGCACGTTATTCAAACGTGGGTCTAAACCGTTTCCCATTGCCATGTAAGGGCTATGAAGCCCTACACTTAACGGCAAAGACATAGGCAAAGATGCCATTTCTGACTGCGTTGAACCAACATTAGTCATTGATAATGAAGAAACGGTTGTCGACGATGATGGTCCTGCGCTAATGCTCGCAGAATCCATTGTTGTTCCTTGCCCTTGTGAAACCACAGGGTTGGAACTATACGCATTATTCGTACTAGAACGAACCATTTTACCACTTCTTAAGTGCATACAACAGCGAATACAAATAAGAGAGTACGAAAATGAACAAAATCAAAGGCAAAGTCCCATCGGGCGTGCCAATTTGTTTGCTGGTGTTTTTAGCAAACAATCATTAGTTTTATTAGAAGGTTTGTGAGATCAAACTAGAAAAATCTCAAAGCAATTGCCTCTGAATTGCGAGTGGTTTGTGTTAAAGAAAATGTAGAAAAGGGGACGATTTGCAATGATTAACAGAATCGAAAAGAAAAGAAGCAGTAAATGGTGCATGAATTGTAAAGAAAAGACAAATAAATTGCATTGAATCGTAAAAGTGGTACACGATCACGTACAGCGATTCTTCCACTCGTTTTTCGCTCTGGCTTGGAAGTTAGAGTTTCAGGAATCGGGTTGTGTATTGTGATTTGCGACCTCTGTTTCTTCTCAGAAACAGTTATTTATACAAAGGAAAAGAGGGGGAAAAACTGAACTAAGTAACTGCCTAGGAATTTGAAAATTAATAACTGCTACTCCTACTTTCGACCAGAACCGCTCTATCACGCTTCGACCAACTGCTAGTCTTTAGCGCATAACTGCTCTGTTTTCTGTCTGTCGAAAGCTTGTGTCCATTTTCCTCTCTCTTGCTTTTACTTCCCCGGAAGCTTGTCGAGTTTACCTTGCGCATGACCATTTTCTCTGTCGAAATAATTTGGTCTTCGTCGAAATATAAGTCAGGCCTTGTTGACCATTTTCAATGAAGCCTGTCGAAATTACAGGCTAACAGATGGTTAAAAGCAACCACTAAAAACTTCTAGAACATCGTGGTAATATACTAATATTCCAATACCTCCACCAAGTTTTGTCCAATTCTTCCAAATAACCTATTTTTTACATATTTACTTTTATCAAAACACCAAATTTCTGCGTTTGGAGCGGTATTCAACTGCATTTTAAGTGGAAGTTTGGTCTGGAGGCGGGTTGCAACCGTGCGACAAGAGGCAACGACTAAAAACGTGATTGCTTGGTGCATATATTTGCTTGTTTGCAGTTGTTACGTACTAGTCTGCATGACCCGTGCGTTGCACGGGTAGACATCTACCTTTAATGTAAAAGTTGACAATTTAATTTGGGAATCAAAACAACATAAGTTTTATATTTAAGTGTATTATGTGATCTTGCGATTTAAAAAAAGGCAGTGTATTATGTAATATGTTAAATAATTTCCACCCCTATCTAAAATGAAGCTATTATGTTATACAATATATATATATATATATATATATATATATATGTGTGTGTGTAAATATAGTTTTAATGTATATCTATAGATATAGAATAGTAAGATATACTGTTTTCTTACTTATTAAAAAGTATGTATTTGATATTCTCATATTATCGAATGATGTTTGTCATATTTAAATAAAAATCATAATTAGGGGGAAAACAAAAATCACAAAGTAGAATAGTATAGTTAAAAATAATGTATCTAATAGAATGTTAATATTCTGTAAGCTATTGTAGGTGTAATTTCAAAAAACGATAGTTTAAAAAAGGGATAATTTTAATATATATATATATATATATCTCTATTATACTAAACCATAAGTTTTGCAAGTTAACGTCCACGTCACATATTCAAAATTAAACACGTCAGATCCACCTCATTTCCACGTCAACAAATCAGTCCACTTAGATGCCACCTGTTCCAGCAATTAATTACAAAGAAAACGAATTAAAATCACCATTAATTACACGGAATTGCCATTTAATAATTACAAGGATTTGGAATCAGAATGAGCTGTTGCTGCGAATTACCATTTATACCAAAATTTCAACATTAAAACCAATTGTTTCAATCCAATTACAATTCAATTTTGAATTGAACATTATAAATGACAATAATTTATTTGGCCGAAAATAGCTTGGTGTTGTTATCGGCAGCATCATTACTGTAACGTAGGAAACCTAAAAATTCAATTGAATGACCATAAATGGTAATTGGTAATTATAAACCACAAAATGAAAATTCATAATGTCAATTAAGTCCGACACTTGAAGCACACATATTCTTTCATTGAATTCAAATTCAAATCATGGTTTTTAAATAGTATATGGAGTATGATACATTTGAAGTTTTTTTATTGAAAACAATATACATTTGAAGTTAATGAATTCTATATGTAAATGAGGCAACTATGGGACCCAATTGTATCTGTTTCAGGATCAAGATTCAGGATATATTATACAGTGAAAATGCACACGCCCTCTTCAGGTAACACATACAAACTTTAAATTTAATTTCCTATTTTACTTTAATTGAATTTCATTATATATTATTTAGTTGGTACATAACCTGCACAATCAGGTGTTTAACCAGACGTTGTGCATCTAACATGCAGGTTCTCTGAGTCATAGTGTTTCTCTCTTTCTTTTCGTCCTCTCTTTGGGTTTCTATTTAATTCGTATTCTTCTTCATGAGGTATGTTACTCTCATCTTTTTTTTTTCTCCTATGGATATATCATATAATAAAAATAGACATGAAGGATAAGGGACATGAAGGAATAGCAAGAAGGAGGTCTAGGGTTCAACCCCAGAAACTAACATTTCCCCCACCCCACTAACATTTGCTTATAAAAAAAATATAATAAAAATAGACACTCTATATACTTTCTAACACTGAGGTAGTCACATTTTTATGCAATAAGAAAATCATTCATGATGGTACTTACAAGGTGTATTTCTTGTGCTATTGTTGGTCGATGCAGATACAAAGGATCCTTTGCAAGGTTTTTTAAAATGGTCCATTCCTCAACAAATTTTTATATTTTTGTATTGGTGTTTAATAATTAGCAAAGTAGATTAGTATATGAAGTTATCAGCTTATTTGATTGGTTTTTATGCATATGTAGACCTTCGCCGATGGATATGATGAAGTCATTGGCCTAGGATGTTAACTCATATAAAGGTAAATAGCCATCACCTTTTGATTGGAATGTATGAGTTTCATTAGTGTTGTTACAAATGATAGTTATTCTACCACACAAATATGGATCTAATTAGCTTATAAGTATAGTGTGTGGTGCACGTCATCTTTCATAGCTCAAACAATATTAGTTTTTTATTGGCTGAATGATTACAACAGTCCTTTTAAGCTAATTGGCCTTACAAATGATAGGGGTCTTTCATGTGTTGGTGTATTGGTGTTCTCTTAGTGTGTATTGGTGGTGCACGTCATCTTTCATAGCTCAAACAATAATTGACGTGGCTAAATGGTGAAATGTGATTGAAAGTTAGTTTAAAGACCCCTATGTACAGTTAGTGTATATAAATTAAACCCATATTTATATTGGTTTTTTAATAAAATTTTAATTAAGAGTAGCATGCATCGCACAATTCTCGAATTAAATTGAATTTCTTTTTATCATATAATTATTGCTACAAATTTTTATAACAAAACCATTATCTAATATGTATAAAGAGATGATTATTTCATAAATATGTTAATATAAATATATTTAGATAATTATGTTTGATTATATATGTTTCAAATTTATAACTAAAAAGAAGATGTATACCCGTGCAGCGCACGGGTCATACACACTAGTATATATATATGTGCCACAGAAAAAGGGATAGTTTTAACATAGGTTTAAGGATAGTTTGCAGCACATAATATTAGTTAAGGTAAGTATAATTGAAAAAAGGGTAGATTTGGACATTTGTTAAAAATGATCCTTTAATTTCACACCCCCATTTCATACTGATAGGAAAAGACCTAATTTATACGGATTGCACTGGTATTAAACAGTAGGTTTACGAACCCTGTTACACCTTTTTCATGATTAGATCACAACTCATACGCTGTATTTGACATGAAGATTAAAGATTTCACAGCCATACTGTCTTTATGTTTTCCAAATGCTTATAACTTGATTTCTATATATTTTGAAGTCATGTGAATTTGAACACAGCTATTATGGCCACAGCTGTGAAAACCTACCATGGATAATTTTGTCCCTTTGTAACCTACCGGAGAAATGATATGGAATTTTAGATTATATAAACCTCACCCATGCTTGTGCCATTTAGATATGAATATAAACCTCACCCATGCTTCTGCCATTTAGTTGGTCACATAATTTAGGACATCTATCTCCAAAATTTTAATCTGAAATAAGTGGTCAGACTGTTAAGTATGTGAGCGAGGATTCATTAAACTAAACATTATGATTAGAATGACCATGGTGTGTATGCTGAGTATTGAACTGACTTTTAAAAAACTGAGTAATGTATGGAACTCATTCATCTAATGTGAATACAGTGTGTAACCCGAAATTATAATATCTCTTGATATATCGAATGGCAAAACTCAAGAACATGGAATTCACGTGTCTTTCTTAGTTAATTGAATTCTGATACTATTGCGTTATAATATAATTGATAATATAAGCTCATAGGTTGGCATGACTGTAACACATTTCTAGTGGAGATAGATGAAATTCGTAATTCGATTTGCAACTTAGTAAATGCATAGACTAAAATACGTAAAACAGGGGACTACATCAACAGTGATCAGTGTAAATTAAATCTGAAAGGGTGCGTATATCCTTTTTTTGAACCCTACGTCAATGTTGGGATGAATGGCATTGTATTCCGTAGTACTCAATAAGCCAATGGTTGTCGGAAATTCTCTCCTTACCACTCCAGAAATGGCTTGACGGTAAGCCCAGTATTCCTGCAATGCAGATCATAAAATATGACATTAATTTGTATTGTCAATAGAATGTCAAAAGGGCCTTACTTTGTTATACGGGTGGTTTTAATGGAAGCTAAGTATTTCTGTTTACGACTTTCATTATTTTACCTCGTGATTCATTTTGTAAACTGCAAATTGGTCGACAATGGGCTTCACCATGCATATATCGGTCACAATGAACGCATTGTGACCTAAAACGCTAGTTTGTTGTCCCGTGGTTATCTGAAATAAGTAACTTTGCTCCCATTCATCATCCAGAGCGTAGGGATCAACAATCTACAGTATAACGAAGATTTTAAGTACCAATAAACAGCATAATAAGTCAATGTTTGATTGATTGAAGAACGGAATTTTATTAACTGGTTCGTGATCAGCATATCGGAATATATGATTTTCAAAAAATTCACCAATAGGGACTCCTCTGAGAGCAAAAATTGACTTCTCTGTATGGTCAACCACTACGAGGTCGACACCGAACCTGATAACAGGGATATATAATGTTTAGTTTTTCACTATTAATAATTTGAAAACAAAAAACTGGTATAAGCGTGTTAGTATATATTTTACAGTGACGATGAGAATAATTTGATATACAGGAGGGACTTACGTTTATGTTGGGAGATACTGACCATTCCCTTACCACAAAGAATAATTTGATATATGTTCCCTACTAAAAATCCCTATTTTATTGGATCTGATGATCACATAATTAAGGGGTTGACGTTAAGGGTGGGAATAGGCTAGGCCGAGCTAGGCTTTGCTTGGCTTGGGTCTGGCCTGCTTTGAAAGTGAAAGGCCTGAGCCTGGCCTGTGGCCTATCATAGGCCCAAATTTTAGACCTGACCCGACCTTTGCGAAAGCCTGGCAAGGCCTGATAGCTTGTTTAGAAGCCTATTTCACAATATTTATTTACAAAAACCTACGATCTTTAAGTGATGCATGTTTTTGTAAATAACGAAAAAGCAAATAGATTAGTAAAATTAAGTTCTATTTTATATGACATCCTATTTAAATTTTATTTTATAATAATAACTTTAAATACGTTAAAAATGGATGTAGGTTAATAGTTTAAATTAACATAAAAATTAGCAAATTTATGATTTAACATGAAATTCAAATTTTAATACAACAACAATAATAATAGTAATAATAATATTTATTTTTACTTAAATAGGTCGGCCTGATATGCCCAAAAGGCTTTTCAGTGGCCTATGACCTGACCTTTTTAGCTAAATAGGCTTTTTAAAAAAGCCTAAGCCTTATCTGTTTAAACAAAAGTCTGACCTGGCCTGGCCTGAAGTAGGTTGGGCCATAGGCTCCTGTCGGTCGGTCTAGCCTATTCCTACCCCTAGTTGACGTTCGTTATGTGTTTCATCTATGGCTGAGATGGTATCTTACCAATGATCTGCTAAATGGATGGTTTACAATATTTTGGAAACTATTCAATGCTAATTATCTATTTTTTTTAGTAGGGATTGAAAAAGTATTTCAAATCCAAATTAAATGATATTGATCTTGGCCTTCCATTGTGGAGCCGCAATTTTAGAGAATTGTAGTTGTTGATATTTCTTCACCATTTACTACTTGTAATCCATGCCGTAGGATCTGTTGATTTTTTTTTTTTGTAGTTGACCTTCGCCCTCAACATTACGTGGAGGCTTAGATGTCAAATAATTGCTGACATGGACTTTTCCAAATGATGATGTAATTTCGCTAAATTATCTAGGTGGACGCCACGTGGTCGGATCCATGGTTTATTATAATAAAGATAAAGATAAAGATTGTAATATTGTGGTGGTTGTATTGTTCATCGTAGCGTTCTTATTTGTTATTTGCGGTGGTAAAATTATCCTACCACCGCAAATAGGTTAAAATGCATTAGACAAGCTTTATTTTGTGGCTGTCCAAACCGCCCTATTTTATTTTTATTTTTAAATGTTCTCCCTTTAGTGTAATTTTTTACTAAATACGCGACAGGGTATTGTAAGTGGCAGAGTGGCCTTGCTGCCACGATCCACTGAGATTCAGCCCTTGTCACTTCGATTCGTCCCCCAAAAAAAATGTGCGATCATACCAGCACTAATGCACCGGATCCCATCAGAATTCCGCAGTTAAGCGTGCTTGGGCGAGAGTAGTACTGGGATGGGTGACCTCCTGGGAAGTCCTCGTGTTGCACCTCCTTAAAAAACCAACACTCCTGGTCCAATGATTCAGGCTCCTGCTGGGACGTGGTGGGGGTCGATCCGGTTTGCTCCCGGGTTCGATTCCCGCCTACGTCAAATAGGGTGTTGGCCAGCGAAATGATTAAGAGCCCCAAGTAGCGAGCGCAAATTAGTCTTTCGTTGACAGCGTTGGGACACTGCGTGGGTCGCCCGCGAGGGCCCGATACCAAAAAAATGAGTGTCTAATAATTATAAATGTTTGGAACTTTTTTTGGTAAACCAAGGTATCCTCCACAACGACTGTGGAGACTAATCCTTCGGGGTATCAGAGATCCATTTAAGGGGTTGACCTATCCCAACAAATGTTTTTCCATACGCACCGGTCAGGGATCAAACCCATGACCAAATGGTTAAGGGACCCAATTATCTACCACTTGTGCCACATTATGTGGTAAATGTTTGGAATTTTTGTTTGTAACTAAACTATGATAAAAACAATTAATCAAATATTTTTTTTTTGACGAAAATTAATCAAATATGTTTTAAAGTAAAAACAAAGAGAATGTAGTAATAATAAAAGCGTTCATTCACATTTATGATGTGCGAATGCATATAAGCTACTGATCATGTTATTTTTGGGAAACTATATTGTTAAGCATAGAGACTGGGAGTGTACATTAGATGAATATGGTGTTAGAAATATCAACCTACCGTTAGCGAGGATATATGGCCCATGCTCCAATATCGCCCACGAATAGGCCCATTAAGGAATTAAAAGGCCCGAAATGAGAAATGCGTTATAAAACGACCAAGAAATTTTAGGGTTTCACTTCACAGAGGGATAAGAGTGCAGCAGCCGAGCTATCTTTCATCGCCACCATCGTCTACCCTCTGCACCAACCTTTTCACCATGGTATGTCTCTCAATTCTCAATCACTAATTTCCTGTATTCCATTGAATTGTCAATATTCACTCGCGTTTTTTTTTTCCAGATCATTTCCGAGAAGAATCGTAAAGAGATCTGCAAATACCTCTTCCAAGGTTACATACTCTTTTATTCCCAATCTTCATAGTTCGTTACTGTTACGTTTCGCGTGATCTTGATTTCGTGTATTTTTGTTGTTGTTTTGGATTGCAGAGGGAGTATGTTTCGCGAAGAAGGACTTCAACTTGGCGAAGCATCCAGAAATTGATGTGCCAAATCTGCAGGTGATTAAGCTGATGCAGAGTTTCAAATCGAGGGAATATGTGAGGGAAACTTTTGCTTGGATGCATTATTACTGGTTTCTCACAAACGATGGCATTGAGTTTCTCAGAACTTATCTTAATCTTCCTTCCGAAATTGTTCCTGCTACTTTGAAGAAACAAGCTAAGCCTCCTGGTAGACCATTCGGTGGTCCACAGAGTGATCGCCCTAGGTATTTTTATTTATTTACCGTTTAGTGATTTGTGATTTTCGTGTTTTTGATTCTGTGGTTGATTGTAAATTGGTTGATTTGTGAATAGGGGTCCACCACGCTTTGAAGGAGAGCGTAGATTTGGTGGTGACCGTGATGGTTATCGTGGAGGTCCTCGTGGACCTGCTGGTGACTTTGGAGGTGACAAAGGAGGAGCTCCTGCTGATTACAGACCCTCTTTTGGGGTAATCTTATTGCATTTTCTTACTCATGTTCTTGTTCATTTTAATTTTACTTTTGTGAAATACCCTTGTTTTCAACATCGTTGTTTGCTTTTTTATTAGATTAGGTTAGTCACTTAGTAGACCTTGCTTCACTCTAGTAAACACAAGTAAATCAGGTATTTTCATTTATTGATGAGAAAGTCGATGGTTGAGTTAAGTGTGCTTGCATAACAAGTAATTATTGTATTTGAATGTAAATCCTTTTTTCCTCATAAATAAATAGATTAAATAACGTATTCTCCACGAAATTTTAAGGTATGTTTGGATGAACTGTTTTGGAAGGGAGGGTTTTGATTAGTTTTGGAGGGTATAGAAAAGAAAAATAAACTCTCCCCTCCCGTCCCCTTCAAAATCCCCTGTAAAACATGTTTGGTTCAAACTAGGAGAGATGGGGCGTTTTATGGAGGGGAGGTCGGAGATGTTTAATTTGATTTTGTTTGAATGTAAACCTTTTTTTCATAAACAGATTAAATTACCTATTCTCTACTGATTTTTAGGGTGGGTTTTGAAGAGTTTTGGAGGGTATAGGAAAGAAAAATAAATTCTCCCCTCCCGTCCCCTTCAAAATTCCCTGTAAAACATATTTGGTTCAAACTAGAATAGGCAAGGCGTTTTATGGCGGGGAGGTAGATGTTTAATTTGATTTTTATTTTGGTTGAGAGGAGGGGATGAGAACTTTTTGCCTATTTGGTTGAATAGGTAAAAGGGTGGATTTCAATGGAGTTTCTTTTTATTGTCGAAAGTCTTAAACCAACTCTAGTTTGGGGAGTGGTGGCGGTATCTCTCATCTTTGTATCTAATGGTACATCTTATTAGGTGCAAGTTTAGGGCTTCCCCGTGATTCATCGTAAATATATCTGATTCTATTTGATTAGGCAAGCTTACTTGGATGACTTTGGGCGATGTTATTTCCTTAATTTGCTTAATGCAACTATACTATTTTGTTTCATTAGCTTTCAGCCATGTCTATAAATGTACTTTTTGAGAACACGATTTTTATCAAGTACGTATTGATGCTTTGGTCAATGTAGTTGGCTTTGTCCTGTTGAAGATTGGCTTTCTCTTTTGTCCATAATTTGTTATTATATGTATGTGCATGAAACTTTTGTGGCAGAATCTGGTTACTGTATGCAGTAGTGCTCCTCTATCGATGCTATAATATTAATCCCATTTGTTTTAAAAAAAATAATTAACTTCTACTCAACTAATTGATTTTCCATATTGCAGGGTTCTGGCGGAAGGCCTGGTTTTGGTCGTGGATCTGGTGGTTTTGGGGCACCACCCAGTTCAAATCAAGATTAAGCATTATGTTTTCTTGCTTTTGATTTTTGCCTATTTCTTTTAGCAAGTTTGGCTTGTAGTTGGACTACATGATAGATTCCCTTCTCCCCGGATATTGTTTTATGGACGTGTCGCTTAAATTTTATATCATTTATCATTAAATGGAGATTTTGAATCATGTGTACCAAAAAAATTGTGTTTTTGAATCAAGTATTTTTGCTAAATTACGGCAGTGCTAAAGTCACTTATGAAGTCTGGGCCAAAACTTGTGTCAAAAACATTAAAACATTCGAACAACAATCTCTTTTTGATTTTTTGGGGCGTTAAATCTGTTATAGTTATTTTTCGTTAATCTTTATTATGGTTTAAATTATAAAGAATTTCTCTTTTGCGTCTGATATATGTGGCTGAACGTATTTGTTTTGGGAGAAATGCTTGCAACATTTAAGTAGGGGTGTTTAAAACCGAACCAAACCTATAGACACAGCGCAAACCAAACCAAGCCAAACCGAAAATCGCAAAAAACTGTTTTTAATTGGTTTAGTTCGGTTTTTTTCCTACTGAACTATGCGGTTCGGTTCGGTTCTTGGTTCTAATCACAGGAATCGAATCAAACCAAACCAAATCGCTAACATCTCATATGTTGTTTTTTTGAATAATTATATGCCACCAAACAGTCAGCCCAACCCAACAAAACACAGCCCACCAAAAATAGTAACCCTAACTTATCTCACTCATTTCACGATTCACGCTCTCACTCACAGGCACAGCCGCACAACACCATCATCTCTCTTAGTTCTTTTCAGCTCTCACTCATCTTTCATTACTGTTCCGGCGTTCCATGACTGCTCGCCTCTCACTCATCTCACGCTCTCACCATGACGAAACGCACAGGTTTGCTTCTTTTTACTGCGTTTTACAGATTTTGTTTTGCTTCTTTATATGTACGATACTGCGTTTGAATGATTTCGTTTTGCTTCGTTTTGCTTCATTTTATGATACTGCGTTTTGGTGAAATCATGTAATCAAAGATACTGCGTTTTGAACTACTTGCATCTATGGGTTTTGCTGTTTGTTGGAGTCTTGATGAATCTGATTCTTTGAGAAAAAAATAAGGAATATTTGGTTGCAATGGATTGTTTAATTTGATTAATGTAAAAAAAAAGTTGTTTAATTTGATGAAAGAAGATTAAACAAAGTAATCCACAGTTATTGTTTTTGTTTTCTTGCTTTATATATATATATATATATATATATATATATTATAGGATTTTGGTTCATTTTTACCTAGTCAGTTTTGTGATATATTTGATTAGATTATAATGTTTTCGTGTATTTTCGTATCTTTTATTTTTAATTTTAGACAAGACCGTTGTTACTGAAGTGAACTCTGTTGCTGCCGCTGTCACTGCCCCCGATGTTTTCGTGATCGAAAATCAGGTAATTGCTCCCATACCACAATTTAATGAATCTGAATAGTAATTTAGAATGTATTGTCATTATTACTTCATCTAATGTTCTATTTTATGCCATTTGTAGGCTGGAAATAGCCCTTCAATCATGCCAACAACGGAACCGCAAACTACTAATTTGCAAACTGTGGAAGGTTCCAATCCTCAAAAGAAGAGAAAAACCAGAGAAGCACCTACAAATGATGCAAATGAAGATCCTAATGGTGGAGATCCAGGTAAACGAAGAAAACCTTGTAGGCCTAAATCTTGGGTTTGGGATCATTTTACAAAGAATGCTTCAAGTAAACAGGCTAAATGTAATTGGTGTAGGGCATCTTATGCATGTGATTCACATATAAATGGTACCACTACTTTAGAAAAACATTTGGAGAAACAATGTAAGAAGTTTCCCTAAAATTTGCGTGATCCTACTCAAACCACTCTTAGTGTATTGAAAAAAGAAGATGGAAAAGGAAATGGTAGTGCACTTGTTGGTGTCCATTTTGATCTTGATGCATGTAGAGAAGCTTTAGCTAGAATGATAATTGTAGATGAGTTGCCTTTTTCGTTTGTTGAAAATGAAGGATTTCGTCATTTTATGAGTGTTTCACAACTTAGACTCCCGATTCCCGGAAGGATTACAATTGCTAAGGACTGTTTGACTCTTTACACAAGTGAGAAACATAAGTTAAAAAGCATGTTTATTAAAACAAATCAAAGTGTTAGTCTAACAACTAATACATGGACTTCTGTGCAAAATATTAATTATATGGTTCTTACTTCACATTTCATTGATCAAGATTGGAAGTTGCATAAAAGAATTCTTAATTTTTGTCCGATTACGTCTCATAGGGGAGAGATAATTGGCAAAAAGATTGAGAAGTGTTTAGAGAGTTGGATAATTGATAAAGTTTTCACCATCACAGTTGATAATGCTAGTTCTAATGATCTTGCTATAAGTTACCTAAAAGGTAGAATGGAGGATTGGAATTCACATCCATTAAAAGGGGAACATTTACATGTTAGGTGTTGTGCGCATATTCTTAACCTCACTGTCAATGATGGATTGAAGGACATGCATTCTTCAATTATAAAAATTAGGAGTGCAGTTCGTTATGTTCGCCAGTCAGCTGGTCGTTTGGATAGGTTTAAAACATGTGTTAAGGAAGTTAGGATACAAGACAAATCTACAGTTCAGTTGGATTCTCCTACTAGGTGGAACTCCACGTACCTTATGCTTGAACGTGCATTGATATTTCAAAAGGCCTTTAAGAGATTAGGTGAGAAGTGTGTTGAGTATGCGACGTTGCAATGTGATATACCAAAATTAGAGGATTGGGAAAATGCCAAGTGTTTTGTGAAATTTTTGAAATTGTTTTTTGAAATCACTACGAAGGTGTCGGGTTCAACCTATGTAACATCTTCCGCATATTTCATTGAACATTGTACTATATTGGATGCATTCAAGAATTGGATGAGACTTGGTGATCCATTACTGGCAAAAATGGCTGAAAAGATGAAGGCTAAACATAGTAAGTATTGGGGGGACGTCTCAAAGATGAATATGTTGGTCTTTGTTGCAGTGATTTTTGATCCTCGGCGTAAGTTTCAGTTTATTAAGTGGGGCTTGAATAAGGGATATGAGAAGGAGGTTGCTGATTCTTTGTGTGAAAAGGTAAAGGAAACATTATACAAAATGTTTGAGAGTTATCGGGATTTCTATAATGAAGGCCAAGCTGAAATTGCTACAAAAGGATTGGAAATATCAGATGTTGTTACATGTTCTGATCAAATTGATGAATTTGAGAAGGACATGGACAAAGATCAAACTCTTAGTAAAAATGAAGTGGATATGTATCTCACGGAGCCTAGGGAGAAGAAATGTCCAGATTTTGACATCTTGAATTGGTGGAAGGTAAATTCTACTAAATACCCTACTCTTGGTCTTATGGCTAGAGATATATTGGCTATGCCCATATCTACTGTTGCTTCGGAGTCCGCTTTCTCTACTGGAGGTAGAGTTCTTAGTTCTTATAGGAGCTCTCTTACACCACAAACTGTTGAAGCTTTGATTTGAGCACAAAATTGGCTAAGATCCTCCCCTTTGTCGGTGGATATTGAAGAGCTCTTGGAAGACTTGGAAAAGCTAGAAGAAGGTATATATTTGATACAATTATATATTTGATTTGTGCACAAAATTGGTTTGTAAATTTTGTTTTTGTGAAATTACAATTATTTCTTTTGTCTAATGTTTGTTAATATATTTGATACATTTGTAGAACTTGCTCCGATCCCACAACTGAATGAAGGACTTTCTGATATTGAATCTGATGATGATTAGATGTATCAAATGAAATGGTATGTACTTGAATCCGGTTGAATTGCTTTATCATTTGTTGATTTTAGTTACTTGTTTTATTTATTGCATTACTTTGTAGGAGTGGAGAAGATCACTGATGCTGTGAGAAGAAAATATGTTTGAATTGCCTCAAAGGATGTTTGAATTTTGTTGATATTGTGGCAGACTTTATGCGTCATTTATGTTAGTTACTGGCAGACTTTATGTGTTGATTAGTTATTTTGAAGACTTTATGTGTTGATTTTAGTTATTGGCAGACTTTATGTGTGGAGAATTTATGTTATAAATTATTTTGAAGTTGTTTGGCAGAATTATTGGTTCATATGTCTTTTGGTCTTTTATAATTCCTTTGGGATGCTGAGTTTATGGCAGAATTATAGTGAAAAGTTTTGATTTGAAGTATTTGTTTATTAGCTATAAATTTTAATTATTGGCAGAATTCGGTCTTTTATAAATTGTGTTTTGTCTCGTCAAAAACCGAACAAAACCGAACCAATCCAAACCGCTTTGGTTTGGTTTGGTTTGGGTTTTTTTGAAGCAAACCGAACTAAACCAAACCGCATCTATTTTTACCTCGCGGTTCGGTGCACTTTTTTGGTCAAAACCGAACCAAACCGCACTGCGAACACCCGTACATTTAATAGTCACTTCTTAGGCTAAGAATTAAATCCCTAACTCAAGTATGCTACTACAACTTGTAAGCAAACACTCATCCAACTCACGTATGCATACACTACACAATACTCTAAACCTCATTTGCTAATTGGTTTACTATAAAACCTATGTCACACGTTCCATAAAGTCAACACTTCGAAAACCTTCCAAGCAAAAGCTATAAGTTCCAAAACTTGTTATATTTCTCGACTTAAAGGTGTTAATTAACACCTTATTCCGTACCTTTGCTCAAACGTTTATATAATGGAGCAACTTTAAATTTCTGGGCCAGCTGTCTCACCCTTCGAGGTGTCTCCAATTCAGCGAGAGGATTAGTCAATGCTCTATAGCAAGTTGAGTAAGATGAGGTAGAACTAAATGAGATTGAGAATACTCTTTCCTATAACGAAATTGTATATTGTATACATAATACATTGACTTGTTACGGATGCGGATGATGTAGTGCACATATGTAACATCAGTAATGGTCATGTTATAAATAAATTGTTGGGGGGTGGTTGTGTCCCTTTCCAGCCCTTATCTGGTGGGCTGTGCGCCTTAGTGTGTGGGTTGTACTTATGGTAACTCAATTTGGGGGAAAATATGTATTAAAAAAAGTGTACATATTGAAACAGTTATGGATTTGGATGGGGCAACTGCCCTATTTAGTATTACTTCTCTTTAACCATGCCTTAAGACTTAAGAACATGAGGAGAGCCCAACCCAAAAGGCCAGTCTTTTAGGTGGGAGAGCCTCATGGCTTAAGTACCATATTGAGCCTTCTCATTTGCTAGGGACTGCTAACACCTTCTCAGCTTTATTGTTTGATTGAGGGGAACCAATTACATGACTTAATGTATTACATTATCAGTAGAGGAAACAACTATTAACTGAACAAACGACTAATAACTAAATTTTCAAATAGCAATACCTTTTATTAGCCAGTCTTAACATAAATTTGGGATTTTTCTTTTGGGTAATTGTAGATTCCTAGAGAGAATGCAAGCAAGGGTTACTTAATTTGTTCATCCTAAATGTTTATTACTTGGGAATGTGAAAATGAAAGTTTGGCCCGTGAAGAGTGTGGACAAATGGACAATAGCATTATGGAGGTGTGTGCGTGTCATGTTTCCGTGATTAGAATTATTCATTATTCACGGGATGCTAATGTATGACAAAGTTCCGTGACCATTGTGGACCCTCCTCCTCCACAAACCAAATAGTGCTTATTAAGAAGGGAAACTACTACTAATATTATTAAGAAATTGTGGATAAAGTTAATGGTAGATCAATGGTGCTCATCCACCAATGAAATCCATATGTATAGTTTTATTATTTGGTGGAAGATAAGGCACCAATTTATGCACAAATAAGTAGTACAATATATTCCATTGCCCATGCCACTTTTCTGCTAAAGCTTAAAATAGAACAGATAGTGAACCACTTAAGACATAAAATCAAAGAGAACATGCGTGATGTTTGTCCGTACATATAAGTGGGGGGACTAAGCATTAAAATGGAAGGCAAAAGAAGGTGGAACTGAAAACGGCAAAGCATATATCTTCAAATGTGTTCAGTTGATAGTGCCTTCACATGCCAAATAACTATTTCCTTGGATTTAAAGTACCAATTCAGAATGTGAAAGGTTCAATTCTCTTATAATGATTCTGTTGTACTAACTGTAATGACCACATAATTCGATGAAAAGACAGACTTCAGAGTTTTTTTTTTAACTGAATAATGCAAGCACTTAATTTTTTACCATATTAAATTTAATTTTTGTAATTGTAATTGTGAGAAGTAAGTATCCTTTGCATCTATTGTATGGTGAGTCGACTGCAGAACCGTTAGATCTAGAAAGAGAAATTTTCTCTCTTGACAGACCTACAGTACGACAAGGGTGTGCAAGTGCACGCCTCATTTTTAAAAGATACAAGTAGGCTTAAGTAACATTGTTTTAAATTTTTGTGTTTGACCCCTTATATTTTCGTATATTTGAGTTCACTGAACTCAAATTTCATATTCTGACACTAATAAGCCTAATGTACTTTTGACAACTATTTGAGCTTAGACTTAAAAACAACTAAAAAATTCCAATCAAAATGCAATAATTGGATCCAGTAATCTCCATTTTATCTTTACCTCTTCTTTTTCACTTATTATAGATTTAAATACAAAGAATAACTAGAGGTACTAATTCTGCAGATTCACATTTCTGTTATCACATGACAAATAAGAAATATTATTTGTGGTTGGGTGGGTGGAATGGGGAAAGCATAAATGAAAGCAAAAAAATAATGCTCAATACTAATATATATACTTACAAATGTCATTCTAAGTAAACATACCAATATCCTAACTCTCCCCAAAAGAAACTCAGGTAAAATAGAAGAACAACATTGTTTTATTCTCATCTTTATGTCCTACCTTCCTTTTTACAAGAATGATTCCTGGGAATATACAAATTATTTGACATGTTTTCAATTTAACAGGTGATGGATTTGTTACTTTTCTTACTAGTTCTACTAGTGGCTTTGCCAAGCCTGACTGTTGTAGAGAGCCGAAAAGCACATCGTCGTCCAGTTGAGGAGTATTTTGAGTACTGTGCTGTGAGCTGCAGAGCTCACAGTGCCTCATTGACAGAATTTGGAGGTGTTGGTGATGGAAAAACTTTGAACACACAAGCTTTTCAAACAGCCATAGATCATTTGAGCCAATATGCATCAAATGGAGGGTCTCAACTTTATGTTCCTCCAGGAAAATGGTTAACTGGAAGCTTTAATCTCACTAGCCACTTCACTTTATTCTTACACAAAGATGCTGTAATTCTTGGTTCTCAGGTTTGTCTCATAGCTTAACTAACTATTGCAACTCTCACAGGATGCAAATGTTATTTATTCTTCATTTTTATGTACTAGGATGTCATGTGTTAATGTTATGTTTCTGTGAAAAATCTGTTATTAGGATGAAAATGATTGGCCAGTGATTGATCCCTTGCCATCTTATGGTAGAGGGAGGGATACTCAAGGTGGGAGGTTTAGCAGTCTAATTTTTGGAACCAACCTCACTGATGTAGTCATAACCGGTAATTTATTTTCTTCTTTTGTCTGTAGACAGAGTTACAAGAGTCACCACCTGAAACTCACACACAACTACGAGAACCCGGATCCAACTCGAGTGATATATCTAGCCAAACAAATTTGACATTTTGCCAGTTGAACTGAGCCTTACGGATTAATCTAGGCTAACTAAAATTTGCTTCTCTTAATAACTGAATTTAAATTTATTTCTAGGGAACAATGGTACACTAGATGGACAAGGTGATCTGTGGTGGCAGAAATTTCACAAGGGATCGCTCAAGTATACCCGGCCGTACCTGATTGAAATCATGTACTCAGATAATATTCAGATATCCAATCTCACTTTGATTGATTCTCCATCCTGGAATGTTCATCCTATTTACAGCAGGTTGGTTCATCTTTTTGCCTTTTTCATAACTATGTTATCAATGTTATATCATTGGCACTAGTATACTACCTTGCTGAAAATACATCCATTTATTTAGTCATTAGGCAGCAATCTGCAGGGGAAATTTATTATATTGTTTCAAGTTTTTTAATATAAGAAATTGAATGCAGCAACATTATTATTCAAGGCATCACAATTCTTGCCCCTGTGAGATCTCCAAATACAGATGGAATCAACCCTGGTAAGTTAGTAAACATCTCCATATCTGTTCTTAAGATGCTACAATATATAGTCTAGTACTCCCTCTGGATCTATTTATAAGCATAAAATACAGTTTTAGGTTAATTGAATAACTGGTGTATCTGGTCTACACTATAGTTACTAAGGCTTATGATTCTGATGCAGACTCTTGTACAAACACGCGAATTGAGGACTGTTATATTGTGTCTGGGGACGATTGTGTGGCTGTGAAGAGTGGTTGGGATGAGTATGGTATAGCATATGGAATGCCAACAAAGCAGCTGGTAATCAGAAGACTCACTTGTATTTCTCCAACCAGTGCAGTGATTGCTTTAGGGAGTGAGATGTCTGGAGGAATTGAAGATGTCAGGGCTGAGGACATTTTGGCCATTGATTCAGAATCAGGAGTGAGGATCAAAACTGGTGTAGGAAGAGGAGGTTTTGTGAAAGACATATATGTTAGAAGAATGACTATGAAAACAATGAAATGGGCATTTTGGATGACAGGAAATTATGGTTCTCATGCTGATAACAATTATGATCCTAATGCAATTCCTGTGATTCAGAATATTAATTATCGCGATATGGTTGCTGAAAATGTAACTATGGCAGCAAGGTTGGAAGGTATATCTGGTGCACCATTTACTGGAATTTGCATATCTAATGTAACTATTGAACTTGCAAAGAAGGCTAAAAAAGTTCCTTGGACTTGTACTGATGTTGCTGGGATTTCAAGTGATGTGACTCCTGTGCCATGTGATCTGTTGCCAGACCAGGGAGCAGAGAAAATTGGGGCATGTACCTTCCCAGAAGACAATATGCCCATTGAAGATGTTAAGGTTCAAACATGTACTTACAGAAGGAAATTGTGATGATAGATAGTATAGAAAGAATGGCTCAGCTCAAGCCTCAAGGGAACCATTCAAACATTGTAATACTTCAAAAACTGTTTTTTAATCATTGAACTATTGGAGACTTATAAAAGCTCTTAACAAAGGTAAAACCCAACAAGGAAACCAAACCAAGTCAATAATAATTACATGTTAATGCCATCTGCTTGTGAAGTTCATTGGCAAAAACTCTTATTTTGCCAAAAACGCTGCATTCAATTTGCAAATAGTGTTAAAATGTTGTATTGGAATATTGTGTGTGTATGATCACAAATGAGTCTTATTTATAATCACATAACATATTATAATCATTTAATAATTTCAAAAGATCAAATCAAACAACTACATCATTAATTTTTGTCACCTATTATTTCGACAATAAACATATCTTAAATGTGTTTTCTAACACTCCCCCTAAAGTGGAAGCTTACAAAACTTCAAACTTGTTATAATGAGTGGAGGTACTATTGAGAAAACAGAAACAATAGGTTATAGCAGCGAACATGGTCGACAGTGAATGTAGCAAACACGTTGGACTTGACAGCAGATTCTGAAAGTAGTTGTTGAGGCTAACGAGAATGCGTCTCACCAATGAAGGCACAACTGGTTGATGAGAGAAAGGTACCAACTGGAAAGAGAAGCATAGAATGAATTATAGTGAATGTAATGAATACAAATGACCAAACAATGAATATTGATGTTGAAAAAGCACCCAACAGTATGAAACAACATAAAAGTGTGTGAACATTAACATCGTCAAAGAAGTCCTCAGAAGACCCCTCAAAAGTGGGTGTAACTAGTTCAAAGTTTGGCAGCAAGTAGATTGGGAGGGGGCATTTCAGATAGCATGAAAAACTAGCCGAATTTTTTTTTGCCACCGACCGACAATGGTTGATGGCGGCAGACCTCTGCATAGACTCCTAGGGACCAGGGGAGTTCAACAATGATGGTGGCAGCAATAGATGAGCATATGTTAAATTAAATGTGTTTTCTAACTGTTTCATTATACACTTACTACAGATTTATTGTCCCTACTCTACAGCGTTAAACATGTCACTTTGCCACATTCAACCAGTTCAGCCATGAAACAAGAAGAATAACTAATCACCATAGCTGAAAGGAAGGCATCTTAGACGGGTAACAAATAGTGCCACACCTATAATTAAAATTGAAACTCGAAAACGGTATTTAAAGATAATTATCAGGTACTAAGAAGCTTCATGAGAGACCACAATTTTGCAATCATATTTGCTTTGCCAGGGCCATGAGTCATGACCCTCCTAAAGCAAGCTTCAGCTCAATACAAGAGCTTTTTTATTGCTCGTATAAATGCATGTAACATCCAACTAGATTTCTAAAGATTATCCATTTTTCAAGAGAAGTTTCTTTCCATGCCGTAGTAGGTTCAAGAGGACTAACTACATTACAAAGGAAGAGAACTTGTGTCCTTAGCAAATCATCTGAACGATGGACAGGCAATACATTTAAGGGGAAAGAGGTTTATGTTGTTACATTTATACAAATATAAGAAAGGGATTACTGACAAGGTGGATCTGGATTGAACTTCACTGATTCCCTCCAAATAAGCTCTTTGATGTGCTCTTCAGTGCATGTTGGCTGATCAAAATCAAAAGAGAATGGCCTAGGACACACTGGCTCCTCATTGATATTGTGAAGTGATGAAAGATATGGGTGGGACAGTGCCTCATCAACTGTGAAAAAGTAACATATATGAAGCGAATGAGAGAATTTTATATTTAATAAGAAAGCTTGAAACTCAAATTTTTAAAGGACATGCACCTGTAATACGTTTGTTTGGATCAAAGATAAGCATCTTTTCTAAGAGATCCAGTGCCTCAGGCAATTGGTTTGGGAATCTGGACGAGAATTTTTGCTTCCGGTATTGTTGAAACTGCCTGAAATATCTTCTGGCATTGTCACTTCGGAGAAATCCAAGGCTGGCATCATCAGGTGAACCTATCAACTTTAACGCAAACAGAAAACAAAATGTCACAATTTATAGCCATCAATTTATATCCGAACTATTAGAATTTGAGCTCGGTCTAACACAACCCCAAAATCTAGCAACTCATGACCACTATTCAAACCATATCACTAGCTAACGTTGGATTTCAACATCCCCTCAAACCCATGGTTGGACATCTGGGGCATGAAGTTTGCAGGACTGGGTAGCTGGGTGGCCCAAGGAATCACAGATAGGTTTTAATACCATATTAGAATTTGATTTTGAGCCTAACTCGACTCCAAAAGCTAGCTCATAGGGTGAAGGCTGCCCCCACTTAAAACTACTATGCCATATTGCTATCAAATGCGGGACTTCAACATAACCGAACTGTATTCCTTAAATTCCTCTGACACTAACAACAATTATTCAAAATAGAACGAGATATTATTTCGAAGGGAGGAAATTTTCTTGCATAAAAAGTCCTTTCAGTTGACCATAACATGAAAAGTAAGGACCAAAACCATACCTCTGTGATAAGTCTTAGTTGATGAACATAATCTTTCCCTGGAAACAAGGGTTCTCTGGTCATAATTTCACCAAATATGCAACCAACAGACCAAACATCAATTGCAGAGGTGTACTCAGAACAACTAAGGAGCAATTCTGGGGCACGGTACCATCGCGTGACAACATACTCAGTCATGAAATCTGTCTCAGATGTTGTCCTTGCCAAACCGAAGTCACCAATTTTAAGGTCACAGTTGGCATTCATTAGTAAATTACTTGGCTTAAGATCACGGTGCAAAACATTAGCTGAGTGCACATATTTCAGCCCCCGCAACAGCTGATATAAAAAGTACTGCAGAAGTTTCATCAAATGTCAATTCCATGCTTAATTTCCAACTCAGTTAAAAAACACAACTCAAAACTCAATACTTATCGAGGAGAGTTTGTATGGAAGTGAAACTGGTATGCCTTCCCACTTCAAAACTAGCTTAGAATATGAACATAACGTTAAAAATATAAGACTTGCTAAGTAACAGTAGTTCTTTAAGTTAGGTGGTTTGTTACTGCAGACATACCGTGGTGGAATATAAAGAAAGCATTTACGTTTCTTTAGAATATCTTCGACTTTCATAAGTGTTCTGTGTAAAATGTGAACTCTAAACCCACATATGCTCAGCCTAGAGTTTATGATCTTAATCCAACATTAAGGAACGTTCTTAATTTAAATGCTTTAACCAAAAATTCCCTTTATACAAAAAGAGTAGAAGGGTTATATCTATGTCGTATTGTGCCTAGAGGGAGATATTATTATGTTAAATGTAATCAAGAAATACTTGCTTTGAATACAGACACTGATACCTTGGTACTGTATATCAAACTTAACTTGGCATAATTAAACTTTCAATAACTTTTTGAATAAAATGAAATGAACCAATCCAACCGTTGAATTAAAAGTTCTCATTAAGTAGATAAGTCGACAAAATTTGATGCAATTCAAAAATTATTTTAAACTTGAACGACTAACTTTATTTTAACGTATAATATGCTAGGTAATCTATAAGTAAATATCTGCTACTGATATATATATATATATATATATATATAAATTGTCTGCAATTTTGTATTTTGCATATATGACCATTAAGATAATATAATACCATTCAACGGTTGCATTAACTAAATTCATATTCTAAAAAAAGTTATTGAAGGCGTGATTATACTAAGTTTAACACTTGATATCGATGGATCATGACTCACATGTGTGTCTGTGTGTGTTGACATGCAATTATGATTCAATAATAGCTTTAGAGCTAAACCTGACAATGTTCTTCACGAAGAGGTTGGTCAGAATGAATTATATGATGGAGATCAGTGTCCATCAATTCATAAACAATGTATACATCATTGAAGGCCTCCTTTTTAGGGGGTCGTATGATATCCTTGATGGCAATGATCTGTGAAACATAATAGCAATTCTAAGTATTTAAACAGAAAGGTAATATAAAAGGGAACAAGCTCCATAAATAATTAAATATAGACAAGGAGAACGTCTTCCTTTTATTCTATGAATGTCAAAAACAAGTCAGAAACCATCCTTATCTCTGACATATATACGTTCTAAGATCTTTCTTCTCGGTGATAACGTTTTACTAAGAAAAAATTGTATGGCATGGAATTTAGCTTTTGTCAGTTCTAGAAATATACTAGACTCTTCATTGACTTTGCGTTCTAGGAGAAATTTAAATATAGAGTATCAGAAAGCCTCTCACTCAACTTGAAATATAGAACACCAGAAAGTTTCTCAAGAAATTGTTGTGGCGGTTAATTTCAGCCTATATATGGTGACAGATTAGCATGGGAGGAAGTCACCAAATATATAAGAGAATATCAATTCATCTGAACAAGGTGAATTCTGGCCTGAAGCATTGCTTCATATGGTGGATAGTGAATCATGAAATTAGCTATGGATTGATTACAGACGGTTGTTACTAATTAAATATGCATAGCTAAGGAAAATTTTGTTACTTATACGAAGTCAAATAATCGGTAACAAATCCATAACTAATTTCATAATTCTCCTGCCAAAATGAAGTCGACATCATGCTCATGATTACTAGGGACATAAAACCCTGTCACGTCCTCACTTTTTCAGGGAGGAAAAAATGAAGGAAACAAGAGATGACCACTTACATTTTGGTGGTCCATGTGACGGAGAAGCTTGATTTCTCTCAAAGTCCTTTTAGCATCAATTATATTGTCAAATGCATTACCGATCTTCTTGATGGCAACTTGTTCATGTGTTTCGGAATTAACAGCAGCACTAAAAAGAAACATTGTTCAAGTGAACATAAACGCATTTCCAACATACAAGTATCAAAGAAACAAACAAAACACTTACCAGACGATGCCATAAGCGCCTCTACCTATTGGGCGAATGGGAGGCACATACTTCGAGGACACCTCAAACAAGTTTCCATATACATTATAATGTGCATATTTACCACCATGAGTGAGAATCCTTTTGATTTTAGTGTCCCCTGAAGCACAAGCAGAAGAGCTCGACTCTTTCGTGGCCATGTTTAGTGTTGAAACTTGAACAAAGGGTGTTTCACCTTTCCAATACAAAATAAATAGTGAATTGAAGAATGAGAAGCTGAAACAACCAACTACAATTTTAACTGCAATGAGTTTATTAGTTAACTATATTCCATATCAAGCAGGTAAAAGAGTTAATGCCTGCATTGTTATACTACTAACTTTCTTTTTCTTCTAACTAAGCTATATATTGACTATGTAACATGTTTTAATATAATTATCTTTTAGGTAAGCAACTACTCAAATATTTCATGACTAGCTATATAAAAAGCAAAGTCATCCAATTAGTATCAAAATACAACGATACCTTATGTTCTTGAAACAATTTGTTGGACGCAAGCTAATTTGACACATAAAGAGAGAGGGACACAAAAAAAGTGAAAAAGAAGGATAAGTGTGACTTAGGGAAATTTTTTATATAACTAACAATCTGAAATGGAGTTTTCCAGATCATGAGTATAATACTTTGGTATTGATCATTCTACCTGTAAAAGCCAAAACTGTAACGTGATATCTAAAAGCAGTATAACTAATTAATTGCTTTTGAGATTTGTCACGGGAATGGTTAAAGACTTAGAGCTCTAGAAGCCACTATTGTTTCTCTTTTTAGGTTGGTGTTCACCAAGAACCACGTTCCATTCTGGGTTCACGAATTGCATATGATATGATCACTTGCAGTTGCTGTGCATAAAAAAAGTGGTGTGGTTGAAAATTCACCACGTATTTCACTTTATGACATGAAAAGAAAAAAATGGATAAGCTGAACATGAAACAAAAGAGATTAGTTATAAAGTTATCTACCAAAAACTCTTTCTTAGAGCTACTCTGTCTGTGTTTCTAGGATTCATGGTCCTAAGCCAACACAATAACTACACATACTCTGAGACAGAGAGAGTATATATATACACCTCTGCTCTCAAGAGTTTTTTTCTTCTTCTTTCATGGGAAAAATGTTTTTCTTCTTCTTTTAGTCACTGTAAATCAACGATTGAAAGTGCAGTATTTCTGTATGTGTCTCAATTCGTGTTTGAAATGCAATTTTTTATTCTTAGATAATTTGGGTGCTAGGAATAGGGGGGCAGTTGGCAATTAAGTGAACATAACATTGAAGCCCTGCGTTTAATAGTAAATCAGATCCTCTCGCCAATCTTTCTGTAAGTGGTGTTTTTTAGGGCCGAAACTTGAGTATAATTAAAGATTAAATCCCCAAAAGTTTAATATATCAGTTTAGTCCTTGAATAATGCAGTTGAAACAAATTGCAATTAGGTCCCTTTCTCCCTCCCTCTTCACAGGAGATTTTCCCTACGTTTAATCGTTCAACGGCTAGGGCTAGAACCATCAAAGAATAAGCAACAGAGAATATTAACAAGTACATATTACCAAACGAGGATGATATATTGATAACAAGAAATTATCAAAGAATAACGAATCAAAGAGAAACTGAAATATTGAGCCAACAAAAAGAAAGAGAGAACAAGAGGAGGCATCTCACTTCCGCTCACGGCGGCCGCCACGGTGCGCCAGCCACTATTGGGTCACCGCCACGGCACCACCTGTCTTCCACCGCGAAAACCTCGCAGCAGCTCTTGTTGGCCACCGCGGTCCACTACATTGCCGCATATTCGCTTCCTCTCGGCGCCGCATCCTTTGTGGCTTCCAAGACTCATTTGCAACTAGAGCACCAATTTTGGTGTATTTTCTCATACGCCAGAAATTTAAGTACGAATTGTAATTTATCTATTCCTTCGACATTTTCTTGATTTTTATAAAACCTGAATAAACCCTCAATTAAAGGTCATTTTATCTTATCCACGGTGAATGAGTTGTCAAGTCTGTTGCACTGGAAACAGCTCATTGAATAATTATTCTTTGGGTTTTTTTTTACCCCCGTAATGCTTTAAAACCCGAAAATACCCTTTATTTTATCCACGGTGAATGATTTTTTTTTAAATTTCCAGGCATTTCTAGAATTGATTTTTCGAAAGAATTTCGGAATTAGGTGAAAATTTCAGGAAAAATGTGAAAAATAGCTTCCGGAATCATGAAAAAAATGGTATTTCCGAAATTCCTGAAAAACTGGACATTTACCAACGGTTTTGCCTGTAGGTAAAAGTTTTTTATAAAAAAAATGAACTTTTACCCACAGTTTTATCCGTAGGTTAGTCTTGGTTTCTTTTGGGATTTCCGGAAATATGGTGTTTCCGAAAATCCCCAAAAAACCATGACTTTTACATACGGACAAAACCGTGGGTAAAAAAGTCCCTTTTTTTAAATTTTTTTACCTACAGACAAAACCGTCGGTAAAAGTCCAATTTTTTAAAAATTTCCAAAACAACATTTTCAATTCCGGAAATACCCCTTTTTAACATAATTCCAGAAGCCATTTTTTGGGATTTCCGGAAATACCCTTTTTTAACATAATTCCAGAAGCCGCTTTTCACATAATTCTAGAAATTTTCACGTAATTCCAAAACTCCTTAAACAAAAGCATTCCCGAATCATGTCTTAATATGTAAGTCCTGAAATATTTTTAAAAATCAAAGATAAAATTGTCCATTTGGCATATTTGGGGGCTATAAGGTATGATGATGGGGGTAAAAAAAAGCCTTATTCTTTAACTTCGAAATTTTGAAGTTAATAACTCCGACCATTCTAAATTTCAGGAGCTTTCATAATTTTTTAACACATCTTACTAAATTACTTAATTTTGTCAAAAATAAATAAATTACTTAGTTGATACTATTTATTTATCTTTACACTAAAACATCATTATTTTTTTAGTGTTAATTATTTTACAAATTTTCACATATTTATCACTTTTCAATGTAAAGGTATAAATACCTCATTATATCTATAGATATTGCTTAAAAAGTGGTAATTGCGTCTTAGATTTCAAAAGACATCTATAGTTTGGAAATAAAAAAAATTATTCAGATATTACTTGAGCCACTTGCTCTTTGTTTTGTAGTAATAATATGTAGATACAAATCCAAAAGGTTCATTACGACCCTCACGATGGCCTCTGAGAACGGTCCAAGAAACACCAAATCAAGCACTTAATAACTTGACCTTCTGTTAGCCTGTAATTTCGACAGGCTTCATTAAAGATGGTCAACAAGGCCTGACTTATATTTATTTCACAAAGACCAAATTATTTCGACAGAGAAGATGGTCATGCGCAAGGTAAACTCGACAAGTTTCCAGGGAAGCAAAAGCAAGAGAGAGGAAAATGGACGCAAGCCTTCGACAGACAGAAAACAGAGCAGTTATGCGCTGAAGACTAGCAGTTGGTCGAAGCGTGATAGAGCGGTTTTGGTCGAAAGTAGGAGCAGTTACTTATTTTCAAATTGCTAGGCAGTTACTTAGTTCAAATTTCCCCCTCTTTTCCTTTGTATAAATAACTGTTTCTGAGAAGAAACAGGGGTGGCAAAATCACAATACACACCCGATTCCTGAAACTCTAACTTCCAAGCCAGAGCGAAAAACGAGTGGAAGAATCGCTGTACGTGATCGTGTACCATTTTTATGATTCAATGCAATTTGTTTTTCTTTTCTTTACAATTCACGCACCATTTACTGCTTCTTTTCTTTTCAATTCTGTTAATCATTTGCAAATCGTCCCCTTTTCTACATTTTCTGAAACAAAAACCATGAGCAATTCAAAGGTAATTGCTTTGAGATTTTTCTAGTTTGATCTCACAAACCTTCTAATAAAACTAGTGATTGTTTGCTAAAAACACCAGCAAACAAATTGGCACGCCCAGTGGGACTTTGCCTTTGATTTTGTTCATTTTCGTACTCTCTTATTTGTATTCGCTGTTGTATGCACTTAAGAAGTGGTAAAATGGTTCGTTCTGGTACGAATAATGTGTCTAGTTCCAACCCTGTGGTTTCACAAGGGCAAGGAACAACAATGGATTCTGCAAGCATTAGCGCAGGACCATCATCGTCGATAACCGTTCCTTCATTATCAATGACTAATGTTGGTTCAGCGCAGTCAGAAATGGCATATCTGCCTATGTCTTTGCCGTTAAGTGCAGGGCTTCATAGCCCTTACATGGCAATGGGAAACGGTTTAGACCCACGTTTGAATAACGTGCATCTACCCCCATTTCCTCTGGGAATGTATGGCATGCCTACTGGAATGCCACATATTTCGACCTTTTCCCCTACACATGTCTCCTCTGAGAGTGTTTTTGGTCGAAATCCCCCAGCATTAACCAATACGTCTTTGTTAGCCTTAAGACAGCAAGTAGACGAGAGTAATCACGATATGGTTAATATGCTTACCCAACAAATTGGTACAGTTTTCAATCCATTGATTCAAAATACCAATAACAGTTACCAAATGTTGGCAAATCAGATGAGTAGGATTGCAGACTTTTTTGGGGTTCCAGCGGTTAATAATAGGCACGTTCCTATTATTGCGGGTAATGCGTCGCCAGTTAACCCCCAAGAAGCAGTTGCAGTCGAAGCGTCCACAACTGTAGGCGAACTACAAGGGGCAGTAAACCACGTCCCTGAAGTAGTTTTGGTAAATAGACACCAGAATGCTGATGAAGTTGTTCGACAAGTGCAACAACACAATATTGGCGCAGAAAACAATATAGCTACTTTAGTCGAAACTATTTTGGCGCAAAATGGCCTTAACATAGGTTTACAAAGGCCTAACTTCGTATCACCATTATGTGAATACGTATTACAAACTGAGTTACCAAGGGGATGGAAAGTTCCCAAGTTTACTAAGTTTGGTGGTGATACAAATGAGTCCACAGTCGAACACATTGCTCGTTTCTTGACTGAGGCTGGGGACTTAGCACAAAATGAGAATTTGAAGATGAAATACTTTCCAAATTCTCTAACTAAAGATGCTTTCACTTGGTTCACGACCTTACCCCCTGGTTCTATGTTCACGTGGGGGCAATTAGAAAAGGCATTCCATGCACAGTTTTACATGGGCCAGTCGAAAATTAGTCTTAAAGAATTGGCTAGTGTTCGGCGCAAAATGCCTGAAACTATTGATGATTACTTAAACAGATTTAGGCTATTGAAATCTCGTTGCTTCACACAAGTCCCTGAACATGAGCTTGTCGAAATGGCTGCTGGTGGCCTTGATTACTCAATTAGAAAGAAATTAGACACATCTCATTTGCGAGATATGGCTCATTTGGCTGATAGAGTTCGACAAGTTGAAAGGCTTAGAGAGGAAAAATCTAGGTCGAGTAGGTATCATAAAAAAGAAAAAGTGGCATATGTCGAAGAAGAATTTGACGTTACATATAGTAATGTCGAAGAAGAGGAGATAGACGTGGCTGAACTTAAGCCTGGTCCTCCTTATACCTGTAAATTATTAAGGCCTGCGAATGGGAATAACCCTGTAGAGCCTAAGAATGATAGATTTATGCCTAAGACTTATACTTTTGATGTTACTAAATGTGATGAAATTTTTGATCTTTTAGTAACTGATGGTCAAATATTAGTGCCTAAAGGCCTTAAAATACCAACTCTTGACCAAAGAAAGAAAAAGGGTTATTGTAAGTTCCATAATTTTTTGGGACATAACACTGACCGTTGTGTGCTCTTCAGGGATATTGTGCAAAAAGCAGTTGACGAAGGAAGACTCAAATTTGCTGATAAGAAAATGAAAGCTCCTATGCAGATTGATGTTGATCCATTGCCTAAGGCTGAAGCTATGTACTCTGAACCTGTCGAAGCTGATGTAGGCATGGTGGATGCTCAAATGGCAGACCCTCCTAAGTGTGTCAAGACTGCCACCGAAAATTTAAGAGGTTTTATGTATGCTGAAGGTAAGAAACAGGAGGTGACCCTAGAAGAATATGATGGGAAGATACATGCTGTGTATCCAAAGGCTGAGGAAGAATTGATAGATTTCCTCAATCGGTGTAAGTGGAATAACTCTGAAGTTATGCTTTGCCCAAGGTGCAGTGCTGTCTTCGATAAAGAAGCAGCTAAAGCTGTCGAAGGTTATCAGGATCAACAACAACGCAAAAGAAAATGGCTTGATAACAGGCCGAAATTTGACTTTGCAAAAGGAGATCTTCCTGGCTATAAGGCTAATGTGTCAACAAAGCCTTCAACAAGCAAACGACAATTTGCTAAAGAGGAGTCCTCAGTGAAGGGGTATTTGAAGCTGTTAACAAATAAATCCTTTGTCCCAAGTGCTAGTGCTCCTGTCGAAGCGTGGGTGCCCAATAATCAACGTGCTAAAGCTGTCAAGCCAGGTACTGATGCTATTAAGTTTAATTATAAGAATAACTATAAGGGTAAGAACCCCATGACTAGAACACAGTGGCGTCGTTACCAAAGACAACAGAAGAAGAAGGCACACTTTGACATTAACCAGGTTCCAAGTCATTTGGCTAATAATCAAGCTCCACGCAGCATAATAGTGGCGAAGAGCGAGGTTCACAAAGCTGAAGTTGCCACAAAGAGGAATGCTGATGTTGCTAGTCATGTGTGTGCAGCGAATAAGGCCAAAGGCAAGGCTGTAGTAACAGAAAAGCCAAGAAGGCCTGCCCTTGAAAGAATATTTCCTCCATTGTCAACAGTGAAAGAAAAGAATGCTGATTTCGACATGGATGAAGACCTGGAGTCTGATTTTAATGATTCTGAAGATGATTTCGACGTTGTTTGCAATGTGGTATCAATACTGCCTCTTGAGTACGATGTTATCACAGTACCAAATGACGTTGAAGAGGATTTTACAGAGGATATGGCTCATCATAAGCCAATGTGTTACTATGTGATGAACAATGGTTGTGTCGAAGACCAAATGGCTACCTTCGAGAAGCCAGATGTGAGTATGCAAAACCACTTGAAACCCCTGTATGTCCAAGCCAAAGTCAATGGTGTTGGAATTAACAAAGTGTTAGTGGATGGTGGAGCTGCAATGAATTTAATGCCACATGGTCTTTTGAAGAAGATTGGTAAGTTCGATACTGACCTCAGGCCACATAACATTGTCTTAAGCAACTATGAAGGCAAAACTTGCCATTCTTTGGGGGCCATTGAGGTGGACTTAATCGTTGGTTCCATAAAGAGGACTACATTGTTTTTAGTGATAGCCTCTAAAGCGAATTTTAATTTACTCCTTGGTAGAGAGTGGATCCATGGAGTTGGTGCTGTCCCTTCAACTTTGCATCAACGTTTAGTAATGTGGAAGGAAGATGGTTTGGTAGAGTATGTTGAAGCCGATCAGAGCTACTTCCGTGCTGATGTGAACCAAGTTACCAAGGAAAACTTTGAGAAACAAATGGCGAAGATTGCGCCATGTTCATCTTCTAATGAGGCATATGTTCCTGCGGATAATGTTTTTGCCTCAGTTCATCTTGACCCAAATTATGGTTTTGTTTGGGAAAGAGAAATAATGGGAGATGATAGTGTCTATCCTGATGGTGTTTTTCGACCAACGGGGTGGAACACTGGTTCTTGAAAGTGTTCTTATGTCAGTGCCCAATGCATGGGACAAAATTACGGCTTATATGGCCGAAAACAAGTTTAAAGCGGCTATAGAGGCCGAAATTATTCAACAAACAATGGCTGTCGAAGCCAGTGAGTTACATGAAGAAAATGGCATAGTCATGGATGAAAGACTTGACTGCATTTATGATGATGATCCATTAGGTTTTGAAAAGGATCCTAGAGATTCGGCAAAGCATATGCAAGCTCAAGACCCGTTAGAAGAAGTTGATTTGGGAAATGGCTCAATAAAACGGCCAACTTATATTAGTGCGAATATTGATGCTTCTCTAAAAACCCAAGTCATCACATTGCTAAGGGAGTTCAAAGACTGCTTTGCTTGGGATTACGACGAAATGCCTGGGTTAAGTCGAGAAGTAGTGGAAATGCAATTACCAATTCGACCAGGGAAGAAACCAGTGAAGCAAGTGCCAAGAAGATTTGCTCCTCAAGTGTTGGCTAAGATCAAAGAGGAAATCGAAAGGCTATTTAGAAACAAATTCATCAGAACTGCCAGGTATGTCGAATGGTTAGCCAATATAGTTCCTGTAATAAAGAAAAATGGGACTCTTAGAGTTTGCATAGACTTTAGGGATTTAAATGATGCAACTCCCAAGGATGAATACGCAATGCCTGTGGCAGAAATGCTAATAGATTCAGCAGCAGGATTTGATTATCTTAGTATGCTCGATGGTTATTCTGGGTATAATCAAATCTTCATTGCTGAAGAGGATGTGTCAGAAACTGCTTTTAGATGTCCAGGGGCATTGGGTGTTTATGAATGGGTAGTAATGCCCTTTGGCTTAAAGAATGCTGGTGCTACATATCAGAGGGCCATGAATTCTATGTTTCATGATTTTATTGATGATTTTATGCAAGTATACATAGATGATGTGGTGGTTAAATCTTCCTCAGAAAGTGGTCATTTAGACCATCTTCGCCGTTCTTTTGAAAGAATGAGGAAATGTGGATTGAAATTAAATCCATTAAAATGTGCCTTTTGTGTGCGTGCAGGTGATTTCTTGGGTTTTATAGTGCACAAAAAAGGCATTGAAATCAATCAAAATAAGACTAAGGCAATTATGGAAACGAAGGCCCCTTCGACCAAAAAGGAGCTTCAGTCGTTGCTGGGAAAAATCAATTTCCTTCGAAGATTTATATCAAATCTAAGTGGCAAAACACAAGTTTTTTCGCCATTGTTAAGACTGAAGAAGGAAGAAGAGTTCAAATGGGAACCAATGCATCAAGCAGCCTTCGACGAAATCAAGTCTTATTTGATGAAACCACCAATTTTGTTGCCTATTATTAAACACAAAGTGCTCAAATTGTATATAGCAGCTTCTGATAGAACAATAGGTAGCATGTTAGCACAAGAGGATGATAGTGGTGTCGAAAGAGCCATTTATTACCTCAGTAGGGTCTTAAATGATGCCGAAACGAGGTACACTCCTATAGAGAAGTTGTGCCTTTGTTTGTATTTCTCGTGTACAAAGTTAAAGCAATATATAAAACCAGTTGATGTTTCTGTTTATTCGCATTTTGATGTTATTAAGCATATGCTGTCGAAACCAATAATGCATAGCCGAATTGGTAAATGGGCTTTGGCTTTGTCAGAATACAACTTAACTTATCAACCTCTAAAATCAATTAAAGGACAAGTGGTTGCCGATTTTATAGTAGACCATTCTGTTGTCGAAGAAACATTAAGTTTTGTAGACGTATATCCTTGGAGGTTGTACTTTGATGGCTCAAGCCATAAACATGGAGTTGGGATTGGTATTTTAATAATATCTCCTACTAACATTCCAACGAAGTATAAGTTTAAAATTCGAGATGTTTGCTCCAATAATGAGGCTGAGTATGAGGCTTTAATAGTAGGTCTTGAAATCTTACTTGAGCTGGGGGCAAGTCATGTCGAAATAAAAGGTGACTCTGAGTTGGTTGTCAAACAATTGACAAGAGAGTACAAATGCATTAAAGAGCACCTTATCAGATACTTTGTTGTTGCCAATGCTTTGTTAAAAAGATTTGAGTCTGTTCACTTAGAACATTTACCACGATTTGATAATCAAGTGGCAAATGAATTGGCACAAATTGCTTCAGGCTATAAAGTTTCAAAACAAAGCCTGGAAGAGTTAATTGAAATAAAGGATAAGATAATTTCTAATGACTATTCTTCGTCAATATTGTCAACACCAACAACTGGGGGGGCAACAGATGCGAACGCAAACGAGGAACTAGTCGTTGTCGAAAAACGTCAATTTTTTGGTGACTTTGACTTAGCAGAAATTTTTGCTCTTGATAATATGACCAATAATGATTGGCGAAGGCCTATTGCGGAATATTTGCAAAATCCCACAAAAAATACCAATAAAAAGGTAAAATACAGAGCTTTGAGCTATGTGATAATTGGAAACGAATTGTTTAAAAAGACTCCTGAAGGAGTTCTATTAAAATGTCTTAGTGAAAATGAGGCATATTTAGCAGTTTCCGATACACATAGTGGAGCATGTGGTTCACACCAAGTAGGCCACAAAATGAAGTGGTTATTATTTCGACAAGGAATGTATTGGCCAACTATGCTGAAAGATTGCATAGAATTTGCTAAGGGATGCCAAGAGTGTCAAAAGCATGCTGGGATACAGCATGTACCTGCAGATGAATTGCATGCCATAGTCAAACCTTGGCCATTTAGAGGTTGGGCTCTAGATGTGATTGGAGAGATAAAGCCAACTTCGTCGAAGGGCCATAGATATATCCTTGTGGGAATTGATTACTTCACCAAATGGGTTGAAGCTATACCTTTAGCCAATGTTGATCAAGAAGCAGTGATAAGGTTTATTCAAAATCATATCATTTATAGGTTTGGAATTCCAGAAACCATTACTACAGATCAAGGATCAGTTTTCACTGGTAGAAAAATGGTAGAGTTTGCTTCTGAAATTGGTTTTAAGTTATTAACTTCGACACCATATTATGCGCAAGCCAATGGTCAAGTAGAAGCTGCCAATAAAGTTATTATTAATTTGATTAAAAAACATGTTGGGCAGAAACCAAAAAATTGGCATAATACCCTTGATCAAGCATTATGGGCTTGTCGAAATTCACCCAAAGAATCTATCAACACTACTCCTTATAGGCTAACATTTGGACACGATGCAGTGTTGCCTGTTGAAATTTGTCTACAATCAACAAGAATTCAAAGACAGTGGGAGATTCCCTCTGATTATTATTGGAATATGATGCTTGATGAATTGGTTGATTTAGACGAAGAAAGGTTATTAGCTTTAGATATGCTTATTCGACAGAAAGAGAGGGTAGCTAAAACTTATAACAAAAAGGTTAAGTCTAAAACCTTTGATTCAGGTGATCTAGTGTGGAAGGTCCTATTGCCTATAGATAAAAAAGATAGAGTCTTTGGTAAGTGGTCCCCAAGTTGGGAAGGACCATTTAAAATTTTACAAGTTTATTCAAACGGCGCATATGAGGTCGAAGAGATCGGCGCTGATGAAAGAATTTTGCGTATAAATGGCAAATACTTGAAAAAGTATAAGCCAACGTTACAAGAAATTAAAATAACGCTGGAATAAATATAAAGAAAACGTAAAAACATGGCATTTAAGTTGCCAAAACATTGCCGAAATTACAGGCTGTTCAAGTTCAATACTCGAATATGGAAACAACACTTAACAGTGGTGACCTCAGGTATACAGCTATTTTATTCAAGTGCAAAGTTATTTCGATGGTAAATTCAAAAATGTCTTTCTCTTCTTCCTCCTCAAGTTCAGTCGAAAAAGACATTTTTGGGGGGCAATTTGTTAGCCTGTAATTTCGACAGGCTTCATTAAAGATGGTCAACAAGGCCTGACTTATATTTATTTCACAAAGACCAAATTATTTCGACAGAGAAGATGGTCATGCGCAAGGTAAACTCGACAAGTTTCCAGGGAAGCAAAAGCAAGAGAGAGGAAAATGGACGCAAGCCTTCGACAGACAGAAAACAGAGCAGTTATGCGCTGAAGACTAGCAGTTGGTCGAAGCGTGATAGAGCGGTTTTGGTCGAAAGTAGGAGCAGTTACTTATTTTCAAATTGCTAGGCAGTTACTTAGTTCAAATTTCCCCCTCTTTTCCTTTGTATAAATAACTGTTTCTGAGAAGAAACAGGGGTGGCAAAATCACAATACACACCCGATTCCTGAAACTCTAACTTCCAAGCCAGAGCGAAAAACGAGTGGAAGAATCGCTGTACGTGATCGTGTACCATTTTTATGATTCAATGCAATTTGTTTTTCTTTTCTTTACAATTCACGCACTATTTACTGCTTCTTTTCTTTTCAATTCTGTTAATCATTTGCAAATCGTCCCCTTTTCTACATTTTCTGAAACAAAAACCATGAGCAATTCAAAGGTAATTGCTTTGAGATTTTTCTAGTTTGATCTCACAAACCTTCTAATAAAACTAGTGATTGTTTGCTAAAAACACCAGCAAACACCTTCTCAATTGGAGTGTCAAAGACTCCAGAAATCGAAAGTAGGTAAATTCTCTTAACACTCCCCCTTATTCTCTTACTCCCCAAAAAACCCAAAAATACCGTTAAGTGACAAAAAGAGGCTAGGATCCTCTCCGTAAGATTTCTATTTGAAAATAATACACACTAAAATAATGAGGAGTCATAAATCATTTTGACCATACTTAGATGAGTCATAAATCATACTTCGATGAAAAGGGACTACGATCTCCAACAGATCTGTAGAGTCGTGTTTAGTGTAAATATAAGTAAGAGATAATGGTTGAAGATTGTTAGAAGAGAAAAATACCAACAACTCTTGGATAATAATACAAATATAGTGATTGCTGAAAAATTGAACATAGTGAATTCCATTTTGATGACAACGGGTGATATGAGCCTATCACCTTTACAAATTCTGACTAGACCACCTAAACCACCATCTAGGAGGCAAGAACACATCTACCATAGTGATCAACTTGACCTAATGGTCAAGAGGAGCAATCGATCTCGTGCATAGTCTAACAAGATGATTAATCTTGTTCTTTGTGGGGTTAGACTAAGTAATGAAATCCTAAGTAACATTTTACATTCTGAACAATTTCTTCAATTTCTCACTTCTCTTCCTTAAAAAAGCATATTGTTCCTCCACCACCTCCAACTCACCAAAAGTCTACAAGGAATATTCCAATTGTTTCCCCTTGCATCATGCTCCTAATGTAATTCATTCGATTAATGATTGTCAAGAAACCTTTGTGAGGGAGCAACCATAACTGCAACCAAAATTCCATAAAATAAGAACAATCACAGAGATCGTGAAAGGCGCCAAACCCTAGCATATATTGTATACATTTCTAAGAAATTAAACCCTGACCAAAGCACCTAGGCTTAAAACTCGATTCTTGTTACTATGCACTGTTAGAGAGTTCGGGGGAACATCAGGAGCAACAACGAGCTAGCCAATGAACCTTAAGGCGTTAGGTGTATGAGTCCCCTCTATTTTCTATCCTTCATTTAACTCATGCCTACCCAATGTGAGACTAATCACTCACACTTGAATTCTCAACAATCTTCCCCACAAGTGTAAGTCACCCACATCGCTAGCCTCGATCCAAACCATAATCCCCCCCATTGAGCCGAACTTGGGATCTGATACGTACCACTTGTTGGGGAGTTTGGGGAGCACATGGAGCAACAACGAGCTAGCTAGTGACTTGGACCCCAAAAGGACCTGAACGTCACATCTCCACCCAAAACCTTAAGGCGTTAGGTGTATGAGTCTCATCTCTTTTCTATTCTTCACTTGGCTCATTCTTAGCTAATGTGAAACCAACCACTCAGAATTCTCAATAGACAAATTCTAATTCTATGCTTCTCTAAAAGTAATTTATAAGTTGAGCCAATGAGATCTTTACTTAAAATATACTAATACTTAAATTCTACGACTTACTATTTGTATTACACAAAAGATACACAGAAAAAGGAAATTCACATTGAAATGTATTAAAGTTTATTTATTTTTGTTACAATTAGAGTTTATATTATATGAATGAATAGTTTCCTCCCACATCCATTACTTTTTTTCACATCCAAATTTTAAATATAGCATCATCGATACCTTTATTACTCCCTCCGTTTTTATATACTTATCGTTTTTTGGCTTTTTACATATATCAGTGAGACCAATAAATTTTGTTACTTTCCATACAATTAATTCTCTTTTACCTATAATACTCTTAATGATTTATTATCCCATGTTATCTATTTATCTCTTTGCAATAAATATTTGAGGACATTATTGATAAAACAATAATAAATGTTGCATCGAACTTTGAAAATGACATGAAAATTAAAACAAATTTTTTCTCAAAAAGTGAAAAGTAATAAGGAACGAGGATTACAATTTACAGAAAATCACATGTTGATAAAGAAAACTTAACAATTACATTAAAATATGTATAATAATATATTAGTGGGACTCTATGTATTCAATTAAAATTTTGTTATTAAGGTATTCATTTGATTATTTGTTGAAAAGTTTACAGATGTAAATTACACATACCCCACCCCACCCTTTTATTATATTCATAGGAATATGACGACGGCCCACCCCAAATGCAATCACTCAGCTCCCATCTGTGGAGCGATCCAACTCCGCCCCAAAAATAATTGAATAAAATAAAATAAATATTTATTTCTTCTTAATCTCACTTCACTTCATTTCCAGTGCTGCTTGGCAGAAACTATGCATGCTTCTTCGCAAACCCTCTCTTCTACCCTTCCGCACACCCCTTTCCTTCTTCTCATTCATTCTTTTCTTTAACATTTCAATTCATTCATTCCATTCCACATTTCTTTCCCCAAAATACCCTTGTTTTTCCCACTCACATTGAGTTTGAGAGATCTGTTTCTTCTCAACTCACCGACAGAAATCAAATAACAAGAGTGGGAAAATGAAGGAGTCAGAAAAGCAACTAATCTGGGAACAAATGAAGAGTCCTAAATCTGCTACTGGCACCCCCCTTTCTAGTGGGGGTGTATTAGTAGGACAATCCCGAACTTCACACAAGCTTCTCGTCTTGCTAATCCTCTTCGTTTCCGTCACTTACGTCGTTTACACGCTCAAACTCGTCTCCACTTCACGCGCTTGCAACGACGGTCCATTCTCCACCGACACAATATCTCAATCTGCTGCCATCATCAATGCCACCGCTTCAACGCTCGAACTCAAACTCCCTAACGCCACTTCCACATCCACCTCCACCGCCCTCCGCCGCGCGTCGATAGAAACTCTTGACGGCCAAACAGACCTCCGCCACGTGGTATTCGGAATCGCGGCGTCGGCGAAACTATGGGAGCAGAGAAAAAACTACATCAAGCTATGGTACAGAGCGAAGGAGATGCGAGGTGTGGTATGGCTAGACAACAAGGTGAAAATGGAAAACAACGAAAAACTCCCGCCGGTGAGAATCTCCGGAGATACATCGAAGTTTGCGTACACTAACAAACAAGGTCACCGGTCGGCGATAAGGATCTCGCGGATCGTGTCGGAGACACTTCGGTTAGGGTTAAAAAACGTGCGGTGGTTTGTAATGGGAGACGACGACACCGTTTTCGTGACGGAGAATCTGGTTCGGATTCTTAGGAAGTATGATCATAATCAATTCTATTACATTGGAAGTTTATCGGAGAGTCATTTGCAGAATATATTCTTTTCCTATGGCATGGCTTATGGCGGTGGTGGATTTGCAATCAGTTATCCTCTTGCTAAAGCACTTCATAAAATGCAAGACCGTTGTATTCAAAGGTATCCTGGTCTCTACGGTTCCGATGACCGTATGCAAGCTTGTATGGCTGAACTCGGTGTTCCACTCACTAAGGAAATCGGTTTTCACCAGGTTAGTTAGCTCCTCAACTCGGTTATTGAATTTTGATTGCAATGTTTTGAAAATCGGAATGAACATCGAACTGGTGAGACTTTTGGATCGTAGTTCAATCGCTTTAAAACGCTCAAATAGGATAAAACTTTGATCGAACTGCTCAAATAATGAAAATGTTAATTCATGGTTTAATCAATTAAATGATTCGGCTGGTTAAGTTTTTAAGGCTCTGTTTGATTATTTGCAATCACTATGTTTGGCTGTCACTGTCATTTTGTGGACCCATGAGATGGGATTTGCAGTTTTGTCGGCATTATTATGGTTTGGTGGTGGTGGGTCTGTTTTCTGCTTTGCTATCTTTTTATGTTTTTAACCGTTTCATAATGATTCCGGTGCAACTTGTTTTCTGGTTGGACTCAGTGAATGGGAATTGAGTAATTGACTATTGAGTTTAGTTTAGCTCCTAAAATAACGAAGTGCTATTTTTAGATTTCGTTTATATAATTAGTAAACTGTTGGTGTCACTGGAAACAGTGTTGCTGAAGTTGTAAGTTTCCATTTTAATTAACTTGCTGGTAATAATAGTATTGTCGGTGGTGTCGTGTGGCATTGTGCATTCAATTTTTCTTTGGTTCAGCTTTCTTGGTGAAATCTGACCATCGCATTTAATTTCTGGGCAGTGGAATTTAACTATCTTCTTTGCCTTGCGAGCTACTCCATGTTTAGTTTTAGTTTTTTATTGGAGAAATTGGGGTGATATGTTTTGGTTAAAATGGATACTTACACGTATATAGTATTGTTTGCATATTTTTGTAGAAATATTAGATAAACCGATATTTTTGATTCAACTTTCTAAATTTTAGGAGAGCGGAAAGGGGGGCACTGCACTTAACACTGGGACCGAGTAAAGGTTTGAAATTTGAAGGGACTGAGATATAATTAGAATTAATCAACAGCATTGTTAGCAGCGCATAGTACATATGAAAAGCTATAATTTAGGTCATCTAGTTTAGAGAGTGGGTGACCGAAAATTTGGTGCTTCTGCACTGCCATTGTGGTTTCTAAGTTTGACTTTTATGGTTGCAAGAGTTCCATGCGGAGTGCACTGTTAGGCATTTTAACATTTTGACCAACGATTTAAGTTGCCTGGTCCAAAGACTAAAGTTGTTGAGGCAATTAGGCATCAAGATATGGGCTTTTACTTTTTCAGTGGCTTCTCTTAAGAGCAGAGGCATTGCTATAACATCTCCTTGACCTTTCCTGGGTTATTTTCCAGGAGATCTTTATGGGTTTTGATAATATGTGAACTGTGACTTAGGAACACATGTTAAGAAATGAAAACAGTGATGATATATGGTAGTAAAAAATAAAAAATTAATGAATTTTTTTAAACCAATCAGATGAAAGCCACTGTTCAGACTTATAATGATACAAGGAGAAAATGGCACATAAGAATAGACACCTCAGATGCTAAGACATTTGTGTTTTGAATGAAGAAATAACTCTTGTACTGCTTAACATATTCCAAATTAAAAACAATTATCATTGTTTATTAGATAATTCAATTGCTTAAAAAATAGAATCTTACTTAATTTTTAAATTTCACAAGTATTAAGTGGTTTTTCCTATAAAAGTATTAAATGTTTTCTCCATTCACAACAAAATTGTATTTCATTTTGTTGAACAAAGCAGTATTGTCCTACTAATTGTGTTAGACAAGGATTGTAGTGGAGTTGTGCATTCGGTTCTGTTAACTTCCATACTGAGATCCCCTGGTTTTTTGAAACAGTATGATGTGTATGGGAATCTCTTTGGTCTTCTTGCATCCCATCCTGTGACTCCATTAGTGTCACTGCACCACCTTGATGTGGTTGAGCCAATCTTCCCCAATGTGACTAGGGTAGAAGCCCTCCAACGGCTTACCGTACCAATGAAGCTTGACTCAGCAGGTCTCATGCAACAATCCATCTGCTATGACAAATCTAAGCGCTGGACTGTTTCTGTTTCATGGGGTTTCGCTGTTCAGATATTTCGTGGTGTGTTTTCACCTCGGGAGATGGAAATGCCTTCAAGAACATTCTTGAATTGGTACAGAAGAGCAGATTACACGGCATATGCATTCAACACGCGCCCAGTTAGTCGAAATCCATGCCAGAAGCCTTTTGTATTCTACTTCTCAAAGGCAAAATACAACGCCACAATGCAACAGACAGTTACTGATTATGAAAGGCATCGCGTCCCTCACCCGGAATGCCGATGGAAGATGGCTGATCCTTCTTCTCTTGAGAAAGTGCAAGTATATAAGAAGCCGGATCTGCATCTATGGGATAGAGTAAGTTCTTGTCACAGTCCCTCAATTAAGTTCAAATTATACTACCAAACACTTGAGGATGTCATTAGCAAGTCCTGTTTCTAATTTCATGTTTTAACTTGCAAACTTTTACTGCTTTGACAGGCTCCAAGGAGAAACTGTTGCAGAGTTATGAAGTCCAAAGATAAAAGAACCATGGTAATAGATGTGGGTATGTGTAAGGAAGGTGAGGCAAGTGAAGCATAGTAATTTGACATGCCACTGATAAATTAAGTATATTAGGGAAGAGGATTATCGTGCATCATCATCTTCTCTTGAAGTTCCATTAAAAAAATTTCTTTATTTGTTGGGTGCCTCACTCCCACGACGTGAGATTTTGTAATTCTTCCCTGGGAATCACTGGAATGAGGTGAGAATTGGGGGAAAGTCCATGTACAAAGAAATTTGTAGTTCAAATGATTTAGATGGGAATGGGATGACAGCGGGAGAAGTTTACTTTGTAATTTATAACTGCTGAAAGAGCCTTGCTTAATTAATATCACGTGCCAATCTACTATTTTCACATACTATAAATATGCTTTACTCTCGTAATTGAAATAACTCTTATGGGTCTGCTAATGTTATTACTTAGGTCTAGTTTCAATTTTTGAGCTGATAAAGTTTTGGAGTAAAAGGAGCACATGCACATGGGATTCTAACTGATAAGTTTTTGTAATGTATCTTACAAGATCACAACAAAAATCCTAGCAATGAGATTGAAGGAGCACATGGGTTTCTAATTGATTTAATATTTATTTTTTAAAAATATTTTCTATTTTTACCTTTTAAAATTTGTACTTACTTTAAATTGCTATTGTCGTGAACAATCATGATGAAAAGGATAAATGTTAGCTAGAGAGAATATATTTTTGGAATGTCAATTTTTGAAAGTGGTGGATTTGTCATCTATGATGTTTATTAGTTTTTGTGGAAATAAAGACAGGATACAAGGAACAAATGCAGCTTTGTTTTGATAATAGTAGTAAATTAGATTTTTTTTTTCCTTTTTGAATGACAAATTGTGGAGTCCGGATCCTTTTACTCCAAATTGTGTTAGTAGTATTTGTTATGTTGGTGGGGTGGGGAAGATTTGAACACTGTACTTTATATCTCTCACTTGCACCAGCATTAAGATGCTCCCAATTCCACTTCTGTTCTAAAAATTTCATTGATTCACACATGATGCATCAAAGAATATATAATACTAGTAACATACCCGTGCATCCGCACGGGTCGATCGTGTTACGGGGTATGATAAGTACTCAAATCAAAATTCAAATAATAAAAGATTAGTGTTATAAACAAAGGTAAATGAATCTAATTAAAATGAAAATCGCAAATAAAATGAATGACATATAATAGTAGGATTTAATTTATATACACAATAGGTGTATAAGTGTCCTACACTATCTATTAATTACATATTGACACATCACTAAAAACAAATTAGTTAATTGGTAACCAACCATTCCATGAAGTGCGTGATTGGTTGCGGTTTATATAAAATTAAACTCATAATAAAATTTAAATAATTTTATTAACAGTGAGAATGTTTTCAATTTCATCATGTGTTAAAAACAACTAAATTATGAAATAGTTTTGTTATTGTGGGACAAATTCAAAAGTTGCAAAAAAACAATTAACAACAAACTAAGTAGAATAATATTTAAATTATAGCTGGTTCAAAATTACAACTAAACGATCAGTGATTGGGAAAAATATAATACAATGAAAAAATTAGAATTAAGTGAAAATGTATTCAAGTTATAAAATATAAATAAAATAGAAAAATTTCCACTTACGATGACACTTGAGCACTCTTTAGTTTTCTGTAAAACCTTAAGTGTCCAATGATGTCAATTCCATCAAGCAGCATCTCATTTGTTGATTCTGATGATTGAGTAGAAATTTAAAGTGAATCGATAATCTTATTCTTAGGAGACTATAATAAAATTATTGTTAAGTATAGCGGCTTAAAATTAACGGCCAAAATTAAGCTAAAAATGACAATAGGAGTAGTTCTTTGATGAATTGATCATTGTTGTAGGCATGATGCATTTAGGCAGATAAAAAGACAATAGGAGTAGTTCTTTGATGAATTGTTGTGTTAGATTAAAATGATACCTTCTATCAGAGGTTATAGTAAGTTTAGATGTTTTACTAAAAATGATACCTTCTATCATTATGTTAATGGCATTTTAGTAATGGACGGTCTATATCGATGGAAAATTGGGCTACAATGTGAAACATAACCTTTTTCTTTTTTGCAAGGTTAAGCTAAAGTCAAAATGCCAGTTGTTAAACTAAAGAACCTATATGATGTGGAAAAAACAAAAATAAAGAACCTATATTGTAAATGCCAATTAAAAGAGACTCTTATTGTAAAAGCTAACTTGATAAAGTAGAGTGCAAGGTGTACTTGTCAAAGTAGAGTACTTCTTCACAAACTTGACTAACTCGTTCACTTGTTGTAACAAAGATGGGCTGACTTAATTTTCAACTGCTACATCCAACACAGTAACATTTACTCTATATGACTAATGTTGAATTAGTAGCATTCCATATTGGACATCAGGGAAAAATAACAAATTCTTAAACTTTAATTTACAAATCAAGTGTAACTACAATATAAATTTCCACATAAGAAAGAAAGTATCATATTGATTTGCCAACTCTCACAAATAGAAGCATAAATATAATAAAAGCAAGAGAATAAGGGTGTGTTGCTCTTCAAAGGGAATTGGGATAAACTTTGGGCAAATTAAAAAGGGCACGCTACAGTAACCCCGTATTACATTCATAGAACTGTCACAACCTAAAATAGCTCCACATGTTCTATATTCATATTCCAAAATACCACATATTAGGCCATCGGAAATGATGGCAAGTTGAAACAACATTAATCACATTGTAAATAATTGTTCCCACTTATTGTTCTAGTTACATAAACAGCAAAATAAGTAACCAAAAGTTGTCCCAAATTTAACTTTGACAGGCATTCAAACTCCGACAATCAAGTTTCAGCAATCAAGGTTATTCAGTTTCGATTGTGTTTGGTGTTGTTGTGGAGGAAAACTTTGCACTTAAGTTTCTGGACTCATGAATGCATCAGAGTTGCTGTCACCAGACCATCTCTTGACTGGTGTCACTGTGGCCAGTTTATCTGGGTCCTAGACTCCAGTCCCCAATAGTGATTGCTATCATTATGCAAAAAAACATTGTGTTAGTTTTTAAATGTCATGCATGAAAGGAACCAAATAGATGTAAAGTTGGAAGAAGACTGTGAATAGATTTTCACCCCTTGATTAAACATTTAAAACAATGTGTTTTGTATATATATTAGGCAAAATACCATCCAGAGTCCCTTAACTTATTTTCTGTTTTCGCTTAGGTCCCTTATGTTTTCGTAGTAACGAATAGGTCCCTTAACTTTAAAAAACATTGCACTATTGTCCTATTTAACATTTTAATATTAACATTTTAATATTAACACTGTTAATATTAACATTTTAAGTTTAATTTTTAATGATAATAAAAATAAATATAAAAATGAATGTTTGTTCATCTTTTTGTTCAACGTCTTCTCCCTGTAAGGCATTAACGTCAACAACAACGGTGTTGGAACTAGATTGAAAATCAAAACCCATAGATGAAAACAAAAACAAAATTGAAAGTATTGGAACCCATACATAGATGAAAACGAAATCGAAATCCAAAACCATAGATGTAAACGAAATTGAAATCGAAACAAACCCAAAAACATAAATCTAAATCAAACCCAGAAACGAAAATCAAAAACCAAATTGAAATCGAAACCCAGTTTTAAACCCAGTTTTGATTTCATGAAACCCAGATTCAGTTTCGGTTTCGATTTCATGAAACCCAGACTCAAATTCGCAAAATACTCATTATCCCAAAATCTGGACGATTTCTTGAAGGATTTCTTCTTCTGATTTCGTGCGTTTTCTTTCGATGTTGCAAAACGATTTCTTTCGATTTCATGAACGATTTCGTCTCCAAATTCATGCGATTATGGAAATGAAGTTTCAAATCGATTTTGGATCCAGAAACGAATAAACGATTATATGGAAACGATTATGGATCCAGAAACGAAAAAATGAAGGTGATAATACAGTAGCCCATTAATGGATCTGTTGATGAAGATTTGGAAACGAAAAAGCGATTTTGTTGAAGATCTGTTGAAGATTAAGTTGAATCCCTTTCAGTTTTTTTTGTTTTTTTATTAAAAATTAAGATAAAATGACGTGTCAGGAAAAAATAATTAAAAATGACATGGATTACGACACATAGGCACTGTAATGGCCACATCAGATACCGTTTAACAGTGTTAACGTTAAAACGTTAAATAGGACAATAGTGCAATGCTTTTTCAAGTTAAGGGACCTATTCGTTAACACGAAAACATAAAGGACCTAAGCGAAAACAGAAAATAAGTTAAGGGACCCCGGATGGTATTTTACCTAAAATAAAATGAATGAAAATGGATTACCTCGTTAGTTCCCATTTGCTCCAAAACCGTTGGGTTAAGGCTTAATCGATTATAATTATATTTTCAGCATCCAATAATCTAATGTCAATTTCAATTTTTTTTTGAAAATAAAGCAAAAACAATAGAAAAACCAAGTCTTGTGTTTTCTACACAGACTAATTTGCAGCAACGAAACATAGAAAAATACATTTTATTTACGGATTCAGTGACCATTAGACAAAAAGAAAGTAACAATACCAGAGTGAGCAGAGAAGCATGGCCAGATGCATTTTCTTAGTTGCATTTTGGAGGCGGCCACTAATCCTGTGCAGCATAGGCAAAATATCAATCCTTCCAAATAGCAAAAATCCCATGAACCACTACAAAATAAAACACAAAATATCAAAGAAACAAAGAAAAGTAAAAGGCTTTTTAATGGGATTCTTAAAGAGGTAGCAATAGCATTACAATGATACACAAACAAAACAAAGCCAATAACAACAAATCCAGCACAAACAACAGATATGAAAAAACAAAAGAGAAGATATTGAAAAAGACCTTTCCATATGAATGGAGAAGAAGCTTCCATGCCTCTCTAAGAAACAAACAACCAATCATGCAGGATATGTCATAGTAAAGATATATAGAAACAATGTAAGCAACTCAGCAGCCCAACTCAACAAATGTAAGTAATAAAGAAATGGGGAAATGGAAATGCTACATATTACATACCACTTGATCAGTAAAACCGTTAAAATCACTACCTCGATGTAGTCAATGACTAAATAGATGCCACATTGAATATTAAAGATTCCTAAACTTCATGTTATCATTCAAAATCATAATGACAAAAATAAAATTTATAGACACTTGATTGAAGAAAGGAGTGAAGAAAGGGTTCGAAATTATGTCGTAGAAAGGCATGGTATTATCATTGTTTTATTACAGAAACTATAGCACATCAAATTCTGTTTTACTGATATATGTGCTCTACTTTGTACTTTTTGTGTAATAACACTTGACATATGATTATGTAAATGACACCTTCCCCAAAATATATAAAATTTATTGTAATGAGATGATAAACGGAACAACAAAAGGGATAGCAAAACATTAGAATTGGGTCTAGTTTTTGAGATCCTACCAGATGAGTAGATGAGTGACAAAGCTTGTAAAACAAAGGCATCCCCCAATGACACATGCTTTTAGTGCTTCAGTATGAAACCATGTATGAAAAAAATATATAAGCAATTACCAATGAAGATGCTCTACATCTCTCTCAATACCGGCTCTGAACTGGGTATCAAAGGGTTCAAAGGTAACCTTCAAACCAACAGGTCACCTGGGAAACCAGTATTACCAATGAAAAAACCGCTTGAATGTCAATAAAGCAGATTAGAAACCATCAGTGGAATGTAGGACTACAACGAAAATGATATTGCACTTCAATTTGGACTAAAGTTGTGATACATAACTACAAAAAAGTTGTAAACGATACAATAGGATGTACTTCTCACAAATATGGCATGAATGAAATAAACAAAATACAAATCTGACCTTCGTAAAAATAAAGGATAAGGCAAGATGAATAAGACAACCCAAATGAAACCCTCTATGAGAGAAAACAGAATCCCATTAGGGAAACTTAATACTCAACTACATAAACACCAGTTATGAAAAACGAAAATGAAAAAACAACAAAAAATCCCAAAAATTAGAAAGAAAAAAAAGAGAGACCAAAAAATAGTAAGTGTTCCTTCACCTTTTTGCTTCCTGCTCATAAAAAGAAGGGTTGGTTCCTCCTTAATCTCTTGAAGAATGTTTCCAACACATAAATGAATAGTTTAGGGATTAAAAATGGAAAAGAGGGTAAAATACTACAATCAGAGAGGCTCACACAAAAAGAAGAAAAAGAAAATTTTCCTCTCACCTCTGTCTATCTCTCTATGCCGCAAAGTCAGCCAACCACCATGCCACCTCTTGTTGCCGTTAGCGTATGCATCTCTCTCACCACCTGGCACCGGATCCGTCACCTGAAAATTTCGTTGATTTGTTTCGATCTTCTCGCATAACTCAGTACTCCCGTGAGGCAACACAAAATTTGAAACCGTGGTCGCTGTTGAAACGCAAGGAAAAACGATTTTGCAAGCTAGGAGAAGAGGAAAAGGAGAGGAAAATGGAAAATGAAAGAGAGAGATCAAGAAGAGATGGAGGTAGAGGAAGAGACCAGGAGGAGAGGGAGAAAGGGAGTGGGATTTGAGAGAGTTAGTGACGTAGAGAGCAGTGGGATTGGAAGTGAGGGTGAGTTCAAATTTTTTACTTGCGTTTTTGTTGTTGCGGAGTTTTTAGAAATATACCGAAGAAATTACCGGGTTGAGTCGCGGACTAGGTCGCTCTCTTTAAGACGTTTCGCGGCACTGCTCAAGGTGCAAGCAGACTATCAACCACGCCGTCCCCAGGATAAAACAGCCCAGTACGATTATCACTGCACAGTGTATAATCGCTCTAGAAATACACCTCAATATGATCCGTAGATCACTCTGAATTATGATCCGTAGATCACTCTGAAATATGATCCGTAGATCACTCTAAAAGAATGGCTCGTAGGCCGGAGTAGAAAAGAAGAAATTTCGAGAGAGAGGAGAGAGAGCTTGAGGTATGATTTAACGTCAAGCGGTGTGAAGAATGAACTGAGGGAGGGGCCTATTTATAGGCGTCTAACCGGCTTGCTGCGCAAGTCTTGTTGGATAAGGACGGAGCTGCTTGCGCTCCAAGTAGCTCCCGTTCAACGAATCTGTACACAACGGTTAGTTCATCGTATCCGGACGGTTCAACGAATCTGGACGCAACGCACCAAAAAATAAAATAATTATTATCGCAAAAAATTTATTTACACCTCACAAGCCAAGCCAAGCCGAGCCGGCCGGTCGGACGGACGGCGGCGCGCGCGTGTGTGGTGGTCAGATGGTGTGCGTGTTTGCCCGTTTACAAAACTGGGTACCCTTTGGGCCCCACCCCAAAGGTGTGAAGTCTCCACTTATAAGCACTCTTCAAGTGCCTAGTCCAAGCAATGTGGGACTTTTTAATTCACAACCCATGTTCCAACAATCCCCCACTTGAATTTTAAAAGGAAGTTCCAGAATTAGCGTCAAACGCCTCTATAGGATTGTGCATAAGCAGAGGTGTCATACGACTTGAACCTTGCATAGCGGTTAAGATTTAGATTCAACAAGAGTGACTCGTAGTCTTGAACTCTATCTCTAATCGTCAAAACCACACACAACCCTTTCAATAGGTGTATTCTCAAATGCCCGTGCTTTTATGGCCATGCACGTCTATCCCAGTTTAGTGAACGCTCTAGGAATTTCTGCCCAAAATTCCATAGGAAGCGGCCCCCACTTCCACATTCACAAAGGTGAGTCTATCAAGAGTACTCCTGTAGCTAGGTACTCCACTCCACATAGAGTATAGATCTCATTAAGAGTTTCTATTATCTCAGCCTACTTCGCTTCAGGACTCATGCTTCTTTTCTTTCAATAGCATGTTCATCTCCTATCACTTCACAACTTGTTATTACCCATTGAACCTAATTCTTGGGATCTCCAGTCTTTTAGGTCGGGTTACCATCGTGAGTGACTCATGGTTCTAAAGGCAGTAGTCCCATCTTCTGAGATGTATTGTGGACTTTCTCTCTGGCTAATCCTTTCGTCAAAGGATCGGCTAAGTTCTGATCTGTGCGTACATGATCCACTCTCACAGCTCCTTTTGACATTAACTCTCTAACTGTGCTGTGCTTACGACGTATTTGTCGTCTCTTACCGTTGTAGTAACGATTCTCTATTTTTGCAATAGCCGCGGTACTATCGCAGTGGATCAACACAGCTGGCATCGGTTTTTCCCATAAGGGAATCTCTGCTAGTAGGCATCTTAACCAACTAGCTTCTTCACTGGCTGTGGCCAGTGCTATCATTTCAGACTCCATAGTGGACTGAGCCAATATGGTCTGTTTCTTTGATTTCCAGGAGACAGCACCACCGGCTATACTGAATATATAGCCGCTAGTAGCTTTGGAATCATCAGATAGAGTATTCCAATCAACATCACTGTATCCTTCAAGTACAGCTGGAAATCTCTGATAGTGTAATCCAAGATTCATGGTCCTTTTCAGGTATCTCATGACTCTTTCAATAGCATGCCAATGCTCTATACTAGGTCGACTAGTAAACCTGCACAACAATCCCACAACATAGGCAATGTCGGGTCTAGTACAATCAGTGGCATACCTTAGACTGCCAATGATGCTCGCGTATTCCGTTTGTCTTACACTGTCACCAGTGTTCTTAAAGAGCTTGACACTCGGATCATATGGTGTACACGCAGGTTTACAATCAAAATACTTATATTTCTTTAAGATCTTCTCAATGTAATGAGATTGATCCAAAGAAATTCCCTTCTTGGACCTAGTGATCTTAATGCCAAGTATCACACTGGCTTCTCCGAGGTCTTTCATATCAAAGTTGTTGCACAACAATGATTTCACCTTATCAATAGCATGAATGTTTGATCCAAATATGAGTAGGTCGTCTACATAGAGACATATGATAGTGCAAATGTCATTCTCGGTTTTGTAATAAATGCATTTGTCACTTTCATTCCCTTTAAACCCATTCGATATGATCACATTAGCAAACTTCTCGTGCCATTGTTTAGGAGCTTGTTTTAGACCATACAGAGACTTATCCAACTTGCAGACCTTGTGTTCTTGCCCATGAACTACAAACCCTTCAGGTTGCTCCATATAGATTTCTTCTTCTAGTTCGCCATTTAAAAAGGCAGTTTTTACATCCATTTGGTGTACTTCTAAGTTATAAATAGCGGCCATCGAAATTAGTACCCTTATAGATGTAATTCTTGTAACGGGCGAGTATGTGTCGAAGAAATCTATATTCTCTCTTTGTCTAAAACCTTTGGCTACAAGGCGAGCCTTGTATTTATCAACAGTGCCATCAGGTTTTAGTTTCTTTTTCAAGATCCATTTACAACCAATGGGTTTGCAACCAGGAGGCAAGTCCACTAAGTGCCATGTCTTGTTAGACTCTAGAGAATCCATCTCATCATTTATGGCTTCTTGCCACAAATCAGCATCCAATGAAGACAGAGCTTCTTGAAGGCTCGTAGGATCCTCCTCTAATGTATAGACCTCATAGTCAGGTCCATAGTCTTTAGCAACACGTGCTCTCTTACCTCTTCGAGGCTCTATTTCCCTTTCTTCGTTGTTTTCAACGTTCCTAGGCAATGAAACTTGACCAGTTCCGGTGCCCCAACTATTTCTTGATTTAAAGGGAAATTCACTTTCATAGAAGTCAACATCATTTGACTCTATGATCACTTTTGCATTAAGGTCATAAAACCTGTATGCTTTGCTATTCACTGCATAACCAATGAATATACATTCATAGGCTCTACTGGCAAGTTTAACTCTCTTAGGGTCTGGGATTCTTACATAGGCTAGACAGCCCCATGTTCGAAAATAAGACACATTTGGTTGTCTTTTCTTTATTATTTCATAAGGAGAAATTTTATTCCTAGACTTAGGAACTCTGTTTAGTACATAACATACAGTTAGTAAAATTTCCCCCCACCAGTGAGTTGCAGCTCCAGAGTTGAGCATAATGGCAACCGTCAATTCAGTAAGGGTTCTATTTTTTCTTTCTGCTTTACCATTCATTTCAGGTGAATATGGTGCAGTCGTTTCATGTATGATCCCATTCAACTTATAAAAGTCATTAAATAATTGGGAATCATACTCAGTTCCTCTATCACTTCGAAAACGCTTTATCTTTTTCTCAAATTGATTTTCAATTTCTATTAGAAAGATTTTGAACATGTCAAACGCTTCACTTTTATTTTTCATAAGATATACAAAGGTATAGTCTGAGCAATCGTCAATAAAAGTGATAAAATAGCGTTTACCATTTCTGGTCAACGTTCCGTCTAGTTCGCAAATATCAGAGTGTATCAAATCTAACAGCTCTGATTCTCTTATAACGCCTTTGTGTGACGCTTTCGTAATTTTGGCTTGACTACAAAATTCGCATTTATGAAAATCATTTAACGATACTTTCGGAATTAATCCTAAATTGCTCATATTCGAAATAACGCGCTTATTGACATGACATAAACGAGAGTGCCAAATATTAAAATCACACAACATATAAGCAGAAGGAAAAACTTTATTAATTTCAACATTCAATTTGAACATGCCATCAGTGGCGTACCCTTTCCCAACAAAAATCCCATTTTTAGTCAAGGTATACAAATCCCCTTCAATAGTCTGAGTAAACCCTGCCTTATTCAGAAGGAAACCTGAAACCAGATTCTTCCTTATCTCTGGAGTGTGCATCACGTCCTTCAAGATTAGAGTCTTTCCAGAGGTGAACTTCAGCTCAACATCTCCAATACCTGCAACAATAGTGGTGTGAGCATCGCCCAACAACACTTTCTTATCCTCAATTGCCTTGTATGTTTTAAACATAGCACGGTTATTGCATACGTGGCGAGAGGATCCAGTATCATTCCACCAGTCATCAGATCCACCAACCATGTTGATTTCAGTGATCATAGCAGTGAAATGCTCTTCAGTCAGGTTAGCCTGCGGAGCAGGGCTTGGCCCATTCCTACACTTGCGTGCCATATGACCTGGTCTCCCACATTTGAAACAAACGAAGGGAACAGCATCATTCTTAGGTGGTGGTGGTGGAGTCTTAGCATTTGGGACCTTTGGAGGGTTCCCATTCTTGTTGTTGCGGTTCTTTTGAATCTGGTTACGGTTCTGATTCTTGAAAGGTTTGCCAGTTGGCTTCAAAACCGCTCCTGGTTTCTTGTTTGGAAGAAACAATACTTCTTCTTTCTGATCTTGCTTCCGAGATTCCTCCTCAATCCGGAGTCGAGTAATCAAACTTTCCAAAGAGAATTCTTTGGTCTTGTGCCTGAGAGAATTCTTGAATTCCTTCCAGGCAGGAGGAAGTTTGTCAATAATAACAGCTACTTGAAATTGTTCATCTAAGGCCATGCCTTCAGAGATAATTTCATGAGCTATTTTCTGTAACTCATGTGACTGAGTCTCTACAGATTTGTTATCTGTCATCTTGTAGTTGAGGTAGCGGCTCACAGCATATTTTTTAGTACCTGCTTCCTCAGTGTCATATTTCTTTTTCAGAGCATTCCAGACTTCTTTGGCGGACTTGCAGGTGCTGTAATAATCATAAAGATCATCACTTAGTCCATTGAGAATGAAATTCTTACAAAGATAGTCATGCTCATTCCAAAGTAGTATTGGCTGTTTTAATTCGTACTTCCTGTTCAGCTGTTTCATCTTCCACTGGAATCTCATCGGTCAAGACATTAGCAACTTTCTTCATAGTCAGGAAAAATTCCATCTTTTGTTGCCAACGCTTGAAATGAGATCCCTCAAACCGAAAAGGCTTGTTGTAGTCAGAAACATTGGGTCCAGTAATCTCTTCGGTAGTCATGGTTGATTTCGCAAATATCTGATCGAGCGGCACTTCAGGGCTACTCTTAGATCGTCTCACTTAGCAAGCACTTCAGGGCTACGCTAAACGTCTTAAAATTGTTGTTGCGGAGTTTTTAGAAATATACCGAAGAAATTACCGGGTTGAGTCGCGGACTAGGTCGCTCTCTTTAAGACGTTTCGCGGCACTGCTCAAGGTGCAAGCAGACTATCAACCACGCCGTCCCCAGGATAAAACAGCCCAGTACGATTATCACTGCACAGTGTATAATCGCTCTAGAAATACACCTCAATATGATCCGTAGATCACTCTGAATTATGATCCGTAGATCACTCTGAAATATGATCCGTAGATCACTCTAAAAGAATGGCTCGTAGGCCGGAGTAGAAAAGAAGAAATTTCGAGAGAGAGGAGAGAGAGCTTGAGGTATGATTTAACGTCAAGCGGTGTGAAGAATGAACTGAGGGAGGGGCCTATTTATAGGCGTCTAACCGGCTTGCTGCGCAAGTCTTGTTGGATAAGGACGGAGCTGCTTGCGCTCCAAGTAGCTCCCGTTCAACGAATCTGTACACAACGGTTAGTTCATCGTATCCGGACGGTTCAACGAATCTGGACGCAACGCACCAAAAAATAAAATAATTATTAATTATTTTCGCAAAAAATTTATTTACACAAGCCGAGCCGAGCCGGTCGGACGGACGGCGGCGCGCGCGTGGTGGTCAGATGGTGTGCGTGTTTGCCCGTTTACAAAACTGGGTACCCTTTGGGCCCCAACCCAAAGGTGTGAAGTCTCCACTTATAAGCACTCTTCAAGTGCCTAGTCCAAGCAATGTGGGACTTTTTAATTCACAACCCATGTTCCAACAGTTTTCCTCTTCCTCACTGTTTCGGGTTCTGCAGCTCTGCTTCATGTCCCCTCAAACTGGAAACTGTCCCATTAATTTTAAAAATTGGTAAACAGATGTGACCAGGTTTTTTAACAAAGCAAAAGACCAAATTAGCCTTAGTTTGTTTTTCTGTTGATAAGTAAAAAACAGGTGGCAATTAGAGGTGGAGGTTATTATTGGTAGTTTAAGTGTGAGTTCTTTGATTATTATATAGATATTAGATTAGATGATTAGATTAGATAGATATTAGATTTACAACTCTTTCAAACAATATCAACGTGTTGGAACTTGGAATGTTAGCATAACTGTGGCAAATTTAGCCCCTTGTTTTACTTATTGCAAATTTGGCCCGCAGACTTTCTTCATTTGACAATTTTGATCCTAAATTCTTTTAATCACATTTGGTCCCAAAAACAGTAGGTTGCATTTAATCTCCCACTTTCTTCCAAGTCCAAGATTTTTATTACCAAAAGTGCAACAAAAAAATCCATATTTTTAGTGACCGAGAGTACAATTAAAACGTATAGGAACTATAGTCGCTTATTTAAGAAAATTGAAGCGGAACATATTCATGCTCGTCAGGTTGCTCAAACTCTGGCTCTTTGTCATGATATCTCAAAGGCGTTTATGGCTAATGGTGATAATGGACAGATAGTGAAGTCTAGCAAGATGATATCTTGGCCTTGGGCGCCTATGGGTTTTGTTGCTCTTAATGTCGACGGAAGCGCCTTAACCAATCCTGGAATGACTAAGTTTGGTGGGTTGATTCGGGACGAACCAGGCAGATTCTTAAGAGGTTATTATGGCTCTCTTAGAGTGTCTCACATCCTGCATGCAAAATTAGTGAGACTTTTGAAGGGAGTGACTTTGTGTGGATATGGGGTTTAGAAAGGTGGTGTGTTACACAGATTATTTACAAACTCTACACCTTTTATCTCAAGGTAATACAACATATCATCAATTGGGGAATGAGATTGCTCTACTCAAAGAGTTAATGAGTCGTCAGTGGGAGATCCGGATCCACCATGCTTAAAGAGAGTCAAACTTTTGTGCAGATTTTTTGGCCAATTTAGGCGCCAATTGTGAAGATCCTCCTTCAGAATTGTTACCACATCTTGAAGTGGATGTGCTGGGCATTTGGTTTGTTAGGCCTTGGCCTTTTTCTTTTATTTATCTCTTGTAACTAAAAAAAGAAAACTGAAGAGCAAAAATCATCAAAAATAAAATGAAGAGAGGAAAATCGATCGACAAATTGAAAAAGAAAAAAATACAATTAAACCCATTTTTCTATCAAATTATTAAACCCATTTAAAGAACGATTGAAGAGGGGTGAGGCTCAACAAGTTGCTCTCCACGAAATTTCAGCGTGTTGTATATTAAGGCCCAATAGATATAGGCTTGCAGCCTTATCCGGATGGGTTGCACTTTTTATATCCCCACCATTATACCTCATACCCCCACATTCATAGTGAAAAACCAAACAAACCCTTCAGCATTAGTGAAAAAATACAAAACAGATTTATCTATTAAAATGATAAATCCGCAACGTAGATTTTACATAGGCTAGCTTCCAGGTTTCCACAGAAACACAAGGCTACGACACACGTTTAAAATTGTGTCGCCATTTTTCTGAGAGGTCTTTAAGGCTTAACATATATATCCCTTTTTTTAAAACTGTGTCGCCTTTTTTTTGGTCAACATATATATCCCTTGTATCCAATTCTTTTAACAAGGTGTTGTGGGCTTTGTTTTCTCCATAGCATGTTAGTTTACTTTGGGCATTCTTTGAATAAAAATAAGGCCTTTTTTTATTGAGTAATTGATCCTACACACCCACACTCCCAACTTTTTAAAAAATTCTTAAAATACCCCTCCCCAAAACCACTTCACACACTCATTCTGGTTTCTGGATTTTTCTGGTTCGGCGGTACTAAGATACCAAACCGGTCCTGCACGTAATACCGTACCTAGTTTTTAATTTTTTTTTAGAAAACAGGTGTGGTACTAAGATACCAAACTAGGTTTACACGTTAGTATCGTACATGTTTTGCTGTTTTTTGTCCATATTGCTGTTGTTTTGATTTTTTAGTTTTAACATTGTTTTCGTTGCTTTAGGTATGGTGAAAACTATCGGTGGTACTTCTTAGTAGCCACGCCTCCGTGATGTGTGGCCTACTGCCTCTGTTTGCGAAAGGAAGACATGTTGTCGAGGTGGCCGGGCCGACGTGTATATCGAGAACTCACTCCTTTTTCAGACTCGGAGGACGAAGATTCTAATGACTATTAAAAAAATTTGACTGAAAATCAGCCGTTGATCAAAAGTGTCGGTGGAATCCAAGCCGTTGAAACATAGAAAATATCTGTCAAATTTCTGCAGAATGTTTAACAGGTACGGCTCCAAGGTATTGTGTCTATTTTGTTTCAGAAGTAGTAGACGTAGTACTTTGATACCGTACTAGTTCAGTACCTTGGTACTGTACTTGGAGTATATCGCAAAACATATGACACAATACCAAGGTACCATACCCGTTGGAAGCCAGAAAAAAGAGACGTGTTTGGAATTTTTTTGTTCATTAAAGGTATTTTTGTCCTTTCGTAGCATAGGAATTGCTTAGTGAGTAGGAAGGGGTGTTTAATAAGAAAAGCCTAAAAATAATAATGAAGTTCACATAACTTTTTATGGGACGAGGAAAAAAATTGAAATTTATATCTAAATAATTATGGTTAATTAATAGTGGTTCAGGCTCCTGCTGGGACGTGGTGGGGATCGATCCGGTTTGCTCTCGGGTTCGATTCCCGCCTATATCAAATAGGGTGTTGGTCAACGAAATGATTAAGAATCCCAGTAGCGAGCGCAGATTAGTCCTTCGTTGACAGCGTTGGGACACTGCGTGGGTCACCCGCGAGGGTCCGATAAAAAAAAAAATTATATTGTTTAAGTACTTGCGTAAGGACATGCGCGTGGAGGGGCCTATTTGGATGATGAAGAACTGAGAGGATGGGTGGAGTTCTTTAATATACTTTTTCTTTTTTAAAAAAAATTCTGAATTTTGAACACCACACAAAAATCAATAATCATCTAATAATTATCATTCTTTTTATATCTTTTTACTACACTACTAATCTTTACATCTATCACCCTCTCTCAATCTCTTTTTTTTATGAATGCAAAGAGCTTAAAACTACAAACGAATGCAATCCAAATTTGACAGAAATTACTCTCTTATCATAAGTCTATATTTCTCATGGTGCATACTATCAATAAGATTGAGGTGTTAGAGAAACATTTTTTAAAAAAAGATAGTAAAAAAAGCACCTAGGCTTTAGTCCATTAATTAATTAATAGAAAGAAATAGGTGGGCAAATATAGGACCACCTCATCTGAATATCACACCTCATTATCAGTCGTTATTTTAGGAACGTTTTATACAGACCAACCCGCAATTATTATTTATGTTCGGTTCTTATACTTTTATATTTGTTTTTAATAATGGGTTATTTATTTATATCAATAAAAAATAGTATGAGAATGTCATTTTCCATTTTTCTTTCTCTCTCTAACTTTGGACGACGTGATTAAATAAATATTGTTCTAAATACTATTAAACAGTTATTGGTAAACCAACACGATTGTCTGAGAGACTTGTGCTACCTTGGACACAAAGGCCAATTTGGTGTTTCAAGGTTCGATTCGTGCAATGAGAGCACCAACTCCTTCTCATTAACTCCCTAGCTCTTTTCTCAACTTTCATTCTCTTTATCGCATAACCTCCCAGCATTGCAATCCACTCATCTTTGGACCCCAGATGTAATCCCCTATCTCCCTCTTCCACCTTAGTTGAACACTTCACAGAAATGTGCTCTAATTATCTTCACACTCCCTCGTCAAAGTAATCGTAGGAAAAACTAACAAGAGGCCCAAACCAAAGGAAATGTGAGATCGATATTGGGAATTTTGGATTAGGGTTGAAGAGGGAATAGGGGATTTTTATTCGCCATGAGTTTTCAGTTACATGCGGCATTACACGTGTAGTATTAACGCATTAAAATTGTCCATGTAGTACTTGCCACATGAACTTCCATTTGTCAAGATGGACTGTAGTTAAGAGTATAGAGGCCTAAAGTGGCTACGAAAGAAAAGTTGAGAACTTAAAATGAGTGAAAATTTTTGTACGACCTAAAGTAAAAATTAACAATTTATTAGGGGCAAGAAACATATTTAACACCATTATTTATCAAACAATTAATTCATTAAATTTATTGCTATTATTTCAAAAATACCCTTAAATTAGTTCATTAAACTTGTGATAGAAAAATCATTATAATTAAAGATATTTTCGTAAATGTATTTTTTTCTTTACATAAAATCAAGAAATTTAAATGAATTTAATAATCATCCTTAGTAAATATAAAAGTATGTATTTTTGCTTATAACCAAGTCTAAAGAGGATACTAATTTTTCAACCAAAAAAGTTGGTTAAGACCATTGTTGGCTGCCCGTAGAGTGTCTCAACGCTTTTAACGAAAGACTAATATTCACTCGTGCTTAGGAGCAAATTTCACATTGACCACATCGAGTTTGACACCGTGGGAATCGAACTTGGGAGCACTAACTCGACTCTTGTGTCTCAAATTAGCTTATGTTACTGAGCTAATTATATTGTTTAAAGACAATACTAATTTTTATTAACCAAAAACATTTGCCATTTAGAAAAATAATAAATTCAAAATTACTCATATTTTAAATATTATTTACTTTTCGTGATGGTAAGGGTTTCCTAAAACTAGGTTAGAAAATAAATTTCCTTATTTTTTTCTTCGTTGTAGCCTTATAGGAAGACTATTTTTTAAAAAAAAAATTATAGACGGAGTGACAAGTGCCACTTGAAAATTCATACACTGAACTATGATGTTCTTGGTTCAAACCTGAGACATGATATTCGACCTAACAGTTTCGCATTTGCGTTAGGAGGAAGACTATTTTGGTTGTATTGTATTATATGGAGGTCAATGTCATAGTCACCCTCTATATGCTGCTCTTCTATCTCTGAGAGCAACTATATCTCATCTTCTGTTTCCTTATTAATTAATTTACAGTGATCAATAGAGGTTAATTTAATGGCTCTACAACAGTGTGAAGAGAAGAAATCAAGTGAATTCTACTACACCAACATGTCATCAAGTAACCCAACAATTCAATTTCAAACCCATGATCAAGTAAACCATATCCATACCTTTGTTTCCGACCCTACAGAGATGTTCAACCTCACCACAAGCATGGAGATGATAGGTTTTTCCAAGAATCTTCACCAACAACATCAAGATTTAACAGCTGGAACAACTAGTCATGAGAATCTAATTGTCCACCATGATTCTGCCGCGTGGCAACAAGAAAACAGAACGTTGTTAGTTGATGATTCTTCTTTAAGGTGTTTGTTCCCTTCTCAAGGTCTTTCACTCTCTCTCAGTTCAACTTCAACAACCAACCCTTTTGAACCAAGACACAACACTGTCCATCAACACCAGCAGCAAGAAATGTTACAAGATGGTTTTTTAATGAATACTACTAAGGTTGCAACAAATATTTATAATCATCAGGGACAAGGACAATCACAATTCCTTCTCAAGAATTCCAAGTTCTTGATACCTTTACAAGACCTTCTCAACGAGTTTTGTAGTCTTGGAACAAAGCAAGACAACCTTGTATTAAAACAAAAGTCTCAAAAAATCAACAAACAATCTGAAGAGGATAACGGTAGTGGTTCCTCAATCAACCATTCTTTAACCTCTTTAGAATTCGTTGAATTGCAGAAGAAAAAGACAAAGCTTCTTTCTATGCTCGAAGAGGTACTATAAATTTTCTCCATGTTATTTTTCTATGTCTGCCACAACCTACTGAGATTCAGCCTTTATCAATTTGATTCGTTTTTGAAGAATATAAAAAAAAACTGTGTCTTAGTTTTCATTTTTATTATTTTTAAACTGTTTTGAAATGTTTAATTTCTCTATGGATGTTTGTATTGTAACTTTCAAAGTGAAATTTATTACAACATATTTTTTTTTTAAAGGTTGACAGGAAGTACAAGAACTATTGTAATCAAATGAAAGCTGTGGTCTCATCATTTGAAGCAGTAGCAGGAAATGGTGCAGCAATAGTATACTCCACATTAGCTTTAAAAGCCATGTCAAGACATTTCAAGTGCTTAAAGGATGGAATTCTAGATCAAATTGAAGCAACAAGAAAAACCATGGGAGAAAAAGACCCTGTTACCCCGGGTGCAACAAGAGGTGAAACACCTAGGCTAAGAATTCTTGATCGTGCAATTAGACAACAAAGGGCATTTCAGCAAATTAATATGATGGAAACACAATCACACCCTTGGAGACCACAACGTGGACTTCCAGAATGTTCTGTTTCTGTACTCAGAGCTTGGCTTTTTGAACACTTTTTACATCCGTAATTGCTCTAACCTTTTTTTATGTATATATTGATTGATTGCTTTACATTATCAAGTTCTAATTTAAGTAAGTTATAAAATTGATTTTCATAAAGAATCAATGTTCTACCCCAAATAAAAATATAAGAACAACTATTGGCAGTTGTGGACTTGTGGTATTGTTTATTTATGCTTGTGTGAAAGAAATAACTACTTGTATCCTACACATTTTTTTGTTAGTTTCTGTGCATCACCATTTAGATTCCTTCTTTTCATATGTCATAGTAGTATTATTTTCAATCATTTCTTCACTATCTAAATAAATAAATAAAAACCTTTTAATTGCTTCTGTTTCTCAACTACCAATTTTTTGTAGGCTTAATTCAATGTTGTAGGGCCGGTTCTCCACTATATTTATCTCTAATAATTAATTAATTAGTAATTTCATATGTGCCACTGAAACCTTTAGTGCCACGAAATTACTAATTAATATATTCTTACTGAAGGTTATATTATTAATATATTAATTTTTTTTATTGTGAAAACTTATGTAGGTATCCAAGTGATGTTGATAAACATATTTTGGCCCGCCAAACAGGTCTCTCAAAAAGCCAGGCAAGTTGTTGATGATGTTATTTTCCTTCATTAGACACGCTCTTTCAATTTCCTATTAACTAAATAGTCATATACGTCACCCAGAAAATTCATACATGTTAATTATATTAGCTAAAAAATTATCATACTAAAGACCAAGTCTTATGATTGATAGATAGATAGATAGATATATAAAACTGTTATCTATATTAATGTGAAAGTTGAAAATGCCCAAGTGTTTAAAATTAAGCAGGTTTCAAATTGGTTTATCAATGCAAGGGTGAGGTTATGGAAGCCAATGGTAGAGGAAATGTACTTGGAAGAAGAGAAAGAGCAGCAAAGAAACGCTACATCCTTAGAGGGAGGTGCCAACAATGAAAATGATATTACTATTTGCACCACCAAGGTTGTTGAAAATGCATCATCTCCAACGGATCAACAACCAAAAGAGGCTAGACTCCTTCGAATAGACTCAGAATGCATCTCATCAGTAATCAATAACACAGATCATAAAAACAATCCAAAGAATTTGAATCTCCAAGAACAACGTAATTCGACGCGAGCCACAGACCCATTTGGATCCGTTGATCTCGATTTTTCATCATATACACAACACTCATCCGACATGGTTATTGATCAGGGTTTTCACGGTGGCAGTGGAGTGTCACTTACGCTAGGGTTACAGCAACACGGTGGAAACGGGGTGAGCTTGGCGTTTCAATCAGCTGCGACGCAGAATCCAATGTTCTTCACAAGGGAACAAATTGAAGAGTGTCAAACGGTTCATGAGTACTCTCTTTTAGATGGTGATCAAGGACAAAATATGCAGTACAGGAATCTCATGGGGACACACTTGCTTCATGACATTGCATGAATCATGATACAACATTAATATATCCAAATTCAAGTGGATATATATATGGTTATTCAATTAATTAATATTGAAGCTTCACGAAGGTGCTTATATTTTGATATATACTACATCACATTATCAATACGTACATATTATAACAATTTAATAGCCGGTTAAATTAATCGAACTGGACAGGTTACATTTAAATTTCAACTATACATCACTATATTTATAGGTGTATATATACTTCATGATGCTTCTTCCTTAGATAAATCTAAACTTAACTAGATAATTGTTAGCCTGTAATTTCGACAGGCTTCATTGAAAATGGTCAACAAGGCTTGACTTATATTTTGACAAAGACCAAGGTATTTCGACAGAGAAAATGGTCATGCGCAGGGTAAATTTGACAAGCTTCCGGGGAAGCAAAAGCAAGAAAGAGGAGTTATGCGCTGAAGAACTAGCAGTTGGTCGAAGCGTGATGAAGCGGTTCTTGTCGAAAGTAGGAGTAGCAGTTACTAATTATCAAATTTCTAGGCAGTTACTTAGTTTAGTTTTTCCCCCTCTTTTCCTTTGTATAAATAGTAGTTTCTAAGAAGAAACAAGGGTCACAATTTCATATTTTAAACTTCTCACGCTCTAACTTCCGCATTCAAGAGAAAAAAGAGTCAGAGAACAATGTATGATCTTGTGTACCACTCTCTTTCATTTTAATGCAATTTTAATTTTCCTTTTCTTTACGTTCCCTGCAAATTTTCTCTTTGTTTTATCCTCCCTCATTTGGAGTAATTTGACGGTTTCGCGGAGAAATCGACGGTTATTTTCTTCTTTTACTTTTAAACAGCAAGAACACACGCGATTCTGTAAAAACTCTAAACACAAATGGTCTTAGGATTCACTGGTTGATCCTGCAAGTTAACCAAATTGGAGACCAGCGGTGTTTACCAAAATCCACGGTAAACAAATTGGCACGCCCAGTGGGACATTTGTGTCGAAATATTAGAGTGTTAGTTAACAGAATCTTGAAATATAATTGTTTATGCGCCTGAGGAGTGGTAAATCTTTGTCAAAGATGTCACGTTCTGGCGCAAGTTCTTCAAATGCACAGAGTGACCCTGAGAATGCGTCTATCAATGACGCTAATCCAGTAACCGCTATGGAAATAACTGCTCCAATGCCTTCAACAGGCATGATCCCAGTTACATCTCCTGTGCTTAACCCTTTACCAACAATGGCCACCACGGTGACCACACAGCCCAATGAAATGGCTTCTATGCCACAAACAATGGGAACGTCTAACCCATATATGACTAGTGGTCATATCCCATTTAGCATGCCTATAGTTGATCAACATCTCCCTTATGGTATGCCAACTGGCATGATGGTAGGCTTGCAAACCAATTCATCAACGTATGCAGATAACATAATGAATGGTGGTTTCTCCCCTATGCATGCCTCTCAAGAGGGCATTTATGGTCGAAATGCCCAACCCTCTTTAACCACAGCATCTTTGTTGGCTTTGAGGCAACAAATAGATGATGCTAATCATGATATGGTTAATATGTTAACCCAACAAATTGGTACGGTATTCAACCCTTTGATACGTGAGACCAATAACAGTTACCAAGCATTGGCAACTCAAATGGGTCGAATTGCAGATTTCTTTGGCACTCCAAGAATGCAGAATCAGCCAATACCCCAAGTACAACCTTTGAGGCCTGTAGAAATCTCCTTAGAAAGGCCTAACATTGAATTGCCTAGAAATCAGGCACAAGTCCAAGTTGTCGAACAACCCTTGCAGGGGATGGTTGAAAACGAGCCTGATATAGTGTTAGTAAATAGAAATCAAAATGCTGATGAAGTAGTCAGGCAAGTGCAACAAAACAATTTTGGAGCGTAGAACAATATAGCTAATCTTGTCGAAACAATTTTAGCCCAGAATGGACTTAATATAGGAATGCACAGGCCAAATTTCGTGTCGCCATTATCAGAATATATTTTGCAAAGTGAATTGCCAAGGGGTTGGAAAGTCCCTAAATTCACTAAATTTGGTGGAGAAACTAGTGAATCCACCGTCGAACACATTGCTCGTTATTTAACTGAGGCTGGGGATTTAGCCCAAAATGAGAATTTAAGAATGAAATTTTTCCCTAATTCTCTAACAAAAAATGCTTTTACTTGGTTTACTACACTACCCCCTCATTCTATGTTTAATTGGAACCAGTTAGAAAAAGCTTTTCACGAGCAATTCTACATGGGACAATGTAAAATTAGTCTCAAAGAATTGGCCAGTGTTCGACGTAAAATGGCTGAAACTGTTGATGACTATCTCAACAGATTTAGACTTCTCAAAGCAAGGTGCTTTACCCAAGTGCCGGAACATGAGTTAGTCGAAATGGCTGCTGGTGGTCTAGATTATTCTATTAGGAAAAAACTAGACACTCAACATTTAAGAGATATGGCCCAATTGGCCGATAGAGTAAGGCAAGTCGAAAGGCTAAAAGCCGAGAAATCTAGAACTAGTAGGTTTCATAACAATAAAAAAGACAAAATTGCCTATGTCGAAATTCAAAATGAGGAACAAGAGTACGACATCTCTTACGAGGAAGTCGAAGAAGAGGTCAATGTTGCCGAATTAAAGCCAGGACCTCCATATACTTGTAAATTGCTGAAACCTTCAAATGGTAAAAATCCTGTCGAACCTAAAAACGACAAATTCGTTGCAAAAACTTATATATTTGATGTTTCTAAATGTGACGAAATATTTGACTTGTTAGTTAAGGATGGTCAAATTCTAGTTCCAAAAGGGCTAAAAACACCACCATTAGAACAAAGACAGAAAAGAGGTTTTTGCAAATACCATAATTTTTTGGGTCACAATACCTCTCATTGTGTTCTTTTCAGGGATTTGGTGCAGAAAGCGCTAAATGAAGGAAGGCTCAAATTTGGTGAAAAACCAAAAGCGCCAATGAAGATTGATGCTGATCCCCTGCCTGAAGTCGAGGCATTATACACTGAAGTTAGTATCAATATGGTCGAAGCTTCTGAAACTGGGCCTAGTAAGGCTCACATTAAGAGAACTTCACCAATTTCAGAGATGGATGTCAAAATGGCTGCAGAAGGCCAAGGAAACGACAAGGCCAAACCAGTGTACCCAAAAGCTGAAGAGGAATTGGTTGATTTCCTCAATCGTTGCAAGCTAAGCAACTCAGAAGTGATGTTGTGCCCAAGGTGCAGTGCTGTTTTTGACAAGGAGGCTGCTAAAGAACTTGAAGAGTTCAAGCCTCAAATGAAGCGCAAAGGTAAATGGGTGGATAAAAGGCCCAAGTTTGATTTTGCGGATAGGAGAATTCCCTACATGGTTACTTCGACCAAAACTCCTGGAAGAGGAAAGCTGAGTACTTATGTTCCTCCTTCTGGTACTCCTGTCGAAAAGTGGGTACATTCTGGTGGAAGAGGCAAAGCCATATACCACACTGGGGGCAATGCTATCCATCGAATTAGGCCACCTAAACTGGTCGAAGGTAACACAAGTGATGTTAACCAAAACAAGGCAACTGGAAATAAGAAGTATGCCTACAACAACAACTACAAGGGAAAGAATCCTATGACAAGGACTCAATGGCGAAGATTTCAACGCCAAAAGAAAGTTGATGCTGTTGCTACAGGCAAAGTAGCAATTCCCAAGAGCGAGAAAGGTAAAGAAATAGTTTTACCTTCAACTGAAGTGGTTAGGAAACTGAAAGAATCTTCCCTTCTTTGGCTGAGATAAAGAAAGACTTCAAAGAAGAAGATCTCAAGTTGGAAGAGAAATTGAACTCTTCTTTTGCTGATTCTGAGCATGACTTCGACGTGCTATGTGGTGTCGTTTCAATTTTACCAATTGAATACGATGTAATGTCTGAAGTCAATGAGGTCGAAGAAGAATTCGACGAAGGTATGGCTTACCAGCCAATATGCTACTATGTGTTGAAGAATGGCTGCATCGAAGAGCAACATGCTGTCTTTGAAAGGCCAGATTGTGGCATGATGAATCACCTCAAGCCATTGTTCATTCAAGCCAAGGTCAACAATGTAGGAATCAACAAGGTCCTTGTTGATGGTGGTGCTGCTGTGAATTTGATGCCTCAACATTTGCTAAGAAGAATTGGCAAATGTGACACTGATTTGAGGCCACATAATGTGGTTCTCACTAATTATGAAGGCAAAACTGGCCATTCACTTGGGGCCATTGAAGTCGAATTAGCAGTAGGTAGCATCAAAAGGCCAACTTTGTTTTTGGTAATACCCTCCAAGGCAAACTACAACTTGTTGCTTGGAAGAGAATGGATACATGGAGTGGGGGCAATCCCTTCAACTGTGCACCAAAGACTCATTATTTGGAGAGAAGATGGTTTGGTTGAAAACATTGAAGGTGACCAAAGTTATTTCAAGGCTGAAGTGAATACGATCACCAAGAAGACCTTCGACAAGCAATTGGCAAATATCTCTCCATGCTCTTCTTCCAATGCTGGGTTCATTGAGCAAGACAATGTCTTCTTCTCTGTTAATCTTCACCCAAATTATGGTTTCATTTGGGAAAGGGAAATCATTGATGAGGAGAATGGACCAAGAGGCTTTGTTAAGCCTTCTGGTTGGGATGATTGATGATGATAAAACCCAGTACATGGGAAAGAATTACGGCCTATGTGGCCGAAAATAAAGAAAAAGCAATTCTCGAAGATGAGTTGCATCACATGGTTGCTTTAACCACAAATGATAGTAACAAAGAAATTATGGTCGAATCACCTAGACTAGACGGTGTCTATGATAATGAACCATTAGGATTTGAGAAAGATCCAATGGGTTCGACCAAGAAGATACAAGCACAAGATCCCTTAGAAGAAATAGATTTGGGAGATGGAAGTGTAAAAAGACCAACATATTGTTAGCCTGTAATTTCGACAGGCTTCATTAAAGATGGTCAACATGGCCTGACTTATATTTCGACGAAGACCAAATTATTTCGACAGAGAAGATGGTCATACGCAAGGTAAACTCGACAAGTTTCCAGGGAAGCAAAAGCAAGAGAGAGGAAAATGGACGCAGGCTTTCGACAGACAGAAAACAGAGTAGTTATACGCTGAAGGCTAGCAGTTGGTCGAAGCATGACAGAGCGGTTCTGGTCGAAAGTAGGAGTAGCAGTTACTTATTTTCGAATTTCTAGGCAGTTACTTAGTTCAAATTTCCCCCTCTTTTCCTTTGTATAAATAACTGTTTCTGAGAAGAAACAGGGGTCGCGAAAATCACAATACACACCCGATTCCTGAAACTCTAACTTCCAAGCCAGAGCGAAAAATGAGTGGAAGAATCGCTGTACGTGATCGTGTACCATTTTTATGATTCAATGCAATTTGTTTTTCTTTTTCTTTACAATTCACGCACCATTTACTGCTTCTTTTCTTTTCGATTCTGTTAAATCATTGCAAATCGTCCCCTTTTCTACGTTTTCTTCAACAAAAACCATGCGCAATTCAGAGGCATTGCTTTGAGATTTTTCTAGTTTGATCTCACAAACCTTCTAATAAAACTAGTGATTGTTTGCTAAAAACACCAGCAAACAAATTGGCACGCCCAGTGGGACTTTGCCTTTGATTTTGTTCATTTTCGTACTCTCTTATTTGTATTCGCTGTTGTATGCACTTAAGAAGTGGTAAAATGGTTCGTTCTGGTACGAATAATGCATCTAGTTCCAACCCTGTGGTTTCACAAGGGCAAGGGACAACAATGGATTCTGCGAGCGTTAGTGCAGGACCATCATCGTCGACAACCGTTCCTTCATTATCAATGACTAATGTTGGTTCGACGCAGTCAGAAATGGCATATCTGCCTATGTCTTTGCCGTTAAGTGCAGGGCTTCATAGCCCTTACATGGCAATGGGAGACGGTTTAGACCCACGTTTGAATAACGTGCATCTACCCCCATTTCCTCTGGGAATGTATGGCATGCCTACTGGAATGCCACATATTTCGACCTTTTCCCCTACACATGTCTCCTCTGAGAGTGTTTTTGGTCGAAATCCCCCAGCATTAACCAATACGTCTTTGTTGGCCTTAAGACAGCAAGTAGACGAGAGTAATCACGATATGGTTAATATGCTTACCCAACAAATTGGTACAATTTTCAATCCATTGATTCAAAATACCAATAACAGTTACCAAATGTTGGCAAATCAGATGAGTAGGATTGCAGACTTCTTTGGGGCTCCAGCGGTTAATAATAGGCAAGTTCCTATTATTGTTGGTAATGCATTGCCAGTTAACCCCCAAGAAGCAGTCGCAGTCGAAGCGTCGACAGTTGTAGGCGAACTACAAGGGGCAGTAAACCACGTCCCTGAAGTAGTTTTGGTAAATAGACACCAGAACGCTGATGAAGTTGTTCGACAAGTGCAACAACATAATGTTGGCGCAGAAAACAATATAGTTGCTTTAGTCGAAACTATTTTGGCGCAAAATGGCCTTAACATAGGTTTACAAAGGCCTAACTTCGTATCATCATTATGTGAACATGTACTACAAACTGAGTTACCAAGGGGATGGAAAGTTCCCAAGTTTACTAAGTTTGGTGGTGATACAAATGAGTCCACAGTCGAACACATTGCTCGTTTCTTGACTGAGGCTGGGGACTTGGCACAAAATGAGAATTTGAAGATGAAATACTTTCCAAATTCTCTAACTAAATATGCTTTCACTTGGTTCACAACCTTACCCCCTGGTTCTATGTTCACGTGGGGGCAATTAGAAAAGGCATTCCATGCACAGTTTTACATGGGCCAGTCGAAAATTAGTCTTAAAGAATTGGCTAGTGTTCGGCGCAAAATGCCTGAAACTATTGATGATTACTTAAACAGATTCAGGCTGTTGAAGTCTCGTTGCTTCACACAAGTCCCTGAACATGAGCTTGTCGAAATGGCTGCTGGTGGCCTTGATTACTCAATTAGAAAGAAATTAGACACATCTCATTTGCGAGATATGGCTCATTTGGCAGATAGAGTTCGACAAGTTGAAAGGCTTAGAGAGGAAAAATCTAGGTCGAACAGGTATCATAAAAAAGAAAAAGTGGCATATGTCGAAGAAGAATTTGACGTTACATATAGTAATGTCGAAGAAGAGGAGATAGACGTGGCTGAACTTAAGCCTGGTCCTCCTTATACCTGCAAATTATTAAGGCCTGCGAATGGGAATAACCCTGTAGAGCCTAAGAATGATAGATTTATGCCTAAAACTTATACTTTTGATGTTACTAAATGTGATGAAATTTTTGATCTTTTAGTAACTGATGGTCAAATATTAGTGCCTAAAGGCCTTAAAATACCAACTCTTGACCAAAGAAAGAAAAAGGGTTATTGTAAGTTCCATAATTTTTTGGGACATAACACTGACCGTTGTGTGCTCTTCAGGGATATTGTGCAAAAAGCAGTTGACGAAGGAAGACTCAAATTTGCTGATAAGAAAATGAAAGCTCCTATGCAGATTGATGTTGACCCATTGCCTAAGGCTGAAGCTATGTACTCTGAACCTGTCGAAGCTGATGTAGGCATGGTGGATGCTCAAATGGCAGACCCTCCTAAGTGTGTCAAGACTGCCACCGAGAAATTAAAAGGTTTTATGTATGCTGAAGGTAAGAAACAGGAGGTGACCCTAAAAGAATATGATGGGAAGATACATGCTGTGTATCCAAAGGCTGAGGAAGAATTGATAGATTTCCTCAATCGGTGTAAGTGGAATAATTCTGAAGTTATGCTTTTCCCAAGGTGCAGCGCTGTCTTCGATAAAGAAGCAGCTAAAGCTGTCGAAGGTTATCAGGATCAACAACAACGTAAAAGAAAATGGCTTGACAACAGGCCAAAATTTGACTTTGCAAAAGGAGATCTTCCTGGCTATGAGGCTAATGTGTCAGCAAAGCCTTCAACAAGTAAACGACAATTTGCTAAGGAGAAGTCCTCAGCAAAAGGGTATTTGAAGCTGTCAACAGGTAAATCCTTTGTCCCAAGTTCTAGTGCTCCTGTCGAAGCGTGGGTGCCCAATAATCAACGTGCTAAAGCTGTCAAGCCAGGTACTGATGCTATTAAGTTTAACTATAAGAATAACTATAAGGGTAAGAACCCTATGACTAGAACACAGTGGCGTCGTTACCAAAGACAACAGAAGAAGAAGGCACACTTCGACATTAACCAGGTTCCAAGTCATTTGGCTAATAATCAAGTTCCACGCAGCATGATAGTGGCGAAGAGTGAGGTTCACAAAGCTGAAGTTGCCACAAAGAGGAATGCTGATGTTGCTAGTCATGTGTGTGCAGCGAATAAGGCCAAAGGCAAGGCTGTGGTAACAGAAAAGCCAAGAAGGCCTGCTCTTGAAAGAATATTTCCTCCATTGTCAACAGTGAAAGAAAGAGATGCTGATTTCGACATGGATGAAGACTTGGAGTCGGATTTTGATGATTCTGAAGATGATTTCGACGTTGTTTGCAATGTGGTATCAATACTGCCTCTTGAGTACCATGTTATCACAGTACCAAATGACGTTGAAGAGGATTTTACAGAAGATATGGCTCATCATAAGCCAATGTGTTACTATGTGATGAACAATGGTTGTGTCGAAGACCAAATGGCTACCTTCGAGAAGCCAGATATGAGTATGCAAAACCATTTGAAACCCCTGTATGTCCAAGCCAAAGTCAATGGTGTTGGAATTAACAAAGTGTTAGTGGATGGTGGAGCTGCAGTGAATTTAATGCCACATGGTCTTTTGAAGAAGATTGGTAAGTTCGATACTGACCTCAGGCCACATAACATTGTCTTAAGCAATTATGAAGGCAAAACTGGCCATTCTTTGGGGGCCATTGAGGTGGATTTAATTGTTGGTTCCATAAAGAGGACTACATTGTTCTTAGTGATAGCCTCTAAAGCGAATTTTAATTTACTCCTTGGTAGAGAGTGGATCCATGGAGTTGGTGCTGTCCCTTCAACTTTGCATCAACGTTTAGTAATGTGGAAGGAAGATGGTTTGGTAGAGTATGTCGAAGCAGATCAGAGCTACTTCCGTGCTGATGTGAACCAAGTTACCAAGGAAAATTTTGAGAAACAAATGGCGAAGATTGCGCCATGTTCATCTTCTAATGAGGCATATGTTCCTGCGGATAATGTTTTTGCCTCAGTTCATCTTGACCCAAATTATGGTTTTGTTTGGGAAAGAGAAATAATGGGAGATGATAGTGTTTATCCTGATGGTGTTTTTCGACCAACGGGGTGGAACACTGGTTCTTGAAAATTTTCTTATGTCAGTGCCCAATGCATGGGACAAAATTACGGCTTATATGGCCGAAAACAAGTTTAAAGCGGCTATGGAGGCCGAAATTATTCAACAAACAATGGCTGTCGAAGCCAGTGAGTTACATGAAGAAAATGGCATAGTCATAGATGAAAGACTTGACTGTATCTATGATAACGATCCATTAGGTTTTGAAAAGGATCCTAGAGATCCGACAAAGCATATGCAAGCTCAAGACCCGTTAGAAGAAGTTGATTTGGGAAATGGCTCAATAAAAAGGCCAACTTATATTAGTGCAAATATTGATGCTTCTCTAAAAATCCAAGTCATCACATTGCTAAGGGAGTTCAAAGATTGCTTTGCTTGGGATTACGATGAAATGCCAGGGTTAAGTCGAAAAGTAGTGGAAATGCAATTACCAATTCGACCAGGGAAGAAACCAGTGAAGCAAGTGCCAAGAAGATTTGCTCCTCAATTGTTGGCTAAGATCAAAGAGGAAATCGAAAGGCTATTCAGAAACAAATTCATCAGAACTGCCAGGTATGTCGAATGGTTAGCCAATATAGTTCCTGTAATAAAGAAAAATGGTACTCTTAGAGTTTGCATAGACTTTAGGGATTTAAATAATGCATCTCCCAAGGATGAATACGCAATGCCTGTGGCAGAAATGCTAATAGATTCAGCAACAGGATTTGATTATCTTAGTATGCTCGATGGTTATTCTGGGTATAATCAAATCTTCATTGCTGAAGAGGATGTGTCGAAAACTGCTTTTAGATGTCCAGGGGCATTGGGTGTTTATGAATGGGTAGTAATGCCCTTTGGCTTAAAGAATGCTGGTGCTACATATCAGAGGGCCATGAATTCTATGTTTTATGATTTTATTGATGATTTTATGCAAGTATACATAGATGATGTGGTGGTTAAATCTTCCTCAGAAAGTGGTCATTTAGACCATCTTCGCCGTTCTTTTGAAAGAATGAGGAAATATGGATTGAAATTAAATCCATTAAAATGTGCCTTTTGTGTGCGTGCAGGTGATTTCTTGGGTTTTATAGTGCACAAAAAAGGCATTGAAATCAATCAAAATAAGACTAAGGCAATTATGGAAACGAAGGCCCCTTCGACCAAAAAGGAGCTCCAGTCGTTGCTGGGGAAAATCAATTTCCTTCGAAGATTTATATCAAATCTAAGTGGCAAAACACAAGTTTTTTCGCCATTGTCAAGACTGAAGAAGGAAGAGTTCAAATGGGAACCAATGCATCAAGCAGCCTTCGACGAAATCAAGTCTTATTTGATGAAACCACCAATTTTGTTGCCTGTTATTAAACACAAAGTGCTCAAATTGTATATAGCAGCTTCTGATAGAACAATAGGTAGCATGTTAGCACAAGAGGATGATAGTGGTGTCGAAAGAGCCATTTATTACCTCAGTAGGGTCTTAAATGATGCCGAAACGAGGTACACTCCTATAGAAAAGTTGTGCCTTTGTTTGTATTTTTCGTGTACAAAGTTAAAGCAATATATAAAACCAGCTGATGTTTCTGTTTATTCGCATTTTGATGTTATTAAGCATATGCTGTCGAAACCAATAATGCATAGCCGAATTGGTAAATGGGCTTTGGCTTTGTCAGAATACAACTTAACTTATCAACCTCTAAAATCAATTAAAGGACAAGTGGTTGCTGATTTCATAGTAGACCATTCTGTTGTCGAAGAAACATTAAGTTTTGTAGACGTATATCCTTGGAGGTTGTACTTTGATGGTTCAAGCCATAAACATGGAGTTGGGATTGGTATTTTAATAATATCTCCTACTAACATTCCAACGAAGTATAAGTTTAAAATTCGAGATGTTTGCTCTAATAATGAGGCTGAGTATGAGGCTTTAATAGTAGGCCTTGAAATTTTACTTGAGCTGGGGGCAAGTCATGTCGAAATAAAAGGTGACTCTGAGTTGGTTGTCAAACAATTGACAAGAGAGTACAAATGCATTAAAGAGCACCTTATCAGATACTTTGTTGTTGCCAATGCTTTGTTAAAAAGATTTGAGTCTGTTCACTTAGAACATTTACCACGAATTGATAATCAAGTGGCAAATGAATTGGCACAAATTGCTTCAGGCTATAAAGTTTCAAAACAAAGCCTGGAAGAGTTAATCGAAATAAAGGATAGAATCATTTCTGATGACTATTCTTCGTCACTATTGTCAACACCAAAAGTTGGAAACGCAACAAACGCAAACGAGGAACTAGTCGTTGTCGAAAAACGTCAATGGTTTGGTGACTTTGACTTAGCAGAAATTTTTGCTCTTGACAATATGACCAATAATGATTGGCGAAGGCCTATTGCGGAATATTTGCAAAATCCCACAAGAAATACCAATAAAAAGGTAAAATACAGAGCTTTGAGCTATGTGATAATTGGAAACGAATTGTTTAAAAAGACTCCTGAAGGAGTACTATTAAAATGTCTTAGTGAAAATGAGGCATATTTAGCAGTTTCTGATACACATAGTGGAGCATGTGGTTCACATCAAGTAGGCCACAAAATGAAGTGGTTATTATTTCGACAAGGAATGTATTGGCCAACTATGTTGAAAGATTGCATAGAATTTGCTAAGGGGTGCCAAGAGTGTCAAAAGCATGCTGGGATACAACATGTACCTGCAAATGAATTGCATGCCATAGTCAAACCTTGGCCATTTAGAGGTTGGGCTCTAGATGTGATTGGAGAGATAAAGCCAACTTCGTCGAAGGGCCATAGATATATCCTTGTGGGAATTGATTACTTCACCAAATGGGTTGAAGCTATCCCTTTAGCCAATGTTGATCAAGAAGCAGTGATAAGGTTTATTCAAAATCATATCATTTATAGGTTTGGAATTCCAGAAACCATTACTACAGATCAAGGATCAGTTTTCACTGGTAGAAAAATGGTAGAGTTTGCTTCTGAAATTGGTTTTAAGTTATTAACTTCGACACCATATTATGCGCAAGCCAATGGTCAAGTAGAAGCTGCCAATAAAGTTATTATTAATTTGATTAAAAAACATGTTGGGCAGAAACCAAAAAATTGGCATAATACCCTTGATCAAGCATTATGGGCTTGTCGAAATTCACCCAAAGAATCTATCAACACTACTCCTTATAGGCTAACATTTGGACACGATGCAGTGTTGCCTGTTGAAATTTGTCTACAATCAACAAGAATTCAAAGACAGTGGGAGATTCCCTCTGATTATTATTGGAATATGATGCTTGATGAATTGGTTGATTTAGACGAAGAAAGGTTATTAGCTTTAGATATGCTTATTCGACAGAAAGAGAGGGTAGCTAAAACTTATAACAAAAAGGTTAAGTCTAAAACCTTTGATTCAGGTGATCTAGTGTGGAAGGTCTTATTGCCTATGGATAAAAAAGATAGAGTCTTTGGTAAGTGGTCCCCAAGTTGGGAAGGACCATTTAAAATTTTACAAGTTTATTCAAACGGCGCATATGAGGTCGAAGAGATTGGCGCTGATGGAAGAATTTTGCGTATAAATGGCAAATACTTGAAAAAGTATAAGCCAACGTTGCAAGAAGTTAAAATAACGCTGGAATAAATATAAAGAAAGCGTAAAAACATGGCATTTAAGTTGCCAAAACATTGCCGAAATTACAGGCTGTTCAAGCTCAAGGTTTGAATATGGAAACAACACTTAACAGTGGTGACATCAGGTATACAGCTATTTTACTCAAGTGCAAAGTTATTTCGATGGTGAATTCAAAAATGTCTTTCTCTTCTTCCTCTTCAAGTTCAGTCGAAAAAGACATTTTTGGGGGGCAATTTGTTAGCCTGTAATTTCGACAGGCTTCATTAAAGATGGTCAACATGGCCTGACTTATATTTCGACGAAGACCAAATTATTTCGACAGAGAAGATGGTCATACGCAAGGTAAACTCGACAAGTTTCCAGGGAAGCAAAAGCAAGAGAGAGGAAAATGGACGCAGGCTTTCGACAGACAGAAAACAGAGTAGTTATACGCTGAAGGCTAGCAGTTGGTCGAAGCATGACAGAGCGGTTCTGGTCGAAAGTAGGAGTAGCAGTTACTTATTTTCGAATTTCTAGGCAGTTACTTAGTTCAAATTTCCCCTTCTTTTCCTTTGTATAAATAACTGTTTCTGAGAAGAAACAGGGGTCGCGAAAATCACAATACACACCCGATTCCTGAAACTCTAACTTCCAAGCCAGAGCGAAAAACGAGTGGAAGAATCGCTGTACGTGATCGTGTACCATTTTTATGATTCAATGCAATTTGTTTTTCTTTTTCTTTACAATTCACGCACCATTTACTGCTTCTTTTCTTTTTGATTCTGTTAAATCATTGCAAATCGTCCCCTTTTCTACGTTTTCTTCAACAAAAACCATGCCCAATTCAGAGGCATTGCTTTGAGATTTTTCTAGTTTGATCTCACAAACCTTCTAATAAAACTAGTGATTGTTTGCTAAAAACACCAGCAAACACATATATCAGTGCAAAAGTCAATAAAGACTTCAAGGTGAAGATAGTCGAATTGCTGAAAGAGTACAAAGACTGTTTTGCTTGGGACTACAATGAAATGCCAGGTTTAAAAAGAAAAGTGGTCGAGTTGAAGCTGCCTATTCGACCAGATAAGAAGCCTGTGAAACAAACCCCAAGGAAATTTGCACCAGAGATCATGTCAAAGATCAAAACAGAGATCGAAAGGTTACTAAAGAGCAAGTTCATCAGAACTGCCAGGTATGTTGATTAGCTTGCTAATATAGTTCCTGTAATTAAGAAAAATGGTACACTTAGAGTTTGCATAGATTTTAGGGATCTAAATAATGCTACTCCCAAAGATCAATATCCAATGCCAGTGGCAGAAATGTTAGTTGATTCCGCAGCAGTGTATGTTAGCACAAGAGGATGAAAATGGTGTAGAAAGGGCCATATATTACCTCAGTAGGGTTTTAAATGATTCTGAAACTAGATATCACCCTATTGAAAAATTGTGTTTATGCTTATATTTCTCTTGTACTAAGTTAAAGCAATATATTAAGCCTGTTGACGTGTATGTTTATTCCCACTTTGATATTATTAAACATATGCTGTCGAAACCCATCCTACATAGTAGAATAGGCAAATGGGCTTTAGCTTTATCTGAGTATTCATTAACATTTCAACCACTAAAGGCTATTAAAGGTCAGGTAGTGGCAGATTTTATCGCAGACCATTCAGTGGTCGAATTAGCAATTGATTGTGTTCACCTTCGACCTTGGAGGCTATATTTCGATGGCTCAAGCCACAAACATGGTACAGGTGTGGGAATGTTAATCATTTCACCAACAGAAATACCAACCAAATACAAGTATAAAATCGAAGAAAGTTGCTCCAACAATGAGGCAGAATACGAAGCCTTAATAGCAGGACTCGAAATTCTGTTAAACTTGGGGGCAAAGCAGGTCGAAATAAGAGGTGATTCTGAATTAGTAATCAAGCAATTAACAAAAGAATACAAGTGCATAAGGGAAAATTTGATTACTTACTTTATTACTGCCAATGCATTATTGAAACGTTTTGATCACATTAAAATCGAGCATGTGCCTCGTATTGCAAATCAAGAGGCGAATGATTTGGCACAGCTAGCTTCAGGTTATAAAGTTTCGAAAGAAAACTTAACGGAGCTAATCGAAATTAAAAACAAACTAATTTCGACGGACATGTCACTAGAAACTTTGTCAAGGCAAAAATTTGAGGAGGCAGAGGCCGATTCTTTAGCCTCAAGTCCTAAGCCAAATGAAATTTTTAATGGAAATGAAACTTTTGAAGTTTTTGACAAAGGGTATTGTGACAACGTGTTCGAAGTTTTTGCCATCAACAATTTGTCAAATGATGATTGGCGAAGACAAATTGTTAATTACTTGGAGAGTCCCACGGGGATGACTGATAGAAAGATCAAGTATAGAGCCTTAAGTTATGTGATTATGGGAAATGAGTTGTTTAAGAAAACCCCTGAGGGAGTTTTACTCAAATGTCTTAGCGAAAATGAGGCGTACTTGGCAATATCCAATGTTCACAGTGGAACGTGTGGGGCTCACCAAGTAGGCCATAAGATGAAATGGCTTCTTTTTCGACAAGGTGTTTATTGGCCAACCATGTTAAAAGATTGCATAGAGTTTGCCAAAGGATGCCAAGAATGTCAAAAGCATGCAGGGATACAACATGTGCCTGCAAATGAATTACATTCTATTGTGAAACCTTGGCCATTTAGAGGATGGGCTTTGGATATAATTGGCGAAATTAAGCCAAACTCGTCGAAAGGCCATCGTTTCATATTGGTAGGGATAGATTATTTCACTAAGTGGGTGGAAGCTATTCCTTTAAATAATGTTAATCAAGAGGCAGTAATTAGTTTTATTCAAGACCATATATTGTATAGATTCGGTGTGCCTGAAACTATCACCACAGACCAAGGTTCAGTTTTTATTGGTCAGAAAATGGTCGAATTCGCTGCTGAAAATGGTTATAAATTGTTGAGTTCGACGCCATACTACGCTCAAGCAAATGGTCAAGTTGAAGCAGCCAATAAAATTATCATTAGTTTGATTAAAAAACATGTTGGGTAAAAACCCAAGAATTGGCATAAGACACTTAACCAAATTTTATGGGCGTGTCGAACATCTCCCAAAGAGTCAATTAATAATACTCCTTTTAAACTTGTTTTTGGGCATGATGCAGTATTACCAGCAGAAATTTGTTTTCAATCAATTAGGATTCAAAGACAATTTGAAATCCCATCTGATCATTATTGGAGTATGATGCCGGATGAATTGGTTGATCTAGACGAGGACAGGTTAAATGCATTAGATGTGCTCACAAGACAAAAGGAAAGAGTAGCTAAGGTGTACAATAAGAAAGTCAAATTGAAGACTTTCGACGTGGGAGACTTAGTTTGGAAAGTCATTTTACCTATGGATCGAAAAGATAGAGTCCTAGGTAAATGGTCCCCAAGTTGGGAAGGACCATTTAAAATTTTACAAGTTTATTCAAACGGCGCATATGAGGTCAAAGAGATTGGCGCTGATGAAAGAATTTTGCGTATAAATGGCAAATACTTGAAAAAGTATAAGCCAACGTTGCAAGAAGTTAAAATAACGCTGGAATAAAGATAAAGAAAGCGTAAGTACGTGGCGTTCAAAAGGAGTTGTGATTGCCATTTGAGCATTGTCAGAATTATAAGCAGAACGTTGAAGGCTACGTGGTACACCAATATAGGAGTAATATCAACAACACTTAACAGTGGTGACATCAGGTATACAGCTATTCTACTCAAGTGCAAAGTCTATTTCGATGATGAATTCAAAAATGTTCTTTCTCTTCTTCCACCTCAAGTTCAGTCGAAAAAGACATTTTTGGGGGGCAATTTGTTAGCCTGTAATTTCGACAGGCTTCATTGAAAATGGTCAACAAGGCTCGACTTATATTTTGACAAAGACCAAGGTATTTCGACAGAGAAAATGATCATGCGCAGGGTAAATTCGACAAGCTTCCGGGGAAGCAAAAGCAAGAAAGAGGAAAATGGACACAAGCGTTCGACAGACAGAAAACAGAGCAGTTATGCGCTGAAGAACTAGCAGTTGGTCGAAGCGTGATGAAGCGGTTCTTGTCGAAAGTAGGAGTAGCAGTTATTAATTTTCAAATTTCTAGGCAGTTACTTAGTTTAGTTTTCCCCCCTCTTTTCCTTTGTATAAATAGTAGTTTCTGAGAAGAATCAAGGGTCACAATTTCATATTTTAAACTTCTCACGCTCTAACTTCCGCATTCAAGAGAAAAAAGAGTCAGAGAACAATGTATGATCTTGTGTACCACTCTCTTTCATTTTAATGCAATTTTAATTTTCCTTTTCTTTACGTTCCCTGCAAATTTTCTCTTTGTTTTATCCTCCTTCATTTGGAGTAATTTGACGGTTTCGCGGAGAAATCGACGGTTATCTTCTTCTTTTACTTTTAAACAGCAAGAACACACGCGATTCTGTAAAAACTCTAAACACAAATGGTCTTAGGATTCACTGGTTGATCCTGCAAGTTAACCAAATTGGAGACCAGCGGTGTTTACCAAAATCCACGGTAAAGAATAATATATAGGAGTACTAGTTTGAAAATGTATCCATGCTTATATTTTGGAGAATTTTCAACGGACAACATTATGCAATTTTTTATATCAGCAATATTCATTGCGAACCAATTTCGTGAAATGCATTGCGAAAGCTGACATGTTGGTTTGTTATGATAAATAATCTCAGATTTTAACGGGAAACATTCAGGTGAGTGTGTTGACCGAACTACTCACATGCATCCGTGGGTTGATTCGTGTAAATCTCTCGCTATAATTATCATTACCCTTTTTATATATGGTAATCGAATTCATGCTCAGTCATTGGCTATAGAATAAGTTGGGACGAGAATTTACTTATCACTCGACCAAACATTGAATTAGTTATAGATTATTTCCTTTAAACAACAGACCGGGGTTTAAGACCGCTAAAAAAATTGTTGATTAATAACCGGTCGCTTAACAAAACAAGTGTGAGTAAAAATATGTCTTTTTAGGAAGGAAGATATTTGTATTGATGAAATGAAAAGAATATTTTAAGGAGGATGATGATAAATCATTTGGCTGTATTGTTTTGGTTGGATGCTAAAAATAAGAATGAGGAGGAAATATCAAAGATATAATTTGGTGAATGTGTGGTCCCTTATTCACCTTATGAAGACAACTCGTGCCAATAAGAATTTGTTGCCTTATGGTACATGTCAGTTTTGTGATTGGTTCGCCGGTGCCCTTCTTTTTTGTCATTGAAAATAAATTTGGCTTTTCATTTAGTGTTGGAGGCACTAGGGTTTTGGATGTAATCGTATGAGCTTTAATGAATGTAACTTGTGTTAAAGGTTGGATTAATAGAATCGCGCTCACTAGAGATCGATACATACTTTTACAGCTAGGTTGGATTAATAGAATCGCGCTCAGCTAGAGATCGATATATTTATTTCTAACTCAACCTTAAGTTTTATTTGAGTCACTTCTTTAGATCCTAACTCGGCCATGGACTCACACAAACATGATGAATTGGAGTTAATTAAGACTTAGTTAATTTTAGATGGGTTATAGGGTTTCTCAAAAGACATTAATTAATTAATTAATTAAATAAAACTATAAGTTGTCATTGGTATAAACCCAGGTATCATTTGCGCGTAACTGTTAAAACTAATCACTCGAGTCAGGTAGGACCACAATGGACTGCAAAGCAAATTATTGCATGTCCAAGGCTGGATTCGAAGCCAAAACCTTGGTTAAGCTGGAAGAGACACAAATCATCTCATCCAAGTATTCTTGAGTTATAAGTTGATCACTTTAATTATGATTAAAAGCTAATAGTGAAAAAACGATTAAATTTAGTTCTTCAGAACAAACATGTGAATTTCATCTTAAATAATTACTTATTTCTAAAAGTTACAAAACAAACATGTTGGAGATTCTGACTTCTAAGTAAAGGTTATATTCTATATTATTTTGTTTTTGCTTATTTAAAAACGAAATCCTTAAAAATGATATGGTTTGCCGATAAAACTAATAGTTGTATTGTTTTCACAAAAAAGTAATAATTTTTTTATAGAAGCGAAAAACTAGTAGCTATATTGCAAAAAGTTATATCGCATGAAGTTTCTTATGTAAACTAATGTATAAAATTTGAGTCTGTAAAAGTGCTAGTAAGTAATATCATTTATTGATAAATTAATGATCGTCTTATATTGGGACCCTATTTTTTTAAATTTAAAATTAGTAGTGGGCTAGGCGTCGTTGTTAAGTTTTTTTCTTTTCTTTTTGACAATTATATATTGGCGTCGTTAGTTAATTGCCCAATTGTCTTTTGAAAGTATTAGTATTTTTTTATACACACCACATATGAAATTAACAATCAAGACATTTAGGAAAATTGACACTTCACAAAATTGAGGATAAAATTGTAACTTAACCACTAAAAGACAAAAAAAAACAAAATATGACACAACTTTATGCTTTTTACTTTTATGTTTTTTACCTCTCTCTCCCTTTTTACTTTTTCTTTATTTCTTTCTTTAACCTCTCTCTCTCCTAATGTCTCATCTCAACTCTCTCTTTTTCCCTTCTTTTCCTTTATTTTTTTATCCTCTCTCTATTTACTCTCTTCTTTCCCATTTATTATTTGTTTCCTCTTTTATTTCATTCGTATTCTCTCTCTATTTATTTTTATTTTTCTCCATCTATATTTTTTCTTGTAAAAAATATTTTTTTTCAAATTAATTTTTATGGGTTTTTTAATTCATATTTAAAATTATTAATTTTTCCTCATTTCATCAAAACACTCAACATTAAAATCTATAATTTATGAATATCTACTTTTTGTTTTTGTTTCTCGACAGTTAACAATTACATATTATTGCTATAATATTTTTGTTTTATGACTTTTAATAATCACTTTTAATAGTCTCTTAGGAGTCTTGACAAGAAAATGTTAGTTGTTGTCAAATTAATTATTTTTATATATTTTGTTTTTGATTTTCAACGGAGAAGCGTTAGATGTTATTGTTAAATTTCCGTATTTTTTCATTCCCGATGGCAAAACATTACACGTCAAAATATAAATACTTTATATTTTACTTCCACAACTGTCTTTATTTTTTTTATACAAACACACCACTTATGAAATTACTAATTAAGACATTTAGGAAAATTGACACTTCACAAAATTGAGGAAAAAATTGTAACTTAACCACTAAAAGACAAAATATGACACAACTTTATGCTTTTTACTTTTATGTTTTTTACCTCTCTCTCCCCTTTTTACTTTTTCTTTATTTCTTTCTTTAACCTCTCTCTCCTAATGTCTCATCTCAAGTCTCTCTTTTTTCCTTCTTTTCCTTTATTTTTTCTATCCTCTCTCTATTTACTCTCTTCTTTCCTCTTTGTTATTTCTTTCCTATTTTATTTCCTTCGTATTTTCTCTCTATTTATTTTTATTTTTTTCCATCTATATTTTTTCTTGGAAAATATTTTTTTCAAATTAATCTTTATGGGTTTTTAATACATATTTAAAATTATTAATTTTCCTCATTTCATCAAAACACTCAACATTAAAATCTATAATTTATGAATATCTACTTTTTGTTTTTGTTTCTCGACAGTTAACAATTACATATTATTGATATAATATTTTTGTTTTACAAATTTTGATATTTTTTATGACTTTTAATAATCTCTTAGGAGTCTTGACAAAAAAATATTAGTTGTTGTCAAATTAATTATTTTTATATATTTTGTTTTTTATTTTCATCGAAGAAGCGTTAGATGTTATTGTTAAATTTCCGTATTTTTCATTCCCAATGGCGAAACATTACACGTCAAAATACAAATACTTTATATTTTATTTCCATAACTGTTTTTAATTTTTATAAATGATAATTTTGCTTTGAGTCTCGACGAGAAACAATTACACATTATTGATATCTAATTTCGTATTATGACTTCATAACTATCTTTACGATTATCATATGAATGTGTCATTACAACATGTTCTTAGCTCTAACTTCTATTCTCACAACTAGAATCTCTATTTTATCCATTGCTATTTTTTTTGCCATTAGAAGTATATTTTCATTACTCTTGATTTCTTACGCATAAATCATACTTTCTTTGGATCTAATTTTTATGGTTATTTTTTACTCAAAACTTAGATTTACTATTTTGTCGAATAAGAGAAAATGAGGAATTTAGATTTACTCAAAATCTATTACTCAAAAATAAGGGTCTTTTTATACTAATTCTTTTTTATATTTTTGTATTAACAATATCTATTTTTTATAAATAAGTATTTAGCTTTTGAGTCCGGATTAAGAAGCATTATCAGTTCTTTGTATGATTTTATCATCACAAGCAATTTCAAATAAATGGACTTCTACAATCTATTTAATAAAAAAACCTAATACCAAAATCTCTATTTTACATGTTTATACTTTTTTCTTTGCCACATCACCATATTATACGTTGTTCAAATACAAATACATTATATCTTATTTTCACAGATGTCTTTATTTTTTATAAATGATTATTTTACTTTTGAGTTTTGACAGGAAACAACTTATACGATTGACCTTTTGTAACAATTAATAAAGGTATCTTCCGAATTTTTCAAATCATTATTTAAGTTTTTCGCTTAAAACTATTAAATCAAAATTGTAACTATTTACTTATTCGTCAAACTACCAAAAAATATATGTACCAACATGTCGATTAGGGGGGTGACGGGGAGCGACGGTGTGGGACGACAAAGAGGGGCGGCTACAGGGAGCAATGATCGCGGTGCTTGCAACGTCGTTGGATTCACTTTATACACATCTTCTTCCTCTCTCATTTGCATATTCCTTTATCTTATCGTTATCTCATTTTTTTTCTTCTTCTGATTTTTACTCTATTTTTTAACTTTGAAGAAGGCACTAACTTTTTTAACTTTCTCCAACTTGAACTTTTTAGAGCGTAGTGATAGCTACGGGGCGGCCACAGGGGGTGAGGCAATTGCAGTGGTTACAATGTCACTAGATTTACTTTTTTGGTTCGGACCATTGTTGCTACACACGGAGTGTCCTAACGCTTTCAACGAAAGACTAATCTCCGATCATGCTTAGGATCAAATTTCGCACTGGCCAACACCGAGTTTATCCATTGTGGGTTCTTTTCTCTCCCTACCTATTCTTTCATCTTATTTTCATCTCACTTTTTTTCTCTAATTTTTACTCTATTTTTAAGATTTGAAGACGATATAGACTTTTTTTAAAACTTTTTGCAACACATTTTTTTATACACCTTGAAATATATTTTTTTCATCACCTTATGCCTTTTTCTTTTATCACATTTTACAATTTTCATTGTATTTATAGATTCATAGCACATTATAATAAATACAGTATCACCCGTGCGGATGCACGGGTAAAGCACTAGTTAGTATAAACAGCGGTGCTATTTCGTAGGAAACGAAATGTACGAAATAGCCTGCATCACGCTACATGCGTTGCCCGGTGAATGAAATAAGAAAGGCAAACACCACTATTCTGACAATTCATTGTCGTACCCAAAAACATTTCCCTAGTATCTATAATAATACAAAGTAAAATGTTTTTCAAGGCCTCTAATCCTATGTGTCAACTTTACAGCAATTTGAGAGAAAAATAATAAATGCTAATTCAGTTTTATTTTTGAAAAAAAAAAACATTGATTCATATTCAAATGGCTATCATTCAATGCTATAATTGAAAGCAATAATACATTTCAAAATTTGAACGAATCATTTTACTATAACATATTTGTAATGCATTTAATCGAGATCAAATAATCAATAACAATGAAATTCAACTTAAATGAGATTTCAAAACATTCAAATTTTCGAATCTGGAATTTTTTTGGCGAAAATTACTAATTTTAAATTCATTTGTTTTTGCGCAATTTTCAAATTTCATTTTCAAACAATTTTCATACAACGTATCTTATATAAATAGGCTCTATTCGTAGGTCAACAAACCATTATACAGCCAGTGCTCCATCTTTTACATATACTTTTTTCTGTAGTTTTTTGGCACGTTATTGAATTCGGTGCTGAAATGGCTATTGATTTTCTATTCCGTCATAGAAATGTCAACCTGAATGCATTAAATCATTTTAGAACAAATGTATATTAAAATTTCTAAAATGATTTTTGGACCTTTTTTTTTTTAGCTATCAAAAAAATCCGAACTTTTTGTTGTCATTTTATAACAGGACTCGCATAATATAGTCATCGCCCATATTGATGAAATAATTTCTGTTAACGGGTGAAACAAATATTTTCAAAAATAGAGACATTTAACATAATGTGCAGATAGATTTTTATTTTAAAAAATTTATGGGAAAAAATACACCTATTATTAAGATAGTTGAATAATTATTTTAGACAAAAAATAAATAATAATTCGATTTATAGACACAACATTAAAAATATCTAGAACGAAATTGGAACTTTTTTGGCAATTGAATATTCCGGTCTAACGCTTAAGACAATTAACTTTTTATTATAATGTAAAAATTCAGTTTTGAAAAGTGGATTGGTATTAACAATTTAAAATTTTAAAATTCAAAATTCAAAATTCAAATTATTGTAACTGTGAAATCATTATATGCAGACCATTAAACATATTAAACTTAGAAATTGAGAAGTTTTCCAGTTTTAAGTTATTATGATCTCTTTCTTATTTGTTTCTTTTTTAAATTCCAGTTTTTCAGTTTTTTTGGTTATCTTATTTTTATTTGTTCACTTTATCTTTTATTCTTTATTTATAGCTTTTGTTATTTTATGAATCAGATTGGTATATTATTCAATTAAATTTGTTGCTAGCTATACAATTTTGCAATGAATATTATAATATATTTAGTCATTTTGTGAGTATTTTTTATGTTGTTATGTTGCCATGTGGATGGGATGAATCCTTTTTTTTTGACTCAACCCAAAAGCAAGGTCATATGTTCAAGACCAAATGGAAAAACAAGTTTGGGTCTTTTGAACCAAGATTTCCTCACAACACAAACACACACAAGAGATTATTTCATTCACTTTTCTTTATTTTGTCTACTGTTTGTAGAGATAGTAGGTGTTGGAGGATTGCAGGAAGCTTGATGAGACTCGCCACAATGGCCACAATCACAAAGAGCCCTTAGGGTGAGTTATGTACAATATATTTTATTTCCTGCTTCTTCTGAATAGTTGGCTAGAATTGGTTATGTCAATTGCTTAACAGTTAGATAGTTAATTTTCCATCATGATAATAGCTTTATACAATTTAAAAGTCATCCTATATATTTTAGGTTCTTCTGTTTTACACACTATCAGTATTTTTTTGGTAATCCTGTTATTTCTTAGAAAAACAATGGAACTAATGGATGTTGATTTTATATTTCTTATGCACTACACCACGTTGGAGCAAATGTATATCCAATTTGTTTTAACTGTTTCTCCAATTCGTTTTTAATTCTCTGTCATATTTTTTTTTCAGTTATTAGTGAAACATATTTGTGTAATTAATTTTTTAATCGCATTTGAATAATATAATGTTCCTTACACCATGCTGGAACACAATATGGTTTATGAAACAAATTTACAATTTTTTTCTATTTTTTAGTATTATTTATCACCATACAAAAATTACCGATGAATAAGGAAATGTAAAAATTTGGTTATACGTTCTTACATTCTTAAAATTATAAATAATTAATATTATATACACCTATTATGAGGATTAAAATATGTTAATAATGACTTCACAAAAATACATAATTTACTACCTTTACTATATTTTTTTATTATTTATCACGATGAAAAAGATACCAGCAAAGGCTAACATGTAAAATAGCATATAAATAAATATAATAAATATTATTATACAAAGAAAAATTCAATGAATTAAACAAATATAAAATATACAATTAAATCAAAATTATAAAATAAACACATCATTAAACAAACTAAACAAATAAACAATCAACAAATATGTATCAAATAGACATAATGTTATTATTGCAATTAATTTTGCATTTGTTTCAATTTCAATTTCAAATTATTAAATAAATTCAAATTCAAATTTTGAATTTGAATGACAAAATCAATCATCATACATATTATTTTTTTGACAACATGATACATACTATTTTGAAACCTGAATAACAATTCATTGTATAATTTTAAAATTTAAATTTGAAATTAATATTTTGTCTTCTCTCTTAGCTATTTAAGTTGAGGAATTAGTGTTTCGCTCTTGCAAAAGGATCCACCATTCTGGTGATTGTGACATGGAGGAGGAATCAATATCATTGAGGGGCGAATAGAAAAGCAACTAGCCAGTGGTCCCTCCACCATCTCCTCCAAAATTAAATTACCCTGCTAATTTTATTCTGCCTATTGGATTAAAAAAGTTTGTTATCTGATGTGTCAAAGATCTGTATCTTATTTCTTATTTTATTATAATGTATGTTGTTTCCTTCTAATATGTTCTAATATGTTATTACTAATATTTCATGGAAGTTTGGTTATTATATCTTAATTTGTGTTGCAATTCTGTTATTCATGCTCTGTTATTTGATTGAATTAGTGCATTCACTATCTTCTGTGCAACTCACAACATTCCAGTCTAATGTATCTTTTTTTGACCAACGGTCCAATGTATATATTGATGCTATTTTTCAAAGTTTGGATCCTCTGCGGCAAGTATATGGTGCAACAAGTTGCAGAGGAGCTGCATTCTATTTTTTGTACCTTTTATTTTTTCATCCTTAACTTATGCTTTTATTCATAAACTATTCTCATCAAAATTGGCCGTGCCTCTTAGAGTGATTAATAATTTACATGAAAAAGTATTCATATTTTATGAACAATTTATTAGTATTTAAATTATAAGATAAACGTATGTACCAGAATTGTAAGACAAGAGAAATCAAACTTTCAATGGAAGCTTCGCACAAATTGTAAGTTGTAGCACCAACAATTTTTCTATATCTTTCCCAAGTATGTACCAGAATAGAAAGACTAAGACTGTGTAACTTTTATTTTTTTTACGTCTCCTTTATTTAAAACAAAAGGTAAACCTAATTTCACCTATAAAATCTAGACCCTTTACCAAGATTTTATTCTTAAAGGAATCCCTTACCAAAACATGTTTAACATGTTTATTAGTTATCGGCTCTTCAGTTATATGATATCTAAAATTTAAGTATATCGATTTAATTAGTTTGACAATATATATATATATATATATATTACAATTATATCTCTATCATAATGTAGTATTAACCTAATATGGGAATTTTTTTTCACATTGTTAGCAAGATATATTCTTATTATTTATAACAGTTTCAATATAACCAATGTTACATTTTTCATCCAAACATTCTATATATTTATATCCTTCATTTTTAGCTAAGTAGATATTTTAAACCAAAATTGCTCCCCGTGCATCGCACGGGTTACATACTAGTAAAATACATAGAACGAGGTTTTTCCGTAGTTCCGTTTATTGAAGTAATTAAGGGTTGGTAATTATTTTTATTGGACTTCAGTTTTACTTTAATTTACATTTATTTCCACTATTTCTTATCTTTGGTGTTTTTAGTTAATAATACTGAATCATTAAAGAGGAAAAGTAAACTAAGGGAGAACATGGAGGAGCAACGAGAGAACCATGGTGTCAATATGGTTCCACCAAAGCCACCTGATGGTGGGGGAGGAAAACCAGATCGGAGAATCTCCTTTAGAGACAAACTGTTAGGAGCACAAGAGCCAATTCCAAGACGGGAAACAGTAGATTTGTTAGCAAAAAATCTATTCAAGATTGAGTTGGAAGGAGGGGATCGTCTAAAACCAAAATGCTATATTGATGATGGGATACTTGCTGAATTATGGCAGCCATGGAAAGATGCTGTCATTGTGACTCTATTGGGGAAAACATTAGGCTATCTCACAATGAGAGATCGTCTAAAAGCAGCATGGAGACTTAAGGGAGGGATGGATATGGTAGATATTGGAAGTGGATACTTTATGGTCAAATTTGATATGGCTCCTGATAGGGATATGGTCATTAGTGATGGACCTTGGATGATTTTTGACCACTATGTAGCTGTCAGACCATGGACACCAGATTTCATTGCATCAGAGGTCAAAATCAATACAACCATGGTTTGGATAAGATTCCCATTTCTGGGCATGGAGTATTATGATGAAAGTGTTTTATTAGCATTGGGAGCTGCAGTTGGAAAGCCTATCAAGGTGGATATAAGGACCATTGATGCCTCTCGCGGACGCTTTGCAAGGGTCTGTGTGGAGATTAACCTTGATCAACCTGTTGTAGGCAAAGTGTGGTTTCGTAATCGGTGGTTCAACGTCCAATATGAAGGATTACACTTACTGTGTAAGGAGTGTGGCATTTACGGCCATATTGGGAGGAATTGCACCGCAGTTAATCCAAAAAATAGTGCTCCGGTGGTGGTTTCTGATAAGGCTGGTGGTGGGGATGCAGCTGCCGGGAAGTCTGCACAAGTCATTGCAAATGTAACTGACGCTACTCCGGTGGTTAACTCACCAATCAATGAGTGGGGACAACTCCATCATGACAATTTAGTGGTGCAGAAAATAAGGAAAACGGTTAATGCAGGTAGTAAAGGTGCTAGCGGAAATAATGGGAAATCTCAAAATGCAAGGAATAAGGGTGTGGGAAATAAATTTCAGATATTGAATTCTTTGGATGTAACAGATACGGTTATAGGAAAGGATCAATTAAATAATATTCCTATGTTTGTGGGCTCCACTTTCCAATTGGGTGACAACTCTGCTAGTGGAGAAAAAACATGGACCAAAAAGAAGCACCAGAGGAAGGATTTTTTGGCCAATCATAATCCTGAAAAAACGACACGTGGGATTGTTATTAATGAGGCTAGTACTAAAACCCATGTGCATGCTTCACGGCAACATGTTGATGGGCCAGGGAAACAAATTGTCACTTTTAACACTCAGGAGGAAATTCTAACGGCCAACGTTGGAGAAGCACCACATGTTATTCAAATTGGTATGGCTAGAAATAATAATAGTGAGGTGAAGTCCCATGCAAGTGTTGTTAATAACCCAAAGCCACCAGACCTTAATAATGGGGGCACGAAGGATATTGGGGCGGATGTGGAATTTATCTCTAGTTCCAATTCAGATGATATGGATGAGATGGTGGAGGAAACCCCAGACATGTTACAGGGTTAATCGGTGTTATTTATTCCTTGATAATTATAATTGTTTAATGATGAATTACAACAATTTCAGTATTCTATCTTGGAATGTGTTTGGCTTTGCCAAGAAGGAAAGTAAACAACATATGAAAGAGATTTTGCGTAGATATTCTCCAGACCTTGTGTTTGTTCTTGAGCCTCGGATTCAATCTTATTCGACCATGCGTTTTTGGGATCGTGTGGGATACGAGTTTGTGGTGGTGGAAGAAGCGCATGGTTTTTCTGGAGGTATTTGGGTTCTTGCTAAAAGGGGAAGGCATTATTCCATTAGGGTGACAGATACTATGCATCAATGCATTACAGTTGAACTAGATAATGGTGAAGAAAAGTGGACGTGTTCTGGTATTTATGCTAGTCCTCACTACTCTGTTCGCATCAACCTTTGGGATTATCTAGTGAACCTCCGTGCATCCATCTTGGGACCTTGGGCTTTGATTGGAGATTTTAATGAAATTCTTCTTCCTTCAGAGCAAAAGGGTGGTGTTTTTTCGATAACCAAGGCAGAAAGGTTCTCACAGGCTTTCAATGGGTGTGATATGATAGACTTGGACTTTTATGGCTCCAAATTTACTTGGCAGAAGATGTGTCGTAACAATCACTTTGTTTCCAAGAGGCTTGACAGGGCTGTTGCGGATCATAGTTGGAGGTTGAGGTTTGAGGAAGCTACGGTGGAGCATCTTACGAAAAGAAACTCTGATCATAACCCTTTATTGTTGCGGTGTTGTCAGGATACTCAGAATGCTCAGGTGCGTCCTTTTCGTTTTATGGCAGCTTGGTGTACTCATGATGATTATCCCAGTGTTGTCAAAGAAGCGCTTGCCAAAGGTAACCATGACCTCATTTCTTCTCTTCAACATGTTGCGCTCGATTCCCAAAGTTTTAATAAACATGTTTTTGGCAATATATTTGCTAAGAAGAAAATCTTGGAGGCTCGGTTGAGGGGTATCCAATGTGCTCTTGAGAATATTGATTCAGCTCGTTTGTTAATTCTTCAAAAAGAGTTATTAAGAGAGTATGAGTCAATCTTGTTCCAAGAGGAGTCTCTTTGGTTTCAAAAATCTAAAGATAAATGGATTAAGTTGGGGAGTAGAAATACTAGATTTTTTCATACTCAAACTGTTGTAAGGAGGAAAAGAAATAAAATTCACGGCCTTCATCTTTCTTCCGGTGAGTGGTGTACAGATCAACATTTGTTAGAAGTTGAAGCAGTGAATTTTTTTAAGAATCTCTTTTGTAATACGGAAAATGTTATCACTAGTCACCAAGGGGGTATTCTTACTACCCTAGGGGAAAATGTGAAAACTGATTTGCAAAGACCAGTGTCCAAAGAAGAGGTGTATGCTGCTCTGATGAGTATGAAATCCTACACAGCTCCTGGGCCAGATGGATTCCAACCCATCTTCTTTAAAATGTTTTGGGAGGAAGTAGGGGAGGATGTGTGGAAGTTTGTAAGGAATGCGTTCCAATGTGGCTCTTTTGATTCTAAAGCTGCTGAGACTCTTATGGTTTTAATCCCAAAAGGAGATCGCCCCATTTCTTTTAAGGATTTTAGACCAATAACCTTATGTAATGTGATTCATAAACTCATTTCTAAGGTTCTTGTTAATAGATTGAGACCTCATCTTGATTCTATTGTTAGTCCTCTCCAAAGTAGTTTTATTCCGGGAAGAGGAACTAAGGATAATGCTATTGTGCTTCAGAAATTTATTCATCATTTTGGCAAAAATAAGAGGAAAAAGGGAGATATGATTGTTAAGTTGGATTTGGAGAAGGCCTACGATCGGGTGGATTGGAATTTTTTGCGTGAGACTCTTGTCATGTATGGGTTTCCTAATACTATTGTCAAGCTTATTATGCATGGTATTTGTTCATCCAATATTTCTCTTTTATGGAATGGTAGCCGTATGGAGGGATTTGCTCCAAAGCGTGGCCTCCGTCAAGGTGACCCGTTATCCCCTTATCTCTTTGTGCTTTGTATGGAGAGACTTAGTGGGATGATTTCCAATGAGGTTAGAAATGGTAGATGGTTGCCCCTCACAGTTTCCACAAATGGCCCAAATATCTCTCATTTACTTTTTGCCGATGATGTATTACTTTTTGCTAAGGCAAAAGTCTCTCAAGCTAAATTAATTCAGGAGGTTCTGGAGTCCTTTTGCTCTCTCTCGGGCCTCAAAGTAAGTCTAGCAAAATCTGTGATTTTTGCATCTAGAGGTGTTGTGAATTCTAAGAAGGAAAAAATCAGCCATGTAGTGAATATGTCATTTACCAATCACATTGGTAAGTATTTGGGCTTTAAGATATTTACTGGAAGAGTGAAGAAAGAGGACTTCCTTGACACTTTGGATAGAATTAATTCAAAGCTTTCCACTTGGAAGGGGAAACTTCTCAACAAACAAGGTAGGGTGACGTTGGCAAATGCTGTGTTGACTTCCATTCCTTCTTATGGAATGCAAACAATGTGGTATCCACAAAGTGTGTGACCAAATTGATAAATTTGTCCGCAAGTTCATTTGGAAGGGTCATAGTAATAGAGGAATGCATATGATTGGGTGGGAAACAATCACAAAGAGAAAAAGAGATGGTGGCTTGGGGGTTAGAATTTCTCGGCATAACAACACCTCTTTATTGGGAAAGCTTATTTGGGATATAAATGCCTCTACAGACAAATTGTGGGTGACTTTGTTAAAGGACAAATATTTTCCCAGTAGGTCTTTCTTTAACACATCGATTATTAATGGTTCTAGCATTTGGAATTCTTTAGTTAAAGCTAAGAATCAGCTTCAAGATAGTTTCAAGTTTAAGTTTGGAGATGGTGCTACTAGCTTTTGGTATCAAGGATGGCTCTCTCACTCTCCATTGGCCTCACAATTACCATTTGTTGATATTCACGATACAGCTTTAAGGATTAATGATGTGTATGTGGACGGGGTTTGGCATTTGAATCGTCTTTATACTATATTACCTGATGAACTAAAGCATCATATTCAGAGTCTTACACCTAGTTTAGTTGTAGATGTTCCTGATAAGTGGACATGGTCTCATAATGTTACAGGGGTTTATGCAACAAAGAGTGCTTATAATATGCTTAATGAAAGGCCCAATCATCAGCTGGTTGTGGATAATTGGAACTGGTTGTGGAAATTAAAACTCTCAGCAAATGTGCAATTCTTTCTTTGGCAGTTTTCCCATGGTGCTCTTCCAACTCGAGAAACGCTAGCAAGGAGGAGGGTGGTGCGTGATGCTATTTGTGTGAGGTGTAAATTACATGATGAAACTTTGCATCATTGCTTGTTTGGGTGTGCATTTAATAGGGAGGTCTGGAGAGCTTGTTTTAATGACATTAGCCTTCCTGGATCTGACTTTAATCCCTTTGTGTGGCTTCATGATGCAATCAAGAGACATGGTATTTTATGTGCTGTGGTGTTATGGAAATGTTGGTGTGCAAGAAATTTATTTGTCTTTGAAGGGGAGATGTGGAATTATAGTTTTGTGGTTGCACAGATTTATGGGTTGCATGCAGATATCAACAGAGCATTTGGTCATGCTCAGGAAGATTCGATCAAGGCATCACTTGTCAAACATATTTCATGGTGTCCTCCTCCAAATGGTTGGGTTGCTTTAAATGTGGATGGTAGTGTATTTCATAACCCTGATTCTGCAGGATTTGGTGGTCTCATTCGAGATGAAAATGGCCACTTTATTCGAGGGTTTTATGGCTCTTTGGGTGCTTCTACTATAATGCATGCTGAACTTGTTGCTTTGCTTAGAGGTATCTCTCTGTGTTGGGAGTTGGGATATAGAAAGGTCAGGTGCTATTCTGACTCTCTGAATACTCTAAAGTTGGTGTCCGATGCAGATCACTTTTATCATGTTCATGGTAATGACATTGTATTGCTTCGTAAGTTGCTTGATCAAGACTGGGATGTTCATATTGAGCACTCCTTTCGGGAGGCAAACTTTTGTGCAGATTTCTTGGCTAAGTTGGGGGCTCAATGTAGTTCCATGTTTATCAATTTGGATACTTCTCCGGTGGGAATGCTTCAGCACCTCATGGCAGATGCTTTAGGGATTTCCTTTGTTAGGCCTTAGCCTGTTTTTTTTTATTTTATCTATTGTAACCAAAAAAAAGTTAATAATACTATTTGTTCATTGTTCAGTTAAAAAAAGAAACTACTACTATTTGTTTTTATTTCACAAAAACAATGGTGTTTCAAAAACCTAATGTATAATTGACCGATTTTTTTCACGTACCCTTATATTCAATATCAATGCAGTTGGAATTTGTATAGAAACGTGTAAACACTAAACAGCACAAATAAGGATATTTTGGTTTTAGCATACTCAAATTAATGATTTCTTAATTTATGTCTAGAAACTTAAAAAGACCAAAGAAAAGGAACATATAGAGTATTTATCACATTAGACACTTTACACTTAATTTAAAGAAGTGTTACGGTATTAATTTACATGGAATAACAAGGGTTGATCCTGACTCTTGAGTGTGCAAAGACTCTATTGGGAGGGGAAAACAAAATAGATCGGCAAAACCAGATATACGACTAGCCACGATTAGTCACCTACAAAATCAGTGAATAATTTACAAATATAACACAGTAAAAAAATGTATTAATTTGTGTGGGAGAAACTCAATTTTTATAGCTGACCAAGTGACCACACACTTTCTTTTGGGCCATCAGAAAAAATTCCTACTCATAGTAGTAGCACAGGATTGACATTTTTGCAAGGGATTTTTTTTTACCCACACCCTGACTCCATACCCTCATGCAGTCAGTGAAAAGTCGAAAATACCCCTAAAAAATTTACAAATTTACCAAATATTTGCCATTTGGCACTTACTTACAATGTGACCAGTCCAATTTCAGAGCTCATCGTATTTACCTCCTGAGAGATAAATACGATTTCCATCAAATTTCGCATCGTATCTAGCTAAATACGATTTCCTCCATAAGCTTCAAAAACCAGTAAGTCGTATTTACCTTTTTTGTGATAAATACGATTAGCACCAAAGTTTCGCATCGTATTTACCTCTTTTTAGGGTAAATACGATTTCCTTTTTTTTATTTAATCTGTTTTTTTTCCAGTGTATTCTTCTCGACGGACTGACCAGGCGTCGTCGTCTTCCACTCCCAGCACACGCACCCGCCGGAGAGTTGCGGGACACACCTCCCCTAGGAGTAGGCGCGCTGAGGCCAGACAGCCCCCGCAGCATGAGTCCCCAGAGTTTGAGTACGAGTCGGGCTAGCAGCACCACCCATATGAGGAGGAGGAGGAGGACCAGCATATGGGTGAGCCTCAATAGTATGAGCAGGACCAGTATATGGGCGAGCCTCAGCAGCAGTTCCATCAGGACCAGGACCACCATCAGCAGTTCCACCACGATCAGGAGGAGCCTTCTCTATTCACTGGACTGCATTCTCATGTCTGCTACCGTGTTCGGCTTAACCCGGTTAGTGAAATTTATTTTTTTCATTGTGGTTGTATTTAAATTCATCTTTTTACATAGCGTAATTTTTTCTTTATTTTTTTTTAAATACAGAGCTATGAGCGTAAAGTGAAGGCTACCAACCATGGTAACAAGCTAGCTAAGAGACTACTGGTCTATTCCCAGAACCACCAGTTTTGGGAGAGGTTCGCAGCTACATGTTTGGCCCCCCTCATTCAGTTAGGACATACTACTGTGGACCATGAGCTGCTGTCCGCTTTTGTTGAAAGATGGCACTAGGAGACTTCGTCTTTTCACCTACCATTCGGTGAAATGACCATTACTTTGGATGACATCTCCTGTTTACTACACCTTCCGCTCTCAGGCAGATACTACAGAGCACCACCCACTAGTGTCACCGCTGATCAGGCAGTTCAGCTTGTTGTGGCATATCTCGGGGTTACTGAGGAGGAGGCCTGTGCTGAGTGTCGACTTGGTCAGGGCCATATTACCGTTTTAGCTGGCTCCAGGACATAGTTGCTGCATCGTCCATGTTTGCTGACATGACTCCTGGTGTTAGGGCGATGATCCTTCTGGTTTTGAGTTGGAGCATCTTCACAGTTATGACGTATGACAGGGCTGAGGCCAAGTGGCTGCTGCTTGATGACCTTACTGCTGCTGGTGCTGGATCATATGCATGGGGTGTGGCTGGACTTGCTCATATGTACGACTAGCTGAACTATGGATCGTTGGACCAGGCCAAACATTTAGCTAGCTACCTCTCCCTGTTACAGGTAAATAATTATGTTTTTAATTTAAATAATTATGTTTTTAATTTAAATAACTATGTGATACCGGTGACGTCACGGTCGTCCCCAATCACTTGAACTTTTGACCACACTTTATCCATCAAACCTCATGGCGCGGTCGATTCGGCATAACTCCGGCTTCAGACTCCAAAAGTAAACCCCATCTTCTCTCATCGTGATGTTGCCCCCATAATGTATAGCGCAGAGCCTATTCTCAGCAGACCGTTGTGTTAGGCAAATCTGCATTCTGGATGTGTGAGAAATGTATTTGAGAGTGAAATTTTGATGTGAAATGAATGAGGGTGGGGTGGGTATTTATAGAATTCTTCAATGAATATCAACCGTTGATACTATTCGTGCAATCTACACCGTTGAATAAATAGTTGTTGGGCTAGGGGAGTAAATCTGGCCGTCGATTAAAATACAAATCGTATTTACTTATGGGTTAGGGTAAACACGATTTGTATTTTAACAAATCGTATTTACCTAGGGTGAGGGTAAATACGATTTGTATTTTACAAAGCGTATGTACCCCACCCATAGGTAAATACGATTTGTATTTTACCTGAATCGTATTTACCTCACCCCAGGGTAAATACGCTTTGTTTTTTTACTTCTATCGTATTTACCCAAGCCTAGGTAAATACGATTGGAAAATTTTCAGGATTATCGTATGTACCCTCCTATAGGTACATACGATTTGTGAAAGAATAAATCGTATTTATGTCTTAAAAACTTAAATCCGATTGAACCAAAAATAGACAGGGGTATTTTCGTCAAAAAAATGTGTGGGAGTATATGAGTAAACTGTGGGGTACAAAAAAATCCCTTTTTGCAAGCATGTCCGGGTGTGATCATTCAAGCATATCCGCATGATTAGTCAAGCATGTCAACCCATTTGTTGTATTCTCAGTGCAATCATCGTGTCGCCATCAAGAAACATGTTTCTTGGTTGTTTGATTAGTATTCATGGAAACGCCAGCGTTGCAAGAAGATCAGATCTGTTCACTTTACGTCTTCTCGTCCTTGATTGATTGTAAATCATGTTTCTTTTCGATGTTTTTGTGAAAAGAGTAGATGATTCTTTTTTGGTGCAAAAACTGTACCAGTTAATTTTTATTGACTCATTCACACAGGTCATCACAGCCAATCGACTATAGCTTCAGGAATATAACAAAACTACATAGCAAGATATGAAACCCTTGAATGAAAGAAACGGATAAAGAATCCAAGATCCTTAATAATAAAGAAACAAATACTATTCCCGCAGCTGAACCTACATTGAAGTTATTCCAACTATAACAATTGTTTGCATTTTTAATGTCATTCAATCACAATCAGCATAAATTGATTTGCAAGGAAGATATTTAAGTATATTCGTTGCTATACCATTCAGACCCTTATATTTCCTCAATGAAACTACAAAAAGAATATAACAATAGAATTAACTTCTTTACTGGGGGAAGATGAGTAAAGAAGTGTAAAGAGAATAATGCAGCAACATGAGTACTTTGATAAATGTAAAGACAACTCAGAATAACAGTACTAGTACGTGCCAATGGGATGACAGTATTGGCCGCCAAATTCAGAAACTTGGACACAAGAATAAAACAAAAGATTCTATATTCTCTATAAGAATGTTGAAGGAGATTGACATCACAGAGCAGAACTCAAACAATTAAGCAGCAGACATAATTTAGGTGGTTTTCCGTATGGGCATGACAAGGGAACATTATGGTATTCGATAAAAACATGACTATGTAGATGCTATATAGCTTATAACCACTCGCACAGAGTATTACAAGAAAATTTAGTGCTCAGTCAAACCAATGAATTCTGTTTTATAACGTTTTGGTTTCACTCTGAAAAGTAAAAATTTCTATGAAGCTCAAGTTGTCTAGGTACAACATGCATGAGGAAGATGGAGCAGTTTCATAGATAAAATAACATAATGATTTGTCTTTGGGTATCTCATATCAATTTTATCTGTTCCTTCTTCTTCTCAGAGTGCCACCCATTCAACTAAAGATATGAAGTGAGAAAAGAATTCCAAGTACCCAGTCATCAAACTATAAAACCAATATCTCTCTGGTTATTTCCAACAAATAGGAGGTGAGGTGACAATGAAGAGTGTCATCTTCTTCGAGGAAAAGCATGAAGACCTTGAGTCTAACTATCGTGTTACACACAATCATTTGCAAGTAAACTACTATCAGGATTTGATTATGGGAAGGTTAAAAGGTGCCACACCAAGTATATAATGCTGCTATTTCCACAATACGGGAACAATCTGTGTTCAAGGGTTCTCAATCGATGCAGTTGTAATTCGTAATTGCCTTGTCCGGTCTTGCTCTCCATTCCTCTTCCAGAAAGCCCTTCTCCACCAAACTTCAAACCCTCTTTGAATATTTGGGCAATCTTCACCAGAATTCAAGAAACGATTAAACCAAGCAAGAAAAATTTCCTGTTGCCAGGAGAGTGGTAGTGTGAGAATTGTGTTACTAAGACCATCCTCAATTAGGTGCCTATCAAGACCCTTGGATGCCCTCCTCATCCAACCAAAATCATCGTAAAAGGGAACCAGCCATGTTTTTAGAAGTAAACATCTAGCATCTTTAGAAGCCAATAATTGTCCCTTCCCAATCCCAACAAACAACCTTGCAGTAACTCTGCTGACCTCAAATCTATGAACTGGAGGCACTTTAGAATGTGCTTCAGATAATTCCGATTGAGATGCCCATGTTTTCAGGAAATCATCAGCAATCTGTCTATCAATCAAAATATCCAAAATCCAATGCAAATTATCTGCTTGTCGTGCAATTTGGCTCACATCCTGCAGGTCAGAAGCTGCAGCCCGCAAAAAATGGCGACGAAGCAGCTTCAGACAATCATCACACGCTGAGTATAATGACTCCTTCCTCAGAACATTGTGAGAATTATTTTCACGGAGCATCTTAGAAACCAACCCTTTCATCTCCCTCCTGGCTTTCTCATCTTTCCCTTCAAGCACCACATGAATAAGTTTAAGCAGAACTTCCTCGTTATCATTTCCCTCTTCGTTTCCATTGGGAACTTCAGTCGAAACCCTCTTCAAAACCTCCCCAGCTCCAACAGATTCAAGACGAAGTTCAGAAAGCAATGACGCCACCTTCTCTTCTTCATCCTCTGCCCACGGGGCAGCTTCCAAGTACTCCAAACAAGACAAAACCCCAGCATCAAATCCAATTGCAGCTGAAACCTAAGATAACACACAGACAAAAAAAAAAAGCCACTAATTCAGTCTCATAAAACCATGATTCAATGAGTTGTTGTTGGTTGTAAGTGTAAAAAAAGTACACCAACAATACATAGCAATTAAACTCTTGAAAAAAAATACACCACTATGATTTTCATTGATACATGTACAAATAAGAAATTACATTTCCTGTTGCATATTTAACAAATTGCAAGTAATGTAATAACATGACAGCAAAATTGTCCTACATAACTATCCAAAAACAGTTGAATTGCCGAAACGTCAAATTCAAACTTTCGATAGTCTAAACCTAATCCTACAATTTCACTAAACTATCTAACTAATAAAACAGTGAAAACATTAAACAATAAACCGCAAAACAACAAAAGAAACAGAAAAAGTCGTTCATTACCTTTAAAATACCCAAAACTCTGGAAACATCTTCCTTCATCAACCTTTTCCTAAGATCCTTACAATACATCAACCTCAAAGTCTCCACATAAACCTCAACATCATCGCAATCAGCAATTTCAACAAGATAAGGCAACGGCAAACGATGCTGTTGCTGCGTCCATCTATCAGATAACTTAACAGAAAAAAACCTACTATGTGCAACAAGAATCTGACGATGCACATTCATAGAAACACTGAATCCATCTCTAGAACTAAGCGTAAGCTTAATATCACTAGAAGAAGGATCATTGAACTGATTTCCAGGGCTACGAGAAGCTAACAATTCAGAAATTCTATGCATCATTAGGGTTTCTCTATCTTGCACAACAATTTGGGGTCTCTGAATCGACGAAGTGGAATTCGAAATGTTGTTGTTGTTTGATTGGATCTGGTTTGTTGTTCTGTTATGAATATCAGGTTCGTTAACCATCATTTCGAAGAGTGTTGGACTGGATCGGGTTTTATCCGGTGGCGGCGACATTGGATTTAGAAGACCGGCGGTGAGTGCGGAGTTGAATTTTGAGAAGCTAGAAGGGAAAGAATCTTGACTTGAATGGCCGTTGGCGATTGGTGAAGAAGAGTGTGAAGAGAAATCCATTATCGGGGAAAATTTACCGGGTGAGAAACGAACCTTGTAGGTTGAAGGTGAATCGTGAAATTGCGGTTCGGGTTCGGGTTCGTGAGTTCGTGTAGTGTTAGTATTAGTATTCGTGTTCGTGTTATCGTGATGATGAGGGCGGCGAGGAGCGGGGGAAGAAGAAGAAGCGGAAGTGGAGATGGTGGTTTCGCGACACTTGCGACGTTTGGGCTTCGTGAGTTGGTTTTCGAGTTTGAGGAAAGTTGTTGTTGTTGTTGTGGTACTTGTAGTGGTGGCTGCCATTTAGTAATGTTATGTTAAGGTTGATTTTAGCGGTTGTTGTCCTTTTGCGATTCACACAGAAACAGAGAAAGAGAGAGAGTGTATGGGACCTTGTGACTGAGAGGGAGGGGTGCAGGGATTAATAAATGGCGGTATAATCGAGATGTGGAAAATGCCAAGTAATAAGGCCGAAAGGGGAAGACGTATTTTTTTTTTTTTTCCTTTGAGAGGATTACTTTGAGTTTTTTGGGGTTTTTGTAGAGGAATCGCGAATTAATTCAAGATAGATATCGGTTTGTTTGTACACTAATTTAACTTTTTTACTTTTTATTTTATACTACCTCTATTCCATTTTATATGTTATCCTATTTTATATGCAATTTAAGATTGTTACACATATATTAAGAAAAATAATTAGTAGTCTAGATTTTGTCAAAAATGTTATTTAAATTACCATTTAACCATTTATCTCTTTACATAGATAAACATGAATTATTTATTAAATGTAAAAAGTTGTAATGATTAATAAGGGCAATAGTTGAAAAACATGTTAGATGTTTTCTTAAAAATGTAAAACAACAATTAATTTGAGACAAATTGATTTTGCTAAAACAACTTATAAAATGGGACAGAGGTAGTATTTTACTTAAAAGTATGTTTCGTCCCTGCAAATATCACAATAATCCAATTTCGTCCTTACAAAAAAAAATTAAAATGACACATGTATCTGTGGTGACATCGGTTGATGACATGGCAACCACATGGGTTGATGACGTGGCGACCATTAGTTTTTTGGATGCAAAGTTAACAGCAGTGACCAAATTGAAAGCGTTTTGTTATTTGCAACGGCTTTTTTAATTAATTTTTTTGGCAGGTACGATCCCCCTGGAAAAAAAAATTAGCACCTATATCTTAGAAAAAATGTATTTGCACACCCTGAAAAATATGTTTTGCACCTAAGTCCGTAGGTTTGAATCAAAGTTCCCAGTTTTGCATCACTCTATTCCAGTTATGTGTTAGAAGGTAAATCCGAACACAATTTCTCATTCCGGAAAAATGTTGTTTAAGGTATTTATGGAAAAACATAAGAGAACAAAAAACAGTTCTGGATCCTATAGGGCATAATTTCGGAATTGTAATTTTTTTATTTTCAAATTGTTCTTTTAATTGAACGTTAATTTTAATTGATTAAAATACAGATTACATTGATTGAGACAACAACAAAAACAAACATACTACTAAAATAAGACAGAAACAAATACAGAATTATAAAACGTTCCACTGACCACTCCTATGATGGTTGTCCTGCATAACAACCAGTGGCAGATCTTTGTATGGACTGGGCTGAGCCACGGCCCGCCCTAAAATTTCATATGAAATTACTATAGTACCCCTATTTTTAAAAACTAAAACTATTAAATATATACACAATGTTTGCACGTTTTTTGACAAAGAGATTGAGTGCCGCAGTGTTCGACATTCTGTCGACTAGCGTTTGATGCCGACGAATAAACAACGACGAATAACCTCGGCGACACTATATGGTTTTCACGTACAACTGCAAAGGACTAAGAGTCTGAAACATGTCATGGATGTTCAACATGGCTCTCACGTAATCGCCGGTCTTCACGTCCATCGAAGACCAATGTAGCTATCGGCTGTAGCCATATCTGTTTCATTTATAAAAAAATTTAAATATAGACATAAAAAAAAATTATTCCGGAATTATCTTGTAACACATAAATCCAGAACGAAAAATAAATAAATTTTCCGGATTTATGTCTTATAGGGTAATTCCGAAATAGCGATAATCTAAAATTTTGGAATCATTTATTTAAGATAAATTCGGAACACAATTTTATAGTTCCGGATTTATCTTGTTTAGGGGATCCTGGAAAAATAACGAAAAATTGTTTCCGAAAATAGTAAAATTTTGGAGCTTCGGTGAAACTTTGATGCAAATGAAAGGGGTATTTTGGAGTTAAATCCAAATGTGGGGGTATAATGTCTAAAGGGAGGTATGAAAAAAACAGCCTAAAATTAATTAGACACAATCAAATAAAAAAATATAGCACAAAAAATTAAATAAATTCGATTGTTTTTTTTTTTTATAGGATCTTGAAATGGTTAATGATTTTAAATAAATATTTTTTTTGTTTGAAACGTATCTAATACTACGAAAAAACTAAAAAGTGAATATATCCAGCAAAGGGGTGCATTTAATGCATGGAGCAAAGGGTCATTGTTGGTAACAGAAATGTGAAACTGATTTCAACAACCTCCCAAAACTGATTCATTGATGAGAGTATTTATCAGTTTACAAAAGCAGCACAAGTGAATGGGCTTATACAAATGGCACCATACACAACTTTGATGGGCTAGGTACATCTTAGGCCCAAAGTAATACAATGACTAAGCATTTACTAATTACATCCAACAAATCTTCCCTTAATCTCAACTATGTTGAATAGCTGAGATTATCAGAGAAGTACAAAAATACTACCATTTAAACAACACAACTAACAGAAGCAATATGCTGCACTACATCAGATTGCAGAACACATACTTGAATCTTCAACTTCCTGAAATTTTGGTCATGCCTAGAGCACATCTCAGCTTCTCAAAACTCTCAGTTTTCAGAGCCTTGGTCATCACATCTGCTACTTGATCCTTGGTATTGCAGTAAACCAGCTTAATTATTTCATCCTTAGCTAATTCACGGAGGAAGTGAAAACGGATGTCTATGTGTTTACTCCTCCCATGGAGGACAGGATTTTTAGAAAGTTTGATTGTTGAGCTGTTATCACAGTGAATAACAGTGGTTTTCTTCTGTGGCAGGTCAAGTTCTTCAAGGATTCTTCTCAACCAGATTGGTTGACAAGCACAACTGGCAACAGCAATAAATTCTGACTCTGTGGTGGAAAGAGTCACCACAGGCTGCTTCTTAGCAGACCAAGACACATCTCCAGAAGCAAGCAGGAAGACATACCCGGATGTGCTTCTTCTATCATCAACATCACCTACATAGTCACTAGTTTTACTGTTTTTCACAAACAGTGTATGTTCTGAGAGACATTTTTTAAATCCCTCTCTTACAAAGTATCCTTCAATTTTGCTATACCAAGCACGTGGTGCTTGCTTTAATCCATAAAGAGCCTTTTTCAACTTGTATACTTTATCTTCGTGCCCTTTCTTCTTGTAACCAAGTGGTTGATCTACAAAAACTGTTTCCTGTATCTCACCATGCAGAAAAGCGCTTTTTACATCAAGTTGGTATTTTTTCCAACCCTTGATGGCAGCAACTGCTATCACAGTTCTTATGGTGTCCCACCTAGCCACAGGAGCAAACACTTCCCTGTAATCAACACCATGCTTCTGTGTGAATCCCCTTGCTACTAACCTTGCCTTGAGCTTCTCCACTTCACCCTTCTCATTTAATTTGGTTTTCAACAACCATTTTACACCAATTTTCTTGGTATCCTTTGGAAGATCAACTAGCTCCCATGTTTGATTTCTTTCTACAGACTCAATTTCTAAGTCCATAGCTCCCCTCCACTTCTCACTTTTCACTGCTTCTTCAAAAGTGAGTGGATCCTCTATTTGACTTATTACTGCCAAGTTAAATTCCTCCTCCAGTTCATCTTCAGTATAGAAATCATTAAGATATGAGGGCTTCTTTTTCCTTCTTACTGGTGAGATTTCTTCTGCATTATTATTCCCTGCATCTGTCACAGAATTGAATTGAGTTGCTGAGTTCTCAGAGCTTTGAGCAGGCCTTGTCTCATCACCAGGAGTTATACTGAGGTTTTCATTTCAATCATTGGAGGGATTGATACCTTCTCCAAACTCTTATTCACTGTTCTCATCCCTCCCTTGATCTTCATTTCCCACGTCAACTAGCTTTCCTTCTCTATCTTTATTTTCTTCATTCCAGACCCATTTTTCATCCTCATTGAAGATCACATCTCTGCTGATATAAATCTTGTTAGTTGTAGGATCAACTAACCTGTATGATTTTGACTCCTCACTTATGCCTAGTAGAACACACTTGACACTCCTTTTATCAAGTTTCTTCCTCAAGTTCTCAGGAACATGGACATGACCAATGCATCCAAAGACTCTTAGGAAGTGAACTGAAGGCTTAGAGCCACTCCATTTCTCCTCAGGAGTCATTCCTTCAACTGCTGCAGTGGGACTTCTGTTTTGCAAGAACACATTCCACTTCACAGCTTCAGCCCAATACTCCTTTGGTAGACCCTTCTCATTCATAATAGCCCTAACCATGTTTAGAATTGTCCTGTTCTTTCTCTCTGCTACCCCGTTTTGCTGAGGTGTGTAACCTGCAGTGAGTTGTCTCTTTAAACCACTTTCAGCACAGAAATTATTAAACTCTGTGGAGGTAAACTCTCCACCTCTGTCAGTCCTCAAGCATCCAATTCTTTCACCAGACTCATTTTCTACTGCAAATTTAAACACCTTAAATGTTTCAAGGACTGCAGACTTCTCACACAGAAAGTACACCAAGCATTTCCTTGTAAAATCATCTATAAATGTGATGAAGTATATTTTCGTTGTGTTGGATTCAGGCTTCAATGGACCACATATATCTGCATGTATGAGTTGAAGTTTCTTTTCTGCCTTCCACGAGGAAGCTTTAGGGAATGGTTCCCTAGGTTGCTTACCAGCCAAACAGCCATCACACACCCTGTAGGCACTCTCCAGGTGAGGCATACCTTTAACCATGCTCTTTTGACCGAGTGTATTCAATCCATTGTAACTTAGGTGGCCATATCTACAATGCCACGAGTGACTACTGTCTTCCACAGAGACTTTGCAACACACAGGTTCAATGACAGTAGGCATAATTGGGAACATTCTATTTGCAATCATCTTGGATTTAAACAACGATCCCTTCTTCTCGTGAATTACACTGCAGAGATCATCTTCAAATATTACTCGTAAGCCCTTTCGTTGAAGCTGACCAACACTTAATAAGTTGTTTTTCAATTCTGGTATCCAGTATACTTCAGTGATAACATGCACTATGCCTCCAATTTCAAGTTTAACAGTCCCTTTTCCCATGACCAACATTTTGGAGTCATCTCCTAATTTTACACTGGTTTTATACGTTTCATCTAACTTATAAAACCACTCTTTAAATGCACACATATGGTTGCTACAGCTTGAGTCTAGAAACCATACCTTCTTGATGGCCTTCTTGGTAGTTTTCTTGGGCTTGTGAGTTCCTTGTTGCGGAGTGTAAGTGGTGTGCTGGGGTTCCTTCTTCACATCAGATTGAGCCATAAGCAGAACTTCTTCTCCTTCATCAAATTCTGTGAAATTCATGCTTTCCTCAAGGTTTGGACACTCTGATCTATAGTGGCCCATCTTCCCACATTGGTAACATTCAACATTATCCTTGTTCCAATTCTGTCTACCACGTCCTCTTCCTCCTCGAGTACCAGAACGACCCCTTCCTCTGTTTCCTCCTTTGCCAGTGTTTGAGTTTGCTACCTTGAGAACTTGTTCCTCTTTCTGAACTTGTACCCCTTTCTGGCCTTTCATTCTTTGTTCCTCAACCAAAAGACTACTCTGCAATTCATCTATGCTGAGTTTTGTCACATCATGCGCGTGTTCGATTGAACAAACCACATAATTGAATTTCTCTGTCAACGATCTGAGCACCTTTTCTACAATAGTTTCTTGTTCAACCTTTTCCCCATACATTTTCATTCTGTTGACGATGGTGAGAGTTCTTGCGAAGAATTCATCAATGCTCTCTCCCTCCTTCATAGTCAGGATCTCAAATTCTTTGCGCGCAACGTTCAATTGCGCACGTTTCACCTTTGAGGTTTCTTCGTATTTCTTCTTCATTGATTCCCAAATTTCTTTGGCAGAATCTTTGGTGAGGATTGTTTCCAGGATGCTTCTGTCTATTGCTTGGAAAAGATAATTTTTTGCTTCCAGATCTTTCAACTTGCTCTCTTCTGCCATCTTTGATTGTTCTGCCGTGGGATTCGCCGGTGGAACAAACACGCCATTTTCGACAAGATTCCAATATTCCTTGGAACGGAGAAGGTTCTCCATCAACATTGCCCAGTGGCTGTAATGCCCATCAAACTTGGGCACGAAAGGTTGCATGTAATTCGCGTTGTTTTCCGCCATTGTTGTTGCTTGCGATCTTCGAATCCTTCACTCAGACTTTTCACGATTACGCGCGCACAGGCCCCGAATTTTGGGGCTCTGGTACCAACTGTTGGTAACAGAAATGTGAAACTGATTTCAACATCCTCCCAAAACTGATTCATTGATGAGAGTATTTATCAGTTTACAAAAGCAGCACAAGTGAATGGGCTTATACAAATGGCACCATACACAACTTTGATGGGCTAGGTACATCTTAGGCCCAAAGTAATACAATGACTAAGCATTTACTAATTACATCCAACAGTCATGTCGCTTCAAATTCATATATGATCTCCCTATATAAAGGGTTCCCCCTCCTTTCATTTTCCACTTTGGCTCTGTTTGGTAAACCAAATCTGCTAGCTTGTAGCGGATTTGACCAGCGGATAGCGGATGGAAAAAATTAGAGGTGTTTGGCAAGCAGTAGCGGATAGCGTTTCGGGGGTAGCTTATAGCGTTTTTTGAAACGCTACTTCAAGTAGCGTTTGAGCTTATAGCTTATAGCGTTTCATCTTTTTAGTCACTTTTACCCCTATTAATTTTATAATATTCCATCTATATCCTCAATAGAAGTAAAATGTTATTTTTTTCATTATTCCTCTTCATTGTGTCTTTGCAACCTATTATAGTTTATTTGTTATTTTTTTCGTTTCAAAAATATCGTTATCGCTGAAGGTATAGCTTTATGTTATGGCTGTAATTGTTTTTGTTATTTCTTTACTTTTTATGTTATATGGTCAATAAGTGTATCCAATAGAAATGAAAAAAATGCTTGTTCCATCTCATTTTTTTATGGTCAATTGAAGCTTCAACTACATAATGCAACCATTTTTTTTCATACATTATCTTTTTTGTTTTAATTGTATTTAAAGTTAGACTTTCAAATAAATATATAAATTAGATTATTAAAATATATACATATATTAATAATTAGTTTAATTATCAAGAATTTATAGAAAAAAATTATACATATATATTTTAACATATTTTATATTGGTTAAATAAATCTAACTATTAATTAAATATATCATTTTATGTCATTTTACATTTATCAGATAGTTCAACCGCTAATTTTACCAAACACTTCATCCGTCATCAGCTAGCTTATCCGCTATCAGCTATCCGCTATAAGCTATCCGCTATCAGCTAGCTTATCCGCTATCCGCTAGTTTTTGCCAAACATAACCTTTGTTTCCGTACTAATTGCTCTGAGAGCAACTTATATTGTCCAACAAGCGACCAATTACTCCAGTGTGATTCTAGCGAGGTGTTATCTGATGAACAACTTTCCCCTTCGGCGAGATTCCACTTCTGACCGCCTTGTAAAATGTACAACGAGGCATGCTTCAGTAGATTGCAGCTTCCCCTAAATATCTGGGAAACACAATTTAAATAGTAAAATGCTCAAGCAGTCGTCAATTCATCGTCAATTCATTGGGAAAACCATTCCACTTGATAAGCATGCTTCAGTAGATTGCAGCTTTTTTTTCCATTTAATTTACCAGCCTTTTTATTCATATAATTTTATTTAAAATGGTTTTTGTTGCAGAAGGCAGCTGCAATTTAATTGCTTGATGTTTCGTTGATAATCCATCCAATTTGCTTGCTCTTTACCCTGGCCCTATTCCTCTTAAACTCTACAGATTATCCATTTGCAGTTTCGTTGCAGCAAGAACATGGTTCCTAATAATTCTCTTATTTTTTTGGGTACAAACATATGAAGGACAAAACTGAAAACAAACAAGAAAAGAATCGATTCTTTGTTTAACCATTTCTGTTATTGCTCTATTCAAAGTTCAAATAGAACAAAGTTTCTGATTATTTTATCAATGGAATCTCTATGTTCATGACCTTCTTCTCAACAACAACAAGAATCTTCTTTCACTTCTCAGTGCTCCAACAGCGTTTCAGAAATTTCATTGAGCTCTGAGTTCAAATTAGGCGCCAGATCCTCAATCTTGTGGAGGCGGCCACAATCCCTGACAATCAATGTTAGGGTTTCCTCTAACTCCCCAGATTTGGTGTTCTGTGGTGACTCTCTTCCTGAGATTGACACCTCGGAAAAATTGGATGGGGCTACAATGATATTAAATGAAATATTTGGGTGGGGGTTATAAATAAAGGTAAACCTGATGTGGGAGAAGTTAACCTATTACACTAGCTAAAACACACTTCGGTAACATATACAAAAAGATAAATTTGTGTAAATTAAAAACCACATTTGAATGCACTCAATGCATCAAAATTTGATTGCACACAAACCTGATCCACAAAAAGCAAACTCTACCGAAATAAACAAAATCGGAAATCCAAATCCCCTTTCATTTAACCCCCTTCTCTCTCCTTCAAGTCTCCATACCACGAATTGAGCGGACCATCAGGAGGATTGTTGAAATATTTTCCGGTAAGATTTTCTCCCTTGAGAATCAAAGACCACGACCAAATAATAGTTGCTGCACTACACATAACATAAGAAGCCCTTTCTGGATATGCAACCAACACATTGTAGTTCCTCATTCTAAAGTAGTGCAATAAGCTTTCATCACTAGATATCAGAAAGATGTGAACTGGTGGAGGATTACTGAAAGTCCAACTTAATAGATCATTTGTAAGATGTTCATTGGATATGTCCTTTCCACCTGCAATAATGTAGTCACAAGTCATAATAAAGAAGATGAAATTGAATGAAAAACCCAGATTCAAAGAACAACGCCTAAACAAATTATACTAAAGTTGAAGTGTTTATGACTCACTTCTTGGCATCTCTTGCCCACATAAGATATATGAAGAATTTCTACCACAACAATAAGAACAATGCCCCCGTAACAAACAAAACAGTACATTCAAATTTGCGACCAACAAAAGTTGTCCATTAAACACGCGCACAGTGGTGTCTCCATGCTTAGAGGAATGAGGGCATTTGCCCCGATGAGATAAAAATAATTCCCTTCGGTGTACTTAATAAAAAACAAATTGCCCCCATATGAGTTAATAAATTTTAGAATATTGGTATAAAATAATCAAAGATATAAGACAGAATAATTGAAACTAATTAGATTCTTTTATTCTTTTAGTTCTTATTGTGTAAGACTCTTCTACAATTGGAACTAGGATTTCATGGTATTTTAAGTGCAGAGGCCCAAATAAGTCTCTAAAAAATACTTCTCTAAGAAATGAATAGTAGCAAATTAACCAGGTTAAAAAAAGAAGAGGATTAAACCTCTCATAAAATTATTTTAGAATGACTAATTTAACCATTATTATGGACCAAATTGATAAATATTTGACTATTCTTTTCCCCACCATAAAGAAGGTCTACTTTCTCATAGCCGAAAGAACTTAGAAGTTATCTTTCAAAGATATCATTATTTCAGAAAATGGTGCAAGAGAAACCACTGGCTTGTTCACAAACTAATGTCAATTATTTATTTAAATTAATAAAATAGTTGTATATGACAAACGATTATTTTTATTATGCTGATATTCCTGTTATGCTGACCCATTTGGGAATAATCACCAGATATCGTGTTGTGCAAATTAAATAGCAATATGATTATGTTAATTTCTAATAAATAAAGAATAGAAGAGAACTGACAATGAATATAGTAATAGTGATAAGTTAGAAAAAAGAACCAGTAAAGTGGCGGAAATGAACGCCGATTGAGGAAAGTGCTTTTCTTTCCAACTTTGAAAACTGATTCACATCGCCATAAGCGACAATATTAATAGGGCCTTCAACCCCGATAGCTCTAACCGCTCCCATGATTAAAGGTGGTACCTTCAAAACACTAACGCCGTGAGGCACGCGGCAGTCGTTGAAGTTCCACCATACCGAAACCCTAATGTTTCCTTCCTTGACTCGCAAGCAGTGAGGTTGCGTAGGAGAGGAAGAAGAACATGAGAAATAACGCACTGGAAATGGAATAGGAAGCCTGCGAAGTTGCGATGATGACGATGATGATGATGATGATGATGAAAAGCAAGAACGAGAAAGGAGAAAAAAGAGGTTTTTTCGAAACATTATTGGGATGGGAACGGAAATGGAGGAGGATGCGGGAGAAGTAAACTAATTCTCAAAAAAAAAAAAACTAACAACGGAACAAATGATATAAAACTAGGGTTTGTTTATTATATTGGGCTTGGCCCAAAATTAATGTAAATCAGCCTTAACTATTTTTCTGAAAGGAAAAAAAAAAAACTAATCTTACCTTTCTAACCACACCCTTTTTTCTTTAAAAATACCCCTTTTTTTACTATTATTTTGTCACCCCACTATAGATCTTTCGTAGAATCTTACTATTTGAGTTGCAATTTTAAGAGCTACTATCTTGCTAACCTCTCTTGATACAAATTAGATTTTCAAGATAAGACATAAAACCAAGATCAATCACTCATCCAAAATTCAAATCAAAATAACAAAATAATCTTTCTTCATTTTAAAGCCTTAAGAACAACTAAATTATGAAATAGTTTTGATGTTATAGGACAAATTTAAAAGTTACAAAAAAAACTATTTAATACTCCCTCCGTTCCTGATCTTTGGTATTTTTTGCCCTTTATTTTTGTTCCAAAACAATGGTACTTTTAAAAACCCAATGTACAATTCACCTAATTTTTCCTAATATATCCTCTATATTTATTTATCCTTTTAGAGTTCCAACGCATGAATTAATTGTCCCAAGACTATTTTACTTTAACTTCAATTATCCCAATACAACTACAAGTGGTGCATTTTAGTACTTAAACAACACAAATTAATGGTACCTTAATATGTGTGTAACAAGCCAAAAGTACCAAAGATTAGGAACGGAGGGAGTAGCAAATTAGGTAGAACAACATTTAAATTATACTCCCTCCGTTCCTAATCTTTGGTACTTTTGGTTTGTTACACACATATTAAGGTACCATTAATTTGTGTTGTTTAAGTACTAAAATGCCCCACTTGTAGTTGTATTGGGATAATTGAAGTTAAAGTAAAATAGTCTTGGGACAATTAATTCATGCATTGAAACTCTAAAAGGATAAATAAATATAGAGGGTATATTAGGAAAAATTAGGTGAATTGTACATTGGGTTTTTAAAGGTACCATTGTTTTGGAACAAAAATAAAATGACAAAAGTACCAAAGATCAGGAACGGAGGGAGTAGTTAGTTTAAAATTACAATTTAAATGATCAATCACAAAATAATAGTCAGTATGTCATAAATATTTAAATAACCAACAGATTAGATGTTTATGTTGCACAAAGTAAAAATTCCAAATCCTTAAGGCAAATCTTCTACATTTAGATATCTACTTGAAACTCTCAATCATTTCTTCTACTGTCCGCCTTTCTTTAGAACCTTCACGAATAGACGTTCAGGAGATCTACCGGTAACAATTCTTGATTTATTTCCGATATTCATGTTGCTTGTTTCGGTAAGTAAATAAGGTTGCAGTCATATTCAATGGTCAAGTGAATTGTATCTTGAAAATGGTTTAGTCTAATTAGAAAAAGTAGATACACATCTACGCAAGAGTAATTACCAATTGAAAGATGTGTTTCATAAACAACAAATTACCGCATTGGAATTGATATTTAATTAGATTTCTACCCAAAGTTGAAATTTCTAATAGGTTTAGTTATATACTTAATATAGAATAATTGATGGAACATGTGTGTATGTAGTGTAGACCATACTAAAAAAAACTAGTATCTTACCTGTGCATACGCACGAGTGACACAGTATTTATTATAATCTACTATATGTTGAAAGTTGCAAAATGTAATAAAAGAAAAAGGAAAAACTTGATAAAAGGCAATTTTTTAAACTTATTAAAATAATTTTGTTGTAAAAAGTTTTTAAAAAGTTTGTATCTTCTTATAATATTAATAATGGGGTAAAAATGAGGAAAAAAGAAAACGAGATTTAATATAAAATATGCAAGCTCATTGGCGCTTCCGTTTGCGCTCTCATTGCTGTTCTCGTTGCCGCTCCGTGCGACTCACAAAAAAAAAAGTAAATGAGGTTTAATTATTGATTTTTTTTTTAGAAAAAATAATTTAGGAATAAGTATTGATCTAATTATTAGTTAGATAATGAGTGTTATTAAAACCATATGAAAGTAGATTTATACTTCGATTGTGAATGGAGTTAAGGAAGGTTCAAACACTAACCTAGAGTTGGGTGTACTTTTATCTCATTGTTGTAGTTTGTTGAGTTTTTATTCTATCTATCAGGTTAGCTTTGTTAGGAGGCAAGCCAATCGTGTCGCTCATGTCCTTGCAAGGGCGTCTAGATCTAATGTTTGTTCCAAAATTTATGATTACATCCCAACTTGTATTGAACCTATTCTATTTCATGAAATGAGTTTTCTGTTGTAAAAAAAAGTAGACTTAAACTTAGCACGTTACAAAGCACTAATATATTGACAGAAAAGATTACACAAACTCCTTCCCGTTTTCCCGTTTTCCCTGGGAACTCTTCAGCTTTGCATCTTTGGCTCCGCATCATATGTTTGCATGACTTTTGCAAGTTGGACGGTAGTGTTTTATCTAGAAAGAGAGATCTCAAGCCATTTGCACCATGAGATTGGCCCATCAACTAGCTCTTCTAAACTGAGTTAGCCTAAAAGGAAATGCTTGTGACGGACTTTCCTCCAACCATTTCTTCTCTGCTATTAGTAATTCCACCAATTGAAGGATATCATTTTCAGCGAGACACCTAAGAAAAGGGTGGCCATGCTTTTGTAATTTAAGAGCCAGATCCTCCCTGATGCAAAACATGTAGTAAAACATTACTAAATTATTCTTTCAACAAGTGTAGCTACATAATGATCAAGGTCAATTAATGTGGAGCATTTGTTTTCTTTTTCAGGTTAGAGCAAGGAATAAACAAGAGCAGGATAGAAATGCCTTGCAGTAAAAAGAACAGTAAAAAGAAACTACAGGGTCCTCCATCCAACAAAATTATAAAAAGACAAAAATTAAGGGAAATATTTTTGGACAAAAGACCAAAATGTCCTAAAGTTTAGTGCAAATGCAGGAAACTGCAGGCAAACTGACTGCAGAGAATTTGAATCCGATAGAAATGGGATATTATATATAGCAAAAAGACTTATGAAAAAATTACAAACTAACAAACCTGCTTCTTGATTTGGAAACAAGACGCGACCCTTGAGGTGTGAAAAGAAAAGATTCCACAACATCCCACCAAAAGGAACCAATAGAAAATAACTCATGCATTCCTGAATGACTAACGTCCTGTTGCAGTTCCGATGACTTGGGCTCTTCAAAATGACTAACGGTCTGGTCTAATTCAGCTAACTTTGAATCCTCAAACAACTCGGGTTTTCTTGAATGTACAACATCCTGATTTGCAATCAAATCATCGGACTTGGTACTACTTTTCCAAAATGCCCACAAACTACTAATCCAATTATAGAAAATTGAACTTTTGCGGTACGTATCGTGTCTTTTTTTCTCAACTAGAGGGTTGTCAACTGGTGAAGAATATGGGCTACGACAAATTTCATCAACCTCCTTTCTGGAGGGATTCTCGTGTTTGTTCTCCGCGTAATCCTTACAAGAAGGATTCTGTGAAGTGGTCTTTTTTTCCAGAATCTCAAGACGTACATCCTCAAACCTATCCGTGTCATTGTCAAGTTTGAAATTTTTTCCAATATGATACTTCCCCTCGACAATCGAAGACCATTGCAACGTTATAGTTGATGTAGAACAAAGATAATCATCAGCCCTTCCCGGAAATGCAAACAAGATATTGTAGTTATTCAAACTTAAGTGGTGCACCGTGCGAACGAAGTCGGGGTCCCTATCACCCGATATCAGAAAGAGGTGTGCAGGTGGAGGATTAATAGAAATCCAACCTTTAAGATATCTATGAGAATTGTTCTTTCCACCTGCAACAATGTAGTTATATAAGTCATTATTATTTCAAAAGATAAAAAAATGATGAAACATTTCAGGAAGTCCTCATCTGGACAAGATTCTAAGACTGGTTTGTTAACTGCAACTCCAACTGGGGAAAAGTTATCTAATAGACATGCAAAAGAATTTTACAGGTTATATTAGCTAACTTGCAGTCTTGCATGCTCTATCTCTATCACTCTATGTAGGAGTGTAAGATTAGTAATTTTTTGTGTTTCATAATGTAAAATAATTTCATAATCAAAAAGAATTTTCGTCAAGCTGCCACGGTTACTTTGAAATCAAACTTATCTTTCTTTTAGTAGCATAACATCCTGTCTTGTTTACAAACGGTTGCTGTTATTTATTTCAAAAGCATACCATTTACAACTTGCCAATTTTCTCATTCATCATACAACCAGCTTAAAATCTAGGAATAAAAACGTTGTGTTGTGATAATTAAAGAGCAATGTTCACCATTTCAAAAGTTGATTCTTGTTAATTTCTAATTTTCTAATAAATAAAAAAGGAAAACAAGAGAACTGAAAATGAAGATAATGAATATAGTAACAGTGATAAAAAAAGTACCTGGAATGTGGTGAAGATCAATACCGTTCAAGAAAAGTAGTTCTTGGTTGATATCTGAAATCTGATAAACATTGCCATAAGCTTCAATATGAATAGGACCCTTAAAGCCATTAGTTCTAACGGCCCCCATAATTGAAGGTACCACCTTCAAATAGCTAACTTCGGAAGGCACAGGACAGGTGTTGAAATCCCACAATACCGAAACCCTAGCCTTATATTCATCTTCCCCAACACGCTTACTAGGAGGCGGCGGAAGAAAAGGAGAAGATGAGAACTCACGAACTTGAAACCGAATAAGAAGCGTGCGAACTTGAACTTGAACTTGCGATGACGAAGAGGAACAACGAGAAGGGAGAAACAAGAGGTTTTTCCGAAGATGAGGAAACATTATTGGCAGTTACAATACAGGTCGATTGTTTTTTACTGAAAGAGGACAAAGGAACAAAAAGCAACGTGCAACGAATAGCTAGCTATTTAGCAGCAAAGAAAGGGTTTAGAGGCGACAGAAGGGTTTTATTTTTTACCCCAACCATTTCACCCTACACCCCCACAAAATAGGATAATTCAAAAATACCCCTCCACCAATGCTTCGCTCAGATTTATCTATTGTGCACCTTGCCTCGGGATCTTGGATGCGGAATCAACGGTTGTCGGTTGGTATCTTATGTCTCAATATAGTCCTTTCCTTGCGCGAGGTCGGATGAGTGCCTTGCGAGTCACAATCTTCCGAGGTGATGTTCATCAGCGACGTCTTCTTTCGATGTTGGGCTCGGAGGGTTTGGGTACCTCCAGACACTCTATGCCAAAGTCAGCAATCAGAAGTTAGTTAGAGGTACAAATGAGAGAAGCATACTTAGGGTGAGGGAGGTAGAGCCGTATTTATAGATGCGGGCTAGGGAGCTGAGCCGGTTCTGCTGGGTCCGCAGCTCTTGGATAAGTGAGCGGCGATTCGGACTATTGATCTTGGTTCTGAAGCAGATCTCCCCTGTTGGGCCAGATCCAGAGCTGTTGTTGCGTTAGCTCTTTGCGCGGATTGGGCCTCTTGGCCCAGTCCCGAACAATATCCAAACCATCTAATACAAAAAATTGTTTTTATCTATTTGGCAAGTGCTAAATATATTTGAGAGTGAAAGTAAAAAAAAAATGATTCTTTCTACTTAAAGGTTCTTAAACAAATCTATGAATTATGATGAGTCAAAACTACGAGAAAATGCAATGTCTGTAAATATTAGAAGATTCTTTGTGATCGTTCTCAAATTTGCATTGTTTTTATTGAAACCTTTTGCTATATATAACTTAATATCTACACTCAATACAAGTTGAACACAATTGGTTTGATGCAAAGTGATTGAAAAAATGAGCAAATAAGAGCCAAAAACATGTTTTATAGACACGAATTGTTTTTTCACTTATTCAAACTTTTCACCTTTTCACTCTTCGTCACATACTTTTTCAAACTTTTTCACTCTCTTCTCATATTTGTTCCTCTTACTTCCCCATTTCTCTATTTTTCACAATATATCTAATTTCATTTACATGTCTTATTCATTTTTCCTCTTTACCATTTTACAAGTTTTCAAATTTTGAATTTGTTTTAGTATTCTATTTTTTCTCTATCAATAAGTTTTATTTAGTTTCTATAGGAAACATTGCAATTTGGAAAGTTTGATACGATTTTGTTTTTAAATCTCTACGAAAAATTACATATTGTTAGCATAGTATTATTGTATTAAGATGTATTTTTTTCTAAATTGAAAAAAGCCAACTTTAGAGTTTAGCTGTAAAATATTGTTTGCATTATATTACTATTTGTAATTCATTATTATTATTATTATTATTATTATTATTATTATTGTTATTATTTGAAACTCCTTTTTTGATCTACTTTAAATTTGTCTTGATTTTCACGGAGGTAATTTTCGGACTAATTAAATTTTGTCTAAGTCTATTAATAAAATAACAGGACAATACCCGTACGTATGTGCAGATATACGACTAGTTGGAGTTAAAAGGAATGGATGAATTATTATCCATCTACAAAGTTAAATGGATGTATTTGATCTAATCCACTAATTTTATTTTTCTACTTTGTATGGATTTTCATATGAATAGATCGGATGGATTTGGATCAATAAATTGATTTGCCTGCCACCCCTGCATATCAACATTCGAAGTTATTTTAGTAATCAAACACTCAAAACCAATTTTAGTAAATACTATTCAAATTATATTTGTCAAAAAGTATAAAGCTATTAATTATACACATCGCTGAAGATTGTATCCATGACATGTAAAGGTACAGGTGAAACTGTTGAGGAACATTTTCTTTCCTAACTCGAGGCAAGATTGAATCTTTGTTCCTGTTAAGCCACAGTTCGATTCTAGGAAGTCCCAAGATCACGTAATGTTTGGTGTTGTGTCGTGGTGCATATGGCACTAAAGAAATCAAGGGGTGTTTAAAGTGATCAATTATGGCCTTTGACATTTTTTGGTGGAAATTATGTGAATCGTGATGTGTAATTTTGCACTTTTGGTCTGTAGGCTCTGCTAGGGTTTTCGTTGACTGCCACATCAGCACCTTACCATTGTCGTTTAGGCTGTTGTTCTTGCTCTCTTGCAGAGAGCCCTCCCTCTCTGATGAAGAAGCCACATACTTGCCTTGCTCTACGTTCTCGAAAATCCACCAACTCCTCCACCGTTCTGATGTTTCCATCTCCATCCTCTCGTCCCCCACTAATTTGGCTCCACCACTAATTTGGCTTCCTCTCACCCTCCCCCCCTTGAGCCACCACATGATCCTACTTCACAATAGTTTCTATTCTTTCTCCGTTCCATGCATCTCCCTGCACCAGTTCTGGATCCTCTATAACAGTCGCCTCAAATCCCTATTTCATTGCTTCTCTTAAGCCTTAACCATTGGGCCTCTTCCATCCTTCAACCAACCCTCAACTTATCTTCTATGGCCTCCAGTCACAAAATTCTAGATCTCGGGGCCAATTGGCCTTCAAATACAGAAAAACTCTGGACTTTCTGTCTCTCCCCATACACCAACTTCGTGGATCTTTTGATTTTCCTCTATGGGGTCCCTTTTTTTTACTCTCTGGTGTGGTTTGTCAAAGGCTTAGTTTGGAGTAACTTTTGGTTTGAGCTCATGCAGTGGAATCAACGACTGTAATGATGTTTCTGGCTGTTTTTGGGTTGATTGTGTTATGCCCATGTCTTTGCATTTTAGTTCAGTAGATTAATGGTAGATTATTGCTTTATGTTTTTATTTTTACCGCCAAAAACATACCAACATAAAAAAAACCGTCGGAAACGTCAAACTTCCGCCGAAACCGTACCAATAGAAAAAATGTACAGAAAAAGATCCACCGATAATATGCAAGTTTCATTGATGTGGCATTTATCGATGGATCTTTTTCTAAGGATTTTTTCTATTGGTATCGGTGGATCCACAAAAAAATCCACAGCAAAAGTGAATTCACGACAATTATGTTGTCAACCAATGAGAACAATTAGGCTTTCAAGTTCAACCAGTGAATTCATGAAAACTAAAAAGCAACACTCTACTATAAAATTAGCAGAGTGGTACCATTTATTTTCATTATTAGACAGAGAGTGGTACCATTTATTTTAATTATGAAATCACTAGAACATTATAATTGAACTCCAACTTAAGCCTCTCTTTCTCTCTATCTCTCTCTAATGTTCTAGAGATTTGTTTCTCTAAAAAAACAAAATAATGAAAACTAAAAAGCGCCACTCCCATCTAAATTAAGCAATAAAAGCAACTCTCTCTCTCGCTAATGTTCTAGAGATTTTTTTCTCTAAAAGACAGAATAATGAAAACTAAAAAGCACCACTCCCATCTAAATTAAGCAATAAAAGCAAATTTTAGAATGTTTTTTTTACCTCCTAAACACCTCAAAAAAGTGTTTCTAAAACACATTTTTTAATTTAGATAATACCATTTTGAGGTGTTTTCGGAACACATTTGGGGTATTTTAGAGAGTTAAATACTAAGATGGGGGTACACGGTATATGAAGGAGGTAAAAAAAAAGCTTTTAGAAAAGAGTGGTACTTAATTATGGGTTTTTAGAGAAAAAATCATAACATTATTTTTGAACTCCAACTTAAGCCACTTACTCTCTCTCACTCCTCAATGTTCTAGACGATAATGATAACAAAAAAGTACTATTAAATATATCTCCCTGCTCTCCATTTTAGCATCATGGTCAAAGTCTCTGCCACAATATATCTCCTTCTCCATTTTAGCATGATAAGCACATGAGAAGGGTTCTCAAAAGTCATCATCGTTCATCGAGATATACAAGGTTTTCAAGAAATTTCCCTTCCAGTATATTAGACCACCTCCACGTCATAGTTGCTGCATAACAAATACTAGGAACACCCCTTTCTGGATATGCAAACAAGATACTGTAATTATTCAAACTTAAACGGTTCAACGTGAAAACAAAGTCAGTATCTCTATCACCAGATATCAGCAAGAGGTGTGCACGCCGAGGTTTTTTAGAAATCCAATCAGTAAGAAATCTATGAGAATTGGTCCTTCCACCTACAACAATGTAGTTACAAGTCATTATTATTTCAAAAGATAAAAATTGATAAAGTTGAATGATAGTGAAACAATTCAAGAAGTCCTCATCAGCCGCGAACAACATATGAATTCATTAATGTGTTTTATTGGTCCCAATTGCCAAATCATTTTTAAAGCAACCAAACTTGTTTTTGCTCCAAATTATGTTTTCCCTTTGAATACCATTACCAATTTGCAGAAGGTTTCCGACCAACTCAAGAAGAACTCAAACAAAAATATCATCTTCTAAATCTGAAAATCTTCTAAATCTGAAAATACACCTGCTGTAGAAAAATGTAATTTTTCTTCTAAATCTGAAAAAACACCAATTTTCCATTGCCTACACTTTTTTTGGTTTCTAAATATAGTAAGTTGGATTTGAAAAATGGTAGATTTACAGCAGAAAAATGGAAATTTTTGGGTAAAAAGGTGTGGCTTTTGTTACCTTACAGCAGTGGCAGACTTGAAGCAACAAAAATGAAAAGGATATTGAAACTTTGGGTGGCGAAAAGCAAAGTTTACCAGTAGGAATCGGAATGAAAGGGGAGAATAATAGAAACTTTGTATTTTTTTTTTACAGTGGGAACTTTCTGGTAAGAAATTGGATCGAAAGAGAAGAGTTGATTTAGGTGTTTTAATTTTTGGCCGATGATCTCCGTTTAATAAAATAGAGGGACAGGATTGTTCCACATTATTTTCTCCACACTGGAGAGAATCCGTGTCCAAGAAGATAGCAATAATATTTTAAAAAAAAAGTACCTGGAATGTGGTGGAGATCAACGCCTGTGGAAGAAAGTATTTGTTGGTTGATATCTGAAAGCTGATAAACATTGCCGTAAGCTTCAATATGAATAGGACCCTTAAACCCCTTAGTTCTAAGGGCCCCTGTAATTGAAGGCGCTACCTTCGAATAGCTAATTCCGGAAGGAACGGCACAGGTTTGGAAGTCCCAGCATACCAAAACCTTAAGATTATATTCTTCTTCGCTGATACGCTTCCAGTGAGGAAGCGGAGGAGAAGGACATGAGAAATAACGCACTGGAAATGGAATAGGAAGCCTGCGAAGTTGCGATGATGATGATGATGAAAAGGAAGAACGAGAAAGGAGAAAAAAGAGGTTTTTTCGAAACATTATTGGGATGGGAACGGAAATGGAGGAGGATGCGGGAGACTGCCGTATGAGCAGATAAACTGTTGGAAGTCAGTTTCATAAAAAGAAAATAGGAATCATTCCAGTGAAGAAGAAAACACAGTGTCAAAAAACAACCGGGGGGACACGGCCAGATCTGCGTATATATAGAGAAGAAGAAAACTAACAACGGAACAAATGATATAAAACTAGGGTTTGTTACTATATTGGGCTTGGCCCAAAACTATTGAAGATCACCCTTAACTATTTGGTTTTTTTTTTGGTACCCCCACCTCTTCCCTCCATACCCCCACAAAAATTTTTTAGGCAAAAATACCCCTGCCTAAAATAAACTCGCTCAGATTTACCTAGATGGAGGATAAATTCGATTTGTTAATTTTTAACTGTCGGATTTACCTAAAAAATTGTTTTTTATTTAAATTTTTGAAAAATGTTATAAAAACGCTACTAAAAATTCATTAAAGAGTCAAGACCAATCAAAAAATTATAAAAACACCACTAAAAATCTAATAAAACCAAAATAAGGCTATGCAAATTTTTTTAGATTTTTTTGGGACTGTGAAAAATATAAAAAAAATAATAAAAAATAGTAAACGATAGAATTTGGGATTTTGAGCCCCCTATTGATCCTTGATTTTTTTCGGATTTAATGGTTGTGGCTTCATGGTTGGCTGAAAACTGATTTTTTAGCTTAAATTATTCGTTCGACGTATAACATCGTCACGTGTTAACAAACTACACCCTAAATGATTTTTTTTAATTTTTTAAATTTGATGCCACCGCATGATCCTACTTCACAATAGTTTCTATTCTTTCTCTGTTCCTTCCCTGCACCAGTTCTGGATCCTCTCTCACAGGCGCCTCAAATCCCTATTTCACTGCTTCTCTTAAGCCTTAACCATTGGGTCCCTTCCTTCCTTCAACCAACCCTAACCATTGGGTCCCTTCCTTCCTTCAACCAACCCTGACCTTATCTCCTATGGCCTTCAGTCTCAAAATTCTAGATCTCAAGGCCAATTGGCCTTCAAATACAGGAAAACTCTGAACTTTATGTCTCTCCCCATTCACCAACTTCGTGGATCTTTTGATTTTTCTCTACGGTGTCCCTTTTTTTACTCTCTGGTGTAGTTTGTCAAAAGTTTTATCAACGACTGTAATGGTGTTTCTGGCTGTTTTTGGGTTGATTGTATTATGCTCATGTCTTTGCATTTTAGTTTAGTAGATTAATAGTAGATTATTGCTTTATGCTTTTATTTTTACCGCCAAAAACATACCAACATAAAAAATCCGTCAGAAATGTCAAACTTCCGCCGAAACCGTACCAACCGAAAAAATCCACAGAAAAAGATCCACTGATAATACGCAAGGTTCATTAATGTGGCATTTTTAAGACAGTTATCATTAAAAATTGACATCAAAAGTGAATTCACGACAATTATGTTGTCAACCAATGAGTGGTGCGTATTTTTTCATTATGGTTTTTAGACAAAGTGGTACCGTTTATTTTCATTATGGGTTTTTAGAGAAAAAATCACTAGAACATTATAATTGAACTCCAACTTAAGCCACTCTCTCTCTCTCTCTCTCTCTCTCTCTCTCTCTCTCTCTCTCTCTCTCTCATAATGAAAACTAAAAAGCACCACTCTCAGCTAAATTAAGCAATAAAAGCAGATTTTAGAATGGTTTTTTTACCCCCTAAACACCTCAAAAAAGTGTTTCTAAAACACATTTTTTCATTTAAATAATACCTTTTTGAGGTGTTTCCGGAACACATTTGGGGTATATTTTGGAGAGTTAAATGCTAACATGGGGGTACAACCGTACAAGGTATATGAAGGAGGTAAAAAAAACTTTTAGAAAAGAGTGGTACTTAATTATGTGTTTTTAGATAAAAAACATTTTTTTTCAAAAAATGAATTTCAAATTCTTCACTTTTAGGTGGTATTTCAAATTTACTAAATTTAGTCTTACTAAAATAACTCATAAAATCCATTCATTTTAAAAATTCTCCACATTTGTTATCCAAACAAGTTAGTTTGGTTTGAAACATTTGAATTACCCTCTTAAATTACATTTCCCTCAAAAATTACCTCATCCAAATACACTCTAAGATTAGTAGGGTGACAAATTAATACTAAAAAAGGGACATTTTTAAAGAAAAAAGGGGTGTGGTTAGAAAGGTAAGTTTCATTTGCAATAGTTTGGGGTCAAGCCCATTACACTAACAAACCCGCAGCAGCCTAAGCCGTAACCCATCTATTGACCCCAAAAAAGAAAAAACCGTAACCCATCTTTATTTGTTGTTGTGCCTTTTGCCGTCCTTCTTCCAGTTAGTCTTCTTTACGCAGAGACGGCGCCGTTTTCCCCCTTCTTGTTTTTTGTCACTGTGTTTTCTTCCCTGGACCCTTGTGGATTTTTATCCAAAGAAAAAAACTGCAACGACCCTAACCCCAACCCCTTATTACTATCGCTATCGCTCAGTATTTTCCTTTCTCCTCTTTCTGTCATTCTCGATTCATTGCCACATCCTCCATTTCCGTTCTGATCCCAATAATGTTTCCTCTTCTTCTTCGAAAAAACCTCTTTTTTCTCCCTTCTCGTTCTTCCTTTTCATCATCATCATCATCATCATCATCATCATCATCATCATCGCAACTTCGCAGGCTTCTTATTCGATTTCCAGTGCGTGAGTTCTCCTCTCCTCCTCCTCCTCCTCCGCAATCTCACTGGAATTGGAATTGTTCTTGTAACGTTCCTGTTATTGTATGGTGGGATCTTGACAACTGTGGGGTGCCTTCTGGGGTTAGCTTTTCGAAGGTAGCACCTTCAATTATGGCAGCCGTTAGAGCTAACGGGATTAAGGGTGAGATACAAATTCTTGCTTATGGCGATTTTCGGTCTTCAAAGGTCGACGGAGACGCACTTTTGTTAACTAACATTACTCGCCAACCCCCTAAGAGTTTCTCTGGTAAGTGAAACACTCATAAATGTAAGTTTTGCATTTGAAATTAATCAACAAACAGGTTAATGAGATGGGATTTGGGTATGCCGTAGTTTCTTATGTAATATTATAGATTTTATTTATTTATTTATAGTTTCTTAAGGTAGGAAGCTGTTGGGGAAATTGACCGATGAGAATAATTTCAATCTTTACTTCAAGGCTACTGAGCTTAGATTGGGATAGAGAAAAATAAGGATAAAGTTGTAATCTTAAAGGATACATACACACCTTGGCATACCCATGCCAATAGTGATCATGTTTTTTTTTAACTGTAAGACATGGCATAAAAATATACTCTATGAACACTTCGTTACATCTATTTAGCTAATAATATATGTTTGTGGCAAATACGAAGTAACCTTAAAGGATACACACCTTGGCTACCAAGAAAACATTGCCCTTTGCATCAAAAGGATATATGTATATAATACACAAGCCACAATCAAAAGCACCAAAACTATGGCTTCTAATTCTGTGATTGTAAGCTCATATGCATCTAAGTCTAATTCACACGACTCAGCAGCAAGGCCTACTGCTACCAACTTATTTCACACCACCACAACACAGTGCTTAACCTATGGCTCTTGCTATTGTCATTTTCTATTCTCTATGTTTTTAACTAATACGAATCAACTTATTCCATGATATTTCACTTTTCACATAATAATTGGACAGTAACTGTGGGTCATATACAAGCCTTTTACCTGGATAAAGATAAGTTTGATTTTATAGGTAAGTAGTGTTCTAATGGCTGTAAGGAGGTGGGTTGAAGTTCTTTCGCAGGTGGTGAAAATTAATCATTTAACATATTTGTCTGTTAGCTAACAAAATTATAATAAACTTTTTACTGTCTATGTCTTAGAATCTTGCCCACAGGACTTACTGAAATGCTTCATTCAATTTCATGTTCTTTTTATCACATGACTTATCAACTCTATTCTTGCAGGTGACAATGCCTATAAAGCTCTTCTTAGGGATCTTAATTTTTGGGTGTCCACAAATCCTCCACCTGCACACCTCTTTTTTATACTTGGTGATAGAGATGATAGAGACTTCTCTCGTATATTGCACCAGTTAAGAATGAATAACTACAATATTTTGATTGCATGTTCTGGAAGAGCTTCTGATACTCTTTGCAGTGCAACTACAATAATGTGGCATTGGTCTTTGATGCTCAAAGGGGAAGATGTTACTGGAAAACATTTTAACCATCCTCCTGATGCTCCATTCAATTCGTTTTATGGAGGCTTGAAGATGCCTCTTGATAACCCCTTCTCAGCTACTCGGGAGCCCACCTCTTCACATAATGCAAAGACCCAAGAACCTTTCTCTGACATTAAGTTAAGTGAAGTTCCAAAGTCACTTTATTGGCAAGTTAGGAAGATATTGAGTTGGTACCCTAATGGGGTCCCATCAACGTCATCTGCTGCTATGAATAAACAAAGGGATAGTAGAAAGGAGGTTGATGAAGTTTGCCACATCCCATATTCTTCACCGGTTGACAATTCTCTAGTTGAGAAAAAAAGACGTGATGGAAGTGCTGAAACATATAGCAAAAGTTCAACTTTGTTTTGTTGGATTAGTAGTTGGTGGACATTTTGGAAAAGCAGTGCTAAGTCCCATGATTTTACACATCAAGATGTTATTCATTCGAGAAAGCCCGAGTTGTTTGAGGATTCAAAGTCATTTGAAGTAGACCAGACTGCTATTCATTTTGAAGACCCCAAGTCATTAGAACTGCAACAAGATGTTAGTCATTCAGGAATGCTCAAGTCATTCAAGAAGCAAGTTTGCTAGTTTTGTATTTTTTCCGACAGTTCCATTTCACTATGGATAATAACCGATTTCTGGCCTGCCCTGTTCATTCTTTGCTCTGATGCATTGCATTAATTGTTTTGTGAAGTTTATGTTAAAAGTTGTCACCTTCTTACTATGTAACTACTTGATGAGTGAATAATTTAGTAATATTTTGCTACATGTTTTTTTTTGTTGACATTCTTGCTACATGTTATTTGGGTCGGGGAAGATCTTGCTCATAAATTACAGAAGCCTGGACCCCTGTTTCTTATGCGTCTCACCGAAAATGATATCCTTCAATTGGTGGAATTGTTAATAGCAGAGAAGAAATGGTTGGAGGAAAGCCCCTCACAAGAATTTCCTTTTAGGCTAACTGAAGCAGTTCAGAAGAGCTCATAGATGGGCCAATCTCATGATGCAAAGGTGGCCGTTAATTTACACAATCATGTTTTTGTGTATGGTACCAAAGTGGGCTAAACACCATTGATTTTGAGGTTCAATTTTTTGATGGTCAAGATTAAAGTTGGGTACCTATTATGTAAGTTTTTAACAAATTTAAATTTAATTTGCATAAAAGGATCTAAATTTACCGTAAATTGTGACTGAGTTCTTGTATTATTAAAGATAAATATATCCAAATGTTTTAAGCTGACCACACACACCACCTTCTCTTCGCCAAGTGTGTAGACAACAGTCACCTTCTTGACGATAGGATGGTGGTAGCATGAAGCTGTTGTGGTGCATGTGACTTGACGATAGGCAGCTAGAGTCTTGAAATGTGGAAGGTTCAGAATTTTGGCCTGTCATATAGACTATATAGTTTCTTTCGTTATAATCCAACACCACAATGGATGATCATTGTTTTATTGAACAGTTATATTATTTTATTTTATTTTTTCTCTTTTGAAAAGTCTAATTAAATTAGTCATAGCATTTCTCTCATTTTCGAGACCATTCTATCTCACTATTCTTTCACGGTAGAAATAGTTTTTTTTTTTGACAATAATGGTAGAAATAGTTAATAGTAGGTATTTCTACCGTCTCTCTTCAATATCTATTGCCATGATTAGTAGGTATTCTTAAGTACGCGATTACGACCCTGAATAAGAAAGAATACGTAAATTAGTTAAATATAGTAAACCGGTTCAAAATTTTGGTTTTGGGTCCCTGATTTAATTTTAAAAATAGGTTTGGTTTGTAAACCATTTAAATGGTTTTGGATGTTTTTTTGGTGTGGTGTGGTCCGATTATTATATTTGGGTTGGTTCATTATATTATTTGCACACCCGTATTAAGTATTTCTACCGTCTCTCTTCAATATCTATTACCATGATTAGTAGATATTCTTAAGTATGCGATTACGATCCTGAATAAGAAAGAATAGCGTAAATCAGTTAAATATAGTAAACCGATTCCAAATTCTGGTTTTGGGTCACTGATTTAATTTTAAAAATAGGTTTGGTTTGTAAACCATTTAAATGGTTCTGGACTTTTTTGGTGTGGTGTGGTCCAATTATTATATTTGGGTTGGTTAACTATATTATTTGCACACCCCTAGTTTTCACATAGTATGTGGAGGTTGATGTTTTTCTGAGTAAAAGATTAATTTTTTTATTCATAGCAGAGGGTATTTAGAAGAGGAATCAGTATGGTTGGGAACATTAAAATGCAACTACACCAGGCAAACAGAAATTGTTTGCATAGAATTTGTTAGCAGAGAGGTTGTTTTTGTAAAATGGCTTCCCTAACTGAATAATGTGTTGTGTTCGGATCTGAATAAAAAAATGGCTTGCTCAAGTTTAAACTTGTAAAGCTAAAGTGGGTCAAAAGCAAAATATTTGGATGGGGGTTTCAATGGTATTCCAGAAAATATTTGGGTGGAAGTATAAATAAAGGTTAACCGGTAAAATCAAACTTGGGTACCAAACACAAAAACATGTGTAAATTAAAGGGTACCATACACAAAAGCATATTGTGTAAATTAAAACCACCTGGTGCAAATAGTGTTAGATCTCTTATATACTACCTACATCCTATATTATATGACGTTTTGGCCATATACACAAATTAAGAAAAGTTGTTAATTTTGTATAGAAAAGAGAAATTATGAGCTATTTTACAAAATTATCTATCATTAATGATATGTGGAAGACAAATTAATAAAATTCAAAGAAAAGATATTAAATAGGGAAGGGTATGACATGAAAAGTAGCATTAATGTTGCATTCGTATTGCAAAACGACATATAACATGGGATGCAAGGAGTAAAATTTGTGTCTAACTTGGACAAAATTTCATAAGGATCACGATCGAATACACCGTCGATTTGCACAAAAAATTAGCACAACTTATCCCAAATCACGTTTTTGGTCGAAAAACGGGTTAAATTTTCTAAGAGACTAAAATATTCTGGTCTCAACTAAATTGTACTAAATCAATTGCAAAATGTTCGAACTTACTGCAGTAAGTGAAAGCAACCAAGAGGTTTCAATGAAATTGATACATAATCAAGCACAAAAATTGAAATAAAAATGCAAAAGGAAATAGTTTTATGTTTTTGATTTAAAAAAAAATGAAATGTCACATCATTTAATGAAATACACATCTCAGTCATGACACTTGAGACATCATGTCAGCAATTAACTGCCAAAATGACATCTGTTAACTTATTAGAGAGAAAACACCATTGAAGGAACAAAATGAAACAGAAATGGAAGATTAGAGACCAAAACGAGACCAAAATGAGACCAAAAAAAGACCAAATTGAAACTTACAGTAAAGATAAATGACCAAAACTGTTATTTAGCTATTTTTATTGACGGTGAGTCGATGTTATTTTTTGTAGTGTGTTTACAATGGTATGTCTATCAAAACCTGTTATTGTATTAGGCTGCAAATATGTATATTTATTGATTGCATCTGGTTATGGTGTTCTAATAGAATAGTTGACATGTGCAGCTTGCACGAGTATAAGTATGTTATTGAAAATGGATGTCGAATAATGTATATTTTGAAAGTTGATAGCAAAATACATGTATAAGTAAATAGTGGTATTTTGTGTGATTCAAAAATAACATTTAATTTATTAAAACTTATTAACTTGTTATCTTTATGCACAAATGACATCATATTCTAGTGATTAGAGTTCTTCAATGCATACTCTACCTCTGAATGATGATGATATCAGTGAGCATACCATAATATGGTCGCTCATGTCATATTGAGGTCATATACTTGGTCAAGGTAAAGCCCGATGGGTATTTAAAAATATAAATTTTATATCAAAAGTTTATATTACTGTATACTATTTATTAATAAAACTTTATGTATTGGTTTTATTTAATTATCCTTAATCGATCCACTTCAATGCATAAATAAATTTTTATAAAGGTATATAGAAAATAGATTATTAAAAAAATGGTGATTTGTACTCAACACAAAAGAAAATAATTACATAAGTGCAAAATAGTTATGTATTAAAAAACTTGAATACAGTATCCCTACATATAATGATAATTATAATATCAAATTTTAAAAGAATTATAGAATAGATCGAGTTTAATTTCCATACACACATTGTATATGAGTTTTTACAACCACCACTGTTCTACACCGTACTTCTGACCTTAGAGGTCGATCCGAGGTAGTTGGTAGATGTGGTCCCTGATCTTCAGTGTTCCGGTCGAGGTTGGGGTGTTGTTCCTGCAATGACACTCCGACGATCAAGTCAGTGAGGTAGTCAAGCAGAGCATTTAATGAGTTTTTTAGCTTACCATTAATGAGCATTGAATGTTGTATTTATAGACTTTGAATAGTGTTGACCTAATGATTATGAACCGTTGGATGTGTTGGCTGCATCTGAAGCGTTGAATTATGAGCTCACCTATGAGGATGGGCCAATGAGTCAATGGGCCTTTAGAGGTGGGAATAGTATTTAGAACCATTACCATAACAACCACCAATCACAATGCATGGAGTGGTTGGTTATCAATTGACTAATTTGTGGTTACCAATCGTTCAATTCATTTCTGAAGATGCATCAATCTCTAATTCGTAGATAGTATAAGTAAAAGAACCTATACACATGTATATAAATTAAATCCTATTGAACATCTATGCTAATAATAATAATTTGTGATGCAAAACATTAATTTTTCTATGGCAATGTCATAAAAAAAACTAAAAGAAAAGTCTTTTACATTGTATCAAAAATTTGTCATGTAACGGATTTATTTAAATATGCAAATCTATTATCTAATGTGGCTTGTCACTTGCGCGCGCAAGTGACAAGTTTTTTGTTTTTTTTTTTATTTCAGATTTTTTTTTTGTTTTTTGTTTCTTTTTTTTCTCTTCTTTTTTTCAGTTTTTTTTGTTACTTTTTGTTTTTTGCTTTAGTTTTTTTTTCTTTCTTTTGTATTTTAAGAAGTACTTTACGGTATCGAAAAATTTTAAATGTTTAAATATGCAAATTTTGTTCTTCAATAATCAATTAGATGGAAAAAAATTTAATTTCATAAAAAAATACGTAAAGTGATATGCTAAAAAGTATGCTTTGGTGTACTTGATGGTGAAAAAAATTATTTTGTAACAAAATACGTAAAGTGAAATGTTAAGCAGTGTGTTTTGAGATACTTTGGGATTCGAAAAAAAAAACTAACTTTTCAAATATCAGAAGTTTTTTCGTATATAAACCGGTTTGGTAAAAAATAATAAGTTTGTGAAAAAATACGTTTGTGAAAAAATAATAATCTTCTTATTTAATTTATAGTTTTAGTTTAATTTTTATTTTCGGAAGCTTCAGTTACATTTACAATAGATCCCTCAATCGCACACTTTCGACTTTCTATAGATGCTTTTATTTTATTGGTAATTTCTATCCAACCCAACACGATACCACGTGTTTCATTTTCTATTTGTGTTTTCTTTTTTATATTGGTCATTTCGCCTCAACGGGTATTAAAACTATTCTATTTTCTCATGGGTTTTCCTTCAACCATGCATGATACCCATCGTGTTTCACTTTTTAATTGTGTTGTCTTATTTTTCTATTTATGGGTTAATTTTTTATATTTGCATTTGATGAGTGTGAATTATGTTATTAAATTTTTTTTCTTATTTTATCTATGGAGGATGTGTGTCTTTGTTAATGTTCCTTTTAAAATTGATAATCTTTTTATTTAATTTATATTTATATTTAAGTTTTATTCACAGTTATTAGATTTTATATTTTGCTAACTAACACAATTTGCCCAATGGGATAGGCTATCCTAGGGCACGAGAGTCGATCCCGTGCTCCTGAGTTTGATTCTCATCGTTGACAAACTCAGTGTTGGCCAGTGCGAAATTTGCTTTCAAGCACGATGGGATATTAGTCTTTCAGCTTGGCATGTTGGCGCCAAATTGCTTTTTTTTTGCTTTGTTTTTGTTTTCTTTTTTGTTTTCCTTTTTTTTTTCAATTCCTTCTTTCTTTTTTTTCTTTTATATATTAAGGTTTTGGGTTAAGGAGTACTTTACCGTCTTGAAAATTTTAATATGTTTACCTATGTGGAGTTTATTATTCAATAATCGATTGGATAAAAAAACTTCATTTTATGACAAAGTACTTAAAGTGATATCCTAAAGAGTGTAATTTGGTGTACTTTATGATTTAGAACAAATTTTAATTGTTCAAATACACAAAATTTGTTCCTTAATAACCGGTTTGGTTAAAGAAAAATCGTCATAAAGTTCAAATTAAACAAAAAAGGATAAGTTCAGAGACTCAATGGAAGTTGTTCTAATTAGTCTCGCTTTTAGTATTTGATTGTAAATAGTATTAGATGAGTATATAGAAGAGGACAAATATTGGTTTTTTTGTTTTGTCTGTTGAAATCCTATGGTTCAACTTAAATCCAAACTTATTTAATTTATAGTTATAATTTAATTTAATTTATAATTATAACATTAGTAACCAACACCATTGGCACATTGACATAAGCTACCTTGGGACACGGAGGTCAAAATTTGCGCAATGGACAAACTTGGTTTCTATGTTCTTCTATTTTATTCAAATATGCGAACTTCTTTCTTCAAAAATAGTTTCAACTTTGTATATGTGCTTCTATTTTATTGGTGGTTTTAAATCAAACTCTGCATGATACCTATACGTACGTGTTTCACTTTCTAATTATGTTGTCTTATTTTCTCTTTAATTATGTGTTAAGTTTTTATATTTACATTTGATAAATATAGATAACGTTATTACAGTTTTTTAAACTTTTTCTTCTAATTGTCTATGGATGTTCAATTTCAATGTATTTGTTGTTATTAATATGCTTTACGTTTTTTTTCTTATTGTCTATGGATGTTGAATTTCAATGTCTTTGTTAATGTTTCTTTTTAATTTTATAATATTTTTATTTAATTTATAGTTTTTTAATTTAATTTTTATTTACGGGAATTTCAGCCATGTTTACAATAGATCCCCTCTTCGCCCTCTTTCAACTTTCTATAGGTGATTCTATTTTATTTGTGGTTTTCATCTAACTCTGCACGATACCCATGTGTTTCACTTTCTATTTGTGTTGTCTTCTTTATTTTTGTCATTTCTCATCAAACGGTATTAAAAACATACTTTAACTGGTGTTTAAATTTTTATATTCTTTCAACGGGAACTTCAGCCACATTTATAATATAACCTCCACCATCTTCTTTCAACTTTGTATAATTGCTCCTATTTTATCATGAGTTTTCATACAATCATGCATGATACCCACGTGTTTTAGTTTTTAATTGTGTTGTCTTCTTTTCTTTCTTATTATGGGCTAAGTTTTTATATTTACATTTGATAAATATGGATTATGTTATTAAAAGTTTTAGACATTTTCTTCCCATTATCTATGGATGTTTAATTTCAACGTTTTTAGTCAATATTGTTTTTAAATTTTATAATCTTCTTATTTAATTTATAGCTATAATTTAATTTCAATCCACAATTATTTGACTATATATTTTAAAAACCAACATCATTGGTCCACTGACATAAGCTGCCCTGGGACACGGGGTCGACTTAGTGCTCCCGAGTTTGATTCCTGCGGTGGACAGAAAATTGTTGTCTTGAATGATTGGTTTATTAAAGAGGTTTTCCCCTTCTGGTTTTACTTTAATTTTGCTAACTAAAAATTAGTCAACCCCGTGCGTAGCACGGGTCAGGCGGCTAGTAAATTACTAAAAGTGTTGCATAACTTATAAGAACATAAATTGTTGTAGTTTCTCTTTTTTTTCTTTTCGATTCGAACATTGCTGGCTTGTTTCTCCGTGGTTTTGTGGTCTCATTCGGGAAATCAACTTGAATAATGTCGCACCGATTGAATAATAGTAGTTTGTATCAATTAGGTTATTGTTCCGCTGGGCTCTAGTGTGTCGTCTGTGGGAACTAGGTGAAGAAACAGGGTTCAAAGTTCCGAAGTTTGTTTCGGTGAAATCAAAAAATTGCGGCAAGGAGATCTAACGACGCGGTCGGCGAAGTAAACACAATATTGTCGATGACTTGAGGATCTGATGATTAAGAGTGTGATTTACAGTACTAAACATATGTTTAGTATTAGTTACTAAATGGGTAGAATGGTAATTTACCTAAAAATTAACAAAAATCCGTGCTCCGTAAAACCGACAAACTGTAACACCACTAACCACAGCTATATGTATTTGTGGTTAGTGACCACTAACCACCGTTATGCATGTTTGTGGTTAGTGGCTACTAACCACAGTTATGCATGTTTGTGGTTAGTGGCCACTAACCATTGAGGTACTAATTTGTGGTTATTGTCACTTACCACAAATGTACATAACATTGGTTAGGATTATAATTTGCTCTTAATCATGATGTGCATAATTTATTTAAGCTACTAATGAAGAAATTGAATTTATAATGTACTATTCTAATGAAGACATTGAGATTTATGGTATTAACCACTGTTGCACTATTCTGTGGTTAGTGGCCACACTGTTCAGGATTATAATATTTATATTATATATAAATATATATGTGGTGGTCGTAGGCGGAGCTCCGGCGACCGGTGCGGTGGTCGGTGGTGGGGCTCCGGTGATCGGTGCGGTGGTCGGCGGCGGAGTTCCGGCGGCCGGCGGTGGTTTCGGCGGCGGGCCTCCAGCGGGCGGCGGTCATGGTGGCTCTCCGGCGACCGGCCGGCGATGGTGGTGGTGCTATTTATTTTAATATATATATTATATCCATCAACACCCTTATTTTTTTAAAAAAAAGACAACACATTTATTTTTAAAATGACAACAACACCCTTATTCATTATCAACCATTAGATTAAATTGGATTAATAAAAAAATGATCTAATGGCTAAAATCAATTTAGTAAGAAAAACTAAGGAAAAGGTTTAGTATTGTAAACTAGAGCCGATGATTAAGCTATCACATGACATAAAGTTCAAAAGTATCTCCCCGCCTCCTTAAACTATTATATGTATTATATAAATTGTCTTGACTTCAAATTTACATTTTCCTTACTTGTGCGATAGTTATGTTGACTAAATCATAAATGTCTTGAAGTTACTGATGCCCTACTTTAAGTAAGTCTCAGGTACCAAACAAACAGGAACTAGCCAAGCAAGAATGAAGAAGAGTGGTCAGAAACTTAAAGCGAAGCCAACATGCTCGCTACAATGAAGACAACCTACTCATTGCTCCGAGAGGCATACACAATCATTCTACACATCAAACTATCGAAAAAACGTAAAGGAAGAAATTACAAAACGAGCACCTATAAGGTCAGAGTAACTTCTGAAGAACTACCACTCAAGGAGCTGAATGACTCGCTAGTCGAAGGAAATAAAAGCTGAAGAACTAAGAGACCAGAGGAGAGAAATCAGAGGGAAATATCCCTGATTTCTCTCCCCTGTCTGTAACGGTCAACTTGACTATTAATCTGTAATAATTAACATTTATGTACATTGTATTATAAATAAATCTCTGAGAGGCCAATAAACGGATCCAAATTCATTTTTCCCATTCAAATTCGTATTTCACACACATACACGCGTTCGGCCCTTTCTCTATCAGAGAAACCGGTCGCAACAAGTCATCTTTCATTTAAGAAAAATAACCGCTGTGCAACACGTGTTACTTCCATAAGACCCTTAAAATTGAGCAATATTTCGATTGTAGGATTTTAGGTTTCTCACTCACACATACCCCAAAAGTTATGGAAGATAGATAAAAAAGGAAAATTATGTGCATAATGAAAGACAAAATGGTGCAAAACCAAAAGTTGTGAAGAAAATTTATATAATGCCCCCTTATTTTTCTGTTCTGATGAAGTTCATTTATTGATAATCATTAATGCTCTCAAAACACGTATATCCGGACAAATTTTTTTTCATAGCTGAAGGATACGGATTCAATTCACTATTTCATGCTGTCACTCCTGTTAAATTAATCAACACCATTAAAACAATCTAATGTCAATTAGACTGCCACGTCAAACAGTGACTAAATAATTCACTTGTTTTTTTCACCAAAAAAAATTCCCTCTTCCCCCGAAAAGAAAATCAGAACTTGGATTATACGATTTCACTTTTTTGGATGGATCTAACGGTGTAAAATGGACTGACTGGAGGAATAAGTTGATGGAGTGAATCCGGATCCCTGAATTTGCGCGCATTGCTTCTATTGAGTGGGTCCCTGGATTCCAAAACACAAAACAAATCATAATTTTATTCCTTGCGGGACCCACTCCTAAACAAACTGCAACGTTTCCTCTTCTTCCTCTTTGTCACACACACACAGCTTGCTTCTGTTATCTCTGCATTCCCTTTTCTCTTCCACATTTCATCTCCAATGGCTACTTCCATTACAAGGGTTCTCAAAGCTCCTGTTCCACTCTTCATTTCGCTACTAAGAAGTTATTCAGCTTCCATCATACCTATTCCTCCTCCTCCTACTCACGATTCTACTACTACTCCTCCTACTCATGATCCTACTACTACTCCTGTTCCTCTTTCTGATGAAGTCTATTTATTGATGGACGGTGAAAATATGCACTTACGTGAAGAAGATGACATGGAAAAGATTAGAGTAGGACTACTGAAGACAATAGAAAATGGTGGCTTCCCCATAAGTAACGTAAAGTTTGTTGTGTACGGTAATGATGAAGACAAAGTAAGGCCTAGGGTTCCTTATCTTGAAGGCATCAAGAAAGCTGGATTTACTCACATAGCCACACCAGGTAAAACATTTTGTGTACGGTTCATTGTTTTTCATTTGATACAAGTTTTTGAAATGCTTAAAAACTCAAAACATGCTGTCAGTATTGAATGGAATAGTAGTATAAAGTTCTTTGGTCAATAGCATCGGTGTTTTCGGTTGGAGATTGTAGAGTTATTCTTGCATTTCTTTTTTTTTTTTTGGTAAAATTTATTCTCGGATTTCTTGCAACTTCCTTCTTAATAAATAGGATCTCTCCTAGTATAAAAGATTATTGCACAAATCCCTGGATGCTTCTGTTCTCTGATCGTTGGAATATTTATTCTCGTTTCGTACTAGCTTAATATGAGATTTTGATTTTGAAATGCTTAAAAACCCAAAGTGTTGTTACTTTTTTAGTAGATAGAATATTTTTATTTAATTTACATTTTTTAATCAAGTCTCTTTAATATTTGATAAACCGATCAGAGTCATTTTTGTGCAAATCTGCTCCTACAGAGTACCCTTTGCAGATGAGTTTTTTTGGCAGTGGCTGCACTTAGCCCAATCCATTCTCGAGCATTTGGAAGGAGAGAATTGGATGTATGGACTTTGAGGCTAGTTTGGCTTCTTTAAATCATTTTTTTTTCCAACTTTTGTCACATATATAGTTATTGGCTTATTGTTGAAGTCTTGACTTCAGAATTTTGTCACCTATCACATTCTGGTTATTGATTGATGGGGTATATGCTTAGGTTATTGATTGATGGTATCACTTCGTTAAATTAAAGAAGAAAAATCAAGTCCCTTTAAAACGACTTACTTCAGGGACGGATTCACGTATTGGTAATTGGGGACATGTGACACCACTAGTTTGATTTTCTTTCCATTAATTACTGAATAAACTTTTTGTGCCCCCACTTAAAAATAACTTTTGACCCCACTAACTCAACTGGTTTTACTCCCTTCTCTCAAATAATGCATGGTTGTATGAAAACTCATGATAAAATAGGAGCAATTATACAAAGTTGAAAGAAGATGGTGGAGGTTATATTATAAATGTGGCTGAAGTTCCCGTTGAAAGAATATAAAAATTTAAACACCAGTTAAAGTATGTTTTTAATACCGTTTGATGTGAAATGACAAAAATAAAGAAGACAACACAAATAGAAAGTGAAACACGTGGGTATCGTGCAGAGTTAGATGAAAACCACCAATAAAATAGAATCACCTATAGAAAGTTGAAAGAGGGCAAAGAGGGGATCTATTGTAAACATGGCTGAAATTCCCGTAAATAAAAATTAAATTAAAAAACTATAAATTAAATAAAAATATTATAAAATTAAAAAGAAACATTAACAAAGACATTGAAATTCAACATCCATAGATAATAAGAAAAAAAACGTAAAGCATATTAATAACAACAAATACATTGAAATTGAACATCCATAGACAATTAGAAGAAAAAGTTTAAAAAACTGTAATAACGTTATCTATATTTATCAAATGTAAATATAAAAACTTAACACATAATTAAAGAGAAAATAAGACAACATAATTAGAAAGTGAAACACGTACGTATAGGTATCATGCAGAGTTTGATTTAAAACCACCAATAAAATAGAAACACATATACAAAGTTGAAACTATTTTTGAAGAAAGAAGTTCGCATATTTGAATAAAATAGAAGAACATAGAAACCAAGTTTGTCCATTGCGCAAATTTTGACCCCCGTGTCCTAAGGTAGCTTATGTCAATGTGCCAATGGTGTTGGTTACTAATGTTATAATTATAAATTAAATTAAATTATAACTATAAATTAAATAAGTTTGGATTTAAGTTGAACCATAGGATTTCAACAAACAGAACAAAAGAAACCAATATTTGTCCTCATCTATATACTCATCTAATATTATTTACAATCAAATGCTAAAAGCGAGACTAATTAGAACAACTTCCATTGAGTCTCTGAACTTATCCTTTTTTGTTTAATTTGAACTTTATGACGATTTTTCTTTAACCAAACCGGTTATTAAGGAACAAATTTTGTGTATTTGAACAATTAAAATTTGTTCTAAATCATAAAGTACACCAAATTACACTTTTTAGGATATCACTTTAAGTACTTTGTCATAAAATGAAGTTTTTTTATCCAATCGATTATTGAATAATAAACTCCACATAGGTAAACATATTAAAATTTTCAAGACGGTAAAGTACTCCTTAGCCCAAAACCTTAATATATAAAAGAAAAAAAAGAAAGAAGGAATTGAAAAAAAGGAAAACAAAAAAGAAAACAAAAACAAAGCAAAAAAAAAAGCAATTTGGCGCCAACATGCCAAGCTGAAAGACTAATATCCCATCGTGCTTGAAAGCAAATTTCGCACTGGCCAACACAGAGTTTGTCAACGGTGAGAATCAAACTCAGGAGCACGGGATCGACTCCCGTGCCCTAGGATAGCCTATCCCATTGGGCAAATTGTGTTAGTTAGCAAAATATAAAATCTAATAACTGTGAATAAAACATAAATATAAATATAAATTAAATAAAAAGATTATCAATTTTAAAAGGAACATTAACAAAGACACACATCCTCCATAGATAAAATAAGAAGAAAAATTTAATAACATAATTCACACTCATCAAATGCAAATATAAAAAATTAACCCATAAATAGAAAAATAAGACAACACAATTAAAAAGTGAAACACGATGGGTATCATGCATGGTTGAAGGAAAACCCATGATAAAATAGAATAGTTTTAATACCCGTTGGGGCGAAATGACCAATATAAAAAAGAAAACACAAATAGGAAATGAAACACGTGGTATCGTGTTGGGTTGGATAGAAATTACCAATAAAATAAAAGTATCTATAGAAAGTCGAAAGTGTGCGATTGAGGGATCTATTGTAAATGTAACTGAAGCTTCCGAAAATAAAAATTAAATTAAAACTATAAATTAAAAAAGAAGATTATTATTTTTTCACAAACGTATTTTTTCACAAACTTATTATTTTTTACCAAACCGGTTTATATACGAAAAAACTTCTGATATTTGAAAAGTTAGTTTTTTTTTTCGAATCCCAAAGTATCTCAAAACACACTGCTTAACATTCCACTTTACGTATTTTGTTACAAAATAATTTTTTTCACCATCAAGTACACAAAAGCATACTTTTTAGCATATCACTTTACGTATTTTTTTATGAAACTAAATTTTTTTCCATCTAATTGATTACTGAAGAACAAAATTTACATATTTAAACATTTAAAATTTTTCGACACCGTAAAGTATTTCTTAAAATACAAAAGAAAGAAAAAAAACTAAAACAAAAAACAAAAAGTAACAAAAAATACTGAAAAAAAAGAGAAAAAAAAGAAACAAAAAACAAAATAAAAAATCTGAAATAAAAAAATAAACAAAAAACTTGTCACTTGCGCGCGCAAGTGGCAAGCGGCGTTAGATAATAGATAAAAGAATGTATAATAACGGCACTTGTGGTCCCCCACCCATGTATATTCCTCTCCAGGAAGTTTGCCTTATCCATCGGCTTCCTTGTCACAATCTGCTTTTGTCTTTGATATCACCGAGGATTATATGCAACATCCAATCATTAACTCATATTTTATTCATTTATTTTAAAAATAAAATAAAATTAAAGTTTCAATTAATTTTACTTATAAGGAAAAGGAATTTTAGGTCGGAAGTTCCTACGGACAACATTTGAAGAGTGCTTGGATCGAATACTGAGAAAAGGAATTTTAGAATGGGTTAAATATATGTTCTGCCCCTGCAAATATCACCATAATCTAGTTATGCCCCTGTAAAAAAAACTTTAAAATTGCCCTTCCAAATATAATTCGCTTACGGTTATGCCCCTCGGTCAGCTTCCTATCTAAAAAAAAAATTAAATAATAATCAATGCCACGTGTCATCATCTCATTGGACCATACGCCACATCAGCACTCCATGTCACCACTGTCACGTCAGCAACCAATAGATGGCTGCCACGTGGCAAAGGCATGGCAATGTAGGAAATAGCGTGTTACTAAAAAAAATTAGAATATTGCATACCATGGGTTTCGAACCTGTGACTTCATGGTGGCATAGTCTCTCACTTACCACTAAACCAGCTATTAACTTGAGAATGAAACACCAACAAAACTTATTTGTTACATATCTGCTGAGATATAGCGTGAAGGCTGCTGCAGCCTTCATCTTCATCACGTTGGCAGCAGTCATCATCATCATCATCATCACAGATTCATCTTCTTCATCTCTTTAAAACAAAAGCAAAATTTAATCATGAAGCAAATCCAGCAAATAATCATCAAGTTCGATTTTAATTAAAAACCGAAATCTATAAACGAAATTGATTTTCAGATTTGATTTAGAAACTATGATTTGTTTTCCTATTTGATTCGATTTTACTGGTACGATTTTCAAATCTCGTTTTCTAGATCTCGTTTCTTTTTCTGTTTCAATTTGTATCGATTTATTTCTTGTTCGATTTGTGCTAAGAGTAAACAGAGAGATTGAAGAAGATGATGAACCATTTCTATAGCTTTGGGTCTATTGAAGAAGACAAAGGATTCCATATCAGATTTTTCTTAAACAAAATTAAATGAGAACGAAATAACTTTTTTTGCAAAACGAAGTAAGAACGAAACAAGAACGAAATTCGTTTTGCAGATCTTGTTTTTCATTGAATGAAGAAGATGATGATAGATATTATGTAACAAATATGTTTTGTTGGTGTTTTATTGACAAATAACTAAATAATTCAGTGGTTAGTGAGAGAGCATGCCACCACGAGGTCACGGGTTCGAAACCCATGGTTGGCAATATTCTAATTTTTTTTAGTAACACACTATTTCCTACATTGCCATGCCTTTGCCACGCGGCAGCCATCTATTGGTTGCTGACATAGCAGTGGTGACATGGAGTGTTGATGTGGCGTATGGTCCAATGAGATGATGACACGTGGCATTGATTATTATTTAATTTTTTTTTGATGGGAAGCTGACCGAGGGGCATAACCGTAAGCGAATTATATTTGCAAGGGCTATTTTGAAGTTTTTTTTTTTACAGAGACATAACTGGATTATGGTGATATTTGCAGGGGCAGAACATATATTTAAGCCTTTTAGAATTTATATAAAACAATTTTTTACTAAGATGCGATATAAAATAAAAATTTATATATATAAGACAAAGCCAGACAGGGCATCGGCCCCCCCTTTAGAGCCAAGGGACTCGTCAGCTACACCGAGCGAGGGGCTCCCCCTCCGTCTGAGATCCGGTCTCATCGCCTCCTTCGGCCGAAAGCAGTCGTGGGTTGAATAACGGTTCTCACCTAATTAATGTATCATTAATGTACTACATTTATCAGCATTAATTGTGTCTATGTAATAAATATACGCTAAAGACAAATGGAAGGGGGGAGTCCAACATTCTTACTTGACACTCTTAATCTCTCACTCTCATATTCATCGTGTTCTAGCTACGTCCGGCCCCAAAAAGAAATTATTCGTGTTCCTAAAATAATTTTTTTTTATGTTTGTTCAATATAATTTCTTTTTTGGGTGTTTTTATTAAATAAAATTTCTAAAAACAACTTCTAAATTATTTTATCATATAATCACCTTTATTTAATCTTATATAAAAAAAACATTTAATCACAACTGTTTTTGAAAATTAAATTTTTTTCAAAAAATATTCCGAAGATATTTTTTTCATTAAAATGCATTAAAGTCTAATGGGGACATATATAGATCACAAAAATAAAAACACCAAAAATTAATCACAAAATATTATGTAGGTGACTTTTACTTGGGTACTTTGGGTAATTGTATGGGATACAACCCTTGATATAGAAGACTGGAATATGTTTGATTTTACATTTGGAGTTCAAAGCACACTTTCACCGTGGGAATTTAGAACTGAACATGATTTTTAAGTATACGAGGGAGTGGAGTGGAGCTGTTGTTGCTCCAAAAACATATGCTCCGCATTCGCAAGAGGACTTTCTTTGGCAACAAGTAGTTGTAAATGCAGGACAAAAATATGCTGTCTCAACTTTCCTGTCCCTATTCAGGTCCCACCAATCAAATTACACCACGTCATTTAATATTCCAGATCACACTAATCAGAACTGTTATCGGAAGGTCCGTCCCAAAAATCGTTAATCAGTCCGTTAGTCAGATCCCACTTCTAGACGACGTATTCCTATTCCTCTCTCTATTCATAGTTCCTAAAGAAGCCACACTTTTCCAAGAAAAAAAAGCAATAAGTTTTGGAAATAAAAAACAAAAGCAATGGATGATGTGATCAGAATCGTAGCAAAAGCAACAAGGGTAGTTGAAAGGGGAGCCTTCTGCGCTGCTGCAAATACGAAAATGGGGAACGTGATTCAAGTATTACGCTCTGATTTGAAGTAGTATTGAAGCCATTGTGGCAAGAAACATGTCAGAATGCAAAAGCGTGAAAAAGGCAAGAAACAAAAGTTTAAATACTTTATAGACAAAACCGCACACACACACCACACACACACACACATTTTTCACTTTGATTCTTTATATGGAGTATTTATTTATTTTCAGTTGGGATATCTGTTTGGGGGAACCAATTTCTCAAACATATATATATATATATATATATATATATATATATATATTTTAAAATCTCTATTATTTTGGCTTTAATTTGTTTAATTGATTTTTTTAAAAAACAATAGCTACATAATTAATTAATTACTTAATTTAATTCACTAAAAAAATTATGTAAAGTGTGACACTAACGGGTGTATTTTGGGAAATTGTAGGGTTTAGAAAAAATATTAACGAAGTTAGATACTCATTAATCGGTTTGGGGAAAAAAATTAAGTTTCTTAACAAAATATGTAAAACATGATGCTAAGAAATGATGCTAAGCAATGTGTTTGGAGTATTTAATGGATCGAAAATAATTTTAGACGTTCAAATATGCTAAATTTGATCCTTAATAACCCGTTTAAACAAAAAATTAAAACCCCTATTTTTTGTAATTGATTTTTTTAAAAAGTAATAGCTATATAATTTAATTAATTGATTTAATTGATTGAATTTCGTAATAAAATATGTAAAGTGCGACGCTAAACAATGTGTGTTTTGGGGTAGTTTGGAGTTTGAAAAAAAAATTAGCCCCAAAACACGCTGATGCATGCCGCTCTTTATATATTTATCACGAAATTAATTTTATGGTGTAAACCAGTTATTGAGAATCTAACTTGGCATATATGAACAAATAACATTTTTTTCAAATCTTAAAATACCCCAAAACACATTGCTTAGATTGCGCTTTATATGTCCTGTTTCGAAATTTAATTTTTCCCCCAAAACGATTATTGAGGATCTGGCTCTATGTATTTTAGCCGTAATTTTTTTTCTGACCCCTAAAGTACTCCCAAACAAATTGGTTAGTATCTCACTTTACATATTTTATCACTAAATTGAATCAATTAATATTTAGCTATTGTTTTTAAAAAAAATCAAATTAACAAAATTAAAGCCAAAAAGCAGAAGTTTTAAAAAAATTATATAGTTATAGTTCCCATAAATAAATAAAAAAAGAAATTATATAGTTGAGAATTTTTTCTGACAAAAAAATTGACAAAAATATAGTTGAGAAATATGCTTCCCAAAAACCCATTTCCCAACTAAAGAAAAGGAAAAATAATAAAAATCTGGGCGAAAAATCAGGGCACCTATTTCCCATACAAACTAAAATACTGCTAGTTTTGTACATAAAGTAAAAATAGTGATAGTTTTGTACTCCCTCCGTCCCAAATTGTTTGCAGTTTAAGGTTTTGGCACATTTTTTAAAGAAAATGATTAGGAGTCTATATTTTTTAAAAAGTGTTATCCAATTTAACAATTAACCATTTATCTCTCTACATAAAAATGTGAATCTTTTATTAAATGAAAAAAATTGTCATCATTAATAGTGGTACAAATGAAAAAGAACATTAAAAATTACATTGAAATTCTAAAACAACAATTAATTTGAGACAAATTAATTTTGTTAAAACCGTAAACAATTTGGGACGGAGGGAGTAGTAATAAATTGTTGTCTTGTGCCACAATGGTTTTTTACCCAAAAGCACCGACACACTGTCGTGCTAGTTTTGATGCTAATATGTAGAACTATATAGGTGAATCAGAATTCAGCGTAGCCCACAATCAATCAGAATCAGAATTCAGCTACTTTTTACCGTTTGGTTTGGTGGTCGTAGGGTTCAAAGAGGGAAGGTAGGGTTGTTTCATCTTCCAACTCTATTTTATGGCCACTTTGCCCCTAAGCCGATCCCAAAAAAATTAAGGCTTTTTTCCCCTACCTCCCATACATTCTATACCTCCTCAAAAAAATAGACTTACTTATTACGACATAATTCCGGTACGTAATTATTTGGTTTTTCCGGATTTACCTTTTAACATATAATTTCGGATTTACCCTTTAAATTTTTTAACATAGAAATACCTTAAAAAAATATTCCTCCCTCTTTTTTTTCTGTAAGCATAATTCTCCCTAACAATGTGAGTTTAAAAAAATTACACCCTTGACCCAGGGGTCTTGGTCCGCCACTAAATACAATAATAGCCGGCAAAACTCTCCCTCAAAAGATTTAATACTGTTGCATATCCAATACTGAATTTCAACTCAAGACATTGGTTGTGTCCGCCAAGTACAAGGTAAACAATGGTCACACATTTTTTTTTGAGTACATATTAAAGTATACTTGTTTATAAAATTTAAATTTTTATACTGTCACAAATATATTTAGTTGGTTTGGTTTTCTAAAAACTCAGAGTTTGAGTATTTTTAAGAAACTAAACCACGAGAATATGTAAAAAAAGGGTGTGTCTCAAAAAAAATTATTTACCAAAAAACACATTTTTTAGATTATAAATCAAATTAGAACACATTTTTTTTATTCTAGAAGTCGCCCCCACCAGTAGCGACTTTTGAACTGCATTTTTTCAATTTTTTTATTTTTCCTTTTCAGAAGTCACCCCTTGTGGTAACGACTTCTGAACTGCAGTTTATCAATTTTTTAAACTTTTCCTGTTTAGAAGTCGCCCTCAGACTTTTGAACTGCGATATTTTATTTTTTATTTTCTTTATATTCATTTAAATAAAGTTATATTAATTAATTTAATTAGTTTAGAAAATTAATAATGTTAATTTAAAAAAGAAATAAAATTTGTGGTGAAAAAAAAAGTTATATTATGTATATAAATATGGAACTAACTGTATTTATTTAATTAGTAGCACATTACAAAAATTAGATAGAAATTGGAATAATGAAGGGTTTTGAGTAGTTTAGATTGCGGTTTAGAAAGTTATTTTTGTTGTGGCCCTCATTTCTACAAATACTGCATCTCTTGGTGCGGCTACCCCTTTCTCTTTGATCCATCTCTGTACAAATACAAGTAGACTGTGGCAACCCGTTTTTCTCTCTCCGTGTATATGGATCATGCTGCAGTTTTGGGGCATTAAAATCAGCCATGACAACTTAGAAGGCAATGGTGGGAACATGCTGCGATCACATGGGAACAAGGATAGTGCAGTGCCTGAAATTCCCTACACTCACACGTCCTGTCTCTGAGGTTAACCACAAATGTGCTCGCAGGTCTCCCACTTTGTGTTCGTATAATTTCTTCCACTCTGAAATTCCATGTATTTTTTAGTATTATTTACGATTATAATACATGCTCAAATTAATTCTGTAACTCATATTTCATAACTAAATACGGTAATTTTGTACCTCTTCTAGAATGTGGATCTTATTTTTTGGCGCAACAGAAAAAAATAAAAATATATGATTAAAATAGGTCAAAACACAGTAAAAAAAACTATTTTTTACACTAAAAGAAACGTTTTTTTTTGTGTTTTTTATATTTTCACTAGTTAAGTATTTATTTCAAAAATAGAAAAGTATTTAATTATATAAAAAATAAGCTATTTTTATATTTTATACTTTTAAATAGTTATATATATATATATATATATTATTTTTTATTCTTTTTTGGTTCAGACCAGAGTATCCACCGCCGAACGCAGTGACTAATCCCCTCGCTGGATTGGTAGTTAAATATATACTTAAAAATAGAGAACTATTAAATTTTTTAAAAACAATAAACTGCTTTTATAGTTTATATTTTAAAATATAAACTAAAATATTAAAATAGGCGACCACCTCATTCATTTTACTAAATATATTTTAAATCATTATATTATTTTTATATTTAAAAATATAAAATATAAAAATAAATTAATTATTTAAAATAATTAATTTATATTGTAGTTTTAAATTTATAAGATATAAAAGTAGTTTATTTATTTTAAATTATATTTTAAAATCTAAAATATAAAACTAATTTATTTGAAATAATTAAATAATTTTCTATTTTTTAAAATATAAAACAATTAAATGAATTAAAATAAATATTTAATAAAACAAAATTAAATATTTTTTAAAAATAAATTGTGCGGAATGTCAAGTAGGCTTAGTCAAATGCCAATTCAATTTAAATGTTGGCACATCAGCATCTCAAAGTTGAAAATTCAAATTTGATCAACATTGCAAAAGTTTGGAAAATTGGGGGACCAAATTTGCACAGAAATAAATAGGGAGCTCAAAATTGCGCATTTAGTAAAAGTAGGGGGTCAAAATTGCCCAAAATAAAATAGGGGGATCAAAATTGTGCATTTAGTAAAATAGCGGGACCAAAATTGCCGAAAATAAAATAGCGGGATCAAAATTACATATTTAGTAAAATAGAGGGACCAAAATTGCATTTAAGCCAAATTAATATAAAGAAAATTAAAAAAAAAACACAGTTCAGAAGTCACTGCCACATGGGGCTACTTCTGAACAGGAAAAGTAAAAAAGAAATTGAAAAAAAATAGTTCAGAAGTCGTTATTGGTGGGGGTGACTTTCTAGACTAAAAAAAATGTGTTCTAGTTTGATATATAATCTAAAAAGTGTGTTATTTTGGTAAACTTTTTTTTTGGTACACAACCGTTTTTTTTCCACGAGAGTAAGTTTAGGAAAATTGAATAAGTTCGGAGGAGCAGATTTTAGGCCCGTTTGGATTAGCTTATTTTTGAGCTTATGAAAAAGGTTTTTTTTTTGTACCCAACATAATTTGACAAACCGAAAATACCCCTATGAAAAAGTTCCAATCGGATTTATCTCCTGTGAAGGTAAATCCACTTTGTATTTTACAAAGCCGATTTACCTTCATAGGAGATAAATTCGATTTGCATTTTTTTCAAAACAGATTTATCTTCCCTTGAGGTAAATCTGCTTTGCATTTTCCCAAATAGGAATATTTACCTCATGGGAGATAAATCAGTTTAAGCCAATTTAATAGGGGGTATTTTCGGTTTATCAAATTATGTGGGGGTATATGGTCAAAGTGTGAGGGATACAAAAAAAACCCTATGAAAAATAACTTATAGAGATAAATAAGTTTTTATGTTGACCCATAAGTTCTCACTAACAAAAGTTATACCTTCATAAGTTATTTTTTCATAAACTACGTTGACAAGTTTATGAGTAATACATAAAAATTTATTTATTTGCATAAGTTGTTTTTCATAAGCTTAAAATAAGCTCTATCCAAACGGACCCTTTATTGTTAATGGCATTTTTTGAGATATTGGATTCTTAACTTGGGGATCGGAACCCTGTGGTGTGTGCTTTTCTTAAGCAAAATTGCGTCGTGGACAAAACTAAAATGCTCCTTGCAATTGAGCATCAATTTTTACGAATTGTTTAAAAACTTGATACAATACTCTAGTAGTGGAAAATATTTAAAGGGTAGTTTGGAAAGAGAATACATATATATCATATATTGACAAAAAGGTGCAGTGATTAAAAGGGATTTGAGTTCTTTAAAGTTATATTTTTATACATTCACCTTCATCTAGGTAAAAATGTGATGAGAAAAAATATTTTAAAAAATTTGGTGAGTTAAAGAAACACTTAAATACCTTTTAGTTTAGCCTAAATACATGTGAATGTAAGGAAATAAGACCTTAGAGAATTTGAATCTGATCAAAACAGTGGCGGCAATGACAGAATATTTTACTACCACCGTCTTAAATATAAACAACAAAAACACTTGTTGTGAAAAATAAAAGACCATGTTTTGAATACATGTTTTGCTATCAATAATGAATATAACAAAACAATTTATATATAATAATGAATATATTACTTACTGGTTGATACTCGATATTAATCAGAATCAGAATTATTATACATCAAAAGAAATTAAGAATTATTAACCATGTCAAAAAAATAATTAATAACCACCCCTATTAAAAGAAATAGAAAATAAGTAAATTATAATAAAGCACAGCATTTTATCTTTTATATAAATTACATGTGTAATAGTTTCAAATTTTACAACTCTTGCTCCCCTAAAAAGTCAATGTCCGCAGTATTTTTATATCAAGTTTATGTATAATGTTGTGAGCTCAAAGTGTTTAAAAGTTAAGCATCTATTTAAAACTAATTCCACTCCTTTATTTAATAAATTCAAACATTTTCTTCACATAAACGTAACCTTAAAGAGTGTAACCCCAAAGTTAAAAGCCTTATAGACAGTTCGACCAAAAACATACACAAAGATTATGCTTTGAAGACATTTTATACATAGACCAATATCGTTCTTAAGATCTGAAAATTAAGGGCGCAGCATCCAAGCAAATCAATGCTTGTGAGTTGTGACATCCATTCCCACCCGTGTCAAATCCTTTATATCTGATATGATTAGCCGACACCACAATTCAAGCATTAGTATGACAACATTCTGATTCCTATTCTTAAATCACTTGCTGATAAATTAATGGTCATAATCCATAAAACTTACATAGAGCCATCTTAATTCCAACGAGAACATTTGCCCAGCCAAATATATGCAATAAGCTTATTTATTCCAAACTTTCATGGAATTAAATCTGCCCAGAGTAAATTTTGCAGATTCTCCATTTCTCTTTAATGGTTAAAACTGCTCTCACGTAAAAATTGGTTGCTATCAATGTTTAGAATCTTCTATTACAAAGATAATAGCACGAAGCCCTTCGAATCTTCAAAAGTCATAGGATTTGATTTCCTATTTTTGATTACCGCCAAAGCTTGGAAAAAATAGGAAATAAGTAAATGTAAGGCAATACAAAATTACAATTTTTCCTTTATAATTCTGATAATGAGGCACAAATAACTCGTGAAATCTGAAACTACCAAATAGAATGACTTTGTCTCTATTTTTCCAAGTCATCAGAGGAGGAAAAGGAAGTAAAGTTGTGCGACCAAAACATGGGGCTTAAAACTAGCAACCCTACCATTATCCAATGCGGCTTAGCAATCAATCACAAGTACGGGAACTAAAAACAAAAATTTCATTCAACAAAACTGTAGAAAAGATGAAAACAACTGTTACAGATATTCCATTACAATGATCAAAGTATTAAGTGCACTCAGAGATTCACTGAGTTCAAAAGCAGATTAAAAGACTCGGTAAGATTTTCCCATTGTACTCTTCAGATACAAGCACCTAACCTGAAATTATCATCAACAATAGTTTACATTAGATGGTTGGCGAGTTCAACCAGCTTATATATGTTCAAGGTAGCATACAAAAGCACCAAACATTTCACACGCAACACCAGCACTACAAAACATCATAAACACAAAGTGAAAAAGTAGAATATTAAGTACAGAATATCTTCCTAGAGTTATTCCCAGTGTTACTGAAGGGAAAAACCTAACCGAGCGGCAAACTAAAATAACATTTAGTAAATTTCCATTCCTAAATTTCAGGTCACATTGTGCAGGGAAGATACAGCCACACTTGGATATAAAGATACTAAAACCCTTCATCAAATGCTAACGACAAATACTATGCTAGCAGAGCTCTCTTAATCCACCAATATAACCAATAACAGAACTTCAAAAACAACCAACATAAAATAAAAGTTTGCAAAGCAGTTAATTTACTAGATGCTCTAAGAGTAGACTACTCACATTCTGCCAGTTCTTTTTCAAAAGAGACACAAGGAAGTTAACACTCAGTTGTGTATTTTGGAAGATTTGTTTTTCCTCCATACTAACATTGCCCACAGCAACACCCATGCAAAGCACTTTCTTAAGCTGGAATTTGACCATAGCCTTAGTCTCGTTAACCTTTGACTCAAGTGATTCTTGGTGAGTGACAAGAGTGGGGAACTTCCCTGCAAAGCCATGCAAAATACCAAAATCAGCTTAAGCAATAACTGAAATTCAAAGAAAGGCAAAGTGGCAACTTTTTCAAATAAAAATGTTGATCAAATGAAAGGGAATCAAGCAGGTGTCTAGAGTCTGAACCAGATACAGGAAGTAATTTATAACATATAGCAATCAAAACAATAGATAAACAACACAAACATAACCCAAGAATAATAGAAGACTGCAATTTAAAACTTAATAACGATTAAAACAGAATAGAATAGCCTAGTAGTATATCCATGTTGTTCAAACACGTGCCTGCTTTGTTGAGACCAGGACCCAAAAGACGGGGAATCTGCTTGATGACGGCTTCAGAAGCTAAGAACGCATGGTATTTCTTGGCTAGTTTCTTCACCAATTTCTTGTTTTTGTTCAGCTTTTTCAATGCTTCAACATCCATGTAGTCCAGTCCTATCTTCTCAGCCTGCAAGGTGCACATTAAAGTATGAACATCAACTAAATAAACTTAGCTTCAGTTGAATAGAAATTTATCAAAGAAATGTCCAGTATCAAAGGATATAAAACCACCAACATCAAAACTAAATGAAATGCATTGTTATCTTGAAGTTTGGCTATTTATTCATATTAAGCAAAAGCATTATCAAAGAAATGTCAAATATCAAAGGATATAAAATCACCACCATCAAAACTAAATGTAATGCATTGTTATCTTGAATCTAGGCTATTAATTCAGTTTAAACAAAAGCATTGTGTCATTTCAGGCTATGTCAAAAAATGAAGTCATTACTAGCAACAAAATTAAGTGATGTTTCCTACAGCAAACACTGAATCTTTAACCTAATTGAAGTTCTCTAAGAACAATTTGATGATTACTGCAGATTGTTACCTCTTCAACGTGTTGAGCATCTCCAAGCATGCAAATCTTCATCTTAGGTCTAGGAATGTGAGGCAATTTGACAGAGCCACTGAAACGCTTATCTTTTTGTGGATCATAGTTCTTCAGTCCAATCTGGAGTTCAATACTTTCTACAAATTTACGGTTTTTCTCTTTGGAATCATTCATGATTCCTGAGATAGCTTCTCTCAAAGCTTCACTCTGAAGCTTACTGAACAAACAAAGCACAAAACACCATATCAAATCAAAGAAGCACGGTTGTGAATGAAAACCCTAGAAATGTATTTGAGTTCTTGAAAAATGGATAAAGAAGTTACCTCATCTTCGATGTTTGGCTTCTTGGAATCAACAACAGTAAACCCGAAAGTGATCTCCAACCTTCCAATGAAATTCAATGCAACAAGAAACAATATTAGAATCAGAGTGAGAGAAGATAAGGAAAGAAAATCGGATATCGAAATCATTTGAGAACAGAAAGTACCGCTGCCGGAGTCTGGCTAGGGTTTTCTCGCGGCAGGAAAATGGAGGAATCAGTTTTTAAGAGGTAAATAAATGATGGGCCTCAGGCTGAAGTGGATGGGCTTCGTAATAACTCGTCCACGTTTCATTCTCCCTTGCTGTTACTATTTAACACCACAGGTTTTACTAATTGCACCCCACGAGTTAAATCGTATGGGTTTTAAAAAACATGTAAGCTAGAAGTAAACTTCCGTTAGTATTGATGGTAAAAAAAAAAAACTGTTGTGTTCTGATTCCATTAGTTCTGTACTAATCGCGTGGAGGAGGTGTGAAGTGTTTCTTAAATCGAAGCTTTCGGAATCTGGCCACGGACGTGGTTTGTAGTTCTGTACGTAGCTATCAATTTATTTCACTTTAGTGAGGGCTTTATGTCTCTTAGTATTGTTGCAGTGTGATTTTTCAATTTGTGGTGTATCCTAGGCCGCTTGACCGCCTAATTATGGGTTTGGGCGTGTGGCTCGTGGCTCTTGTGTTGTTTGTTGTTGGGTTACGTTTTTTACCTTCTTTCCTTGTTCTATTGACAAAAATAAGAGAAGAAAAAACTACACTAAGGTTGAAGAAAACACCATGTTCGATTAGGCCTGTCACAGCTCTTGCTCGTCATTTCTATATTAGTACAATAAAATATTCTAGAATTTAAAAAATGAAAAAAGGAACATAAAATCCAAAACCTATTTAATATGGAGGAATAATTAATGGGGCTGGAAGTTTATAAATCTTAATTTTTAGATTGAGAAATTATGGGAACAAAAAAAACCTATTTTAATTTTAATTGTCTAATAACACAGTCAATATTCTTACAGGGTCAAGTATCCCATGTCACTATCTGCGTATTTCATAATTAACAATTCACTTAACGGATGGAAGGACCGTTTTAATTAATTGTCAAAAGATTAACGATGTAAACAAACATTTTAAAAGATAAATAACGAAAACGAAAAACTATTGGTCCCTCAAGTATTATACTCTCTCTAATTTTTTTCCCTAAACTATTTTAAATGATTAAAGAGTCCCTAAAGTTTAGAAATCAATTTACTTCTTCTTTGAATGTGACTCACATTCAAAGAGAAACTAATTGATCATTGATGGATGGAGGAAAATAGTAGGACTTTTTAATCAGAAGGTGATAGGTTAAAGATCTCAATAAACTTTGAGTCAATTTAAGACCCAGTTTAATTTTTTTTGGTCTGATGGTTAGACTGGCAAGTGTCAAGACCTAACACACACAAATGAAAAAACCAAGGTTTGACACTCGGTGGGGATCGAACTCGAAAATCGGGTGTCCATAAACAGGGTTTCTGACTTTTTGCCGCTGCGACGAATCAGCTTCGGACTAAGACCCAGTTTAATTAATACGAGATTTCATCATCCCAAAATATAAATAATATCATTTTTGAAAATGTTGGTTCTATTTAACTTAAATAACTTATATTTGATAATGAAATTTAGTAAAATTCTATAAAAGTAATGGTGACGTGTGCTCAAGTTTATTAAAAATACATTGAATTATTTTCTTTCTAAAATTTAAGTATAATTTATATTATTTAGTCTAATTTTTCTATTACTCTATAAATTAAAATAACAACGGTACAACAATAAAGTTTTTTTTTATCAAAAAGAAGTTACAAATGTGGCTGCTGGGCGAGCCGGGTCTCGACTGCCACAACGTGGAAATTATGAAGTTAACATCTAAAATTATTAAATTTCAGTATCAAACTAATTGTTGAGTTTATCATCATATCATGACAATTTACAAATATTAATGTATTATATTACCGGGAGTGTAGGGAACTTGTAAAAAAAGTGTGAGAAAGAGACTACAACTCTTGTCAACCCACTCACTCATCTATATAACGCAGACCGGTGCAGTTTACTCTTTCGCTCTCCCTCTCCCTCTCTCCATTCACAAACACACACACACACACGAAGAAAGAAAGAAAGAACAAATTAGCTATAGACACCACAATACTACAAAGCAAACTTTGTTGACCGTGCGTGCAAGTGAAGCATGGGATTTCCAGTGGCTTATACAGAGATTCTCTTCCCAAAGCTACTTCTACACCTCATCTCCATTTTTGCTTTCATTAGAAAACTCATTTTCACTCTGTTTCGCTATATGGGTGTCCACGATTTCCTCGAACCCGACATTGCCTGGCCCAACGGTACGACCCGAATACCCGAATTTGAATCGGTTTCGGCTCTACTGATTCGTGAAATCCTGCCGGTGGTGAAGTTCCGTGAGTTGGTGGACCCACCACCAGACAAGTGCGTCGTGTGTATGAATGAATTCGAGGAAAACGATGAGATCAGACGACTGATTAACTGTCAACACATATTCCACCGAGGTTGTCTGGACCGTTGGATGGAGTACGATCAGATAACGTGTCCTTTATGTCGAACATCCTTCATACCCCATGATATTCAAAGTGCCTTCAATGAGAGACTCTGGGCTGCTTCTGGAATCCCTGAATTTCCAGTTTTGTAACTTCCTTGTATTTTTTTCAAATACCTTAATCTACTCATTGTAAAGTGAGTGGTTTATGTTTTTTTTGTTGAATTTGTGTATATACAGAACTTATGTAAAGTCGAGGCTTTAGTTGTATATTATCGATTATATTTAAATGAATTTTGTATATTTGGGAATTGGCTGTTCTTTTTTTGAAGAGTATTATTATTGAATTTGCTAGGGTGTTTGAATTTTGATGAGTGAGGCTGGGTGGGGGCATAACAGATTGGACAAATTATGAGTCATGAAAAGACAACGAGTTGTTACTTTCTTTGAACGTTTCGGCGTGGTGGAGGTAACGTAGGAGAATTGGTAACTAGAGTAGAGTGACGTTGATGCAATTGCAAGTAAGTAATCAACGACTATTAACTAATCTTCATTAAGATTAATGTGCAGTTGGGTAGGAATCTGCTTCACCACGCACGGTCCCATAAAAGCCTCCACAATGTGGCAGGTTTGCATGAAAATCGGTCCCTATTTCCTTTAGGAGACACATGTGCTACCCGGCAAGTCCAATCTTAAGAAGAAATTAAACTGAGAGAACTTCATCTAATAGATGATTCATAGTCTAATAGTGATTGATTGTTGAAGGATTTTGTTTAGAACATTTTAAATTGATTGAAAAGGATAAATTTAAAGGTTCTTTAATTTAACAATTTCTAAAATATATTATGATAAATTTTGTTATGGTGAGTCTTTTGACCATATACATCCCCTTCTTTCACATCTATTCGCACCACACAAAGGCCCAATATCAAATGGCCCAATCCAAACATTAAGGGCTCAGATCGAATCGCAAGATCGGACAGTCCTAATTCGTTGAGACAAACCCCACCACATATAAATACAACATTCAGTGCCTCATTAATGGTAAGCATTCTCTTATTTATTACTTTGCTAAGACTACTCCATTGACTTTAGCATCGGAGTGACTTTGCAGGTACAACTCCAGCAGGATCGGATACGGTCATTGACTAAGGACATCAACCACTAACTACCTCGGACCACCCTTCAAGGTCGGAAGTACAGTGCAGAACATTGGCGACCACAGTGGGAGGTCTCAAACCAAGATCTTCTCCCCTCACCTTGATCAATGACGACTCGAAATCTTCGTTCGAAGGCAAACAGCCTCGCGGCGGGTATCCCCCCCGAGCCGATCCTGAGACCGGTCATCCCTCATTTGGCCGAACCTCAGCCAACCCCGGAAGGATTCGTACAAGACCTTCCAGACTCCACTCAAGCACAAGTTCAAAATCAAATTCCGAACTTCGTTTTGGTCACCGGAAGCTCCGCAAGGAACCATGTACCTCCTCAAAATCCACTTTCTGTCCCGGCCGATGCTATCCAACAGCTCGTCCTACTACTGAACCGACATGAAGCGGCAAACCAAGAGAGGAGTTACCGATTTATGGATCTTGAAGGACAGGTGGCGGAGCTCCAGGCTCGGAATATTCCGGATCAGGTCTCGCCCGACCCGAATTCCCCCGAAAGAATAAATCCGGCTCGAAAGCGCCATCGATCTCCACCCAGAAGACGACATTACCATCGCTCTCCTCCTCATAGGCTCGGAAGGAATGTTTCTCGTTCGCCTCCAACCGGAGTGTACGTCGGAAGGGAAGACGCTGATTATTCACCCCAAGTTCATTCTTCTCTGGCATCCTCTTCTCCTATGCAACGATCAAGGAGTAGAGAATATTCACCTCGAGGATATCGCCCTCATGACCGCAGGCACCCGCACCATTGGCACCGATCTCTGCCACGGGCTCAAACAACCAAGCGCAAAGGCCCTTTTACGGGAAAAATCGACCGTTACCCGGTGCCCAGATATCTCGAAAACCCACCAGAAGGCTTGAAGACCTATGACGGGACAGGCGACCCGGACAGACATTTAAGTTATTTTGACACAGTAATGCAGTATCGGAACGTTCCCGTAGAAATGAAATGCCGAAATTTCCCCCTAACATTGGAAAAAATAGCCTCAGAATGGTTTGAGACCCTCAAATCAAACACAATCTCCTCTTGGGACCAGTTGGCCAAATTATTCTCAGCAAATTTTTCCCATTCCAAAAGCAAACCAAAAAACAAAAATGTCTTAGCGTCCATTGGTGTGCTAAAAGATGTGCAAGTATACACAGTCACAAACAAGTAATAAAGTAGAAGTAAAGTATCGTTCCCACAGAGATTGTATAATTCTTAATGTATTGTTGTGAAGACATGTAAATTAATGCAACTATCTACTCACAAAGTTTGGTTTTGGTTGAAGTTGAAATGAAGTTAGAATGACAATAAACAATAGAAAGGGAATCAGTGGAGAAATATAGTTGAGATGCTTTCATCAAATAACTTTCTTTTAAGTGTTAAGTGCATTCGTGTGGTGCAGGTGCACTGGATGCAGCTGCATCAGTTGTGTGCTTTTCAGCAACTATTTCAAAAGTTGTTTTACAAGCTTCCTATATCTAGGTGTGCTAAATAAATTCACTCTTGACCTTGAAATACTTGCTGATTTAATCCTAAGGGCTATGTTATCCTATTTCTAGAACTAACATGGAATTAACAAGCTTCTTTTATTAAACAAATTAATAAAAGCTTTATTAAACTCTTGCCCCTATTGATTCTTGATTTCTAGTTATAAACCATATCTGTGAATATAACTCTACTCATTTTAAGCGATCAACCTTAAAATAAGATGGATGTAGTATAACACAAGAATCAAAAGTACATACAACACACAAATGACACTTAAACTTTCTCAAAAGATCATTATAAGACTAGCAAATCTCAACTAAAGAAACTTAGCTCATGATAGACATTGCAAGATGAAAAGAGATTGAATAAAACATATTGAGGTAATGGAAATTATCAAGAAAAAACAACAAAGTAGAGTTTACAATATTGAAGCTTTCTTGCATCAAGCAATGCAGGTGCACTGATCTTCTTTCTATATTTATGAAGAAGAGAATGGAGAAGTTGTCAATTCCTTCCTTTTCTCCTTCTCACTATCTAAGAAATTAGAACTAAAAACTTGAAAATAAAAGTACAAGAAATTCTAAAAGTGTAGAAATGTGAAAAAGAGATTATATGATATATGAGATATTAGATGCCTTTTTCAAGTGAAGAATGAAGGTCTTTATATAGGCTTTGAGCTTTCCTTCAAGTGAGGTTTCCTTGCTGATTTGAGTTAACCAAACCATGGTTACTTTTCAGCCTTTGAAAAAGCAATTTGAGTTTCATACTCAAATATCAAGAGTGGTCCAATTAGAGCTTGCCATATGGTTCATGAAATGATTTCTTCAAGTGGTCATCCATTGTGGGCGCCTCCTTTATAAAGTTTCCATGTGCCCCATGTGATTGTGGATCAGCTATAATGTCAATTGGATGTGCCTTTGTCTTCTTTTGGTTTGAGGTGCTTCCGGTGTTGGCCTTTTTCTACCATTCGCAGAATGGTGCAGGTGCATGCAGTGCAGGTGCATGCAGTGCAGGTGCACTGGATGATTTGGATGAAATCTTTTACTTTGTGTATTTGTGTTCTTCCAATGTAGATGTTTTATCTGAAAATACTCACAAACATATCAAACATACCAATATCTAGACATCAAGCTTAATATTGTGAATGACCACTTGCTTTATCCTTTAATGTTGTTTATCTAATTTCTTCTATGATATTTACTTAATTTATATTTGATTTCAAACAATTATTTAGGTTTAGTTGTATAAATAACTCTATATAAAATAGAGTTATCATCCATCATCCAAGAGAACTCCGAATCTTTAAGACAATATATAGAAAGATTTAACAAGGAAGCAGTTCAAGTTCGGAACCTCGATGATGCCTTCCGAGTTTACTTCATGGGGATGGGGCTGCGCCCCGGAAGCCCGTTTAAAAAACACATAAACACATGGGAGCCAAAGAACCTCCAAGATTTCCTCCAGCTATCCCAATGCTTTATCAATGAAGAAGAAAGCGCCATGATCGGTAAAAAACCACCAATGACCGTACCGTCCAAACCCCAAAACGAAAGAGATCAAAAGAACGACGGCCGAGGCAACAGGGACCCCCGACCTCGGAACCGTCATCAATTCTATACCGAGCTCAATGTCACTCAGGCTCAAATTTTAGGTGAATGCTGGAACACGGAGTTTAGAGACGAAAAATTCCCAAAACCACTCACCCACAGACCGGGCCAACGTTCTAATAAATACTGCCGATATCATCGGAGTAACGGTCACGACACCAACCATTGCAACGCCTTGAAAGATGACATTGAGGATATGATTAAAAGGGGAAAACTAGCCAGCTATGTAAACAAACCAGGGCGTCAAGCTGGCGAGATTAAAGATGAACGGGAACAGGAACCCAGAGCAAGGGGGAAAAGAAAGCCGAATCTGACGACGACGAACTAGATTCGAGGAAATCAAAAGGACGGTCCGTAATGATGATGATCGCAGGAGGTTTTGCCCACGGAGAGTCCGGGAAAACAATGAAACGAAAATGGAAAGAGTTACTCAATATAGCCTCCACGACGGTCGTACAAACACCTTCAAACCGACCTCCTTTGTCTTTTAGAGATGAAGACCTTCTAGATGGGAAGCCCAACAAACACGTACCACTCCTTGTCACGGCGGTGATCGCCAATAAGGAGATTAGAAGGATTTTGGTCGATCAGGGAAGTTCTTCAGACATCATCTTCCTCGACCTCGTGGAAAGAATGGGAATCGATAAAGAAGACATCACTCCTTACCGAGGATCCGCACTATCAGGATTCAATGGATCTCGGACTAAACCTCTTGGACACCTGGAACTGATGGTTTCCTACGGTGAAGAACCCTTGGTAAGGATCATCAAAACAAAGTTCCTCATCCTGCCGTGTGGATCAATCTACAACTGTATCATTGGAAGACCGACTTTGGGAAGGCTGAGAGCAGTAACCTCCACCACTCACTTAAAAATGAAATTCCACTCCCTCTGCAACAAGGTGATCACCTTAAACTGGGATCTTGAATCCACCTCAAGATGTTTCTTCCTGTGGACAAAAGCAGAAAAAAAGGCTCAAGATAAGGAAGGGGTTCCACCTGAGATAACCAAAAAAGAAGAAGTTACAAGAAGATCCGCCGATGTCAACTTAACTGATTTGGATGCAAGATACGACCCAGACAGCTCGGAAGAGGAAGATGACGATGAGTTGGCCAAAGAACTCAAAAAGAAAATGAGAAGACCCGAGCCTGATGGGGAATCCATCGAAGTACAGCTCAAAGACGACCCTACTAGAACAGTGAAAATTGGAGCAGACCTATCCGAAGAGGTAAAAATCAAACTCACTCAGTGTTTAAAAGATCACACTGATCTTTTTGCTTGGTCGGCAAACGACATGCCCGGAATCCCGCCAGAAGTCGCATGTCACCAGCTTGCCGTTAATCCGGAAGCAAAATGGGTCTCCCAAAGAAGACGAGCGCAGAGTGGAGAGAAGGCCATGGCCGCCGCAAAAACTGTTGAAGATTTCATCAAAGCGAACTTTATAACAGAGGTCAAATACACGACTTGGTTATCAAACCCAGTACTGGTTAAAAAGAGCAACGGTAAATGGCATATGTGCATCGATTATACTGACCTAAACATAGCCTGTCGAAAGACGTCTTTCCTGTCCCAAGTATTGATCGCCTCGTCGATAATGCCTCGGGTTTTCGCCTACTTTCTTTTATGGACGCATATTCCGGTTACAATCAAATCGCCATGTTTCCCCCCGATCAAGAAAAAACTGCGTTTATGACGGACCAAGGTAACTTCGCCTACCGAGTTATGCCCTTCGGTTTAAAAAACGCCGGCGCCACTTATCAAAGAATGATGAACAAAGTATTCCAAAGACAGATAGGCAAGACCGTTGAAGTTTATCTTGATGACATGATTGCAAAAAGTGAACAGGAAAACACCCACGTAAAAGACCTTCGAGAAATTTTTGCAGAAATCAGGAAAAATAGCATGAGACTAAATCCGGAAAAATGCACTTTTGGTGTCCGAGTTGGGAAGTTCCTCGGTTTCTACTTAACAGAGAGGGGAATTGAAGCAAACCCTGACAAATGTCGATCCATGACTGAAATGCGGACTCCGACTTCCAAAAAAGAGGTCCAAAAACTCAACGGTATGATCGCCGCTTTATCCTGATTCCTATCAAATGCGGCATTTAAATCTCTCCCATTATTCAAACTTTTGAAAAAAGAAAAGGAGGATGGTGAAGGAAAATTCAACTGGACAAACGAGCAAGATGAAGCCTTGCAACAACTTAAAAAAGCGCTTTCAGAACCGCCCATCCTAACTCGCCCATACGAGGGAGAAACTCTATACTTATACCTATCAATCTCGGAGGAAGTTTAGGCGCGGTGCTCATCCGGGAAACACAAACCGGTCAAAGTCCCATTTACTTTGTAAGCATAGCTCTCCAGGGACCCGAATGCAGGTATCAGCAAATAGAAAAAATCGCCCTCGCCTTAGTCGTCGCAGCCCGACGCCTCCAACCATATTTTGTGGCATACCAGATAGTCGTACGCACCAACTATCCAATAAGGCAGATTCTACACCGACCCGACCTTGCCGGAAGAATGATTAAATGGGCAGTAGAGCTCTCCAAGTTTGGAATCAAGTACGAATCCCGTACGATAATGAAGGCCCAAGTTCTAGCAGATTTTGTAGCAGAAATGATTCCCGATGATCCTGTTAACGACGTCTGGACTTTACACATTGATGGGTCTTCCAACCCCAAAGGAAGCGGCGCGGGTTTAATGTTGGAAAGCCCGGATAAAGTGATCATTGAAGTCTCCCTTACCTTCGCTTTCCAAACAACTAATAATCAAGCAGAATACGAGGCTTGCATCGCAGGTCTACGATTGGCAATTGACCTACGAGTCACTCGGGTCAATCTATACACAGATTCACTCTTGGTCGTTTCACAAATAAACAATCAATTTGAGACCAAGGATCCGACCCTGCAGAAATACCAACTTCGAATACAAGAGTTACTCGCACAATTCAAAACAGCCGAGGTAAAGCACGTCCCCAGATCCGAGAATCAGAGGGCGGATATCCTATCAAAACTCGCCAGCACCAAGGTCCCCGGTAATCACCGGACGATCATCCAAGAATTACTCAGAAGACCTAGTATCTCTCTTGATCCGACTTGTATTTCTACAATTTGTTCCATTGAGGAGACCCAAAGTTGGATCACTCCAATATTGGAGTAAATCAAAACAGGAATCGAGCCTCTAGGCTCGATTGAAGCGAAAATCATCAGAAGAAAAGCCTCGGCCTTCTCAGTCATAGATAATACGTTATACAGAAGGAGCCTCTCCTCACCATTATTAAAATGCATTGAATGGGAGCAAGTGCATTCCGTCCTAACCGAAATTCATGAAGGAATATGTGGACAACATCTTGCCGCCCGTTCCCTAGCTCGAAAGGCCCTACGTACAGGATATTATTGGCCGACCATGGAAGGCGATGCTAAGAACTACGTAAAAAAGTGCAGAAAATGCCAGGTCCACGCCAATGTTTACGTCGCCCCACCAATAGAACTCCAAAGTCTATCCTCGACATGGCCCTTTGCACAATGGGGAATAGATCTCCTAGGTCCATTCTCAACTGCTCCAGGCCAAAACAAATTTCTCATAGTGGCAATTGATTATTTTACCAAATGGATTGAAGTAGAGCCCTTAGCCACCATCACTGCAAGGAACTGCCTGAGATTTTTTAAAAAGAACATCATGAGTAGATTCGGGATCCCCGAAATAGTTATTACTGACAATGGAACTCAGTTCGCCGACAAAGGTTTCAGGAAAATGATGTCCGACTTTAAAATCATGCATCATTTCACGTCAGTAGAACACCCACAAACCAATGGTCAAGTAGAAGCAGCCAACAAGATACTCCTTAATGGTTTGAGAAAACGATTGGACGACGCCAAAGGAAATTGGGTAGAAGAACTCCCATATGTTCTCTGGGCTTACAAGACCACCCCTCAAAGCTCTACGGGAGAAACGCAGTTCCGGCTCTCCTATGGCAGCGAGGCGGTCATCCCAGTGGAAGTCGGCGAGTTAAGTTGGAGAGTAGCGAATCCCAAAACTCCTACGGAAAACTACCAAGCTTTGAAAGAAAACCTCGATCTCATCGACGAAGTTCGAGGACAAGCCACACTTCGAGAAGCCATCATCAAACAAAGTGTTGCGACCCGATACAATGCCAAGGTCGTCCCCAGAGATTTTGAATCCGGCGAGTTAGTCCTTCGAAGAGCCAACGTGGATTTGAAAAATGCTTCACAAGGAAAATTAGCACCCAATTGGGAAGGACCTTACCGTGTTAAAAGTAAGACCGGTACGGGGGCTTTCAAATTGGAAACACTTGGCAGAAAATAGATCCTCCGAACTTGGAACGCCACAAAGTTAAGGAGCTATTATATTTAAGGACATGACTGTTTTGCGTGTGCCAGTTTCGTGTAACGGTAGTTCCTACCACTATAAATCTACAAACTCCTTTAGAATAACTTCTTGGACCGATCTCATGAGATCTCCATACGTGGCCAAAGCAGTCACAACCCTTAGGGGCGAGTTCAATCCGGGCCGAGTCCTGGTAAACTTCCCAAAAGGTTTGAAAGGTCCGTTAAGGATTTTTCCTTAAATCGATAATTGGCCCTAGTAGCCAAGAACCCTAATGGACGAGTTAACTCCGAGCCGAGTCCTGGTAAACTGTCCTTAGGCCCGATCTTACGAGAGTTCTCAACAGGTCTTCTCTAATCGTTTAAGAGCTCCTTCAGAATAACTTCTTGGACCGATCTCATGAGATCTCCATACATGGCCAAAGCAGTCACAACCCTTAGGGGCGAGTTCAATCCGGGCCGAGTCCTGGTAAACTGTCCAAAAGGTTCTAAAGGTCCGTTAAAGATTTTTCCTTAAATCGATCATTGGCCCAAGTAGCCAAGAACCCTAATGGACGAGTTAAATCCGGGCCGAGTCCTGGTAAACTGTCCTTAGGCCCGATCTTACGAGAGTTCTCAACAGGTCTTCTCTAATCGTTTGAGAGCTCCTCTCAAACCTTTTTAATACTATGGAAAAATTATAAGCAGGTCAAGACTATGGAAAATGACAATTACGGTGACGAAAAGATAAGCCATTCAAGGAATCAAGTTTACATAAACAAAATTAAATTCATTACAACCATCTCGGATACGGGCGAGGCCTCAAGTTCTTATAAACAAAAACCAAAACTAATACGACTTGACGAAGTTCCGAGCTTATACATGATTCTCTGTATAAACCCATAACTCTTACAAAACTGGATCTGGAAATAAATCAGGCAGACTTGGGGTGAACCACGGTCTTAACATTGGTCTTGATGTCGATTTTCAAAATCTGATCACCCTCAATCTCGTGATCCACGTTCAAGACGGTCTTGTCAAGAGTAAGGGAAGGATACACAAGCGCGATCTGACTGAGCGCGAGATCAAAACCATCCCCCGCCATTTCCAGAGCAAGATCAGCTGCTGTCTGCGCTTCCTTCTTGGACTTCGCCAGTTCAGCACCAACTTGGGTGAGCTCTTTCTCCAAAGCCGCATGACGTTCTTCTGGGTTTGAACTAGTCTCGGTTTTGTTCTCCTCAAATTTCTGCAAAGACTTTATCAGCTCTTTAATTCGACCCTCCAACTTTCGTATTGTTTCCTCATCCTTCTTTTTGAGTTCTTCAAGCTCTCTGATCCGATCGTTCAGCTGCTTAATGCGAGCGCTATCATTCTCGATTTGCATCTTGGTAGAATTATGGGACTTTTCAAGATCGTCCGCATATGCCTTCAGCGTCTTCAAGTCACTAAGAGTATTGCCAAGGACTTGTTCTTTTCAGCCAACTCTCTCAGGGCATTAAATAGCTTAGCACGCTCGGTAGTTACCAACTCTATAACGAACAAAGATGAGCAAAAAATGAAGTCAAAAACATAGGTAACAATACAACAAACGAGCTATTAGAAGAACGACCTTACCTTCATGACGACGTTCCAACTCCGCTTTCTGCAACTTGGTAACATCAGCCAAATGAACAAAAAGCTTCGCAGCCGCACTAACAGGATCAGTTAAGTATTCCTCCATGTTTTTCTCCATGAAAGGCGCATCCACAGGAACAAGGGTAACTTTCTTAGAAGATTTATGCTTCTTGGAAGACTTAGAATCGACTTGCATCACCCCTTTCTTCTTTTTTTCCTCGACTTGCCGGGCTACTTTTGGCTGCTTAGTGGAAGTTCCCTCATCAACTGGTTTCCTCTCGCGAAATTGAAGATCGGCCCCAGGATCCTCCAGGTTTTCCTCATGAACGGTCCTGATGGGGGAAACATGAATGGCAGCACTAAGGTCGGGAACACTATGCGGAACCCCTTGATTTGCAGACTCGCCTTCCACAGCACCCAGGTTCTACAATGCCATTCTTTTCATCATAGCAATCCTATTCCCTGCCATAGTATCTAAAAAACAAAGAGCAACAGGACGAGTCAATATTAAACAAAAGATAAAGTAAAGAAACACAAATCATATCTTAAAAATTCAAAGACGACCCTACCTAGAACCATCATAACCTTTGTTTTGGTGGCACACTTAACCATGCGATCGGCAGGAATACCTCGGTATTTATGTTTGGTATAAGGAACCTGGGCGGAGATAAACAACAGTATATCTCTGGTCAGAATGTCGGCACAACACAGGTGAGACTCACCAATATGGTAGGATCCTGGAGATCGGTTATAATGTCCAAGACCCCAGCCTATAGGAAACTTGGTAGACTCCAAGGTATGCCCATCCTGGCCGAACTTTCCCACATGGTCAATTGCGTCACCATTAACTGGCTCCACGAAATAGAAGAGCTCTTTCCATCTCCCCTTCAGCGAATCTGAGTAAGCTCGGAAAATCTTAGCACCTCTTCTAGATCGAAGGCTCACATGCTCCGGAGCACTCCCTTCATCACCTTTTTCATAATTCCTGTTTACCTCGAACAAATGAAAGAACAGGTCGGCTGACACTGGACGATCAAGCGCGAGGCACATCAATTCGAATGTTTGGAGAAATGCCCAACCGTTGGGATGAAATTGTGATGGTGCCAAATCCAACCTCGCCAAGACAGTTTGTTGAAGGTTAGTAAAAGGAGGACGGATGTGCATATCCGACACCAGCACGTCATACACGACAAATTTCAACGACCCAGGCCATGTCGCAGCATGCTCATCCGATTTCACACCTTCAACATTCCAAAGTCGACCTCGAATGGATAATTTGTTTACAAAAACACTCATATCCTCTCCAGCTTCATAAAGAGACTTGGTTTCGGTAACGGAAGATGCAACCCAGTTGAGAATACGAGGAACGTTCACATCATAAGGCATAGGAAGATCGATTTTTCCAGGACCGGTATTGGAGTAACCATCAGTCAAAGCAATAGAACGATCACCATGATCGGTATTTCCGTCCTTACTAACATCATCATTCCTATCTTGTGGATAGTCCTGCCAATCCTCAGCTCCTTCGACGGATGTTTTGCCTTGATCAACCTCGGCCTCTGTGTGGCTTTCTTCCCCTGTCTCGGTAGATGACTCAGAATCCGACTCTGAACCTCCCACTTCTTGGGTATTTGACGACCCTTGTTCATCATCGGATTTAGTTTTTTCAGAGGAATCTGACTCCACCATAACCACATCGACCTGATTATCTATCGCGCCGACAATAACCACGTCCTCAGAAAATTGCTTTCCACCATCAGTTTCGTTGGTAATATCCTTAGAGGAACGATGATTGACCTCAAGATCGTCCTCCGCCTGTTCGCTGTTTGGAGCAGAATCAGGATGGTCTCAGACTTCAGGAATAACGGGGGCGCCTTCAGGACGATGACCTTCAACACTCTCTCCTCTAGAAGCCATCACCTTTGCTAATCGCGGGGGCTGCTGCGAAACTTGCCTACGGGTTTGTTTGGCAACCGCCAGTTTAAAATACCTGCAGGAATGGGGGCATTGGGAGGTCAGGACTAACAACCAAACGGGTCCATGCCAAGTTTGAAACCCTACCTGACGACCCCCACCCTAGAATGACTAAACAAATTGGGGCCGAGTACAACTTAAAAAGAGACGGGGACGAGACTGACTTGAAAAATCAAAAAGAATAGCAAAACAGTTAAACAAAGATCAGAACTAACCTCCCCCAGAAGAAGAAGCTTTCGCCGATGTTCTCTTGCGAAACTCAAGCACTTGAACCCACTGGAAAGGAGAAACTCTCGCCACTATCTCCCAAATCAACGAACTCAAGATCGGAAATCAAGATCGGTATGCAGAGCAAATTGAAAATTAGGAGTAAATGGAGGGAGTTGAACCCCTATTTATAATGGGCCTCATAAAACTGGATTGGGCCTAAATCTAATCGACGCATTCCATCAATAGTCTTCAAAGCACGCGCACCCCTACCAAAGCGTCACCATCATTAGCCACCATTGGGAAACGTGTTCTGACAGGTGCAATAAATACAATAGCGCGAAAAACGAAACGTCACCTTTAAAAATGTTACAACGTTCGAATCAATATAGGCAAAGCAGGCTCATCTTCGGTAAACCTTTTTATCGGTGAGTCCCTTGTTTATCAAGCATCGGACAGATAAGATCGCCTTCCCATCTCATAGCAACGTCTGAAAAGTCACAGCTCGTTCGGAGATCGGTAAAAATACATCATAATCTCGTCAACAAGTCAAGATCGCCTCTAAGACGACCAGACTTGGGGGGCAACTGTTATGGTGAGTCTTTTGACCATATACACCCCCTTCTTTCACATCTATTCGCACCACACAAAGGCCCAATATCAAAGGGCCCAATCCAAACATTAAGGGCTCAGATCGAATCGCAAGATCGGACAGTCCTAATTCGTTGAGACAAACCCCACCACACTCTATAAATACAACATTCAGTGCCTCATTAATGGTAAGCATTCTCTCATTTATTACTTTGCTAAGACTACTCCACTAACTTTAGCATCGGAGTGACTTTGCAGGTACAACACCAGCAGGATCGGATACGGTCATTGACTAAGGACATCAACCACTAACTACCTCGGACCACTCTTCAAGGTCGGAAGTACAGTGCAGAACAAATCAAATTTAAAAGCTTTAATTCTATGCTAATTTTTTTAAAATTATACGACTTTACAAAATTATTTACTTTGAGATCTTTTAAATTTTTCCTTTGAGTTTTATTTTTCTAATTCGATCCTTTATGTTTCCATTTGTATCAAATTTCAAATTTATCCTGCATAACACGTGGAGGACCAATTTCAAACATAACAAAAACATGATCGACCAATTTGACACGAATTCCCAAAATAAAACATAAAATGAAACAAAAAGTTCTTGAATAAGAAAAATCTTGAAGGACAACTCCAAATTTTCATATTAACTTAAAGAACACCAAGCACAATTTTACCTAAAAATAATAATTATTTTATTTTCTAAATTATCCATCTAAAATCACTGTTGAGAATATCCTGAGTGGCTTTGTTTAAGGTTATGTGGTTTAATGATGTAAGCATTTTAAAAACAATACGAACACCAGAACATCGAAGCCAAACAGTTGAGCCATTATTTCTACTTTAGGAGTGGCTTCCAACACTTGGCTTCCAGAATCAATCCTTTCTTTCCATGCAACATCCTGTTTCCAGAATGATCTACGCTACAAAAAGAAAAGTCTTGGTTCGTAGTACTTTCGCTCAGTGTTGTTTCTCCGGGGTCTAGCGCTTTCATAAGACGAAAAAGAATGAACACACCACATATTGTGCATGACAAACGAAACAAGAGATTATATAGACACCATTGAGACCAATTTACAAATTTAAGTATGAGTACGGACAACACGACAGGAATTGTAGTCTCAAGTCATAAAAGCAAAACTGAATGCAAAATAATCGATCAATCCAGCCATTGCATTTTCCCTACACACATGACTGCTTGACATAGCTACAATTATATGAACTTGAAGAAAACCCTAGTTACCGAACCAATCCATCGGCACAGTAGACAAACATTGAGCATTGTAGATAAATCACCTAGAGTAGCCAGAAGGGGGATACCCAGCTGGAGGATAAGCAGGAGGAGGATAAGCAGCAGGGGGGTAACCAGTAGCAGGATAGCCCTGAGCAGCTGGTGGGGCGGGTGGATAACCATAGGGCTGTCCATATCCCTGTGGTGGTGGCTGTCCATAAGCTGTTTGTGGTGCATACCCAACTGAAGGAGGAACTGACTGATCAATGCGAGACATCTGCTGAGCAGGGGGCACTGCCATTGCTGGCTGGGGTCCAAACATGCCATCACGCTTGTCCATTTCAATCTTGTGCTGAGTCTGCCAAATAAAATTTGTTGGAGTAATAACTAATGATTGTCATATAAAAAAACGTATTGATTAACCATTTGCGAGTAATGATTAACAAACTTACCTGCATGCATGCACACACCCTACAAATAAAAGGAAACATAAAATTAGTGCAAGGCTTTCCACAATAAAATCCACAATGACGATAAGACTAGAGAGATCCTTACGTGCAGTACACAAAGTCGGCCAAACAATTTAGCAGTTGAGAGGCCTCTGAAAGTTCCTCACTTCCCACAATACAGGCAACAATAGAGAATATGCATGCAATTTGTTGAAGGCAAAGCATGAAACCCTAAAAAAATGAATTGCGACTAGTTTAACAGAATATCATAAAAAATATGTGCATGTGTATCAGTATGTGATGTGATGTGATGTGATGTGTGAATGGAAGAGAGATAGGAGTGGGAGGGTAAGAGAAAATACAATAATGCAATTATCACACTGCGTAGTTTGAATGTTAAATTCATCTTGTAACAGAAAGCGAGTTGAGGCCACTGAATTTCCAAAGCAGAGGAAAACCTGAAACAACAACGCATAATAATAAATTTGGCTATGCTTTCTGACAACCACGGAAAAGTGAAGTGGAATGGAAAACCAGCTTCAGAGGAATCCTGCATAATCTTTATTTAACGTCAAATAACATTTCCATTTAGCTGCAGTTTCATAACACCCGATATTCAAATAAAGAAACTTTTTTTTTTTTCACTTCAGCTGCAGTTTCAGAACATTTTCATTTTCCCAACTATGTGGTGACTCAACGACCTAAAATATGAATAAATTATGGGTTAATAAATGAAATCAACAACTTACTTGGTACATCCACCACCAGAAAACCAGAAAGGGTACTTTCAAATCTAAAGTCCTCATTTGACCACGGAAAACCAGTAATAAGCCTAATCTGATATCTTAGAGATAATTAACTAGACTAACCATAAATCCCATACATGCATTTTTTCACTGTATCAATTCCTACCCCCGACTCATTTTATGTCTTCTATTATTTTCTTTGATATTATATTATATTATAGGCTGGGGCTAAAATCATGCAACGGCAAAGGAATCGTAACCCAAACCTGACTCAAACAGAGGGATGATCTACCTCAGAACTCATAAGACACCCATAACAACATCAACATGTACCAATATCAGGTATACATAAAAGGAAGGAAAACAAGTACAAAATCTATACCTCAGTGCAAAGGCACAATTCAGGACATTTACTTTCTCCACACCTGCCGCTGCAGGGCATGTAACCAGCACAACATGTGTATCTGAAACAAAGAAGCCAAATATATATCACACAAACGGACTGTGCAAGTCAATTTGGAAAACAAAAACAGTATCAATTACCTTGACATATCACCATAAAGGGCTCGTTTACGAAGCAAGTATGATACACATGGCGCACTATAATGAGACGATAAAATATTAGATTACTACTCAGGAAAATAAGTTATAGATTCGCATTTATGCACTCAATGAAGATCAAATAAAAAAACTGCAATCCAACCGAAAGTGCATTGGTGATAGAAAGTAACAATTCATAAACCAGGTCATTGAATTGGCAAGGACTTAAATAACAGGTCAAATGCTGAGACAGGCTATACAAGCTGAAACATAGACGAACTTTCGAAACAAAGTACAAAAAGGTACTTGGAAATGGAAACTAGCTCAAAGCACAAGTCATACAGCACACTTACAGTGTGCTCTCTAGTCAAGCCTGAATGTGCATCTAATCTTAAGGAAAAAGCTTTTTATATTTTAATTACCGCATGCGTGAGAAAGCTTATATGCTCAAGGTACCCACAGAAGACATTATAATTGAATTTGAGTCCAAGAAAGAAAAAAAACTCAGAATAGCAGCCCACTTAACTTCATTGGGCAAAGTAACATACACACCATCACCTTTTTGCTAACAATTAATAAATAATTTAGCTTGATCAATCGGTCATTACCAAGATAGACACATCAGATCTCAAAAGATCACCACACCATGATTTCCTTAGCGATTCATGTTAGTTTCTATTAATTCACAACCAAAATACAGATCTCAGTATTTATCGCTCAAGATAATCCATATACCTGATAGGCACCTAGCCTAGGGTCTATCAACACCATTATCTATACAACTATGTAAAGGAAGTAGCCGTAGACAACTACCTTTTTGGTTTCTTAATTTCTTCTCATTTTTACCCTTCACCTCAAACTCCAGACACAATAAAAAAGGCAAAAAGATGGGAACTAGTGCCATTCTTTGCGCTAGTATTAAGAAAAACCCCTTCATTAATTTGTTGAATGTGGCATCAGTGTATTAACTCTCTATATTTATCAATATATTTTTTATGTAAATTCAGTTTCATTATTGTTGTAACTGATTATAGTTACCATTAGTTAATCCTAACTGTAGTTAGTTAGTCACTAATCTCTCATATATATTGTACAGTGAACCAATTGTAATTTCAGATTTTCACATTCAATGAATTGAGTATTATTCCCTAACTGAAAATGCTCTATTATAGCTCCATGAATGTGAACATTGATATGGTATCAGAAGAAGAATTGGTGCTCGCTTTCACCACCATTCACCTTCGCCTCTGATTTCCCGGTGATCTTCATCTCTTCTCTGGTTCGCTCCTCCGGCAACCATGACTTCTCCACCGGCTCAAACGCATGATGATGTCTACTACCTTCATGCCTCTGATAATCCCGGTCTCGTTCTTGTCACGCAACCTCTCACGGAGAACAACTTCAGTTCGTGGAGGCGTTCGATGCTGATGGCTCTTGATGGAAAGAACAAAGTCGGCTACGTCACCGGCGCCATTCCCAAACCTGCTGAAGCAAATCGTAACTACAAGCGTGGAATCGCAACAATAGCACGATATCTTCTTGGATTCTCAACTCAATCAGCAAAGAAATTGCTGCGAGTGTGCTTTATTCCAGTGATGTTGCCGCGATCTGGAAGGATCTTCACAACCGTTTTCAGCAACGCAACGGGTCCTCAGATTTTTCAATTGAAGAAAGATCTCGTCAATTGCACTCAAGGATCGTCTCCAATCGGCATCTACTACACGAAATGCAAAGCTATGTGGGAAGAATTAGGCGAATATCGCCCCGTTCACTCCTGCACCTGCGACGGTGTCAAGCCTCTTCTGGATCATCTCAAGGATGAGTGTGTTATGACGTTTCTGATGGGATTAAACGAACAATTCATCAATGTTCGTGGTCAAATCCTCATGATGGAACCCCTCCCTACCATTGACAAGGTGTTTGCGATGGTTTCGCAAGATGAGAAGCACCGCCAGATCAGTTCTCTTCCAATGTCTACTGAATCTCCCATCGCGTGTGCTGTTTCCACCGTGCAAGCCAAACCTAATCGTCGTGAGCACCCTAGTTGCTCTCATTGTGGTCTCCTCGGGCACATCAAGGAGAAATGCTATAAGCTGCATGGTTATCCTCCTTACAACAAGAAGACTTCGAATATCAAGAACTCTTCCACTGTCAACAATGTTGCAGAATCTGATTCAACCTCGGGAACTACAGCTGTCTCCAATCAACAATATCAGGTGATGATGCAGTTCATTCAAGCACAGATGGCCAAGGCTTCCTCACCTGACTCTGAGCAAGTTGACAATGCTTGTCTAGGTATGGTCCTATCTCTGCTGTATTCTCATGATCCTCTGCCTTACAGCACTTGGCTCTTTGATTCTGGAGCCACATCTCACATATGTTGCACACTAGAATTATTTCACAATTTCAAACTAGTGTACAAAAAATTTGTCACATTGCCTGATAAAACTAGAGTTTCAGTCACCAGCATAGGATCTGTCACCTTATCACCAACCTTAACTCTGCACAATGTCCTCTACATTCCATCGTTTTGTGTTAATCTGGTTTGTGAGTCAATTGCTTGAAAAATCTGATATGTCTCTAACATTCTTTGCCAAACACTTTCTGCTTCAGGGGATTAACCTGTTGAAAGAGATTGGCAAAGGACAATTGGACAATGGCCTATACACCTTTCATTCTTACACCAATACTGGTAATAAAATTTGTAATTCTAGCACAAGTTTTACTGATTCTTGCAATTCTGTTTCTGCCTTGAATTCTAATGCCAATGCATCTCTGTGGCATTCTAGGCTAGGTCACCTATCTGATTCTGTGTTGAAATCTGTCAGTGATAAGATTCCTATCACAATTCCTTGTAATTTCAACACCAATGAATGCACTATATGTCCTTTAGCTAAGTTCAAAAGATTACCATTTCACTCCAATAATCACATGTGCACTGAGTTTTTTGATTTAATTCACTGTGACGTTTGGGGTCCATATGGACAACCCACTTATTCTGGTCAATCATATTTTCTCACTATAGTTGATGACCACAGTAGATTCACATGGATCTACCTTTTTAAAACCAAATCTGAGGCCACTGAAAAAATCAAACAGTTCTTTGCTATTGTCAAAACTCAATTTGGTAAGGTTATCAAATGTCTTAGATCTGATAATGCAAAAGAGCTTGCATTAGTTGAATTCTTGCAGGAACATGGCACTCTTCACCAGTTTTCTTGTCCACACAGACCACAACAAAACTCTGTTGTGGAAAGAAAACATCAGCACCTCTTGAACATTGCCAGGGCACTTATGTTTCAATCTGGTTTACCTATGAAATTCTGGGGAGACGGTGTCAGTACTGCAGCACACATTATCAATAGGACACCCACTCCCAACCTTGATCACAAAACACCTTATGAACTTCTATATGACAAACCAGTATCTTACTCACATTTGAGAGTATTTGGGTGCCTAGCATATGCTGCAACCATCCCTCAAATGCGTACCAAGTTTTGTCCTAGAGCCTCACCATGTGTCTTCCTAGGTTATCCCTTAGGATACAAAGGCTACAAATTGTACAACCTCACAACTAGAAAAATTTTCATATCCAGAGATGTCCAATTCCTTGAAACTTCATTCCCTTTCAAAGACTTCACAATCAGACACTTCTCTGGACCCCTTCAGTGATCTGGTTTTGTCTACTGTGTTACCAACTTTGCCTGAACCTGAGCCTCTGCCTGATGCCTTGCCTCAACCACCCTTAGCTGACCTTGCACCAGATACACCACCTTTAACCCCTCAACCAAACTCATCTCCTCAACCAGAGACCATCTCTGCCCCTGTCCTTCGCAGAAGTACTAGAGCCCATGTCCCTCCCACTTATCTTCAAGACTATGCTCACAATGCAGTCTCCAATTTCTCCCCAGCATATCAGAGTTTTATATCTCAGGTTTCTTCCATACCTGAACCTCTGTATTATCATCAAGCTGCCAAATCTACAGAGTGGTGCCAAGCTATGCAAGAAGAGATAAAAGCTCTTGAAGCAAATAATACCTGGACTGTTCAACAACTTCTAGAAGGCAAGAAAACCATTGGATGCAAATGGCTGTTTAAGGTCAAATACAAAGCTGATGGAACACTAGACAGGTATAAGGCACGTCTAGTTGCACAGGGCTTCACACAACAATTGGGATTTGATTTTGTGGATACTTTCTCACCTGTGGCCACCATCACCACTGTTAGGGTACTGCTGGCACTTGCAGCTCAACAAAAATGGCATCTTGTTCAACTTGATGTGAACAATGCCTTTCTTAATGGGGATCTTCTTGAAGAAGTTTATATGAAACTACCCTTGGGGTATCCAAGCAAGGGGGAGAACCTTGTGTGCAAGCTCAACAAGTCACTATATGGCCTCAAGCAAGCTTCACGACAGTGGTTTCAGAAATTCTCATCCACAATACTGCAGCATGGTTTCAAGCAATCCACAGCAGATCCATCCTTATTCACTAAGGGTTGTGGTACATCATTCCTGGTACTTCTCCTGTATGTTGATGACATCATTCTTGGGAGTCCTGATCCCACTGTCATCACAGAAACTCGGACACTTCTTCAGAGTTTATTCAAACTCAAAATTCTTGGACCATTGAAATACTTCCTTGGTTTGGAAATTGCCACTTCTGCAACAGGTATTTACCTATGTCAAAGGAAAGATGCTTTGCAATTGCTCTCTGACACAGGATTCAGTGAATGTAAAGCCTTACCCACCCCCATGGATGCTAATGTTGATCTGGCAGATGACAAAAGTGACCCTGTTGCTGATGTTTCTCAGTACAGGCGCCTCATAGGTAGACTCATGTACCTCACTATCTCACGGCCAGATATTGCTTATGCAGTCAACAAACTAAGTCAATTTATGACTGATCCTAGAGTCATTCACTTGCATGCAGTTCATCACATTCTCCAATATATCAGAACTGCTCCCAGTCAAGGCTTGTTATTCACATCAAGTCCTTCCTTGGCTGTCTCTGCCTATGCAGCTGCTGATTGGGGTTCCTGCACAGCAACCAGGAAATCCACAACAGGCTTTTGTGTCTTCATTGGTGACTCTCTTGTTACATGGAAGTCAAAAAAACAGCCTACAGTTTCAAGGTCTTCTGCAGAGGCAGAATATAGAGCTTTGGCTCTCCTCACCACTGAACTATTATGGTTGAAACAACTCCTTCACAGCTTCCAAGTGGAAGTTAATTCTTGCAAGGTTTTTTGTGACAGCAAATCTGCAATCCAGCTTGCATCTCATCCAACTCTCAATGAACGCTCCAAACACATAGATATTGACTGCCACTTCATAAGGGAACACACAAATTCTAAGTTTGTCAATCTGTTTCACGTGGCTTCCAAGCATCAACTGGCAGATCCCTTCACCAAAGCATTGCCCGGGAATCACTTCACTACTCTCATTTCCAAGTTGGGCATTGTTAACTTATATGCTCCAAGTTGAGGGGGAGTATTAACTCTCTATATTTATCAATATATTTTTGATGTAAATTCAGCTTCATTATTGTTGTAAGTAACTGATTATAGTTACCATTAGTTAATCCTAACTGTAGTTAGTTAGTCACTAATCTCTCATATATATTGTACAGTGAACCAATTGTAATTTCAGATTTTCACATTCAATGAATTGAGTATTATTCCCTAACTGAAAATGCTCTATTATAGCTCCATGAATGTGAACATTGATACACTGTGTTATAAGCTTTTCTTCTTATTTTTGAGCCAGAACAGTGTTATAACAATTGAACTCTTATAATAGCCGCTGTGTTTTGCGGGAACAGCGGTCCACCACTCAGAAAATGAAGTCATTCAGACAACATGACCAGATTCCTTCAACATTCATTACCAACCTTCCAAGGTAAAACTAAAGACAGAGAATAAGCATTGTTTATCTATATCATACAACATTCGTGTTTTTCACCTTTTCTTCTTCAGATCTATAGACCTTAAAATACATATTAAGTAAATAACAACACTGATCAAATATCAATTCAAAGTTTCAAACGCTGCCAAAAAATAATTCGAAGTTTCAAACAGAATGCAGAAATTCCATTAAGCAACCAATATCTAAAGTTATACGATTAGCCAATGCAACGTATATCCAAGATCTAAAACCGCAGCACGAAATATCAATTTCTCTTCCAATCAGAAACATTACAGATGGAAAAAGAAACTATGATCAGATCTATAACAAAAACACACAAAACAGTTCTACTACAGGAAGAAAGAGTTACAGATCACATACCACCACAACGAGAAGCAGCAATCTGCGCATATTCAATTTCAAAAACAACGTAAGTAATTATAAAACACGAATGCACAATCCAAAAGTAGTGACAGTGACAGTGAGAGTAAAAGCGTACTTACATGGAGTATCGACCTGAATGGTTCTCATGAGATCGGTGTGCCAGAGGTTCCGGTAATTCTGCCGGAGTTGCATTTTCTCGAGATTCTCCTGCGACGGCGCCATCACCACCACGTTTTTTGTTATCTTCGGAGGAGGAGGACTAACACTTCACCTCACAAGCCCTAAATCCGATTGTTTCACAAAGAAACGCGGATCTGATAGTATTAGTATCTTTTTTTATTATATGAAAAAAGAGAAATGAAAAAAATTCTTGTTCTTTTCAAATTTTGAATGCAAGGAAAGGAAAGGAACGAAGGGTAGAACCGTAGAAGGTAAGAAAGAGAATCCGCGTCTGTTTGGAAATGCGCGTCGAAATTGAACGAAATAAGGCAAAGTCTTTATTGGCCGGCTCAAAACTTCACAACGTAGCTGACCCGCAAAAATAATGGTGGTTTTTTTTTTTTTGGGTGAGAAAAATAATGGTGGGTTAACACTAACAGAAACGCCTGCTTAACATTGATCAATAGTAGAACTTTTCCGTCAAAAGAATAAAATAATTGTAAAAGTTTAGAAGGTTTTCGACTTTTGGCCACACATAAGTGCTGCGAAAAGGCTATTTTCTTCTTATAATAAATACATTAATTTGTTTTATGTTTTTTATATAAAAGAGGGAAAAGTCACAAGACGACTTCTTAAGGGGTCATCCATCCTTTTAACATAAAAAAAAATATATATTATTTCTATTTTATTTTTAGTTAATTTTAATCATTTCATTTGATAGTAGAAATGTTTTTAGGAATTGAATTAAAAGTATATACAGTGAGAGATTAAATAGAAATTAAAATATATTTTTTTTTTAATTTAAGTATTGCAGATAAATAAATTTTAAATAAATATCAAATCAAAAAACACTATCTCTACACTCATTTTTCTTTTATGTAAAGACAATAGAGAAACCTATTAAATAGAAGGTGTAGAGATTGACTATTAGCTCTTTCAAAAAACAAACTCTTGGCACTCAGGAAGGGCATTGTGAAAATTAATGACTTTTATGTAAAGAGAATAGAGAAACCTATTTATCTCTTCTCTATTTCGTTCCAACAAAACTAAGAGGAACAACTCTTTCCCACTTAACTATTTATTTTTTTCTTTCCCTTAAACCAAACAATACTTCTAATGTACTCTATTTCTCACCTCTTTCTTTCTTTCCTCTATCTCTTCTAATCCAAGACTCAAAAGAATAAATTGAAGCAAAAAAAGAAATTGGTCGTTGGATACAATACTCGTTAAAAAGCCAATTCTGTTTCTGAATCTTTTTGATATGGTTGTTAGCCGCTTATTTTGTCTTTTTTCTCTCGTTAGACTTGTTTACTGCATTGTCTCTAGTTTCTCTATTGCTTTGGGTCTTGGTCTAGTCCCCACTTGGTATTTTTTAGTCTGCGCTTTTCTCTTTTTCTTTTTTTAATAAAATTCATTTTTCTTTGGTTAAAAAAAATCCAATTTATTTATGTTATTTTGAATTTTTTGGTCTCAAGTCTTTGATCCCTTTTTGATGTCCAGAGAAAGAGATTATGACAAATCCAAAATTTGGCCAGGAGATAAGTAAAATCTGACTCCAATTTATTCTAAAACATCAGGGATCAAACTCAGGTAATAGTCGAGCATGTCCTCTTAGATAGAGTGATTTAACCACTCATTTGGAGTTATGTAATTTTGAATTATATGCCAATGACGATAGAGAAAGAGAGAGAGGGAGAGAGAGTTAAATTAGACCTTAAAAAATAGAAGGTATAAGTTAGGAACATACACTTTTTTATTTTGACAAGTAAACTCATTATGTCTCTGAAAAATTACTTCATTTGCCTCATATATTTTGATATTTTAGCATTCTAATTTTGTCCAAGGCTCTTATTTTATCGGTTATTTCAGTAGTTCGACCACAAACCTTCACCCAAGTTTGAGCGGTTATAGTGGTTAAGCTTTACTCAAAGGCCTCACAGAACTGGCTCGACTTTCAAAACACTTATTAAAATGTGTGTTAAGTTTTTTAATTTTTTTCGACAAAACTTTTATTAGTTGATACTCCAAGTGAATTATTTTGGGAAAACCCTGTTGTGGGGAAAGAGAAGACATTAATTGTAAGAAGGAGAAAAATTAGTGCAAATTACTTTCAAGTATTCTCATTTATTGATCCAAAGAAAAAGATGTGCATCGTTTACTTGCAAAAACTATTTTTTGTCATTGTGTTATTGGTGCGTAGTATTTAACGAATTTGTTATTTATCAGTAACTAGTCTACGTCGGGGAACCTTGCTGGCCAAATGTATTCGACTTTGTCGGTCTGTGTGATTCTTCCCTCCCAATAGACAAAGATTTTTTGACACACCCCAAGACTCGAGAAACTAATAGCTGAGGACCTAGTAGTTGAGGATTTGGCAATCGAGGTACTACTGCCGGTGCAAGGGACTTACTTTTGGAGCAAGCTAGCAAAGCACGTGGAAGTTGCATTGAAGATTGCAATGCAAGACATGGAGTAGTTGAGAAAACGTGTTTAGGCGCCTAAAATATAGGAGATGACGGGAACTATCTACTATCTGAGCTAGTGGGCGTTATGGAGTAGTTTTTCGAGGGGTTTTAGCGCATGTGGGCCTTAATGTACGTTATTTTTAGCCGATCCAACCGTTTTGCAATCGTGGTTAGTTGTAGGCTAGTGATCCTGGTCAATATAGACCATTGTATATAAATACTTAACTGGTAAATATTTAGACACAAGACATTCAATCAAATTACCAATTTCAAGTATTTTATCCTAACACTCTTTAGATTAGTTTGGAACCCATAACTGAGGAATAAAGTTCTTTCCTCAGTGTAATCGTTTGAAGAAAGAGAATCACAATATCTAAGTTTTAGTTAGTTTAGAGTTTAACAAGTATTTATTTAGAATGACAACACGAATGGGAGAAGATCAATCTATCAAAAATTGCGTCAATTTCGCCAACTTCCATCCATGTGAAGTCTAGTATACAGTAGTAGACTAGCTAGTAGCTCATGAGCATACTGAAGAACAAATGTCTCTCCACTATGTCATTGATCGTTGATAGCAAATGGTCACCGAATTAGCTAAGAATAAGATTATTCAATTATGGGTTAAATATGTTTTTAGTCCTTACAAAATTTTGCTATTTTGTTTTTAGTCCCTATAAAAAATTTCGTCAACTTTTAGTCCCTATAAAATTTCACAATTTTGTTTTAAGTCACTATTTTGTATATCCATTGAATTTTTAAGTGATGTTTTGCATACATGTTGAGGACATTATAAACATCTCTTCCAGAAAAACTTTGAATTTTTTAACAACGCATAAATTAAATCTAAATTTTTTAAGTGCAAAAGATTCAATAAACAAATTAAAGGAAATACTAACCTAGAAATCAAATTTTGAGTTTATTTTTTGTGAGGGAGATATTTTTAATATCTTTAACGTGTATGTAAAATATCATTCAAAAATTCTAAAGGTATACACGAGTTTACATTTTATAGGGACTTAAAACAAAATTGTGAAATTTTATAGGGACTAAAAGTTGACGAAATTTTTTATAGGAACTAAAAACAAAATAGCAAAATTTTGTAGGGACTAAAAACATATTTAACCCTTCAATTATTCAATTTGTGAGTGGATAGGTTTCTAGGTTGTTACTATCATACTCTAGTTCAAATTGCCAACTTGGTAAAACAGTTTGTTTTTTCCAATCCACTTCAATTGCTGGATACCTACTTTTATCAAACAGTTATGGCATCCAACTCCACAATTTGAGTGCTAAGCACATGGAGTAACAAGACTAGTGAAAGCTTGACCCCAAATTGAATTTTGGGTGGACCAAGACAAAAAGAAGCATCAATGTATAAAGGAAAGTCATTATTTAGTTCTGATTATCATTCCATGGGGATAAAAGTAGTATTGTTAGGTCAACTAAATTAAAAAAAATTGGACAGGCGGGCTTCTCACTACTGCATAAACAAGAAAATAACTAGGTTTTTCTCACCCTTACATAGGAATTTAGAATTTACACCAAAAAAATATGAATTTTGAATGAAAATAACCCAGAATTAAGGAATTGATGAATGATTGATTTATTAGGGAGCCATTTTCCCACTCTCAGTTCTAACGAACATAAAAAATTTCAACCATTGCTGCATTAGAATCGGTCTTTTTCCTTTGGTATAAATAGGGTATCTTCTGCACGCAACTGCAGAGACTAATCCCTCGAGCCAGGTAGAACTACAATAGGCGGCAAAACTCTCCCTTAAGAGATTTAACACTGCCGCATGCTCAAGAGATTTAACACTGTTGCAGTATTGGTTGTGCATCAGTGTACATAATTATTATTTTATTAGTATCAACTATTAGTATTAATTTCCAAACTCAACTTTTCCTATTTATTCACATGGTAGTTTCTAAGTGCAACTTAAATATAATCTGACTAAAGAAAATTCTATCTTAAAATGTTAATCAAGACTGGAAATGAAAATAATAGTAGGGTAAGGCGTAAGGTAATTTTCTCTCTATCTATATGTTTCCTTCTCTCTAACTCTAAGGGTGTGTTTAGATTAGGAGAGAAAGAGGGGGAGAAATAGAGTAGATTAGGAGGGTTGTTTCCTTTAAGGGAAAGAGAAGAGAAGTAGGGTAGAGAAAGTTGTGTGTCTCTTGGTTTTGAAAGGACAAAAACACCGCTATGTGTTTGATTGAATTTTTGAATTTAATTAACTTAATAGTTATTTAATTGTTTAATTAAATTATCTAAATATTTATTTTAATTAGCTTTTTTTTGAAGCAATTTATTTTAAGTAGCTAAATAATATTTTAATTATTTAACTTAATTAGTTACATACTTATTTTAGCTTTTTAATATAAATTTATAAAGTGTCCCAACCTAAATTATAATAATTGTTATTCATTTAGTTGAGGGCAAAATAGTAAAAGTTAAATTTAAGACACTCTTTCTCTCCACTTGTGGAGAGATTACAAAAACCATTAAACTAATTTTTCCTCCCTCTCTCTTTCCTATTTTTCTCCTTAACCAAACATGTCAAGATTACTCTTTCTTCCCTTACTCTCTTCCCTCTTTGACCTCAAACAAACATACCCTAACGGTGTTAGCCCTAAGTATGGGTAAGATAGGCTACCACCAGAGCTCCATGTTTTTGGGGGCACTACCATTTTTTTACTCAGCAGTATATGTATATAATTTAATAATACTAAAATTTTAATTTTAGTTATTTACAAATACGTCGAGTTCATAAAAAATAGTCTCTATAGTCTATATGCATACAATCGAAGTTTGAGTCTGTTGAGGAATCTTTTAGAATTCATTACTCTTTTTTTTTTACAATAATTCATTATTTTTTATATACCGTAAAAGTGTAAATCAAACAATTGACTCACAGTCCGAGGCTGATTCGTCGCAGCGGTAGTAATATCGTTTATGGACACCCGGTTGCTGGGTTCGATCCCCACTGAGTGTCGATCCTTGGTTTTCCCCTTTGTGTGTGTGTGTTAGGTCCTGGCAATTGCCAGTTCGACCATCAGACTAAAAAAAAAGAAAAAGAACAATTGACTCACATACTAAAAGAGTTAAATGGTATAGTCAGGTTCTTCAGCGTAAATTAGCCACCGACAATGCCAGTGGAAACTGCGCACCAAAAAATGGTAAAAAAAGATTTAAATGATATAGCATAAATAGGGAGATTTTTGGATATTTTGTTTGCTATTGAAAGGCTTATCATGATAATGACTTGAAATGCAAGTTGCAAACCTTTTAAAACTTACCTAAAATATTATGATTCTTATGACTTTTATGATAAAAATTTATTTGAAGAATTGAAAGTCATTAAAGAAGTTCTAATAGCTCGAAAAAATCAAGTTCATGATATCAATTATGAATACATCTAAAAAAATATTTCTAAAGCATAGAATAATATTAATTATTCATGTTACTAGTGCATTTGTCTAGTTAATGAGCTTTTCTAAATTAAATTTTTTGAATTCTTATTTGCGGTTTAGTGTGCCACAAATAGATTAAATAATCTTTCTTTGGTTTTTATTAAAATGTTTTTTAAAGAATACTGATTATGATCGGATCACTAATAATTTTTAAAAAAACAAAAAAATTCAAGGAAACTGATGCTCAAATAGTTACAAGAATACCATTTTATCGATTTCCCTAGGCTCTCGCAAAATATCACAGTAGGTTTTTACTCTCCAACAAAAGCTATTTATGTTGTTAGCTGAAGTTTAAATATTCATTGAACTGAAAAATAAAGGTGTGAATTTTGTATTTTATTTCTTTTATTTTGACTTACAAAAGCATAAAGAGTTGCATGCTTTTGCTCTTCAGGGCATAATCAAGACACAAATTGATTGCCAATTAAATTGCCTAAATTATTATGCTGCCATTTATATTCTATATACTTAGAAAATTTAATTAGTATACACCGAAATAAATACATGCCAATATTTCAACTCTATATATTACTAGTATTGATTTTAAATAAAAAAAACCTATGCTGTATACCAAAAAAAACCTATACTTAATATCAAAGACTCGAATAAAGTGGGGTAACAAGTGTTGTTGAGCTGCCATTTTGGCAGCAATAATACTCCGAAACAAAGACACAATAATAATATTAATAATGTATGTGAAAAATGGAGTGAAGGTATCACTTTATATTGAAAAAATAGCATAAAAACATTATGAAATTAAACAGAACAACACGGTGCGTATAGAAAGACTGCTTTGATACTTGATAGATTCTCGTATAAAGAATGTATACATTTGTGTATTATTGCCAGAAATAAAGAGAGATGCTTCTAACCATATATTCACCAATAAAAAGAGAGATGCTTCTAACCATATAAAGCTTACATTTTTCTTTTTAAAATTATCCAATGTCATAAAATAATACAAACCTTCATCAAGTCTTCCTATTTTTTTTCTTAAGATAAAATTTTATGGGATTTTTTTACTCTATAAAATGTAATCATAAAATATGAAGCCAAAAATTTGGGCTTTAGTAACTTAATCTCTAAACCGGGTATGTTATAACCTAATTTATCTTTAGCCAATAGTTCGGACCAAGGTAATCAAAATCGAACCAGACCGGGCAGTTCAACCAGGAACCGGATCCCTATCCGGTCCGTTTGAATCCCATAATCAGATTGCTGAAGAACCGGGTAAAGAACCGGAAAACTGCCCTGGAATCGGAAAAACCGGCGGTTCAGCGGTTAGGGGTGGTTCAGCTCTGACCACCTTTTTTTTTAAAAGACGAACGACGTCATTTTAACGTTTTTTTTTTAAAAAAAATTTCTTCCCAAACAGAAACAAAACGCAGAAGACTTGAATTAGAAAGGCCTCATTAGAAACGCAAAAGGCTTGACTGGGATATGTTGTATTATTATGGTCTTGTTTGCTGGTGTTTTTAGCAAACAATCACTAGTTTTATTAGAAGGTTTGTGAGATCAAACTAGAAAAATCTCAAAGCAATTGCCTTTGAATTGCAAAAGTTTTTGTTTCAGAAAATGTAGAAAAGGGGACGATTTGCAAATGATTAACAGAATTGAAAAGAAAAGAAGCAGTAAATGGTGCAGGAATTGTAAAGAAAAGAAGAACAAATTGCATTGAATCATAAAAATGGTACACGATCACATACAGGGATTCTTCCACTCGTTTTTCGCTCTGGCTTGGAAGTTAGAGTTTCAGGAATCGGGTGTGTATTGTGATTTTCGCGACCTCTGTTTCTTCTCAGAAACAGTTATTTATACAAAGGAAAAAGGGGGGAAATTCGAACTAAGTAACTGCTTAACAATTTGAAAATAAGTAACTGCTCCTACTTTCGGCCAAGTAACCGCTCCTACTTTCGACCGAAACCGCTCTGTCACGCTTCGACCAACTGCTAGTCTTCAACGCATAACTGCTCTGTTTTCTGTCTGTCGAAAGCCTGTGTCGAATTTCCTCTCTCTTGCTTTTGCTTCCCTGGAAACTTGTCGAGTTTACCTTGTGCATGACCATTTTCTTTGTCGAAATAATATGGTCTTTGTGAAATAAATATAAGTCAGGCCATGTTGACCATCTTTAATGAAGCCTGTCGAAATTACAGGCTAACAAATTGCCCCCCAAAAATGTCTTTTTCGACTGAACTTAAGGATGAAGAAGAGAAAGACATTTTTGAATTCACCATCGAAATAACTTTGCACTTGAGTAAAATAGCTGTATACCTGATGTCACCACTGTTAAGTGTTGTTTCCATATTCGAACCTTGAACTTGAACAGCCTGTAAATTCGGCCTTTGACTATGTTTTGGCAACTTAAATGCCATGTTTTTACGCTTTCTTTATATTTATTCCAGCGTTATTTTAACTTCGTGCAACGTTGGCTTATACTTTTTCAAGTATTTACCATTTATACGCAAAATTCTTTCATCAGCGCCGATCTCTTCGACCTCATATGCGCCGTTTGAATAAACTTGTAAAATTTTAAATGGTCCTTCCCAACTTGGGGACCATTTACCAAAGACTCTATCTTTTTTATCCATAGGCAATAGGACCTTCCACACTAGATCACCTGAATTAAAGGCTTTAGACTTAACTTTTTTGTTATAAGTTTTAGCTACCCTCTCTTTCTGTCGAATAAGCGTATCTAAAGCTAATAACCTTTCTTCGTCTAAATCAACCAATTCATCAAGCATCATATTCCAATAATAATCAGAGGGAATCTCCCACTGTCTTTGAATTCTTGTTGATTGTAGACAAATTTCAACAGGCAACACTGCATCGTGGCCAAATGTTAGCCTATAAGGAGTAGTGTTGATAGATTCTTTGGGTGAATTTCGACAAGCCCATAACGCTTGATCAAGGGTATTATGCCAATTCTTGGGTTTCTGCCCAACATGCTTCTTAATCAAATTAATAATAACTTTATTGGCAGCTTCTACTTGTCCATTGGCTTGCGCATAATATGGTGTCGAAGTTAATAACTTAAAACCAATTTCGGAAGCAAACTCTACCATTTTTCTACCAGTAAAAACTGATCCCTGATCTGTAGTAATGGTTTCTGGAATTCCAAACCTATAAATGATATGGTTTTGAATAAACCTTATCACTGCTTCCTGATCGACATTGGCTAAAGGTATAGCTTCAACCCATTTGGTGAAGTAATCAATTCCCACAAGGATATATCTATGGCCCTTCGACGAAGTTGGCTTTATCTCTCCAATCACATCTAGAGCCCAACCTCTAAATGGCCAAGGTTTGACTATGGCATGCAATTCATTTGCAGGTACATGTTGTATCCCAGCATGCTTTTGACACTCTTGGCATCCCTTAGCAAATTCTATGCAATCTTTCAGCATAGTTGGCCAATACATTCCTTGTCGAAATAATAACCACTTCATTTTCTGGCCTACTTGGTGTGAACCACACGCTCCACTATGTGTATCGGAAACTGCTAAATATGCCTCATTTTCACTAAGACATTTTAATAGTACTCCTTCAGGAGTCTTTTTAAACAATTCGTTTCCAAATATCACATAGCTCAAAGCTCTGTATTTTACCTTTTTATTGGTATTTCTTGTGGGATTTTGCAAATATTCCGCAATAGGCCTTCGCCAATCATTATTGGTCATATTGTCAAGAGCAAGAATTTCTGCTAAGTCAAAGTCACCAAAAAATTGACGTTTTTCGACAACAGCTAGTTCCTCGTTTGCATTTGTATCTGTTGCCCCCCCAGTTGTTGGTGTTGACAATAGTGACGAAGAATAGTCATTAGAAATGATTTTATCCTTTATTTCAATTAACTCCTCTAGGCTTTGCTTTGAAACTTTATAGCCTGAAGCGATTTGTGCCAATTCATTTGCCACATGATTATCAATTCGTGGTAAATGTTCTAAGTGAACAAACTCAAATCTTTTTAACAAAGCATTGGCCACAACAAAGTATCTAATAAGGTGCTCTTTAATGCATTTGTACTCTCTTGTCAATTGTTTGACAACCAACTCAGAGTCACCTTTTATTTCGACGTGCCTTGCCCCCAGCTCAAGTAAAATTTCAAGGCCTACTATTAAAGCCTCATACTCAGCTTCATTATTGGAGCAAACATCTCGAATCTTAAACTTATACTTTGTTGGAATGTTAGTAGGAGATATTATTAAAATACCAATCCCAACTCCATGTTTATGGCTTGAGCCATCAAAATACAACCTCCAAGGATATACGTCTACAAAACTTACTGTTTCTTCAACAACAGAATGGTCTACTATAAAATCAGCAACCACTTGTCCTTTAATTGATTTTAGAGGTTGATAAGTTAAGTTGTATTCTGACAAAGCCAAAGCCCATTTACCAATTCGGCTATGCATTATTGGTTTCGACAACATATGCTTAATAACATCAAAATGCGAATAAACAGAAACATCAGCTGGTTTTATATATTGCTTTAACTTTGTACACGAGAAATACAAACAAAGGCACAACTTTTCTATAGGAGTGTACCTCGTTTCGGCATCATTTAGGACCCTACTGAGGTAATAAATGGCTCTTTCGATACCACTATCATCCTCTTGCGCTAACATGCTACCTATTGTTCTATCAGAAGCTGCTATATACAATTTGAGCACTTTGTGTTTAACAACAGGCAACAAAACTGGTGCTTTCATCAAATAAGACTTGATTTCGTCGAAGGCTGCTTGATGCATTGGTTCCCATTTGAACTCTTCTTCCTTCTTCAGTCTTAATAATGGCGAAAAAACTTGTGTTTTGCCACTTAGATTTGATATAAATCTTCGTAGGAAATTGATTTTTCCCAGCAACGACTGAAGCTCCTTTTTGGTCGAAGGGGCCTTCGTTTCCATAATTGCCTTAGTCTTATTTTGATTGATTTCAATGCCTTTTTTGTGCACTATAAAACCCAAGAAATCACCTGCACGCACACAAAAGGCACATTTTAATGGATTTAATTTCAATCCATATTTCCTCATTCTTTCAAAAGAACGGCGAAGATGGTCTAAATGACCACTTTCTGAGGAAGATTTAACCACCACATCATCTATGTATACTTGCATAAAATCATCAATGAAATCATGAAACATAGAATTCATGGCTCTCTGATATGTAGCACCAGCATTCTTTAAGCCAAAAGGCATTACTACCCATTCATAAACACCCAATGCCCCTGGACATCTAAAAGCAGTTTTCGACACATCCTCTTCAGCAATGAAGATTTGATTATACCCAGAATAACCATCGAGCATACTAAGATAATCAAATCCTGCTGCTGAATCTATTAGCATTTCTGCCACAGGCATTGCGTATTCATCCTTGGGAGATGCATTATTTAAATCCCTAAAATCTATGCAAACTCTAAGAGTCCCATTTTTCTTTATTACAGGAACTATATTGGCTAACCATTCGACATACCTGGCAGTTCTGATGAATTTGTTTCTGAATAGCCTTTCGATTTCCTCTTTGATCTTAGCCAACACTTGAGGAGCAAATCTTCTTGGCACTTGCTTCACTGGTTTCTTCCCTGGTCGAATTGGTAATTGCATTTCCACTACTTCTCGACTTAACCCAGGCATCTCGTCGTAATCCCAAGCAAAACAGTCTTTGAACTCCCTTAGCAATGTAATGACTTGGGTTTTTAGAGAAACATCAATATTTGCACTAATATAAGTTGGCCTTTTTATTGAGCCATTTCCCAAATCAACTTCTTCTAACGTGTCTTGAGCTTGCATATGCTTTGTCAAATCTCTAGGATCCTTTTCAAAACCTAATGGATCATTATCATAGATACAATCAAGTCTTTCATCTATGACTATGCCATTTTCTTCATGTAACTCACTGGCTTCGACAGCCATTGTTTGCTGAATAATTTCGGCCTCCATAGCCGCTTTAAACTTATTTTCGGCCATATAAGCCGTAATTTTGTCCCATGCATTGGGCACTGTCATAAGAACACTTTCAAGAACGAGTGTTCCACCCCGTTGGTCGAAAAACACCATCAGGATAGACACTATCATCTCCCATTATTTCTCTTTCCCAAACAAAACCATAATTTGGGTCAAGATGAACTGAGGCAAAAACATTATCCGCAGGAACATATGCCTCATTAGAAGATGAACATGGCGCAATCTTCGCCATTTGTTTCTCAAAATTTTCCTTGGTAACTTGGTTCACATCAGCACGGAAGTAGCTCTGATCGGCTTCAACATACTCTACCAAACCATCTTCCTTCCACATTACTAAACGTTGATGCAAAGTTGAAGGGACAGCACCAACTCCATGGATCCACTCTCTACCAAGGAGTAAATTAAAGTTCGCTTTAGAGGCTATCACTAAGAACAATGTAGTCCTCTTTATGGAACCAACAATTAAGTCCACCTCAATGGCCCCCAAAGAGTGGCCAGTTTTGCCTTCATAGTTGCTTAAGACAATGTTATGTGGCCTGAGGTCAGTATCGAACTTACCAATCTTCTTCAAAAGACCATGCGGCATCAAATTCACTGCAGCTCCACCATCCACTAACACTTTGTTAATTCCAACACCATTGACCTTGGCTTGGACATACAGGGGTTTCAAGTGGTTTTGCATACTCATATCTGGCTTCTCGAAGGTAGCCATTTGGTCTTCGACACAACCATCGTTCATCACATAGTAACACATTGGCTTATGATGAGCCATGTCCTCTGTGAAATCTTCTTCAACGTCATTTGGTACCGTGATAACATCGTACTCAAGAGGCAGTATTGATACCACATTGCAAACAACGTCGAGGTCATCTTCAGAATCATTGAAATCAGACTCCATGTCTTCATCCATGTCGAAATCAGCATTTCTTTCTTTCACTGTTGATAATGGAGGAAATATTCTTTCAAGAGCAGGCCTTCTTGGCTTTTCTGTTACCACAGCCTTGCCTTTGGCCTTATTCGCTGCACACACATGACTAGCAGCATCAGCATTCCTCTTTGTGGCAACTTCAGCTTTGTGAACCTCACTCTTCGCCACTATCACGCTGCGTGGAACTTGATTATTAGCCAAGTGACTTGGAACCTGGTTAATGTCAAAGTGTGCCTTCTTCTTCTGTTGTCTTTGGTAACGACGCCACTGTGTTCTAGTCATAGGGTTCTTACCCTTATAGTTATTCTTATAATTAAACTTAATAGCATCAGTACCTGGCTTAACAGCTTTAGCACGTTGATTATTGGGTACCCACGCTTCGACAGGAGCACTAGCACTTGGGACATAGGATTTACCTGTTGACAGCTTCAAATACCCTGTTGCTGAGGACTTCTCCTTAGCCATTTGTTGTTTACTTGTTGAAGGCTTTGCTGACACATTAGCCTCATATCCAAGAAGATCTCCTTTTGCAAAGTCAAATTTTGGCCTGTTATCAAGCCATTTTCTTTTGCGTTGTTGTTGATCCTGATAACCTTCGACAGCTTTAGCTGCTTCTTTATCGAAGACAGCACTGCACCTTGGGCAAAGCATAACTTCAGAGTTATTCCACTTACACCGATTGAGGAAATCTATCAATTCTTCCTCGGCCTTTGGATACACAGCATGTATCTTCCCATCATATTCTTTTAGGGCCACTTCCTGTTTTTTACCTTCAGCATACATAAAACCTTTTAATTTTTCGGTGGTAATCTTAACACACTTAGGAGGGTCTGCCATTTGAGCATCCACCATGCCTACATCAGCTTCGACAGGTTCAGAATACATAGCTTCAGCCTTAGGCAATGGATCAACATCAATCTGCATAGGAGCTTTCATTTTCTTATCAGCAAATTTGAGTCTTCCTTCGTCAATTGCTTTTTGCACGATATCCCTGAAGAGCACACAACGGTCAGTGTTATGTCCCAAAAAATTATGGAACTTACAATAACCCTTTTTCTTTCTTTGGTCAAGAGTTGGTATTTTAAGGCCTTTAGGCACTAATATTTGACCATCAGTTACTAAAAGATCAAAAATTTCATCACATTTAGTAACATCAAAAGTATAAGTCTTAGGCATAAATCTATCATTCTTAGGCTCTACAGGGTTATTCCCATTCGCAGGCCTTAATAATTTACAGGTATAAGGAGGACCAGGCTTAAGTTCAGCCACGTCTATCTCCTCTTCTTCGACATTACTATATGTAACGTCTAATTCTTCTTCGACATATGCCACTTTTTCTTTTTTATGATACCTATTTGACCTAGATCTTTCCTCTCTAAGTCTTTCAACTTGTCGAACTCTATCAGCCAAATGAGCCATATCTCGCAAATGAGATGTGTCTAATTTCTTTCTAATTGAGTAATCAAGGCCACCAGCAGCCATTTCGACAAGCTCATGTTCAGGGACTTGTGTGAAGCAACGAGATTTCAACAGCCTGAATCTGTTTAAGTAATCATCAATAGTTTCAGGCATTTTGCGCCGAACACTAGCCAATTCTTTAAGACTAATTTTCGACTGGCCCATGTAAAACTGTGCATGGAATGCCTTTTCTAATTGCCCCCATGTGTACATAGAACCAGGGGGTAAGGTCGTGAACCAAGTGAAAGCATTTTTAGTTAGAGAATTTGGAAAGTATTTCATCTTCAAATTCTCATTTTGTGCTAAGTCCCCAGCCTCAGTCAAAAAACGAGCAATGTGTTCGACTGTGGACTCATTTGTATCACCACCAAACTTAGTAAACTTGGGAACTTTCCATCCCCTTGGTAACTCAGTTTGTAATACGTATTCACATAATGGTGACACGAAGTTAGGCCTTTGTAAACCTATGTTAAGGCCATTTTGAGCCAAAATTGTTTCGACTAAAGTAGCTATATTGTTTTCTGCGCCAACATTGTGTTGTTGCCCTTGTCGAACAACTTCATCAGCGTTCTGGTGTCTATTTACCAAAACTACTTCAGGGACGTGGTTTGCTACCCCTTGTAGTTCGCCTACAACTGTCGACGCTTCGACTGCAACTGCTTCTTGGGGATTAACTGGCGACGCATTACCCGCAATAATAGGAACGTGCCTATTATTAACCGCTGGAACCCCAAAAAAGTCTGCAATCCTACTCATCTGATTTGCCAACATTTGGTAACTGTTATTGGTATTTTGAATCAATGGATTGAAAACTGTACCAATTTGTTGGGTAAGCATATTAACCATATCGTGATTACTCTCGTCTACTTGCTGTCTTAAGGCCAACAAAGACGTATTGGTTAATGCTGGGGGATTTCGACCAAATACGCTCTCAGAAGAGATATGTGTAGGGGAAAAGGTCGAAATATGTGGCATTCCAGTAGGCATGCCATACATTCCCAGAGGAAATGGGGGTAGACACACGTCATTCAAACGTGGGTCTAAACCGTTTCCCATTGCCATGCGAGGGCTATGAAGCCCTGCACTTAACGGCAAAGACATAGGCAAAGATGCCATTTCTGACTGTGTTGAACCAACATTAGTCATTGATAATGAAGGAACGGTTACCGACGATGATGGTCCTGCGCTAATTTTGGCAGAATCCATTGTTGTTCCTTGCCCTTGTGAAACCACAGGGTTGGAACTAGATGCATTATTCGTACCAGAACGAACCATTTTACCACTTCTTAAGTGCATACAACAGCGAATACAAATAAGAAAGTATAAAAAATGAACAAAATCAAAGGCAAGGTCCCACCGGGCGTGCCAATTTGTTTGCTGGTGTTTTTAGCAAACAATCACTAGTTTTATTAGAAGGTTTGTGAGATCAAACTAGAAAAATCTCAAAGCAATTGCCTTTGAATTGCAAAAGTTTTTGTTTCAGAAAATGTAGAAAAGGGGACGATTTGCAAATGATTAACAGAATTGAAAAGAAAAGAAGCAGTAAATGGTGCAGGAATTGTAAAGAAAAGAAGAACAAATTGCATTGAATCATAAAAATGGTACACGATCACATACAGGGATTCTTCCACTCGTTTTTCGCTCTGGCTTGGAAGTTAGAGTTTCAGGAATCGGGTGTGTATTGTGATTTTCGCGACCTCTGTTTCTTCTCAGAAACAGTTATTTATACAAAGGAAAAAGGGGGGAAATTCGAACTAAGTAACTGCTTAACAATTTGAAAATAAGTAACTGCTCCTACTTTCGGCCAAGTAACCGCTCCTACTTTCGACCGAAACCGCTCTGTCACGCTTCGACCAACTGCTAGTCTTCAACGCATAACTGCTCTGTTTTCTGTCTGTCGAAAGCCTGTGTCGAATTTCCTCTCTCTTGCTTTTGCTTCCCTGGAAACTTGTCGAGTTTACCTTGTGCATGACCATTTTCTTTGTCGAAATAATATGGTCTTTGTGAAATAAATATAAGTCAGGCCATGTTGACCATCTTTAATGAAGCCTGTCGAAATTACAGGCTAACAGGTCTTCAAGACATTTGCGGTTTTATGTGTGTTGTTTTAAGTAATGACTTGGATATGTTGTTGTTTTGTACTTTTGTTGAACTTAAATTAAGTCTACTTTAATTTTTGTGGTGTGAAATTATGAGTATTATGGTTTTTTTATTGTTTTTTATGCTTTATATATTTAATAAAAATATTAAATAATATATTTAATTAATTCCGGTTGAACCCCTGATTCAACCGGTTGAACCCAAAGAACCCCGAACCGCTGCCTCCTCCAGTCCGGTTTTAATTACCTTGGTTGAGACACTAACACCTCTCAAATGGAATCCTTGACCACACAAACCTAGGTATCTGACAAATGTGTCACACAATGTTTTTTTTTGCAAGTTTTCTCATATTAGGTCTTTTATACAAGTAACAAGTTACAATTTACATATATAAAAGATCGGACAGTTTCCATGAAATGATCATCACATCCTTTAGAGGATAAAAAAGAAAATTCTCTAAAAACCCAGGAAGAAAACCCCAAATTTCATCTTCAAAGTTCAAACTACACCAAATATGGTAGTTGATTATGCATCTAATCAATCAAAAGGTGAAAAACGTGCGGCCATAACCCAGAGAAGCAGTTGTCTCTCTAAGAGGTCTTTCAAACTACACCCTAGATGGTAGTTGATTATGCATCTAATCAATTTAAGGTGAAAAATAACCCAAAGCAGTTGTCTCTCTAACAGGTCTCAGATTTAAATTTTCATTAGGTTATTTGGGTGAGGTAAATGTAATTTCATTTGTAATTGCCAAAAGAGCCCAAAGGTTTTCCTACTTTGGATTGATGTGTCATTCTCTCACCTAAAATTTTGTAAAAAAAATAACTCAAAGAAGCAAAGCCGCATATTCTCGCCTTCTGGGTCCCCTATGGTCCCTTTTCGAATGTGGTCCAACAATCCCTCTCATGGTTAATATAATCATAGACTAATTAGCTTCTTATTATTACGAAAAGATTGTGATAGAAGATAGAGGGGGACAATGCCCTTAATGGAGAAAGCAGTAAGGAAAAGGATATTCCTTATAAAATTAATCTTAAGCATCTAAATGATTCCAAACCATTACTTTTGACCAGCAGCACTATATGGCAAGAATGGACATTAAAAAACGACTTCTAACTTCCTATAATTGCAATGCTAAGGATTATAATAAGATGATTAGCTTCTTGCTCCCTTAGCCTAGGCTTATTCGCAATGACCTGAAAGAGAATTTTCTTCATTTGGATGATTGGTGGGTGCTTTGGAAATTAAAGTTGACCACTACCGAGTCTGAGAATTTCTCGGGTGCGTTATTTTTTTTTCCAGAGTTGTTATCGGACCTAATTCAACCTCATTAGCGGAGCTACATATATTTGAGGGGTTCAAATGAACCCCTTGGAAAAATAAAATTAACACCAATACCTTAGGGAAAAAAGTTTTTGTATCCCCTGAAAAATATATTTGCACTCAAGTTCTTAGTTTTGCACCAAAGTTCTTAATCTTGCGCCACTCTAATGCACCACACTCACACAATCACTCACACTCTTATATTTTATTTTAAAAAAGTCTCTCTCTCTATCTCCCTGGATCTGTTCTTGTTCTTATTATCCTAATTTTGAATCCGTTAGTACTAGTATTTAATTGGTAATTTGTGCTATTTAATTAATTTGTATTTTGTGTTAGTGCTATTTAATTTATTTTGATTATTTTTGTCTATGTAATTTGAAATTTTTACCAACAATAGTTGATCTGAGTGGTAACTTGGAACCCATCGCAATGTCTCTAGTTCGAATATTTTTTGAATATTTTGGTTTTTTTAGTGCTATTTAATTTGTATTTAGGAACTTATTAGTGCTATTTAATTAGTGTTGGTCTAGTGCAACACAAGTTGAATCTAATAAAGTCTTATTTTGAAGTCGACACCTTTCTCTGCTATGAATATTGTGATGAATAGATTGCGTAGCCGGATGATGGATGAACGACTGTTTGGTAGCATATATTGAGACTTGTGCATTTAAAAAATTTGACGCCCCTGACCCCGGGGTCCTGGGTCCACCACTGCTCAACCCTACACTCCCTCACGCACAACAGTACCTAGTTTGGTGCGTGGATAATAACGGTGGGTGGCCCAATGAATCTAGGACAGACTTTAATACCACCTTTTTGGATTTGACCTAACTCAGTCCCACAAAACCGATTTATAAGGTGAGAGATGCTCTTTCATTATATACTCTTTTGAGACCATACCTTTAGCCAATGTGAAATTTTGATTTCTCCCAGTACACCCCCCCTTTCATGCCTAACACTATCGAGCTTGGTGTGTGAATAATAATGGTGGGTGGCCCAATGGATCTAAGCAGACGTAGAAAGCATGACTCAAAACGGGACACTCGATTTCTCTCTTTTCATTAGGGGTGAGAATAAGCTAGGTCGAGTTGGACTTTACAAGGTCCGAGTCTGACCTACGTCGGAAATGTTAGGCCTGAGCTTGGCTTGTGAGTTGTGACTTATCATAACCCATTTTTTAAACCTAACTCGATCTTTTTAAAAGTCTGATAATACTTGAAAGATTGTTTAAAATCTTGTTTCGCTATATTTTTTTTTAAAGAAAATCAATAACTTTTGTGGACGCTAGAAGCAGGACCTGAACCGATTTACTCCATTTCTCCACCCCAACAGCTTGTATTTTTTTTGGTCGAGACCAGGGTATCCACCGCCGAAAGCAGCGACAAATCTCCTCGCTGGATTGGAGGCATCTCGAAGGGTGGGACAGTTGGCCCAGGGATTTAATGTTGTTCCGTATCAAATGCGATGATCAAATTCTCAACATTTAGTTAAGAGATGATGAACCCCAACTGCTCAACCATACGTTGGGTTTCAACAGGTTGTATTAAGAAAGAAAGAAAACTTCAAAAAAAATCACTTTTTTGAGTGCAAACTAGTAAAAAAAACATGGTGTAAAAGTTGCACCTTTTATATAGTCCAAGAAAAGGCTTTTGATTGGTAAACCAAATTGTTCGATCTGTGTCCTTTGGAATATTTTTCCAGCAGTTTGATTGGCAATATTATAGTAAAAAAATTAACAGTTTATTTGTTTTGCTTTGCACACGAATGAAACTTTAGTAGACAGGCCAAGTTAATAGAATAGTTTATGTGATCATGCAGACAAGAAAATTAAAGAGTCCAATCATGTTATTGATGATGGAACTTTTGTCAGGGGTAAGACTGGAAAAACGAAAAAATTGAGGGTCACTTTAGTTTGAGTGGAGAATAAAGCAAGAGGGTCATCAGAATTCAGAAAGGCTTGCCGTAACACTATCCTAGCCAATAGGGGTGGACACAAAACAACTACCCGCCCGAAACCGTACAACTCGACAGTGACAACTGTCATTACGGGCCTGTCAAAGCAAACCGAACCCGCCCAACTAAGTAAAATCGGTTCCAAATGGATTCATATGGTCGGGTTCGGATCTCAAGACTACAACCATCGGTAACCGAACCCGACCAAGTAATAGTGACTAGTTAGTGTATTTAAGTAATTTTTTTCAGGTTGCGTGTAAGAGTGGGTTCCTACTACTGTAAAGTTAGCCTGAAAAGTATTTTTGGGAGAGAAAAAAAGTACTGCGCTGCTGTTGCATTCAGAGAGAAAAGGACAAGTCTATTTTTTTTATTGTACTTTAGATTTGACTAAGTACTACTTTATACTAACTTTAGGAATTTTATTATTATTTTACTAGAATACAGATGAAATGTTAAAAGGTAAACACTGTTCCTCTTCTTCAGTTCATCAGTGACGATGTGGTCCAAGCACCACCAAAATCCGGCGACACTGCACCACCAAGATCCTACTCTTTTCTTCTGTTCTTCTTCATTTAGTAACCGACGAAGCCCATCCGACCACCCGTGTAACCGCCATACCCGCACCCGAATAAACCGAGAGAGAAAACGGTCGGAGATGGATCTCACCTTTTCAACCGCGGGTTCCGACGGATTGGGGTTTTCTGGACCGAATCCGACCGTAACCGACCGGTGTCCACCGCTACTAGCCAACAAGGACAATGGTTTTTTTTTCCGGAGTTAAGTGCGCAGTGTCCTAACGCTTTCAACGAATGATTAATTTGCGCTCGCTACTTTGGGCTCTTAAACATTTCACTGGCCAACACCTATTTGACGTGAGTGGGAATCGAACCCCGGAACAAACTGGATCAACCCCCACTAATGTTTGTTCATTTCATAATATTATTCTCGATCTAAATATAGAGTAGAAATTTTTGAGTGGTCACGAACATAATAACAAATATAATTTGAGAATTTTCAAATAAGTTTTAGATGTAAAAGATGGCTCAAAATGTTAGGTGAAAAACACTGTCCAAAATTGTTAGAGTTTTAAATCCAAATTTTAACTATAGTCTCTAGTATCACATAATATGTTTGATCAATTAACTAAACTTTTGTGAAATTCACTCATTTGATCATGAAGTACAAATAGAGTTAACTTTGTTTTAATAGAACAAATTTATAGGTTAACAATATTTTTAATTAAATTCCTCATTTACCCTCCATAAAATAAATTTGTTCTCTCATATTTAAACATTAATTACAAGTATCTATTTATGTCATTTTATATTTATAAACTAGTTCAACCGCTAATTTTACCAAACACTTTAAATTCAATCTGTTAGCTTATGCAGCTATAAATTCATCCGCGATTAGCTAGATTAATACCTTATTCGCTATCTACTATTTTTGTCAAACAAAGCCTTAGTTTTGTGAAATTCATTCACTTAATCCTAGATTAAAAATATAGTTAACCGATAAATTTTCCTCTATTAACACACAATAGAGATAAGTGGCAGACCTGTGTGTAGTTTTTTTTTTGATAGGCAATGTTAGTGGGGTGGGAGAAATGTTAGTTTCCGGAGATTAAAACCGGGACCTGTGTGTAGTTGAGGGGTTCACTTGAACCCCCTGAAAAATTTGTTCTATTCATCTCCATATATTTTTTTTAATCCCCTGAAACTTTAAATTTGTAATAGTACTTCTAAGTTTGCACCCCAATTGCTTTCAAAACAAAATTTTGAACCCCCTAATCTCAAGTATTGGATCCGTCGTGAGAGAGCCAAGAGAGTTAAATTTTCCTCTATAACGATAAAAGCAAAAATGATGGAACTTGTATTTTAAAAAATTTATTCCTGATATCTCTTATATATATATGTGGCTTGTCATGCCACTTCAAATTGGCGCCAAGCCTTTTTTTTTTCTTGCCTTCTTTTCCTTTTTTCCATTTTTTCTCTTTTTCCTTTTTCTTCTTTTATATTTTAAAGTTTTACTTTTTTTCTTCATTTTTTTCCTTCTTCCATTTTGGTTTCAGTTTTTTTTGTTTTGTTTCTACTTTTATATATTAAAATTTTGTATTTTTTCTTTTTTATATTTTAAGGGGTATTTTACAGTCTCGAAAAATTTTAAATGTTTAAATATGCAAAAAAAAAATTCTTCAATAATCCATTTTGTGAAAAAAAGATTTAATTTCATTACAAAATATGTAACGAGATGCTAAACAGTGTGTTTTGGTGTACTTGGGCAAAAAAATTATTTTGTACAAAAATGCGTAGAGTGAAATGTTAAGCAGTATGTTTTAGGGTACTTTAGGATTCATAAAAAAATTTAACTCTTCAAATACCAAAAATTTCTTCGAAAGTAAACGGATTGGTAAAAAATAATAATAAGTTTGTGACAAAATACGTAAAGTGAGATGCTAAACAGCATGCTTTGGTGTACTTATGGTGAAAAAAAATATTTTGTACCAAAATACGTGTGAAATGTTAAGCAGTATGTTTTGCGGTACTTTGGAATTCATAAAAAAAAATTCTTCAAATACCAGAAGTTTCTTCGTAAGTAAACTGTTTGGTTAAAAATAATAATAAGTTTGTGACAAAATACGCAAAGTGAGATGCTAAACAGTGTGCTTTAGTGTACTTGATTGTGAAAAAAAATCATTTTGTACCAAAATGCTTAAAGTGAAATGTTAAATAGTATATTTTGGGGTACTTTAGGATTCATAAAAACTTTTTAAGTCTTCAAATACCAGAAGTATCTTTGTAAATAACCGGTTTGGTAAAAAATAACAATAAGTTTGTGATAAAATACGTAAAGTGTGATGCTGACGATGTATTTTGGGATACTACAGGGTCCCAATTTTTTTTTAGATATTCAAATACGCGAAGTTCGTTCCTCAATAACATGTTTGATGAAAAAACAAAAAAAACATTCGTGACAAAATAGGTTCCGGAAAAATGTTTACATGTTCAAATTGGTGTTTTCTTCTTTATTTTGATAATTTCGCACCAGCAAGTATTAGAAGCATACTTAAATTGGTGTTTAGTTTTAAATCAGACTCTTTATGATACCTACATACATGTTTCACTTTCTATTTGTGTTGTCTTATTTTCTTTTTCATTATGGGTTAAGTTTTTATATTTCTGATAAATATAGATAACATTATTAAAACTTTTTATATTTTTTTTTCTTCTTATTATTTGTGAATTTTCAATTCCAATGTCTTTGTTAAAGTTTATTTTTAATTTTATAATATTGTTATTTAATTTATATTTAAAAGTTAAATTTTTTCCATGGGAACTTCGGTCTCATTTACCATAGAACTCCCCAACATTTTCTTACAATTTTGTATAGGTGTTTTTATTTTAATGGTGATTTTTATTATTTAATCTTGCATGATGTATTGATGTACTTCCTCCGGACTCGATTATAAGCAAAAACAATTACCTTTACACATATTAAGAATAGTATGCATTTAATTTTCTTGGATTGATGGAAAAAATAAATACATTTATTAAACTATTTCTAATTAATAGTCATCTTCTCACAATATTAATGTTTTTTGGTAAAAAAGTAGTTGATTTAATACATTTACATCCATCGATACTAGCTCACCCCGTGCATCGCACGGGAGTGATACACATATATTTCAACGAACTATGTATAAGCTACTAGATAACATTACTTTCAACTTTCTATAGGTGATTCTATTTTATTGGTGGTTTTCATCTAACCATGCACGATACCCACGTGTTTTACTTTCTATTTGTGTTGTCTTCTTTATTTTTGTCATTTCGCATCAAACGGTATTAAAAACATACTTTAACTGGTGTTTAAATTTTTATCTTCTTTCAACGAGAACTTCAGCCACATTTAAAATACAACCTCCACCATCTTCTTTCAACTTTGTATAACTGCTCCTATTTTATCATGAGTTTTCATACAACCATGCATGATACCCACGTGTTTTAGTTTTTAATTGTGTTGTCTTCTTTGCTTTCTTATCATGGGCTAAGTTTTTATATTTACATTTGATAAATATGGATTATGTTATTAAAAGCTTTAGACATTTTTTTCCCATTATCTATGGATGTTTAATTTCAACGTTTTTTGTCAATATTCTTTTTAAATTTTATAATATTCTTATTTAATTTATAGCTATAATTTAATTTCAATCCACAATTATTTGACTATATATTTTACAAACCAACATCATTGGTCCACTGGCATAAGCTACCCTGGGACACGGGGTCCCCGTCGACTTAGTGCTCCCGAGTTTGATTCTTGTAGTGGACAGAAAACTGTTGTCTTGAATGATTGGTTTATTAAAGAGGGTTTCCCTTCCGGTTTTACTTTAGTTTTGCTAACTAAAATTTAATAATATAAAATACCCAAAACACATGAAAGTTGCAGCATTATAATAATCTATCTCATGTACTGTATTTTTAGGCACTATATAAATACCCCCTCCAATCAAGCCAGGATGGACTGGTCTCAACTCTCAACTCTCACAAGCTGTGGTTTCACAAGCATCATCAAATAGAGTCTCTAATTGTCTTCTTGTTGTTCAAGAAGTTACCACTTACCATTGTTGTTTCACAAACAAAAACATAGACAAGACATCACTCCCTCCCTCATCACCTTAAACAAACAAACAACCAAAATTCAAATGTCTTTTCTCTATTCTTTTGGCAACACTTTCCACACACTTTCAACTTCTAATGAAGGTGGTGAAGATTTTCCCTTTTTCTCTGACCCTTCTTTCTTCAACAATTCTCACACTCTTGAGAATTCAAATCCATTTGATGAACATGAACAACTTCCTTCTTCTTCATCTCTTGACCCTTTTTCTCCTTCTTTTTTCTCTTTCTCTCCCCCAAGAGAAAACCTCACCCTTCATCAAGCTTTTGATGGATCAGAAGTGAAAAGTGAGGAATCTCAAATGGATAATGTTGATTATAACTACAATCATCAATTTCTTCCTCATAGTTATAGTGGTGCTGAAAATGTTTCCAAGTACATGCAAAGGAGCTTTAGTAGTAATTCTTTTGAAAGGAAACCTGGTTTTCTATTCCAACCTCATCATCATACTTTAATGGATTCTCCACAATTTCAAAGAAATGATATAAGTTCCCCTGAAATTAGTTTCTTCACTGGTCAAATGAGGAAGGTGTGTAGTACAGGAGATTTGCAGGTAAATAATAAGAATTATTTTTCACCCATATTTAATTGTCATTTAGTTTTTAATTAATATCCCTTATTTATGTGTTGATTTTATTGAAGTTAATTGATCAGAACATGAAAGGAAATCAGATGTCTCCAACGGAACAAAATTTGGAAGTAGGGCGTTACAGTGCTGAAGAAAGAAAAGAAAGAATTTCTAAATACAGAGCCAAGAGAAATCAGAGAAACTTTAACAAGACCATTAAGGTAATAGAGAAAGAATGACACCCTCTGTTTCTTTTGTAGTATAAAGTAATAATTGAAAAACAATACTGTTATGTGGACACACAAGTTTTGACACAAATACATTATCCTTTGTGTTTTTAGGTATTTTCGTAATCTGTCTATGTTGTATACGATGAAAAAATAAGTGAGAGATAAACACAGAGTCATATGGTGTCAAATATTATGTGTCCAATCCAAATAACACAACTCATTGAAAAATTGTATAAAAGTTAGAATCATCCTTGCATATGATTGATTTTTATGAAAGTTAGAATGAAAGCCAGACTTTTCTAATGATATGTCAATCCATAAATATAATTGATTGATGGTATAAAAGATATTTTTTTCACAAAATAAAATGGTAAGAATTTCTTTTCTTTTAAACATGTAAAATAAAAATGCAGAGTTGTTTGTCTGTGTTACCAATAGAGAGTCTCGTGTGACCACAATACTTAGGCGCGCGCGTGCGCACGCGCGCACACACACATATATATATAAATATATATTTTGAAGATTTTAAATGATGTGTCTTTATATTGTATGTGTTTAAATATATGTCTAAAAGTGTTGTGACCATATTTTTCGTGCTACCAGTATGCATGTCGAAAGACACTAGCCGACAATCGACCACGCATACGCGGAAGGTTCGCCCGCAATGACGAGCCCAACGAGAATATTAAGCCTCAGTGTTCAAATAGAGACGAAGACGAAGTCGATTTCTGGGTAAATATGTTAATTTTGTTGCTTTGTCAAATTTCAACATCAATGATTTTGAATATGTTTTCAATTAGTATATAAATAATAATAACAATTAGTAATATTACAGTGACACATTCACATTACTATTAATTGCTACTTCACTTAATTGAAAGGGTGTTGATATTTATGTAGATGGAAGAATTGAGGTTGCATGAAGAGCAAGAGGATGTAAGAGTTGGAGCAGCAGAACAATATTTGAAGAATTTCGGAGCTAGTCAATTTCAATATTGTGGCTTTTGACATAATCGAATAAGAATCTTTTCCTTTTTTTTAAAAATAAAACATATCAATAATCCACTCAACGTGGTGGAATCTGAGATGTTCTTGACGACTCCTGAGGTTGCCTCAGATAGCTAGTTGTAGTTACACCATTCTTCTTTTCATTTTTCTATTTCAGGTTATGATTCCTCAATATTGAGTCAATTGTTCAGTCATTATCGTCTGAGTTATCCTTGCGAATTATTTTGTCTAATAACTTTCCATAGACATTTAATTTCTCCAATCCAGCTGCTGAATTAAAAAAATTTATTGAATAAAAAAACTTCATAAAATTACATAAAGTTCAAAAAAAATTGTTTGATGCCTCATCGAATACTTATAACGTATAATATACTCTTCTAAAATACAAGTAAAATGCCAAACATATGATAACATAGCTATCAAAGTTCAATTTATCAAAAAACTGATGTAATGATTGTTATTCTAATAATGATCATTTTCAGCGTCTTTAAAAAGTTACTAGTAAGCAGAGTAGCCAACGAAAATTGGTCCAGTTGGTAAGAATTCAACTCATACCCACAAGATCATGAATATTGCTGCCGATGTGAGTACCTCGTTGGTGAATATGTAAATACCTTAGTGTATTTATCTCAAAAAGCCTCCATTAACCCTAGTCAGCCACCAAGACCTAACTCACCTAAACTTGTAGTAAACCTAACAAGAGTTCCTTCTTGAGGAGTTTGATCACTCTCTTCATGAGTTGACAAGTGTAAATAAATATTCTACTTGGAATAAGCCTAGGTAGGTGTATTATACATTGGTCTCTCTTTCCTTTTTCTATTAAGCATAGGTATTTTTTTAATGGACTAAGCTTAGGTGTAATGAGTGCTTTGTTTGGAATCAGATTCATATTTAATTAATTAATCAAATACAATATGCCTAAACGAGAGGAGAAAGCAAAGGGAATGTCCCAAAAAAAAACAAAGATAGTCAAATGCAAATCTCTTTAGGTCTTCACAACTCGGAAATACAAGAGATTCATTCGCCTACACCTAACAAAAGGTAACAATATCAGCTCGTTCCATCTCAAAAGGGTGCAGTGCAGGTGGATTCTCACTAAATATCAGATAGTGACACTATTAGTGGTGTTTCACTGCAGTTATTCCCCCACCCCTATTGAATTCAACTCCACTATCCATTGGTAACAAATAATAAACAAAACTTCTGTCAAAATAAAGAATAAAAATGAAAAAGCACGCCACATTTTCATTAAATATGCACAAACTAATACCACCTGTAGTAATTCCATGCTTATCAAAAAACACAACAAAAAACTCATGTTGACCATAAAAAGCCCCTGTGATTTTTTTCTTCATCTTTTTTCATTTTTATATAAGTAAAGAATCTGACACTGAGATGATTATAGTAATCTGCCTCATATACTATATTCGTCTCTGTACTATAAATTGTCTAGCTGGAGAAACAAAAAGACATCAAACATCAACCTGCATGTTTGTATGCATTGCACAGCACAGCGCCAAATCTTTAAACTTGTGGTCAGGGATATATTGAAGTATAAGATTGGCACTATTAAATGCACTTATGTAACTTGTGGTTTAGTAAGATTGTAAATGTTGCATTCGTGATTATCGATGTTGTCATACAGTACATTACAGACACACCGTACAGCTCGTTTTGAATCCCAGATGAAGTTTTAGGTTGGGCCATATCGTCTTTTAAATAAGAAATGTCTTTTTGTCGGATCTTTCGGCTTGCTCTTGATCTGTTGGCCTTTGTTACGCCCAGTACTGCATGGGTAAGAAAGCAATCGCTATCAGATATCAATAATTCGTACATAGTTAATAGAATACATAAAGGTTCTTAACTCTTAAGAACTCAAAAATGAAACCCAAACAGCTTGAGATAAATTAGCATACATGGAACACTAAAGAGGATAACATACCTGTACTCCATATAAACCATTCCTTTTGCACCTGACATTGCACTCATCGATCCATGCGTACGACGGTAACTATTAAGAGCTATTTCGTCTGAGTCTTCTTCTAGTTGCTCTAATCCAACAGCATCATCACCAGCACTCAATACCTGATAATAGTTACACGTCAGTTATTTAACAATTAACAACTCAATTCCAAGTCAATAGGGAATTAGGATGGTAACCTTTCCAAGAAGTGCCAATTGATCATCAAGATGATGATAGCTCAATCGAGATCCTTCATCAGCTGGAGGCAAGCTTGTAATTACCTGTCACGTATAAAAAAAAACTATAAGCATATACAGATTGAGACCTTAACAAGACAGTTTTGGTGGCCAATATACATTGCAAATTATCAAGCATGATGTTGGCACTACAGTACAGCAGGTTTTCTGAACCATTGAGCTAAATAAACTCAGGCAATTCCAAATACATTAGCTAGTTTTTTTTCTTTTTCTTCCATTTCTTTCTCACCAAACATAACATAACGTCTTGAACAAACAAACAACCAGGTTATATCAAACATTATATGCACCACAGAAAAGCTTAGAATCATGCAGCGGTGCTTACAACTTGCTTCCAAGTATCTTTACAACGCAAAAACATTTTTTAAATAGCCGAGATCATCATAGCAAAGAACCAACTAGTTGAAGTTGTTTTGCTTGGATTAGTCCAACTTCTTATTCAAAACAAGACCAAAAAAATAACTCTTAGGCTCTTATTCCATCCAACACATTGACAACTTTAAATACAGCAAACCAAATGTCCAAATCCATGTCTGTGGAGGAAAATACGAGAAGTGCAACAGGGAGTGAACCTAAAATTGAAAGAAAATACCTTAAAGCTGTAACCTTGGTCGATTAAAAATTGCTGCCTCTTAGTTGAGTAATACATCTCCTGTAAACAAAATTACATTAGACCATAAATTCCTTGTATAATAGTTGCAAGTTTTATTTTGCATAGGAAGGCATCATCATCCCTTAATTCAACGATATATGTCTTGGTGTAATATAAATGTATACCTGGGTATCAGTTGACACAAGGGAATAAAAAAATGCATTATACTCCTCTTTACCCCCTGCCATCCTATCCTGAAGCTTTCCCTGCCATTTAATTCATTAAATTGTATCAGCCAGCCAACCCATTGCACAAGGCATTATTGACAGACAAACATAAATATACAAGCAGCAGAGAACTTCTAGCTTACCACAACCATCATACAGAGTTTAGAATTAGATTTGTAGGGTGGGTATGATAGACACCAATAAGCAGTGCTTCCTAAGAAGTAATTGATAGGAACCATGATTTCTCATCTCTCAAATGGAACAACAATGGAACAATAAAACTGTATTAATGGTGATGAAACTGAAATTACAAATGTAAATGATAAACTAGGCAATTCGAGAAGCCTAGGATCTCCTAAAGGCGCTTATAGAGGCCTAATCTCTCCTAAAGGGATAACTTCCCAAATTCATTCTTGCTTAATGATTCTAATCCCCTCACTCCTATTTATAACCTCCACTAACTCTCCACTTTCCCTCCAATTTGCCACATAAGCAAGTTAGTTACAACCAATTCCCTCCCTAAGCCATAATCCCCTACATCTCATATATTTAATTTCCCTCCCTACATTACATTTATTTAAGATCCTATCAATACTCCCCCTAAACATTCACCTTGTCCTCAAGGTGATACCGAAAACAAACCGTCAATGGTCTTCCACCGGGATCCCAAAACTTGAAGCATGATGACCAAGTAATGCTGCATGACATTGAAAAGTGACCTCCCGGATCAAAAGCTCTCCATTCAACTGTACTTTCAAGCAAATAATAGAGTATTGTGGCTTCTCTATTTTTGCTAAATGAAACAACAATTGCTAAGGAATCCACTTCCATTTTAGGAGCACCAACTAACCCAAATACATTTGCATCAGCTTGAAAATTCACGGACAAATCTGGATTTTGAGCGCAATCAGACCCAATAAGCTTCTTTTGGTCTATTTCTTTTTCTACTTGCAACAGCCCTCCACTATTAGTAAATACGGTAGGTGTAATTATAAAATTGTGGGTCTGGCCCATTGGATTAAAAGTGAGATCCACTTTCTTTTGGGACCAACTAAACCCAAACAACTTATTTTCCTTTTCAGCTTTTTCTTTTAACACCCCCCTCTTTTCTTTTAACACCACCCTCATTTTATCAGATAATTCATAACTACTGACCTTGACTTGGGCTTGGCCCAATGAGAGAGCAACAAGATCTATTTCGCATTCAGCACTGATTTTCTTCTCTTCTCTCTCACCGTCGCACGTCTCAACAACAAAAAACAGAGATGGCTCTTCCAAATCATTCAACACCCATACCTCCGTCGCCGTCGCCGTCGCTCCGCCGGCTTTCTCCTCCGGTGGTCGACCCCAGTCACCGTCGTCTGGCGACCGCCCCCAATCATTGTCGTCACCGGACGTCTCCATGGTCTCATCGCTCCTCCTCGACTTTTCTTCTTTCTTCTCCCTGTCGCACCACTTTGTCACGCAAGAGAGAGATATTTCACCCATTGCTTTTAACGACAACGCCTCGGCCACGACTGTGTCATCGTTTGGTGTCTCCGTCAGCAATTCCTCTGGCGTCGGTTCTTCCGGCAAATCCTCCTTTCTCTGTGCTTCCATCATCACTTGCTCATTCGGTGGTTCTAGGTCACCACCGTTCTCATCTTCTTTCAAGTGCTCCCTTGATTTCGCAACAGTGTTGATGAACAAGCTTCCACTTCTGATGTCGCTATTTTCCCTCTCAAATTTCTCATTCACTCTCGATGTAGTTTCGGCCTTCCCTAGATACGATTCCCTGTTCTCCATTGTTGGTTCTTGATTCGTCAACTTAGAGTAAGTTTCTGAGTTCTTCGATTTCAGTTCTACCTCGAGCACTTCATTTCTCTTCTGGTTCTGGTGATTCACGATCACATGTAATTTCTGAAACTTCAAATCTTCTTCAAGATCTTCATTCCATCCCTCATCTTCTGATTCTTTGGTTTTCTTTTCTGATTTGGTTGAATTTGCAGCAACATAAAATTGTTGCAACCACTGCAATTTCATTTCTAAATAGATCTCAAACTCTTTCTCGGAAAGTTCATCGCACCTGCTTCTTCTTCCTTCTAAGCGTCGCTTGATATTGTCAATCTGCTCCTTCCATTCTGGTTTGCTGCACATGGCTTCTTTTTCCAGAATTTCCTCAATGGCAGTGACTTTCTTACTTCTTTGAGCACTCAAGATCGAATGCTTTGATACCAATTGATAGGATCCATGATTTCTCATCTCTCAAATGGAACAACAATGGAACAATAAAACTGTATTAATGGTGATGAAACTGAAATTACAAATGTAAATGATAAACTAGGCAATTCGAGAAGCCTAGGATCTCCTGAAGGCGCTTATAGAGGCCTAATCTCTCCTAAAGGGATAACTTCCCAAATTCATTCTTGCTTAATGATTCTAATCCCCTCACTCCTATTTATAACCTCCACTAACTCTCCACTTTCCCTCCAATTTGCCACATAAGCAAGTTAGTTACAACCAATTCCCTCCCTAAGCCATAATCCCCTACATCTCATATATTTAATTTCCCTCCCTACATTACATTTATTTAAGATCCTATCAGTAATCAATAACTATACACTTTCTGGTTAATACCGGGAACAGTGTTCCCATCGATCTTCTTTCCCCTGAACCATATTCTCTCTAGTCTCTCTTTTTCTCTCCCTATCTCACATTCTTTCTTGTTAGAATCCTTATTTTGTATGATGCATGGTAAAATTATGACTTATTTTTTGTGTTCACTGACTTATTTTTGATATATGGTTTTTTGTGGTGTTTGTGGTAGACAGAGGCGCACTCCGAAGCGCAAGAGCATCTGCTCTTACGAACTTACAGCCCTCCAGCGCTCCCACACCTGCATAGAAGCGCAAATTGCACAGAAGCGGCAGTCTAGTTAAGAACTTAGAGTTGTTTTTGTGCCTCTGTGGCACCTGTATGTTGTGTATGACTTATGTGGTGTTTTTGAAGTTTTTTTACTTATGGTTTTTATCTCTATACATATGCTTGAATATATATATCCTAGTTGGACAATTTGGCAGGATCTTACATTCCGTAACTCGTACTTTACGAACCTATGACCCCTCTCGGCTGCTAAGTAGGATCCCAAACCTGACTACCTTGGTGTTAATTATCTACTCAATCTACATAACTAGCTGTCCAGAGAGACACAACCAAGTGGTAAAACATAAAAATTGTTGTATGGATGGACACAGGAAGCACAGGTTGAAACCGACAACACTCCACCTCCCCCTAAAATAGTTATTTGTCATTGCATGTTTTACTTTCATTCAATACTATGGATATAATTATATTTGTCATTTTTGTTACGTGTAGTTTTATTTCTTCTGTTTAATATTAGATACACTTAAATTAATATTAACGATGCTTTTACATCTAAACACCTTATCATGTTTCTGATACACTAGACCAGGCAGAAACCTAATAAGCTGATAGTTATTGGCAGTTACAGAAATAACACACATCACTTTATTGATATTGTCTCTGGAACAACCAACAGAAGACTAGTATTGTACAATAGGAGATACAAACTGATACAAACCTACTCCTTAGTAAGATAACTGCAAGTAACTACCCTTATAACCTCTAGGACTTAGAGAGCCTAGTCTCTTCCAAACCAAAACAAGACAACAACCGAGTGGGTTCTGTTTCCCATCCTTTTTCTATGTATAAAATAACACACCTAATTATTCTGGCCCATGGGCCTGCACCACAAACATCTTTTATAGGTGGCCTACTAACATAAACACAATCAACGAATACCATTTTAAAAAAAATATAACAGATAGTTGAAAAATACTTGGATGGTTTGAATTTACAGAACAGGTCTTTTTACTAGTAAAATTAAATTATAAGAATAAAAATACTATTGATAAAAAAAGAATAAAAATACTAAAATAGTAATCATAATCACCGAAACTTACTAAGAAATAACACACGAGAAAAAGTTCAGAATCTGACCTTTGCCCTAAGAATACGACCCAGACGTTGAGCTTCTTGACGCCTTGAACCAGCATGTGATGAGATCTGGATGATCACATTTGCTTCAGGAATATCAATCGAGTTGTCACCCACCTGATAATAAAAGAAATGATGTTAGGGATCAGATATCAACAGTCGTGTTCTTTATCAAGATGTTAACAAGAAGCACTAAGGCATCCAGCTACAAATCCCACTACACATTACTAAATATTAGCTAACCTAACGAAAGTCATAAATATATGTGCATCTAAATTAAAATTCATGAATGTCAAGATGCTACACCAGTATGTGCATATTCATAAAAATTCAAAAGGTATAACAAATAAGCCTCAAAATAAAACTAAAGAACATATACCTTGGAAAGGAAAACCGTATTCACGTCTTTGCTAGTTTTGAATGCGTGTAAAATTTTTGTCCTCTCAACATGGCTGCGCACAAGGCATATCAGAATATAATGTTGAAAACATAAAACCAAAAAAACACATTAAAAAAGAGTCAAATATGTCCACAATACCTTGTAGCACCATATATCATTGGTTTGCGTAGTTTCATGGCATACTCAGTGAGAGCAAAAAGATTATCAGCGAACACTATAATTTTATCACCACGTGCCCTTTCATGGTAATTTATGAGAAATTCACATGCTCGGAATTTATTTGGATTCATCACATAAAGGGCCTGCACATGTAATGGTCATCAATTAGGATGTATGAATTCAAGCAGTAAAGACCATCAACTAAGATGAGTGAGTTCAAGCAAGTAAACTGGGAAAAAAAATTAGCAATTAAAAGTTCAGTTTTCACAGAGATTTTTCAATACTTTCAATAATTAATAATCAAAACAACCTACGCAGAAAATGCAATCTATTGTGAAAAATAATGATCAAATATTCGGAAAAATCCTATATTGTGTAATAATAACTCCTTATAACTTCTACTATGAAGATTTACAGCGTTCCAAGAGGCTTCACCTGTCTCTTCTTGGAGTTCTCTTTCTTCAAATACTCAGCAAAGAACTCTCTTGTCATTGGACACCATACTTCAGCACACTGTACATTTGCAATAAATCCCCCCTTTACAAGATCTAACCAATTTGCCTCATACAACTTGGGACCAATTAGGAAGTTCAGATCTGTAATTCTTTCATCCTCTCTCACAAGTGTGGCTGCAAATTCAATCATTAGCTCACTCACAGCAGAAAAGTCTTAGGTCAGGTGACAATAAACCAATGCATAATGGCATACCTGTGAGCCCAAGTTTGCAGTGAGATTTGGTGATACTAATGACTTTTCGAAACATATGGGCTGGAACCACATGTACCTGTTTATCATGCCATGATGTTATGCATGAGGAACACCCTTAAGAATTCAGGAAAGAAGGATGTAACTGTAATTCTTCATTACCTCGTCCATAAGGAGCAATCCCCATTCTCTGTTTCTTATTTCTTCAATGATCTTTTCAGATTCTTCAGACCGTTTACCACCAAAAGCAACCATATTATATGTTGTCACTACAACTCCAGCATTACCACGGAATCTCTCTTTGCTATCAGAAGTGAAACGACATATTTGTTCATCTCGGATAGTTGACCATAATTTAAACTGAAAAGCCCACTGATCTACAGAGACAGCATTTGTTGCCAAACAAAGGCAGCTCTTTTTTATCCGACATGCTGCCGAAACACCAACTAGGGACTTTCCAGCACCACAGGGTAGAACTATGATACCAGATCTTGCTCTACCTGGGGAATTAGATGATAAAATTGCACTGTAAATTGTGTTTCAATGTGCAATTACACTGTATAGACTTTTTTTTTATAGACATTAATGTTGCTGAAGTCACTAAGAAAGACTTAGAGCTGAACTATACTAGACATAAGTAAGGTTAATCCAAATCTCATTTATCAAACACAGTTACAGTACTAAAAGTCTGAAACATAAATTTCTGAAGTTATAACTAAAAAAATTAAGAGGAATTTTTCGGGGGTACAGTGATGGCATGAAAGTCCAAATATAAGAACTACTGCATTCACATCTATTTTTCCAGGTTTCCAAGTCTAAACACTTTCAAAAGTCTGTATATTTTCTTATAAAACTTCAATTTTCCTCCATATTACATGGTTTAATAGTGAGGCTAAAAACAGTCTTGGAATGTACTAAACAGGAACATGCATTTCAGATCTCAAGCTAAAGAACTCAAGAAGGAAATTCAATCAATATAAAATAAAAGTTGATGGGTTCTCTAGATTTAACAAGGTAAGAGTGAAATGCTAGTGACACATGCCCTTGCAAAAGCTGTCAGCCTTACCATTTCCAAACATTTTACTAAGGCTCTTCTCTTGGTATGGCCGTGGTTGTGCTTGAGGCTTTAGTTCCATTTCAAGATCTGGGTTCACCTGTAGCATTAGAAGAGCAATACTGCATGAGTTGTGAACAAACAGTTTAAAACTTCATGCCCATAAATTTGCAACAATATAACATCAGTAAATATAGCGTCTACAATCCTCAGAGATTTTTAGCAGTACAAGTATGTAAAACATTACTCAATACTCACTGTATCGTTTCTGAAGTCATACTCTTCCAACATGGGATAATTTAATGCATTTGGCAAGCAACGTTGCTTTACATTTTCAACCTGTATACAAATCACGGGAAAAAATTAAATGGAAAATTTTGATGGGAAGCAATTACAAGTTTGCAACTACTCTATTCAGATTACTGATAACAATCTAATCTGCTGTTTGAAACTCTTGCCAGATTTTTCCATAACAAAGATTTAAATTTCTCGGAACCTTTTTGGTGTGAAAGTCGGGGGTATGTTTTGGCACTATATTATTTGGTGAATTCTACAACACAATCCACACACCCCTAAAGTTGACCTTAAAAAAGGGAAAGAGGAATTCTATCATTTTGGTGCTAAATGATAGTTGAAACAAGGATTTAGCTTTGAAGAAACATAAATATTTTAACTTATAAAATCTGGCAATTAAAAAGCACATGGAGTAACACTATAGCTGCATAGAGAAGAATTCGACAATACGAAGTATGTAGCTAATTTCTGATCAATTTGTGTGTATTCAATTTTTGTTTTCCTAAATTCAATACTTTTAACTCATCTGTTCTCTTTTCCAAGACATGAATGACTTAACCCAGTTCCAGCATTATTTTTTCATGACAAACATAGATCATTGTTTCAAATTTGTAGTTATGTCATGACTAGATAATACAACTCAAAATGGGAAACAGAAGAGATTAAGGGAGTCGGAGTAAAATATACTGCAAATTTTTTGCAAAAGCACAAACCCTGGATTACCTGAGCAGGATCAATTTCAAATGCATGGGCTTCTTTCTCTTCTGCAGCAGCTGCCACTTCTGCTTCATTTAGCAACTCATCATGAGTGCCTTCAACCTCACCTAATGCTTTGCTGATTGTAAATCCATCTCCATGTGTACCCTAAGCAAAAAAACAGCAATAGGGATTCTGAATTTCAATTGTATATCGGAAAACATAGCAATAAGAATGCAAAACTGCAAGACAAACTACAATATTCATGGTAGTGTTAGAAAATGCAATTCACAGCCACACTAAAAATGTTTAGTGGTGAAATTTAAAACCTATGAGAAACCAATTCAATACAAAATGGAAACATTTTAGAAGAACGTCTAATGTTGGCACAAGCATTTCAAAATAGAAACCAGACAGAAATAAATGAGGCGAATCCAATCATGCCCCAGATATATCCACTCCCAGGGAAATACTAGAATTGTAATTACAGGAAGGGGAGCAAACCAGTCAACAATATCTAAGGATCACAGACTGTAGACGCCAACGTCTACAATAATAAATCCAATTACATTTATCTGGACATGAAAGAATTAAGAAGGGTCAACCTAAGCTACTCAAACACTTTAAATAGTATCCTACAAACAAATGATATGATAACAAACCTCTGAAGTAATCCTTGCTCGAGATATAGCGTCATCCCTGAGCAGTGTCTTCAATACCTGCAAAATTTGTTATTAACCGCATGAAATCTCACCCAAAATTCACAGTGGCGTGTAAGGAAAACACGAGACGTGGAGACTGTGAGAGCATCATTTACATACCTCTGGAAATGGAGACTCAACAAAGTAGCGATTCTTCTTAAGGACGAGTTTCACTTTTCCATAATTTGCAGTAGAATCATGGATAAAATTAATCATCTCTTTAGGAAGCTTGGTCTTAGATAACTTGTTCAAAACAGCTATGATTGTTTCAGTTTCTAGACCAACCGAAACCGCAGCATACAAGGAGTGTGGAGTAAGATTATATTCGTGCATAGACTCCGGCCTATTCATCATCATCAATCACCAAACATCAAACACGTAAGTAAAACTCTAATAATTTGACAAGCTATACCACTGCACAGGATTCATCTTTCTCATAATAATGTGTAGTACCTGCAAACAGGCTCGGCGATGGCAATGAGGAAATCATAAGCTTGCTTGTACAGAGGAGAAAAGGTCTCAAGAAATATGCGGCCATTGCCACAAGCCCACAGAGGGCGATTGGGATGATCCGGTTTCAGCTCTAATTTGCTAAAATCCTTGGTTTTTCCTTCTGTTTCAGGTTAAAAACCCTCAATTGCGTGAGCCAATTAACCATTCTCAATGTCTAGTCCTACGGAAATCTAAAAATTAAATAGAAATAGATTGTAATGAACGTTACCGTCATCATCATATCCATCTTCGCCGCCATATCCATCGTCCTCCTCGGCAAAACCTTTTTTGGCATCTTCCTGCAGCAAACAATGTGAGAAAGAAACATCAATCAAGAAAGAAAGAAAGAAAGAAAGAATGGAAAAGAGATGAACTAACGTATTTAGAGGAGCCTTTGTGCTTTTTGAAGGGTCGTCCTTTTTCACCTGCGAATATGAAATTGAAAGATCGTAACTATAACTATTATTGTATATATATGTTTCTTTATTGTTCTGATATATGGATTTGGAAATTAAAACGAATGCAAAGTACCGTATCCCATGATTCCGATGAATTAGATTAGGGTATGATATCTGTGTTTGTTTTTTGCTTTTATTTTCTTTCGATGATTGCGATCAGACTGAAATAATTGGAAAAAGCGCGAGAGAATCTGATATATCCTTTCATTTCGTCGGGTGGGAGAAGACGGTGCAGTGCAGGTGCGGGCAATGCAATTACGCAAATGCCCTCACAACTCTAGGCCATTGGGCCAAACCGAAACCTTTTTCGTTGGGCCTTGACTTTTCCCCAACCCCTACTCAACACACACCCCCTATTGACCAAAAAAAAAGAACACACCCCACCCCCTAAACCTTTAAATCCCAAAAATACCCCTAACTTAAAAACACTTCATCTCCCACTCCCCTAACCAATTTGTGGATGGAGACTATTTAACTAGTTCGGTTGAGAGCTCCCGAATGGATTCGGCTACGTACAGCCGAACCATCTAATATTCAAAAAAATGCGCATAAGGTACGGTTGAGGCTAGCCGTACCAAGTAAATTTCAAAGGGGGGGGGGGGGGGGTGTGAAAACATATAAGGTACGGTTGAGGACAGACGAACAGGTTCAGCTGCCTCTAGCTGAACCCATTAAAATTTTGGAAAAAAAATACAGACACGCTTGGAACATTTGGGTTCATTAAGGGTATTCTAGTATTTTTCCTGTGTTTAAGGGTGTGTGCTAAGTGGGGGAGTTGGGAAAAACATGGGCCTTTAATTGGAGGATATTGCCTTTTGGACCCCCCACTTAGACCCCCCCCTCGCCAAACTTCTTATTTTACCCTTCAACAAAAAAAAAATCAAATAAATCTCCAACCCCCGCTCTCATTTTTTCGGAATGAGTGATGTTATTTAGTACAGGAGGAGTTGCTACGAAACCAAAAAATGCACGGCCGTTATAATGAAAGGGTTGAATCACACAACATCGTCAGCATGTGATGGAAGGTTTCGTCATTTTCCTAATTTTTTTTAATATACCGGAAATGCCTTTTTCCATTTTTCCAGTATACCTTATATTTGCTTATGTTCCTGAAATTTGGTTTAACTTTTTCTGGTATATATTATTTCGGCAAAATATCTCTCGAGATCCCCTTAACTTATTTTCAGGTAACAAGTAGGACCTTTAACCTTTTTTTTTGGTACCAAGTAGGTCCCTTAAGTTTTAAAAACGTTGCGTTGTTGCCCTTTTAACGTTTTGTTTTTAACTTCATTAATCAGTGACTGGTGTAGCTATTAGACTGCTTATTTGGCATGCCGCATAGGATAATTTTATTATTTTATAATTGTTTTTTGTTAAAAATTAAAGAAAAATCTGAATTATCTTCCTTGTCTCCATCGTCTTCCTTTCCCCCTTTCCAAACCTTGTCTTCCTTATCCCCATCAATTCCTTTGTGTTCATCTACAAGCTATTGACGCCATATTCAAGCCATTGTCATCATCTTCGCACGAGAACTTCTTCCTCTTCGCGTTCTCTCGTCTTCAATTTTGTTCTTCATCTCTTCCTCAGATTTTCATTTTTGGATTTTTTGGGTAGAGATTCGATTCTGTCTCTAGGCTTTTTGGGTTTATATACAAGATTGAATCCTGATTGAATCCAAACTCCTCTTTCTATACAAGATTAAATACTGATAATGTGTGAGCTGTGTGATTGACAAACGACAATTTTGTTGATCACCAGATTCTATATCTTCACATTCAAATAAAAATAATATTTAGAAAATGATTTTAAAGTTAATAAAATAAATTTAACAAACCAATTGCATTAAAAATTCAATTAAATATCGGAAAAAACCAATTTTAATGTAATTTTCAGTATATTAAAGTATATACCAAAAATTAGGAAAAGACTAAATTTTGGTATATTATTTAATATACCGGGAATTAGTTTTGTAATTTCCGGTATATTTTTTTTGATAAGCAATTTACGGTATATACTTTAATATACCAGAACTTAGCCAGAAATTTTGTTTCCAAAATGGTTACAAATATTTGATTAAAAATGAAAATTACTTTTTCTGGAAACATTATATGCTGAAAAAAAAAACAAAAAAAAAATACATTCGGGAAATTAGGAATCAAAATTTACTCTGAAAAATGTAAAAATCTGATGACTGTAAAATGGGACTGAATTTTGTTGGAGATATAGGGTGGGCCGTGGGGCCCAAAAGTCAACATCCTTGATCGGATTCAGCATCGTTGAAGGTATACATACACTTTAGCATGGGAGAAAATATATACACCTCATAATCATTATCTACAACCCCACGTATTTAAAAAACCAAAATATCTCCACGCTAATGTGTGTTTGATTTGCTAAAAGCAATGGACCGGATAAAACAACTTCGCTGTATCATGTTTGATTTAGAAACTATTCGTGGTATTGACAAAATGAGGGTAAGAGACTAGACAAAAACTCAAATTCATGCACCTCACATATTTACGGTGCAACTTTATATGCCGCAGTACAACTTTTTATCCACAAAAAAAATACTGAAATGCTATTTTTATTTCGTATTCAATAATTTTTCCCCTCTCTTATCTATCTCCTCTTCTTCTATATTCTCTCTCTTTCTCTCTTCTATCTCATTTTTCTTCTATTTTCTCATCTCACAACCTCTCTCTCTCCCTATATACTCCCTCCGTAACAGAATATAAACAAAAATATGTCAATGAAAGTTGATGTATTTACAGAAGGAGTGTGTTATATAAAATCACTATATATAAACATCATAAATGGATTTGAAATTGATGTTTGGTAAAATACGAATTTCAACGAAGACACACACCTTTTTTTTTCCAAATCACACACAACATCTTTTTTTGACAACAGACGCAACGTCTTTTGATTTCTATTTTTTGTGATTTGTTAGTGATGCTTACACTTCGTTTAGCACGAGTATACATTTCCTTTTAGAGCAGTCATGTAGAAATTCAGTATTATTTTACTTTGAAATACTTCGTACGACACAAAAGTGTTTTGATTTGAAATACTTCATACGACACTTCGTTTAGCACGGGTATAAATTTGGCATGATAGAACTCAAAAAGAATTATTTTAAATTTTACATTTTATTTATTTGCGTTGTCATTGTTTACCAAACAACGTACGACACAAAAGTTGTTCAATATTGTTCGAACTATATTGTTCAATCCAATACTAACCTGTCTAGAAATCAAACAGACTCTAAAAGAATATTGTATACTCCCTCCTATTATTCTTTTCTTTTTTGAGGTTAAGAATTTCTTTTTGGTTAAGAAAATAATTATTTTATCCTCCTATTATTCTTATGTAAAGAGGAGGAGTTTATTTAATAAGTTTGATAAAACTTCATAGACAGTAAGATTACATAACATGGAATTTGGAAACAAAATTTCGCAAACTTGAGCTTGCTTTTGATTAGACTTTAAAAAACAATTTTCTATTTTTTAAAAATTAATCAAGAGAATTTTTTATTTATTTATCTTATCATGTAATGCAGTTGGGTAGCTCCAGTCAGTTTTACGATAAGCCTATGCTGCAATCGGTTTTGCGCGCCTTCTTTAGTTTTGTTGTTTTTTGCCGCATGATACCCAATTAAAACCAGTTGCATTTTATGTTAAAAAATTGGTTAACAATTCCTCACCGCCCTTCATCCATGTTGAGCTTGCCATGTGTGTTTTGTTGTTTTATTTTTTTATTTATTTATATGTGCAGCTATTTGTTTCTTGCTATATATATTGGTTGTTTTGCATTCTATATGTTGCTTGCTTGTTTCGCTGGATGAGTGCTTTATTTACAGTGTTCTTTGCTTTAGTGTGCTTCTCTATTTTTATTTTTTATTTTTTGTTTTGTTACTTTTCTTTTTATTTTCATTTACTTCTAACCATTATTCATTGTTCATACCAGCTTTGTTTGTTTATACGCGTTTTTTTTTGTTTTCCTTTTCTTCTAACTATTGCTAATCAATCTATTATTTGCTATATTGTTTTCTTTGTTGTAAGTTGCAATTTATTATTTGTGACTTTCCTTTCTTTGTTTTTCAGCTTCGTTGTAAACTTCAATATTATCTTGCGAGTCAACATAAGCTTGAGTTGCCGACGCTTGTCAGCTCCGTGAGGCATCATGTAATTTCCCATGGACGCGAGGAAGAAGGCCCGTAGAGCTAATCCAATGGCCATGATGAGAGTAACGGAGCAGCCACTCCACCTGTGTCTCCATCTTCGGCCAAGTAAACACTTCCAATAAACCAATACCTTTCGCCTCCTGTCCTGTGGTTGAGGCTTTCCGATGAACCAGATTGTTTTGGCCTTCACAAAGTGACCTGTTTCGTTACGAATACACAGGCCTATGTTGAATCTCTCATCGTCTAATAGCGCTGCATCGATGTTACATTTGACCATACCAGCATCGGGACGAGACCAAGAGGAAACAACAGCAACGCGCTGAGTCTGAGAGCCAGAAGAAGTCAATAATTTTACTCGAGAAGAGTTATTGCATTGGGATTTGGAGGTTGGCAAACAAAACAGTCTTGTTGTTTCAACAAGATTAGACCGATGATGGTAAAAGAGGAAGGAAGACGATTGTCAAAGAGGTGTAAGGTATAGGACGACAAAGGTTGCATTCCTTTAAATTTTGAATTTTCGAAGACGTGAATGTATGTTCATATTTAGAGGGGGTCTATTACCAAACTGGTGAAGGATGATTAACAGTCGTTTGTTGAATTCGCAAATCATCAATTAGAAACCATATTGGTTGGTCATTCATTGTTGGTATTTTAAGTGGAAAAGAGAAGACTTTATCCCTATATATGACAATGAACAATGTAACGTCGAGAAATGTTATACTTTCAATTAAAGGTCACAATTAGGGTAACTTAACCTACTAATGAGTGAAATGAAATTATTAGAGTTACTTCGACAGTGGACGCTCTCTGTGAAATTTTCCTACGTAGATTTTGAATGGGGGACAATCTCATTTTGGCAGTAGAGAAGTTAAAAGACCTATTTATGAGAGATGAATCAATTCCTCGAGTTATTGTAACCGACAACTACCTTGCTTTGATGAAGTAGTAGAAAATGGATCAAAACCATGCTACGAACACCAACCGATAAAACAAAATAAACTACTTTATGCTTGTTATGTTGTTGCAGCTGAATATGGAATATATACCACTAGAACATGAAATATCCTTTTATACCATTTACACCACGCCTTATGTTTTGGCCACATTGAATGCTTCCCCATTAAGTTCTTACAAGTATAACATTGACACATGTGTTTCTATGAATAAGAAAGGACAAGTTTTGGAAAGCGTATTAGAGATGAACATTGTAGATCTTTTATGGCAAGTAGAAGTTGAATTCCTCACCGTCTCCCAACTATTAAATTGCATGCATATTTTCCAAACGTCGACATATATATGTTTTGTCTCGAGACGATCAACTAGCGTACCTTAAAGTTAAGCTAAGACGATACTTTTCACTGCCAAGCCCCAAAAATTCTATCATGCTCCACTTTATATTGTTCCTTTGAAATGCAGTAAATTTTTAGTTTAAGGTATGATTAATTGACACCAGAAGTCAAACATTTATTATTATATCCCTTTCTACCTGTTCGCAAAACTTGAATTAACTATCTTGATCGTCGAATTCCATGATATTATATTTATAGTCACATGTATTAGAAGGTTTTAATGAGAGTTTTGCATCAGAAGGTTTTAACGAGACTCAATAATCATTTATTTTCCTTTAAAAAAACAATAATTCAAACACTCTCATACATGTTATCTTATAACGAACATGGCTATGTCTGATGCACCACTTCATTAGGTGGTGTATAACACACTACTTTTTTAAGTCTTTCTGAGCATTTTTTATTAAGAAGTCTCACAAGATCACATGGTGGGCTATCCACACCAAACCCGCCCCTCTCCCTCTCATGGACGCAAAATGACTGTCGTTGCGCATTCATTGGTTCTGGCTTCTTTCTTCATCCATCGAGTCATCGCTTCTTTAGTTGGTGCTTCTCCGCAAGTGAGCCCATGGCCGTTGAATTGGACCCCTCTTTTATATCTCTTCGCACAAAAACATGTGATTCACTGGGAATAGATCCACCCCGACTTCCATCGTGTAGAACAAATCCACCTCACCCACTAAATAACACTCATTTAGCTCACACCGCCATATGCTCGTCATCGATCCAGCAACTATGTCTTCCATCAAAGACCGACAACATCACTCCACGTCATCGGCTCACCGCTATCACCAACAACCGCAGGTACCATCACAGGTCTCCTCTATCAGCTACCATCGCTCCATGTGTCGATCTTATTACTGCACGTCATGCCCCCTCCAAAGAACGAGCTGCAATTAGTGTGGTGGTGAGAAAGAGGCCACACAAAGGTAACCGTAGAGGCCATGGAAGTTGATCTAGAGTAGAGGGTTCACCACTTATTCCAATGGTGCACCCTAAACACAACCTAATGAGCATATACTTGAAAATAAAATTATGTAATGAAATATCAATTAAGTTTTCATCTATATAAAAATTTGTAAACTTGATCTACTCCATTCAAACTTTCAATTCAATGGTCTGATGAATCAATTTCACATTTAAAATAAATTTGCCAAGTAGTATAGAAATGGAAGATTGGACACATGTCAATTGAACCCATCCCATATAAATAATCTGTTTTTTATTTGATTCGTGTCAGTTTAACCTAATACATAAGTAATCGGGCCGGGCCTAATCAGATCGGGTCTAATCGATCCGAGCTTAACTGGGCCTGGCCCATCCAATTTACAACCCTAGAGATATAAATATTAGCTTTGGAAACTTAGAAGGGAACACCACTTTCATTTTTTAGTTTTTTAATGCAAAATCTGTTGGGAGGAGCTAAACTCAAAGAAGGGGAGAGAAGGTAAGAGAAATAGGCCGAGAGAAGAGGGAGGGGTCTTTATTCCGATAAATTTCCACCTCAGTCATTTTAACTTCGAGCTCCATTTCTCATCTCATCCTCTTCAATGATGCTTCAATTCCAACTCCATCTTCATTTTCATTTGCAGCATTGAAATTCACCACCGCCATTGCCACCCTATCAATGATCAATAGTTTCAGGTTTTACCATGGATCTACTTGTATTCTATTCTATTCTATTGTATCTATTCACACCACCTCTTTTTACTAGTTGCACCCGCTATGATTCTGCGACTCTGTGTTAGTTGTAGCAAGTTATAGCCCTGATCTTCACATTCATATATACCTTGTTCCGATTCTGCGTATATAGGTTACTCTTTCATCATCAAAATTGTAAAGTAAAATCTTTGCTGGCCGTTTCTCTGTAAATTGTAGTATTTGTTTGTACCATAATCATTATCACCTAGGACTTTGTTTTTGCCCTCCCTGTATGTTTTTGACCAAAACATATAAAGAATCGAAGTAAGAATCATAATTCATGGCAGAGTGGTCAACTTTATCAAAAGAAACTTCCTTAGATTGTATTGAAGTTGAACCTTTTAGTGCATTTCATAGGCTTGTAAAGGATTATGCTGATGTTGATGATAGTGCTGACCATGACAAAGATAAGCAGAAATCTCTGTTTAATCGACTTTTTTCGATTTACCTAAAGGAGAATTATTCTAGAGGCATTGTTCGGCCTCTGCCGGTGTTGCTCGGTGACGGTCAAGTGTTAGATTTGTACCAACTGTTCTCCCTTGTGAAGGAAAAGGGTGGTTATGCTGTGGTATCGAGAAAAAGATCGTGGCATCATGTTACAAAGGAACTAGGTTTGGACCTTAGGGTTTGGGTTTCTGTGAAGTTAGTTTATGATAAGTATCTTAGTGATTTTGAAGGGTGGCTCAGGAAAACTTTTGAAGAGAAGAGTTTCAAAAATGAGAATCATGGTTGTGATTGGGGTTTTAAGTCATTGCCGATCGATCTTGAGAAGGAGTTTCGAAGCCTATTAGGCTCAAACCTAAAGGACAAAGATGATGATTTTGTCCAGTTAGAATCAAGTAACATTATGAAGCACATTGATTTGATTAATCACAAGAGCGATGCTAATGTTTTGGACACCAAAAGGCAAAATAACAAATGTAAGGATGTCCAACATGTTGATGGCAATGATGATGATGATGAAAAAATCTGTAATATTGTTAAGAATGATCTAGCTGCCTCTCTTGCGGAAATTGCTGGGAAGGATGTTAAAAGTCGCAAACGCAAACGGGAAACATTACCTGGAATGCTAAACTGGATGAGGCACGTTGCAACGCATCCACTTGATCATGCAGCTCAACCACTACCAAAATCATCAAAGTTGAAGGAGTGTAAAGGCCGGGAACCTTTTGGTCAGATACTGAGGACAAGAGATGTTCTGGCGCTGAAAGAGCATGAACCCAACAGTGGACCATCTTTGCAGGTATAATTTCAATGCACGTAAAGATTTATCTGTCGGATTTTGCGTGTCGTTTCATATCCTGAATTATAGTCAACGCATTTCACTTGAATGTGTAGTTATCGTGTTATCGTATTTATTATACTTAGCTTACTGTGTGCTTGATTCTGCCTGGGTAATAAATATAGAATCTCAATCTGCAATTGTCTTTCCTATAATAGTTCTACATACCTTCAAAAATATCGGCTTGCTAACCGCCAAAGGCCAACAAAGGTAAATAAAGCTATTTATAAAAAGGGGCAGCACCGTACTGGGCCCACTGGGTCGATTTGGGGAGAGTAGATGTATGCCGCCTTACTCCTGCAAGCAGATAAGCTTTTTCTAGGATTTGAACCCGTGACCTCTATGTCACAAGGCAACAACATTACCGTTGCACCAAGGCTCGCTCTCGAAGGATAATACGGTTATATTATACAAAATTTGGATGGCATTGGCCTAGTATACAAAAAATGGTTGGTCAAACATTCAAAAACATTATTATTTTTCCATTTTTATCAACAAGTGAGAAAAATATTATTTTCATTATGAAATTTCCGTCAAAAACCAATGTTGTTAATGGCGTATGGCCAAAATTCCGCCGTATAAATCTTGGGTTATGACCTATGACATCGCCATAGCGGATGTCACTTCACAAATTGCCTACAGCAGCTGGCACAAAATCGGCTACGCCATTCCACCGAGGCGGTGCCCTGGCTGCTATTTAACAACACTCTTAAAAATTCTGACTGCATTATTCAGCTTACTCCAAAGAGAGCGAGCCTTTACACAGCAGTAAGTTTTCTCCCTTGTTAGTTTGTGGACACGGGTTTTAGTCATGGAAACATCCTTTCAACTTGTAAGCCAAGGTTGCATACTATCCGATTTTTGAACTGCAGTTGGGCTGCATTAAATGGGAAAACCTATCTGATTTGTTAACCTGTTCAAATTGAACTGGGTAACCTTTTTAAAGTTTACATTAGGACTATTTTCTTAACAAATATAAAATTTAACATAGAAAGAAGCTTACGTCAATAATTTACCCCTAATATACGTACTTTAAAGAAAAAGATGACAGAATTTAGAATGACAATCAGTAGATTTTCATGTAGCATAATAATATCTGTTTCCAGGATTGCTGAATGAATGTATTATGAGAAATATTGTTGGGATGGATGAATGGAGGACACATTTTAGTTATGCATTTATAAATTTTCTCTTTATCCTTGTAATGTCTAACTTCACATCAGATGCATGCTAACAATGAGGTTTATGATTGCAACTGCTAAGTATTACGAAGTTAACTGTTGCAATAGTAAAGGTCATTCTCAGGTATTATTTGTTTGCAGAATATATGAGTAATTTTTTAGTTTGCAAATTATACAAGTTTTGTGGAAAAGTTGGTTTGTAAAGATCAAAATATGCCATGAATTTCCTAAACATGTGGATGCTCCAGAATCTTTTCGACTGCTCATTCAAGAACTGCGATCTTAGGTTTTTTCATACAATTTTGATCCTGCATCTTTTTCATATATTAATTAATGCAAATTTATAAGATAGATCATGCAATTTTAACTGCATCCTGTTCAAGTCTAATGATAGATCATTCAAATTCAATTCCTTCTTAATAGTTTAGTTTATACTTTTCCGTGGTCTCTCGTTAATACAAAATGATTTGCCTCATAGAGCTTTGCCAAATTGCTAGATGACAGCACTAAACCTTCCAAACCAAGAACAAACGTTTTGTTTTAGACCACATAGGGGCAACATAGTTGGTATGCTAAGTTGAGATCTCTATCTGTGGTAAAACCTCATGGTTGTTGCATACAGATTCCTTCTTGTAAATCAGCATGTAAAAATGCATTCTTAATGTGCCACTCTAATTGATTTTTAATCCTTACAATTCCTTTTAACCTTCATAATAGATTCTTCACTGAATCACTCTAATTGCTATTATTTTGATATCAAAACATTCAAAGATTATTCTGCTAGTAGACATGATCTTGAATATGAAAGTTGTTTAACTTAGTGTTATGTGGAAAAGATCTATAAAATTTTCTGGAACTGTTTGTTTTGCAGAAGCTGAAGATGCATCCTGCAATGTATGAGGATGAAGTTGCTGTTAGTCAAGAGAGTCCAGTGAAATCGAGATGTAGTGAAAGGCTGCCTGTTAAATCTCGCTGCTCTTGCTCCAACTCTTCTTGTTCTGCTAATGGAAGTAGATCTCCCATTTCAGCCAATGTGGACCCTGAAAAATGTCCTCGGGAGAAAACAACTGCAAAGATAGATTCCGCGGCTAAGAAGGCTAAGAAGAAAATATCCGAGCCACCTGTGAATGATTTTAGCGACAAGAAAGTTTCTATAGGTCCTCGTTTCCAAGCAGATGTCCCGGAATGGACTGGCGTAGTTACTGAGAGCGACTCTAAATGGCTGGGCACACAATTATGGCCTGGGAAGCATGACACAAATCCCGGTACTCAAATAAATCTTGTTGGGAGCAGAAGGCGAGAAAAATGTAACTGTCATGTTCAAGGTTCAGTTGAGTGTGTAAGGTTTCATATGGCTGAAAACAGAATGAAACTGAAGCTTGAATTGGGTCCTGCATTTTTCCATTTAGGATTTAATCAAATGGGCGAGGAAGTTACTCTTCGATGGACACCTGAAGAAGAAAAGAAATATAAGGATGTGATGAGGACAAAGGATCCCTCCCATATTAAGTCTGTTAGGCAAAATCCATCGAAATACTTTCGAAATAAGACAAGAAAAGACATGGTGAGCTACTACTTCAACGTGTTTGTTAATGGACTACGAAGCTATCAGAATCGGGTGACTCCAAAGAGTGTCGACAGTGACGATGATGAAGTGGAGTTTGGTTCTTGTGGTGACGGTTTTGGGATGAAAGCTATCAAGGGTCCTGCCAGTGGTGCTGAATTTCTGGAGTGTTCAGAGAACAAGCAGTGCACTGATTTGGAGGAGTAGACAAAATAGAATGATAATTTGATACATGCATCGTAGCCATTTTGAGGTTGAGAAAATATACTTGTATACAACTTTTTTTCTCTTTTCTTCATAATCTTGTATGACTCCTTCACTAGGAAATTTTGGTATAACATACAGGGAGATAGGAGAGAACCGGCTAAGGAGGGGAGTGGCTAATTTGTAGGAACTTGGAAGCCACTATGGACATGTTCTGAGTCTTGACAACCTATGATGAAGGACTTGCAGAAGCTGCTATTAATTTTGTCAGACATACACAAATGTTTGTTGGTTAAAATGGCAGTTTAGTTGAGTACTTCTTGGAGGCTGCACTGTTAGTGCTGTAAAACTAGTTGGTTAGTCAGAGCTAACTCTTTCAAGTTTATGTTTTTAGTTGGTCATTTGTGAATTAAATTTACAAATTTTACTTGTGGAATGTGTTGACTTTGAAATGGAGCGATATTTTTTTGTTACTGTGTTATTGATGCTCAATATCCATCGGTTTTGTTGGTGATTAATCTACGCCGGAGAACCTGACTGACCACGTGTACCAAGTGTCGCTGGTCCGTGTGGTTCTTTCCTCCCAGTAGAGCATCCAAAACTCAAACTTGAGACTCTGGGGTGGGATCCAATCACAGTTACTGCTCATACATATGAACCCTTGTTGGTGAATGGAGCAATATTTTCCTGAGTTGAGGTTTTTTTTCTACAGGAAAAATTTCTCTTTTTAATATGAGAGGCTTGAGTAAAGAAATGAATCATGAGGTTTATATCGGAAATATGATTGTGACTATGAGATAGGAAAAAAAATGGATTACATTTTTTAAATAGATATAAATTTATAATGATTCTATTTTCACCATTGGATAGTTAATCTATGTTAAATTATAATTGTTATTAGAGAATAGTAAGATGGAGACTATATGTTTTTTAACAAAACTTTATTATTTCTATTATTTTTTGTTCCATTTTCTCTAATATTTTAAATGATTATACGTTCTTTGTCTTTTTAACACATTTTGATGGTCAAATATGAGATATTGGGTCTGCTTGTACATGTCTACTTAGAGATTGAGTAACTGGTGTTTGGAATTAACAAGAATGGCATAACTTATGCCTCATTTTCAATTGAGACGAGGACGAAAGGGGCAGGACTATTACAATTGTGTTGGCCAATGGTCACTTAAAGGTTGAACTCAAATCACCAAACATTTTCATGAACTTGATTGCAGCGATGTTTTGCTTAGACATTGATCACTGTTTATGATATCATTGCCACTTTAAGTGTGGACCTATAGGGTCGCATGTAATGACAAACAATCAGAGCAATAGATTTTTGTTGGTTACTGTGTTATTGGTGTGTAGTATCCAATAATTTTGTTGGTAATTAATCTACGTTGGGGAACCTAATTGATCACGTGTACCCATCTTTCTTGGTCAATATGATTCTCCCCTCCCAATAGAGTATTTGCCACACCCAAAACTCAAACTTGAGACTTTGAGGTGAAACCTAAACTCAGTTAACGCTTTGACCAACCTTTATCGATAAAACAATAGATTAAATCAAATATAATTTAATTTAGTTGATAGTTAATTGGGTTAAATGCGGTTTAATTCAATTAAGTATCGATTTAATTAAATTAAATAAACATTACATGTATTGCACAATGCCCAACAAGGGAGGCAAAAACCTGATATGGGGGTGCAACTAGCGAGAGAGTCATGAGGTTATGAATAGGAGCTTGACAAATTTGTGGCACTTGATGCTTGAGCCACATGCGGAATGATGGAAATAGCTATTCTCGAAAGCTGTTGACTAGCACCAACTTATTGCTCCAAAAATGTCTTGTAGATAGAAAAGTACACTATAGTGGTAATCTCTAACCCTAATTTCGAAAATGATAGTATTATCCAACAATAAAGGATTCCGACCCGAAGACCGTCTTGGACCGACCTCAACGGATTGGAACGACATAGTGATAGGCCACAAATGCACGATTCTATCGCATAATAAAAAGTATCGATCCCACGAAGATGTTTTCGCTTAAAGATAAAAATTATTACACGAAAATTGTCCATGTGTGGAAATTGCCTTTTCTATGTTCTTTATTTGAGTAGCATGGCGTAACGAAGATCCTTTGTGTGTCTATATCAAATAAGACACAATTGTTTTGACTAAGGGACAGTTTAGGATGAGATATAACTAATTCTAACCTTGTCCCAAATTTTGGATGAGTCATTTTGTAGACTCTAACTCATCTCTAAATCTAAACAAACCTTATAAGCTATGAGTCAATTTAAGACTTGGCCTAATTACGATAGGACCGCGCGAGTTGATCCAAAATATAAATAACATAATTTTAAAAAAAATGTTGTTATTGTTACAACTGAATATTTTAGATTTGATGGTGAAATTTAATAGGTACATTAAGTAAATTATATAAACATAATTTTGTTGTATGTCAAATCAAATTTTAGAAATATATTCAGATATTTTAGATTTATTGTTGCTACTACTATAAAATTAAAATTTTCGGTATCAAACTACTTGATTTGAGTTTAACGTCTTTCTAAATAATCACAATTTGTGAGTATTAATAAATTAATTGAGCAATAAATATATGAGTATGTATATTAGGGACGACCGGGTAACCCGAGGATCAACTCGAACTTATCCTAATCCCAAAATTGGATTGTTACTTGGCATAATCATGATTATTCATCTTTTGTGTGGATCTAGTTAAATTCAACCTAAAATCACTGGGTCAAAACAACATTTGAGGATGTGGAGTCTGAATAAAAAGGGAATGTGTGTGTAATGAGGACTTTTTATTGTGGAGACTTAGCTTCATTGAATAAGCTAATAAGAACTTTGCAACTTAACTTCACTTCACTAGATAATGGCATAAATTGTGGAGACTACATGTTAATTATGCATAGGGTCAATCTTCAACGTAGCAGATTCAATTGTCCAACAATGTGTTCCCCAATATAAATAAATTTTTTGAAAATTCTTGCCACTTTTTTTTCCACATTTCCTTATAACAAGAAGTGCTTAGTAGAGTCTCACCTCTGACATTTTAAAACCATAATCATGGACCCGTGGAGCTTGAGTGCTTGACAAGGATTGAAATACTTGGTCAATCAGTTTTCAACCTCATCAATGTATCTCTATTGTTGGATGCCACTCCTAGGAGGAGGTTTATATAAATGCAAAAGTTCCAAATACACGATCTTCTTTGCGTCAAGAGAATATGACGAATAAACAATTAGGGAAAAAGGAACAATTAAAATAACTATTATGCAAACAACAACGAAAGCCCTTATAGCTCAGTGGTAGAGCGTCAGTCTTGTAAACTGAAGGTCCGTAGTTCGATCCTGCGTGAGGGCAATAATTTGTGTTTATTTTTTCCCATTTACGGAATCTCGACCTTTATTGCACCCGACGAAATCCATGTGAATGCTCAATCATCATGATTTTATTAATAAATATAAAAAGAGTAATGTTATTTAGCCAAAATGTTGGTTAATGGCCTATAAAACTTAGTTTAATTGGTGTTGTAACTTGATTTTTTCTCTATTTTTGGTTAGAATATTTTGGCTAAATAACATTATTGGAATAAAAAAACAACTTCCTTTTTACAATTTTCAAGGTGCAACGACATTTTGTCAAAAAAAAAGTACAACGTCATTGTATAATTCGAGTTTTTTTGACAAAATTCTAGAGCTTATTACAAATTACAAAATATCCCGTGATTTCAATGTGCATAGGGGATTGAGACAAGGGGACTCTTTGTCTCTGTTTCTTTTTCTTATTGTGGCTGAAGGTTTGACGGCTCTAGTGAATCAAGCGGTGGCGAATGGATCCTTTCATGGGTATGTCGTTAACGATAGTTTGAATGACTCTATTATGCAGTTTGCGGATTATACTATATTGATGGGGAAGGCTACAAGAGAAAATCTATGGAGCATCAAGACTATCTTGCGCAATTTTGAACCTGTATCGGGTTTGAATGTCAACTTTCATAAGACTAAGCTTATTGGTATTAATTTAGCAGAGATCGAGCTTCTTATCAACGACGTCAACTTTCCTTCATTGTAGAATGGAATCCATCCCGTTCAATTTTTTGGGGATCCCGGTTGGAGCTAATCCTAGGAGGGCAGTCACTTGGAAACCAGTGATTGATATGTTACAGAAACGACTTGCATCGTGGAAAGGTTGCTCACTTTCTATTGGAGGTCGGGTCACTCTCATCAATTCGGTACTGAATAGCATTCCTATCTATTATTTCTCTTTTTACAAAGCTCCGAAGGTGGTAATCAATACTACGGTGAAGATTCAGAGAGATTTTCTTTGGGGTATTGGTGATGGGGAGAGAGCTATGTATTGGATAGCTTGGGATAAGATTTGTCATCCGAAGAAGGAAGGAGGTCTCGGTAACAAAAAATTTGAATTATTCAATATGGCTCATTTGTCCAAATGGATGTGGCGGATGCTAGTGGATGACAGTGCTAGGTGGAAGGTTTTACTTTTGCATATATATGGTGATTTCTTGTTGGTATTCCTTCATGGGTCCGTGGAAGCTATCAATAGGGGAGCGACAGGTTCTATTTGGTGGCGTGAATTGATTCTCTTGGATCGTGCTTATTCGTCGGCTGGTTGGTTTGTCTCTTGTGTGAGGAGAAAGCTAGGAAATGGTGCACTTATTCACTTTTGGAAGGATCATTGGATAGGACAATCCCCACTATGCATGGTTTTTCCTAATCTTTATGCAGGTTGTGCTCAAAAATTAGTTTCAGTTGCGGATATTGGAGCGTGGATCGGTGATAGTTGGCATTGGATAGAGCCTTGGATGTCTATTCAGAACCCGTATTGTGTAGAGGAAGTGCGAGAGCTGCACTCAATTCTTCAAGTTGTGATCCCAGCTAGGGAAGGGTTGTGACTTGTGGGTGTGGACGCAAAATGCATCTAAATTTTTTTGGTCAACTTTTGTTATACTTTCTTGACTGCATCTGATGTTGTTGATGGAGCTGGGAGCGACATTAACGGTGTTCTAGAGAAATTGTGGAAAACCATAACTCCTTCTAAGGTAACCATCTTTGGTTGGCGTTTATTTTGTGATTCGTTGCTTACGAGGGACCTCCTCTATCGCTGTCATGTTATCCAGTCCGAAGCGGAGACTGTGTGTCCATTTTGTTTGCAACATCGCGAGAACACAAAACATTTGTTTTTGGACTGTACGTTCGCTAAAGACATTTGGTCTCGTGTTAGTGCTTGGTTGGGGGTTCACCAGTTAGATGGATTGAATTTGATCGATCACTTGTGTGGGCTGGGCAATCTTTGCAACGGGAGGAAGGCCAAGAAATACAAATTCTTGATTTGGGTCACTAATTGTTGGTGCATATGGTTGTCCCGTAATGGACTTTTTTTTAGAAACGAGGAAGCAAACATCGACTCAGTTTTCACTCGCATTCAAAGTTTATCTTGCAGTGAAAATGGTTGTCCCGGAAGGGTAGCTCACGTGGTTGAGTGAAAGAGACATCGTTGGTGAAAATGTAGCCGTACATGGTTCGAACCCTGCTCCTCCCTCCCCTATAACTACTAACACACTAATTTCTAACCACTTTGCCTATAAAAAAAAGTTTATCTTAGAGTTGGTTTGTCTATTAAAAGGGGGGAGGGGGAAGCATTTCTAATTTATCTATTTCCATTTGGTGGAATAATCCCTTTTGTACCTAAACAATGTGTAATTATCTCTTATTGTTTGGGTTCGAGCACCCCTAATACTCTCGATAAGTTGATTTGATTTAACTTTTTATCCAACTATATGTTATTTTAACAAGATCACTCTCACGGGTGATTTTAATATCTGCCTATATATATTTTCACTCATGAGATACACATGCCCACATTCTCGAATTATTAAATTATTTTTGGCTAAATGAGATTGTTTAAGGAAACATTTGTCTTTTGGCATTGTTTTATGGTTGTTAATGAATATAAATTCTTTAGAAACAAGCTACTTTTTTTTCGGTACATAGAAACAAGCTACTATCGTTATAGCATTAAAAAATTCTTAGTCAACAAACATATTATATAATATTAAATTTTAGTTAACGTTGAAAATACTTTAGAAGCATTTGTAGCAATCAACACAGTAAAATTCATACGAAACATTTAATAATTTTTTATTAAGGGCGAAACATTTAATAAATTTTATTAATAAAGGTCAATTTTATTAATGTGAGTCTGATAATTTATTGAGATGTTGCGAAGAAACTTCACAAGATAAAAAGACAAAACAATAATTGAATTGTAAAAATAGGACATTTCCAAAGTGAAAAAAATAGAGGAATAGGAACATATATTCCAAATGTACCAAAAAAAGGAACATATATTCCAAAGCGAGGAACATATATGTTAAAGTCTACATTGGCTAATTCTAAAGATTCCCGCAATTTACTTGTGAAAGTGATTGATTGGAAGCTGTCAACATTATCAACAACCTATGCAACCATGACTTCTGGTAAAATAAGGTTCTCATTCACTGTGCGACACCGACTGAGACCACCCTCCTCCAAGACTAGAGTCCCTCATTTTTATTGACAAACTTAGCTAGTCGCTTTTCGTTTCTTTTTTTCCTTTTTTAGTTTTGTTATTTTGTAACAACACAAAAAAAAGTCTACATTTGCTATCTTTAATCTTAAAATTGTATGCGGCTTGTCGCTGAAGGCGCCAAATGCTCGCTTTTTTTTTCCTTGCAACAAAAAAATCCTTCACTTTTCCAGCTTACTCCTATTGATGACGTGTCTCCTTTCCCATACTTCCACATCTAAAATGTCTCCTTTCCAAAAGAAATCGTTTCCCCTTCCCACGTCGTCCTCCCATAAACATGTGTCTGGCTTTATATCTTCTCACCTTCCTGTAGCTTACGCATTAAACGAAAAAAAAAAATCGCGCCCTTCTAATTGCCGTAAATTCCAGTTCCCTTACGCGTGTTCTCTCCTGTTCGGCTTCCCACCTAGAATAGAGAATAGAGAGAGGGAATAGGAGAGAGCAACTGGAAAGGTGAGATTGGTGGTGAGGGTTGTGAAACAGAGAACGCGAGCGAGAAAGAAGATGTGAGAGGACGGTGGGTGACCACAGCTAGCGGCGGGAAGAAGGCCGCAGTGAGTTCGCCGAAAATTGCCATCCACGGCGGAGGCAAAGAGGTACGGTTGTAAATATGGTTTTAGGGATTTCTTAGGAAAAAGAATGGTTTTAGGGATTTCCACTTTTTTCAGTCTTGGATTTGAATTATGGAAACCAACAATTCCTCTTAATTAATTAGAAATGCTTAATGTTGGAAACTAACTATTTCTTCTAATTAATTATTAATTAATAAGTACATTTGCCTATATGAAAAAATTGTTGGTTTGGAATGGTTTGTGTGGTTTCCTTTTCTCAAAATTTCGACTTCTTTTAATTTGTTTGTGGTTTCAAAGGTTACGAAGGTGTTCAAGGAAAAGAGGCATGCAAAGACTAAGAAGCCAGAAGTTGAGAAACCTCAGAGTAAAACAGTGAAGCCAGAAGAGCAAGCTTCTGGTTGTGAGACAGAGAAAGAAGAGGAATCCTCCAACAAGGGAAAAACATATCAGGTATATCTCCTTTTCTTATATCAATAGTCCTTTTGTTTCTTCCTTTTTTCCTTCTATGAATATTGATACCAATATGACATGCAATCATTATGAAACTATAGCCATATTATTATCTCTTTTATGACAAAGATGACGAAATAATGAGTGATCATGGCCAAATGACATGTAGTTAAATAAATTTCAAAGTTCAAACAAGATCTTTATTTTTAATTTTATGCACTTGCAATCTCTTTGTCAATTTGTAATGATTTTAAATTGGACAATGAATTTCAGGGATTGTAGAGCAGAGAGACACGAGCAAAGGAGAGGAGGGTCTACAAATCCTGGTGTTGTACAATGGTCAAAATCTTGGGGGCCTTCTTTGCAAAGCATCTCAGAGTCAATAAATTAATTGCTGAAAATTTTGTGACATGAATGAATATTGGCTCAAACAATATAATTGGATGATTCCAGCTCCAAAATCAAGCTCCAGAAGGTAGGATGTTTGTATAGCATCAACAATAAGGGAAAAGAAGTAATGAATGTAAACATGTATTAGAAGTGAGTTTTGTTATTCATATAGTTAGTTTCAACATCCAGCTCTTCCTTTAGACATAATAACTTCAAGAGGGAGGGGGGAGACCAATGAAGTGGAAGGAAATCACTTTAGTTAGAGTTTCAAACTTTAAAGTCCTTATCAACATTATTTTGTTCTCATAGGAGTGAGAACATGGCAGCCATAGTTGCTCTTGGTAAAAAAAGTATGTCATTTTATATTCCACTATTTGCTATCAAGATCAAACAACATATAGCACATAAAAAACATTGTCAGATTTGGACCAAACATATCAGAAAATTTGAAATACTTCTGATAGAAAGATTTTTTTAAAATTGTGTTAGGTCTTTTATATTGCTCTTTCACTGGGTAGTGTCTTTGGGGTCTTTCTCTTATGCTGTCTTTATGTGTTTTGTTTTGTTGGTGCACTTTTGTTGCTGCTGCCCAATCAATTGCAATTTGACATAGACCCTATCTTCTCTGTAATCTTCTTTCTTCTTTGTTATGTTTCAATTCCTACCTTTGTTTTTCATCAACCATTATATATGATAGAAAAGATTTTGGCTCAGATTTTTGCCTGATGCTTTTATTTCATATTTTAATTTTTTTTTGTTGGGTTTTCCTCAAGTTAGCAAATACATCTCATCTCATGTATATTTCTTCTGTTATGGTTTTTCGGATTCATGCCACGGTTTTATTATTATTACTATTACTATCATTATTGTTATTTTATCGGGGGATGAATTTCCGGGGTAAAAATGACCCTTTTAGGTTTTGATTGGTGGGTATTTTGCTGAAGTTAGCTAATAGGTTTGCCTGTTTTGTTGCCTCAGAGGAAATGATATATTTTGAATTGTTGGAAATTTGGATTTTGAATCCCAAAATGAATTCTTTACACAATAGCTTCTCAGATGGAATTTCTGTATTCATTCATTGTTTAAATGAGTTTGATTGTTGTTTTGAAGGCAGAAGCACATACTCTCATACTGGTAATTTGAAAAGGGAAGTTTAATTGTTCAGCAGTTCTGGTTATATGCTTTACAGTGAATCCCTGCTAGAATCTGATGCAGGATTACTAAATCTGTTTTATATATGTAGCAAACGTGAGATGTCTTATAAAATTTTATTTGTATCAGAATCTTATGTGTTTGTGTTCTAGGTATGCTTGATATTGTTAATGTTATGAAGGAGGATTTTGAACAGCATGACGAGAAAGCAAATACTCTACTATAGAGTCATCAAATGAGTACAGGCTTATATGGATTGTAGCCTTCATGTTCTTAACTAGGGGACCATTGCCAATGGCAACACTGTGGTGAAAGTTTTTAAAGGGCATAGCAAGCTTTATTCCATCAATGTTCATTCACTGGCATCTTACAATGCTGATTTTTTGCCTTCCTTAATTTTTTATAGTAGATAGATCGCAAGCCAGGTATTAGTTAGCTTTATTTTATTTTAAGGTTGTTTTTAAATATGGTTCATAGCATTAGGTTATATGTGTGTACTAATCATCAAGAAAGTAGCATTGCCTATTTGGATTGTGTTTTGACATGCCTATCATCAGAATTTTATATTTTGAGCCGTAGCAATGCCACTTATTTGTTGGCATTTCAACCTATACCCACCATTATTTGCTATTTTATTATGGGTCCTCTGTGTCATATATCTTTGGTCAATAAGTAACAAATCTTATATAATGGTTTTTTTTAAATATTTGTCAGATAGGAATAATCTAACATATGAATTTAAGAGTTATTTTCTTAAACATAATCTAACATATGAATTTAAGAGTTATTTTCTTAAACATGAATAAGATTGTGTCTGGAATATCTTGGTTTGGATTCCGAACTAGACGATCCTCTTCCCTTTGGATCCATTTTTTCCAATTACTTATGTAGTTTTGGTCTCCACTACTCCCCGTTCCTGTTTTTGCCTCCTCTAAACCAGCAATTGTAAACTATGTACAATTTCACTTTTTTAAAAGTATTTATTTTATACTCTTCAACTAATTTTCATGTCTTCAATATTGCTTTCAATGATAGGGCTAAAATGGTATTCGCGGAACGCAAGAGTAGCCAACAGTGCATCATTAACATGAATAGCTTAGTCTGTCTTCTCATTATAGGAGGAAAAGCTTACGTTACTTATTTAATAAAACTAATTTATGTTTTTTTGTATTCCAGTTTAATATCAGTTAACAACATTATTCTATGTATAATCTTCCATCTGACATTGTCAACAAAAAAAAACTTCCATCTGATACACATATCAAATTTTATATTGCTGTATTGTAATTGATTGTTATTTTTTAATGTGTCAGAATATTGGTATGTGTATAAATGAAGAAAGTTATATTAATATTTTAATATTCGTGATTATTAAAAAGAGTTTTTGCCTATCGTTGAACATTGGTATCTCATTCATTTCAAACTTCAAATATATAAATTCTGTCGGCTACCCTTCTGTATACGTTGCACTTTAGCAGTTAATTTGATAATTTCCAACAATTTAACAATGAATACCACAATGTTTGCTGTTTTTTTGTTTTTTTGTAGGTTTCTAGGCAAACCCGTGCAGCGCACGAGTGATAAGGCTAGTATTTTTATACTCAACTATTCTACGTCCCAGATGAATTGTAGTAAATTTACATTATTTTGTATGTGTTGTCAAGTGTTTCTCATACACAGTATAGTATAATAAGTTGACCAACAATTTAGAGTTTATTTGTCAATGTAAATCCGCTAATTTATTTTAATGATCGTGTTTGACGATGTCAATTCACTAGCTTATAAAAACTAAATTATTTGTAAGTATTTAGTACAACTAGTTTATAACATTTTTCACTTGATAGTTTTTTTTTGTAAGAAAAATTAGTTGATAGTTTTTTTTGAAATTCTATTTGAAATAGCGTTTGAGTTTATAACTCACGACATTTTTCTCTCTTTAATTTTTATCCATATTACTTTAATTAAATTCATAATTTATTCTACATAAAGTGAACTATCTGTTTCATTTGTTATTTTATATGTATAAGCTAGTTTGATTACTAGTTTTATCAAACAGTTAAATTGAATCTACTAACTTATCCGTTATTAATTCACTATTATTTGCTATTTTTTTAGAGCTTAAAGAATTAACACCAGATCTATATTTGTTTTATTTTTTGGTTTTTATATTGATCGATCTATATTTGTTCTAAAGTTTAATTTTATTTTGTAAAAAAACTAGACTTTAAGTTTTTATAAAAAAATTAATTTTGTTTTTACTACTAATACTAATATTCTAAAGGTTTAAATAGCTTTGACCCCCCTGCAAATATCACAAGAATCCATATACCCCCCTGCAAAAAAAAAAAGTTTTAAAATGAACCTTGCAAAATACAAAACGTTTCTAGTTAGGTCCCTGCTCTTAGTTTTTCTTAAAAACGTTAACTTAAACTGAGCTGGATGTCTACCTTGGCATAACACATGGCTCATTAGGGCTTATACCATCATCATCAACATCATTCATTCATCTGAAACTCTTATTCTCACTAAAACTCGCCAATAATTATGTTGATGAATGAGGCGAGTTTCAGTGAGAATAAGAGTTTCAGATGAGTGAATGATGTTGATGATGATGGTATAAGCCCTAATGAGCCATGTGTTATGCCAAGGTAGACATCCAGCTCAGTTTAAGTTAACGTTTTTAAGAAAAACTAAGAGTAGGGACCTAACTAGAAACGTTTTGTATTTTGCAAGGTTCATTTTAAAACTTTTTTTTTGCAGGGGGTATATGGATTCTTGTGATATTTGCAGGGGGATAAAAGCTATTTAAGCCTATTCTAAAACGTAATTTAAGATGACCATTTTGCTCACAGAAATTATTCTGCTTCTTTTTTTGACAGCGAATTATTCTGCTTCTAAAACTAGACTTTAAGTTTTTATAAAATAATTAGGTTTATATATTTGATCCCGCTGCAAATATACCTATTTTCCATTTATCCCTGGATTTTTTTTTTTTTACGGTTACCTCCTGCAAATATAAATAGTTTTCGGTCACTGTTAGATTATTTAGTGTATAATCGGTATAAACCATCTACGATTACCCCCTGCAAAATATAAAAAGTTTACGATTACCACATCTGGTAACTAGAAACACTTATTATTTGCAAGGTTGATTTTAAAACTTTTTTTTTATAGGGGTGTAAATGAAAAAATGAAATATTTGCAGGAGATCAAATCAAATATTTAAGCCAAAAAATTATTTTGTTTATAATATTTTTTTTAAAAATCAAGAATTATCTTCAGAGGCTTATCAAAAAAGAATTATCTTGAGAGAGCAGAGGCTCTATAAATATTCTTGACCCATCTTGTTTCATTCTCAGTTCACCGCACTTGATCACGAAACCAGAAGGTGAAGCTCTAACATCAATTCTTCAATTGATTTTATTTATGTTTTTTCACACGATATTACTGCACCAGGTTTATCCAATCAATTTTCAGTGAATTTTCACATCCATATTTCGAAATTACCCCACTTATCCAAATCCGCTTGACGTTAACTGATCTAGGGTTTTAAGGTTTCTTTTCCGGGTTATTTTTGTTTTTGTGTAAATCCATAGGTCCTGATTAGGTTTCCGTGATAAATGGCACGTTTGGTTCTGCCATCGAAGACTGTGGCTTTTTCAAGGAAGAGTCTACTGAGTTTGATCTCCCCTGCTCCTGTGATTATCCATACAATCATTTCTTCACCTTTTAATTACTATATACTCTTTGTGTTTTTCATTTCTCACATTTCTGAGTGAAAGGGTTGCGAAATGAGATGTTGATGATAAATTTTCTGGCTTTCTAAGAATTATAGCTTAAACCCTGTATATTTTTATTTGTAATACAATTATGTAAAAGCTTTCTAAGTTGCTTAACTTTTTACTTCATCTCTGCAGCTTCAGGTCAATTGCTGTGTTAATTATTTACAAAATACCTCAAAAAGTAGCGTCAGATTTAGGCGTTTTCTTGCATCAGAGGTTTCCTTCGTTCATTCTTTTCTTTTTTCCTACACCTGGATGACATGGAGTTTTTTCTTAGAAATAATAATTTTATGAATTAGGGTTGTTAAATGACTGTAGTGAAATGTTCATTGATATGAAATTTATAGGTCATTTTCCGGAAGAAGTGTCGCCCTTTGTTTTCTTCTTTACCAGTAAGTTTGTATATTTTGTTTTGGAACTTCAATGTTCTTATGTAATCATATGTTTAAATATATTATACGTTCCTTTATGTCTAGTTGTCCAGTTAGGTTAGATGATCATTTATGTTTTTGTATTCTGTACCAGAGGGTTAAGCAAGGGAGTAGGAAGCTAATTTGTTCGGTTGCCACAGAGGGTTTATCAAAGCCACTTGAAGATTCTAAAATGGCAGTACCAACAGAAATATTCTTAAAGGACTACAAAATGCCCGATTACTACTTTGACACTGTAAGTTTAGAGGAGGATGTAGATTGCGTTTTGTTCACATGTTGCTAATTTTAAAATTTTATCATTTATATTCTACTCATGTGTTACATGGAACTATTTCAGGTGGATCTGAAATTTTCCTTGGGAGAAGAGAAAACAATAGTTAGTTCCAAAATTGCTGTGGTTCCCCGCATTGAAGGTAGACTATCATGGTTCCTTTCTTGATCTTGAAACTTTTTTGATTGGCATCAATATCTAAGTAATTCACCATTCTTCATATTTATTTTTCTTATTCTTAAAATTGCTCTGTGGTATGAAACAGGTTCTTCACCCCCACTAGTTTTAGATGGACAAGACTTGACTTTAGTTTCAGTTCAGCTAAATGGCAATGCCTTGAAGGTATATATACCTTTTTCTTTGAGTTGGGTACTTCCCACTTTTGCCACCTAGCTAGTTTATGAAGCAAGGATGTTCAGTTTCGAATTGCTGATTTCAGTATGCTGAATATTATGAATGTAGTTCTTGTGCTTCCTAGTTTAAACCTTAGCTGTTATCCACTTCAAAAACACTATGTAGGGAGCAACGATGGTTCATTGGAGCTCTGTTTAGCAATTTTTTAGAGTTATTTTGTCATGTTTATCTATAGGAAGAAGACTATCATGTGGATGGACGCCATCTAACAATCCGATCACCTCCTAGTGGTAAATATGATCTTGAAATTGTTACTGAAATTTACCCACAGAAAAACACATCATTAGAGGTAAATGAGATTCTCACTTGTTGCAGAGTTTGTTTATTCCTTGTATATATTGGTTCTTCTTTTCTGCTTCCCCCCAATTCTGAGTTTGGGGGTGCCGGTAGGGGGTCGTACTTACTATGAGTTTGATTTCCTGTAGGGACTTTATAAGTCATCCGGTAATTTCTGTACTCAATGTGAGGCTGAAGGCTTCCGTAAAATTACATTTTATCAGGTTGGCATCTTAGAGCAGTTGATATAATGGCCTGCTCTTTATTTTTCTGTAAATTAATTTCCAAATCAAATTAATGGATCCCATTCACCTATCATCCAACAGGATCGGCCTGATATAATGGCAAAATATACAGTTCGCATTGAGGCAGATAAATCGCTGTATCCAGTGTTATTGTCTAATGGAAACCTTGCTGAACAGGGTGACTTGGGGGTAATTCTTCACTGAGATGCTTTGCAATGTAAACTACCTAGATGTTTACTTTGCTATTCATGGACGTTATTTATGCTTTCCTGCAGGATGGCAAACATTTTGCTGTTTGGGAGGACCCCTTTAAGAAACCTTGTTATCTGTTTGCATTGGTTGCTGGCCAATTGCAGAGCAGGGATGACACATTTACTACCCGCTCAGGACGGAAGGTGTCCCTTAGAATCTGGACACCTGCTGATGATGTATCTAAGACTGCACATGCTATGTATTCTCTGAAAGCAGCTATGAAGTGGGACGAAGATGTCAGTCTTTATTTAATTTTGAATTTTGAATTTATTCGATCAGACGAGCTAACTTGATTTCAAATATATGTTATTTTGATTTGATTTGCTTTCTTGTTATGTGCTCTGCAAACAGGTTTTTGGACTTGAATATGACCTTGATCTCTTCAATATTGTTGCTGTCCCAGATTTTAATATGTAATTTCCATCTACCTTTTTTTGCAAAATTTAAACCCTATATAGCATAAAAAGATTAGAATACAGGAAGTAATATTTTCTTGTTTTTGTGATGATCAGGGGAGCCATGGAAAACAAAAGCTTGAATGTACGCATCCTTCTTGTCAGCTTGCCTTGGTTGGTTGTTTTTGTTCACTTTTGACATTTATACCTTCCTTTGGTTGTTTGTAGATTTTCAATTCCAGGCTTGTGTTGGCTTCTCCAGAAGCTGCCACGGATGGTGATTATGCTGCAATATTGGGAGTTATTGGCCACGAGGTTTGTAACTATCACATATTAGCAGTACTGGATATCATTAGCTTTTCTAGAAATAACTTCCTTGGCTTTTGATCATTGTGACTAAAGCTTATTAATTGTCTATCATGCAGTACTTCCACAACTGGACTGGCAACAGGTGGTGTTTCTTATGATCTTGCTATCCATTCAACTAAGGGCTTTATATGTTCTTATTACCATTCATATGATTTTATAATAGAATCTCATACTCACTTCAATTCCATATTTGAGATATCACAAACCTGAGTTTTCATGTGAAAATGAAACTTGAAAACAAGTTTATGCAGTCGTAGTTAAAATAATGATTAAATATTATAATGATAACATTATCTTTTAATGATAATATCAGAGTGACATGTCGCGACTGGTTCCAGCTTAGCCTAAAGGAAGGTCTCACTGTTTTTCGTGATCAGGTACTGCCTCTTCACCTCAGTTACTCTATTTAAATTGGGATATCATTGTCGTCAACAACACTTTTCTTCCATTGAGTTTTTCTTATATGATGAGCCTCTCCAATTATTGGCAGGAATTCTCATCTGACTTGGGAAGTCGTACTGTGAAGAGGGTTGGTGATGTTTCAAAACTTAGAAATTACCAGTTTCCACAGGTTGCTTAACATTTCCATTTCCTTGTTATTCCTTTCTTCAAATTCAAATTATGCAGTGGTGGATTCTATGTTCTGATGTTATTGTAACTGGTTCTGTCATTATTAGTATAATTTATCTTTTTTACGACACTGAATTAGCATGATATCTTTGTAATATTCTGATGCTAGTATTCTGCCTTTCCAGGATACCGGTCCAATGGCCCACCCAGTGCGACCACACTCTTACATCAAGGTTAGAATTTGGAAACCTTTTCCTCTCATCCATGTCTCCAACCCCCCAATCTTTGTGCATGTGTAAGTTTGTATTCATATTTTATTTTTTTCTTGACAGATGGACAACTTCTACACAGGCAAGCTTCTTTATTTGTAGAATTTCTGATTGATTCAAAATCATATTTGAAGTTTTACTCGGCTATTGGATAATTTCTTGTTGTCTCATCACTGATTTATGATTTATCTATCATTTTGGCTACCTTCCATGGATTAATTTTTGATGTGGCCCTGTCACCAATATCAAAATACAGTTACGGTATGTTCACAGTTTCTGTTTCAGATTTTGACCCGTTTCGTACTAGTTTCTTTTATTGAGATTTTGAATTGTTTATAACGATTTCTTTCTTTCTGCAGGTCTATGAAAAGGTTTGGCATTTACTTCTACAATTTTCAATCCCTCCATGTCCATTTATCTCTGGGAGTTTGTTCTTATGATCCTATGTATCAGGGTGCTGAAGTTGTTAGAATGTACAAAACCTTGCTGGGAAGTCAAGGGTTTCGAAAAGTAAGAATGCTTGTTTATCCCATATCTATGATAAGAGATAACCCTGTTACTTGCACTTTGATGCTGCTAGAGATGTGAGATACTTAATTTAGAATCCAACAATTACGGATTCTCTGTGTTTCAGGGCATGGATCTTTATTTTAAGAGACATGATGGTCAAGCTGTAACATGTGAAGATTTTTATGCTGCCATGCGAGATGCAAATGATGCGGATTTTGCAAATTTCTTACTATGGTTTGTATTTTTTGGTTATCTATTCTAGCATTTGTATGCTAATTTCATACTAACTTGTCAACTAATGTGTAGGTACTCTCAGGCTGGGACTCCTGTTGTTAAAGTAAATACTTCTTATAATCCAGAAGCACATACGTTTTCATTGAAGATTAGGTAAATAAACTTCAACTTTTCATTTCTTTTTGATTGGGTGATTTGGATTGGAGCTAGTTAAGTTTTGACTTCCATGTTTGGTTATTTGTCTTTGATATAATTGTTCAATGGGGACATTTTTGCAGTCAAGAGATACCCCCAACTCCAGGGCAGCCTGTTAAGGAACCAATGTTCATTCCTGTTGCAGTAGGTTTACTTGATTCAACTGGCAAGGATATTCCTCTTTCGACTGTTTATCATGATGGGACTCTGCAATCTGTTTCAAGCAATGGTCAATCTGGCTGCACTACAATCCTTAGAGTCACTAAGGTTGTTTGGAACTTTTCTTTTGATATTTTTTTTCTAACTCGTCTTTTATGTTGGTTATACCTATTGTGTCTGGCAAGTTTTAGTGCTATATACCATTGCATGTAGATAATCTGTGATTGCAACTTCCACCCTTCTTCTTCAAGGAAAAAGAAGTACCATTTGACTCTTAATTTCATTGGCCAATTCCCTGTAGGGCCCCAGTTGTTCAAATATATTCAAGTTTTTGAGTCTCTTTAGGGTTGGGGCCTCGGGAAATCTTTAATTCAGGTGTTCTTTATTTGACACCTTTCTTTGATGTGGTAATATTTAAATCCTTGAATCACTTCTGTGATACTTGGAATTCAGGAAATCTTGGTATAGTCTATCTGGAACTGGTTGTCCTGCCTTTTCTTTGAATCTTAGAGACTCTGCAATTCTGACTGTAGCAGTTTCATCAAACCGGTTGTCCTCTGTTTCTCAACAGAAAGGACCCCCAAGTCTTTTTAGAATGCGAAAGTATATCGAGATGAGGAGTTATGAGGATTATAAATTTATCATTTTCTCTTACTAAAACAGTCTTTAAAAGTTTGTCCTTATCACACATACGGCTTATTGAATCATTTCCAAGCTAAATTTTTTCCTAAAAGAGCCAAGTCTGTCAATCACTCGGAAGACCCACATCCTTCCTCCTCAAATATATAAACTCATCTGGCCAGGCATCTACTTTGCATTTCAAATTGTAAATTTTTCTCGGCATACAATCTTTCTAGTTGACAAAATTGTTTTCTACTTTCTTCAACTACCCATGTTTTCTCTGTCCATCACTGTATGTAGTAAATTTATGAATTTATGCTAATTATGATTATGATAACAGATATATACAACACAAAATTGTCAATTGTCTCATTACAGAATATATGATCATCTAATTTGGAATCGAAGTGAAGAACAAAACCTTGAAAATTCCAAACCATGTAGCACGTCCCTTCACTCCTTGCCAAAGTTTCTTGAACATAATAATTGAATTTTATACAGCTTGCATTCCAATAATGGTAGGGATGTTGAAATGTAATTAGACGCAGTTCATGGTGTGGCCTTTTCTCATTCGTCATTGTAAAATGTTTATATATGTATTGACTGCAGAAAGAAGAAGAGTTTGTGTTCACTGATATATTTGAGAAGCCCGTTTCATCTTTGTTAAGGGGATACAGTGCTCCTATCCGTCTTGAATCTGATCTCACTGATGATGACCTGTTTTTCCTATTAGCCAATGATTCTGATGAATTCAACCGGTTTGTCTTCTTCTAAGTTGCATTTTGTTGTTTCTCCAAAAAAAAGTATTTTGTTCCTTTTGATTTCATAGCATAATGGATATTCATTTACTTCCTTATTCAAATGACATAGATGGGAGGCTGGACAAATTCTGGCACGAAAGTTGATGCTCAGCTTGGTGGATGATTTGCAACATAACAGACCATTGGTTCTGAATCCCAGTTTTGTTGATGGGTTTAAGCGTATACTATGTGACTCAAGTCTAGACAAAGTATGTTCAGGGCACTTTTCCTTAAGATTCAATTTGTTAACCTGTTTTATGTTTTGCAGTTTTTTTTTCTTTTGTGGGAAGTTGTATCATTTGCTTTGATTCAACAACATGCTCTTTGGTTATCCAGGAATTTGTGGCAAAGGCAATAACTCTGCCTGGTGAGGGAGAAATAATGGACATGATGAAAGTTGCAGATCCTGATGCTGTTCATTCTGTTCGGACGTTCATCAGAAAGCAGCTTGCAAGTGAATTGACATCAGAGTTCCTCAGCACGGTATGCCCTTTTAACTGAACTCTGAAGCTGACTGGTTTATTAAATGATATTTTATTCTTGTATGGGTCCCTTCATTAAAGCACATGATTGTTTACTTTTCTGCAGGTGGAAAATAATAGGAGCTCGGAACAGTATGTGTTTGATCATCCAAACATGGCCAGGCGTGCCTTGAAGAATGTCGCTCTTAGTATGTCTTTTGTTTTATACAAGATGATACGTTTTCATTCTCAATGGTTGTAGTTCATTTCTAACTTGCGTGTGTGTATTGTTGGTAGGTTATCTTGCATGCCTTGGGGATCAAAAATTCACCAACCTTGCACTTCAGGAGTACAAATCTGCTACAAATATGACTGAGCAGTTTGCAGCTTTGGCTGCCATATCCCAGAACCCTGGTAAAACTCGTGATGATGTTCTTGCTGATTTTTATGGCAAGTGGCAGCATGATTACTTGGTACTCTCCACCTCTTTGACTGTTTTTTGAAATTAATATTGTTTTTATGATGTTAGGATTATTGTATTGTTTGATCTATGTAGCTGATCTGGTGGTGGTGGTGGTTGTTGGGAATGTTTCTTCTATTCATTGACAATGTATTCATGTTATAAACTGTAACTTATGATGGTGATTTTAATGGTGAGACTATATTGCACTGCACTTAAGGCGCACTTTGACAGACCGTTGTTCTCGAAGAGCACCATCTTCCTTCTTACACGTTATCTAGGACAAGCACCATTCCTTCTGACACCTAGCTTTGCAAAATCATCTTTTATGATTTGGCTGGCTGACTGCTAATGCAGTCGCTTGTGCTTGTTTCCCTCGAATATGCACATTTCAGTTTTATTGTGTAACTGCTCCCTCCTGTCTCTGAATTGTGCTATTACATGGCGAAGTTTTTTGATTGCTATTTATACTTGATCTTCTTTTCCAGGTAGTGTACAAATGGTTTTCCCTTCAAGCAATGTCCGACACTCCTGGTAATGTTGAGAATGTGCGGAAACTGTTGAACCACCCAGCATTTGACCTGCGCAATCCCAACAAAGTATACTCTCTCATTGGAGCTTTTTGTGGGTCTCCGGTCAACTTCCATGCAAAGGATGGGTCAGGTTACGAGTTTTTGGGAGAAATGGTGCAGCAACTTGACAAAATAAATCCTCAGGTCTCGTCACATTAGCCATCTTTAAATTAGGGATTTTTTCATGGATGTGTTTAAAATAATAAAAAAAGTATCTATGGTTTCACCTAACAAAAGTTTCTAGATGATTGGTCATGAGTTGGTATTAGAATAGAGTATCAATGGCCAAAAGGTTTAGGCTTCGATTCTTGTTGCTCTCATCCTTCTAAGTTATTATATATATAAATACAAGGTTGGGTGTGGGTCTGTGTATTCGTCCCATGCCTGAAGCTGCAGCCCAAAGGGCTCTTGCATATAAAACTATTACTCACAATCACATGCTTTCATTTAAGAGCTTAACGTTTTGGAGAACTCGTTCTTCAGTGTGTATCGTTCTTCAGTGTGTATCGTCATTTACATCGTCCTTATGTACTATTTTTTGGATTTGGATTGTCTAATGCAGGTTGCCTCAAGAATGGTGTCGGCCTTCTCAAGATGGAGGCGTTATGATGAGGATAGACAAAAACTTGCAAAGGTAATTAAGTTGTTATTTTGCCACATCAGCTGCTATTTTCTTAAATTATTATTGAATAACCCAATCTCATTTCTGAACTACTGGCATTTCTCATAAAACTATGTTGTTTTACAGGCCCAGCTGGAGAAGATCGTGTCTGCTAATGGGCTATCAGAGAATGTCTTTGAAATTGCTTCGAAAAGTTTAGCTGCTTAAAAGTATCAATGGTTGGTAAGAATACCAAGCTGTCTTTTTAGCTGTTCTGACGTATTTTAGACAGAATCGCTTCCAAGATCCCATTATATTGTAGTAGAAGCGAACACCACAACTTGCAGCTCTTACGCGCACACAACTCAACTTTGGGTGGTTTTCTGTACGTGGTTTCTTTAGCGATCTTCCGAGGATGTTGAATACATTATGCAATAAAATGAAAATCTTTACAAGTTTATCTTTGATAACCTAAAATGGTCGATCGATTACAGTTACTTACACCGTTTTTGTCCGTGTTCTTGGTAATTTTATGCGGAAGTATATGTTTCCGGTATTTCTTGCCTTTTCAGTTTGATTTCTCTTCAGGTTTTGCATAATAACAAAAGTTGGAGAGTTGCGATAATTTTGCTGTGTTATTGGTGATATGATAATTTTTGTCTGCAAAATATCAGTATCGGAATAGTGGTATTATAGAAAAAATCTTGGTCTTGAATTATTGGTGAATACTGCAGGATTTCAGCAAAATATATAATATAGTACTCTGAATGGCATATGCCGAAAGTGATAAAATTAAGCTTGAAGTCAAGATATGAGTTTGGATGGTTTTGCTTTTGAAATAAGTTTAATTAAGTTTTATATTGTAAATTTATCAAATTAATGTAAAACTTTTTTTTTCATTAATTCTAACCAAATTGAGATCTGGACTGTAGTACTAAACATGTTTCGTGTCCCCTGCTGATTGTATTCGTAATTTCGAGCGATATGGAGACGCTGACACCTAGTTCGAGCTTGGGTGTGATCGTGTGATAATGCCCGTGGTGTTTATTTGTCATTTGAGAAGTGCTAGTATTATAATCCACAATTACATACTCATTTTTCATGAATATGTAACAATGCTTGTCTTTTTTTTTTTGTCCAAAAGTTGCTTGATTAGATGAAACTGGGAAAGGCCCAAACCAATACAACTATCTTTTTTTTTTGTCAACAATACAACTATCTTGATATGAACAAAATGCAGCACGCATAGGATGTGGGCCTTTATGGGTCGTGCTTGTTGCTGTTTGGGCTAGGCTCAGTTTCGGTTTGTTTTGTTCCCTACTTTGACAATAAAAAAGAGCGTTTTTTTATACCCACTCTATCAAGTTATACCCCCACAATTTATGATAAACCGAAAATACCCCTATAAAATTTTGTTGCTCGGATTTATCTAATAAAAGATAAATCCAGTTTTTGGTTTTTTTTCCAAAACAGATTTATCTTATATAAATCTGTTTTGGGAAAAAAACCAAAAACAGATTTATTTTACGCTAGATAAATCCATTTTTTAAAAATAACAAAACAGATTTACCTTATGTGGGCGTTAAATCTGTTTTTGTTATTTTACAAAGCGGATTAGATAAATCTATTTTGAAAAAAATTCAAAGTTGATTTATCTAATAAATAGGTAAATCCGGTTTGTATGTTAAAAACAACTTTTTTTTGTTTAATTTTTTTTTAAAATGTTATAAAAACACTACTAAAAATCCGTTAAAGAGTGAAAACTAATCTAAAAATTATAAAAACACCACTAAAAATCTATTAAAACCAAAATAAGGTTATGCAATTTTTTTTTAGATTTTTTGGAGATTATGAAAAATTAAAAAAATTAATAAAAAATAGTAAACGATGGAATTTGGGATTGTGAGTTTAAGAAATCCCTTCTTTAGGAGTCTTGATCCCTATTTTTTTCGGATTTAATGGTTGTGGTTTTATTAAAATGGAGTAGGTTGCTCGAAAATCGATTTTTTAGCTTAAATTATTCACAATTGGTCCAATATCGTCACTCGTTAACGAGTATCTACAACTAAACGGAACCAAAAGACGACTGATATTCATATCCATTTTATTATTTTTTTAAAAAATATTTTAATTTTTTAACAGGTTTATCACTTTTATTTATTAATTATTTTACAAAACGAATTTATCAATTTATTTGATAAATCCGCTATTAAAAACCACAAAAACGGATTTAACCCCCCACCTATATAAATCCGTCTTTGTTATTTTTCAAAAATGGATTTATCTATTTTTAGATAAATCTGGTTTGCAAAAATATAAAAACGGATCTATGTAAGTATTTTTACTGAAAACAGATTTATCTAATTTAAAGATAAATCCGTTTTGAAAAAAAATCAAAAACAGATTTATCTTCATATTAGATAAATCCGAACGAAGAAATGTATCAGGGGTATTTTCGAATTATCATATTATGTGGGGGGTATAACTTGAAACAAGAGCTCATACTTATTAAACACCCAAATTTTAAAAATCCTAAAAATACCCTCACGTGGAACACACTTCCAAACCCTTTTATGCCGCATTTTACATCAGTCTGATACCTTAGTACTGAACTGGTATGTTATTTTAGTACCGAACTAATATTTTGCATCAAAATACAAATTTGGTACTTTAGTACCGGACCAGTTTAGTACTTTAGTATCAAACTTGTATTCTTATGCAAAATGCAAGTGTAAGCAGAATCATTTGAAGTATTCCTTGTATTGACCGTAAAAATTGAACAACAATAATCGCACACCACCAGGACTTCTCGCAGCAACAGTTAATTAGCCACAAGGTGATCTGCCCCACTGTGATTGAACCCCTTGTTTCATGTGAAGAATGTCCTCAACAATCCGGTGAAACAATGAAATGTACATTTCATTGGTGCGTCTAATTTAGAGTTTAATCGTTTACAAATACAATAACGATCTAATTTCCCCAAACTCACACTGGTCGCTATAACAAAAAATAAGTCTTTTTCTATAACAAAAAAGAGTTAACACTTGTTATAAGACAAACGTCATATTATGGTGGATTCTTCAACTTTAAGGGGGAAAAAAACAGATACATTTGTCTCTATGTCTCTCACTTCTCACTTTCTCTCATATTTTTCATCTACGTTCTTTACGTGCATTCCATTCCATTCCACTCCATTCCATTCCATCCCATACCACCAATCCAAACATACCCTAAGCCTAAAATCACTTTAGGTGCATTTTCCTGCTCTTTCTACCTCTCACTCGCCGCCATCGGAATACAAGGATTGGGGTTTGGTGCAGATTCGCTTCCGCTGTTTGCTTACAAAATAGAGCAAGTTGCTCACGCTGGCACTTCCTTGCGGTGATATATTCTCAAAGCTGACAAAAATGGCGGTGGAAAAACCGGTTCATCTCAAAACGAAGTTGCAATGGCATAGCTTTTTTTTAGAGGATTTATATTTTTAGATCGTTATCGTATTTGTAAACGATTAAACTCTAAATTAGATGCACCAATGAAATGTACACTTGTTAATCTCTAAATTGTAATTTACTTTTTATTTACTAATTATACTCTAATTCTAAATCGTAATTGGAATCACCATTTTTGGGAGCAAAGGCTCTCTCTCTCTCTCTCTCTCTCTCTCTCTATATATATATATATATATATATATATATATATATATATATATATATATATATATATTCTTGTTCCATCTTCTTTCTTTCTCCGTTCACCGCACCTCATTGCAGAATCAGGTGAAAAGCTCAAACATTAATTCTTCAATTGCTCATACATTTCATTTCATTTTATTTATGTTTTTCACACTATATTATTGCATAACGTCTATTCATTATATAATTTTCTATGAATTTTCACATTCATAATCAGAAATTACCCCATGCCAGTCTCAAATAAAAAAGAAATTACCCCATGCCTATAGAAAAATAAATTTCTCTGTGGTTAATCACTCTCTTTCTTTCTAATCGTATATATTTGCCACCATGCCTTAACGTGTAATTCTTGTTTCAGGAATAGTAAAAAGCCTATACAGAAATTCATGTATCATTAGTATTTCTAACATTTCATTCATGATGGGACTGTCTTTCTTATATTATAACCCTTTTAATTACTACTATACTCGTTGAAGTTTGCATTTCTCCTATTTCTGAGTATAATTTGGGCTTTCAAAATGTACCTTTCAAAAGCGAGATTAGATGTTGAGAAGTTTTCTGGCTTCTTAAGAATTGTATTTATAGCTTAAACCCTATATTTTTTATTTATGAAACAATAATGTAAAAGATTTCCTTTTTTGGTGAACTAATGTAAAAGATTTCTAAATTGCTTACATATCAAGGGCTGTGGTGATTATTTTCAGAGGATTTATCAAAGCAAGTTGAAGACTCAAAAATGGAAATGCCAAAGGAAATATTCTTAACAGACTACAGAATGCCAGACTACTACTTTGACACTGTAAGTTTAGAGGAGTTTCTAGACTAAGTTTCGCTTACACATAGCTAATTTTAAAATTTTATCATTTATTTTCTTCTCATGTGGTACATGGAGCTATTGCAGGTGGATCTGAAATATTCCTTGGGAGAAGAGAAAACAATAGTTAGTTCTAAAATTGTCGTGTTTCCCCGCATCGAAGGTAGACAGTAGTTATTTTGTCATTTTTATAATGGTTCCTTTCTTGATCTTGTAACTTTGATCGGTAAAAATATATGCAACATCAATATCCAAGTAATTTACCATTCTTCATACTTATTTTTCTTATTCTTTAAATTGCTCTGTGGCATGAATCAGGTTCTTCCCCCCCACTAGTTTTAGATGGAGAAGACTTAACTTTAGTTTCAGTTCAGCTGAATGGCAATGCCTTGAAGGTATATTATAAACACTTTTGGAGTTGGGTACTACCCACTTTATGAACATTTTCCATTGTGCTAGTTTATCAAGCAAGGATGTTCAGTTTTGAATGGCTGAGCTGAATATTATGAATGTAGTATTTGTGCTTCCTAGTTTAAATCTTTTGTGTTGTCCACTTCAAAAATGCTTTATGTCAGTAGCAATGATGGGTTGCTGTAGCGCTGTGTTGCATTATTTTAAAGTTATATTGTCATGTTTATCTATAGGAAGAAGGCTATCATGTGGATGGACGCCATCTAACAATCCGATCACCTCCTAGTGGTAAATATGACCTTGAAATTGTTACTGAGATTTACCCACAGAAAAACACATCGTTAGAGGTAAATGAGATTCTCACTTGTTGCAGAGTTTGTTTATTCCTTGTATATATTGGTTCATCTTTTCTGCTTCCCCCCAATTCTGAGTTTGGGGGTGCCGGTAGGGGGTCGTACTTACTATGAATTTGATTTCCTGTAGGGACTTTATAAGTCATCCGGTAATTTCTGTACTCAATGTGAGGCTGAAGGCTTCCGTAAAATTACATTTTATCAGGTTGGCATCTTAGAGCAGTTAATATAATGGCCTGCTCTTTATTTTTATGTAAATTAATTTTCAAATCAAATTAATGGATCCCATTCACCTATCATCCAACAGGATCGGCCTGATATAATGGCAAAATATACAGTTCGCATTGAGGCAGATAAATCGCTGTATCCAGTGTTATTGTCTAATGGAAACCTTGCTGAACAGGGTGACTTGGGGGTAATTCTTCACTGAGATGCTTTGCAATGTAAACTACCTAGATGGTTACTTTGCTATTCATGGACGTTATTTATGCTTTCCTGCAGGATGGCAAACATTTCGCTGTTTGGGAGGACCCCTTCAAGAAACCCTGTTATCTGTTTGCCTTGGTTGCTGGCCAATTGCAGAGCAGAGATGACACATTTACTACCCGCTCAGGACGGAAGGTGTCCCTTAGAATATGGACATCTGCAGATCTTGTACCTAAGACTGCACATGCCATGTATTGTCTGAAAGCAGCTATGAAGTGGGATGAAGATGTTAGTCTCTATTCGATCAGACAAACTATCTTGATTTCAAATATATGCTGTTTTGATTTGCTTTCTTGTTATGTGCTTTGCAAACAGGTTTTTGGACTTGAATATGACCTTGATCTCTTCAATATTGTTGCTATCCCAGATTTTAATATGTAATTTCCATCTACCTTTTTTGCAAAATTTAAACCCTATATAACATAAAAAGATTAGAATACAGGAAGCAATATTGTCTTGTTTTTGTGATGGTCAGGGGAGCCATGGAAAACAAAAGCTTGAATGTACGTCTCCTTTTTGGCAGCTTGTCTAGGTTGGTTATTTGTGTTCACTTTTGACATTTATTTGACTGTTTGTAGATTTTCAATTCCGATAGTTTATTGGCTTCTCCAGAGACTGCAACGGATTTTAGTTATGCAGAAATATTGGCAGTTGTTGGCCACGAGGTTTGTAACTATCACATATTAGCAGTACTGAAAATCATTTACTTTTCTAGAAGTAACTTCCTTAGCTATTGTTGACCTTCACTAAAGCTTATTTAATGTCTATTGTGCAGTACTGGACTGGCAACAGGTGGTGTTTCTTACTATCTTGCTATCTCTTCATCTAAGGGTTTTATATGCTCTTACTACCTTTCACATCATTTTATAACACTTTTTCATACTCAGTTCCATTATGGATTCATATTTGAGATATTAGAAACCTGAGTTTGCATGTGAAAATATTACACATAAAAGACAAGTTTTTGCAGTCATCTGTAATTTGTATTTTTATATCTTTCCATTGTCATTGGTATGTTTGAAATTAGATTAATGATTCTATTTAATAATAATATCAGAGTGACATGTCGTGACTGGTTCCAGCTTAGCCTGAAGGAAGGTCTCACTGTTTTTCGTGAAAAGGCACTGCCCCTTAACCTCAGTTACTCTGTTTTATTGGGACATCACTGTCATCAACAATACTTTTCTTCCATCCAATTTTTTAATATGACTAGCGTCATCAATTATTGGCAGGAATTCGCATCTGACATGGGAAGTCGTACTGTAAGGAGGATTGATGATGTTTATAATCTTCGAAATTACCAGTTTCCTGAGGTTGATTATCTTTCCCATTTTTAGTTATTCCTTTTTCAAGTTCTGCAGTGGTGGATTCTGTGTCGTGATATTATTGTAACTGGCCCTGTTATTATTAATATATTTTTTACTATTCTTTCAACTAGAATTAACATGATACCTAGTAATATTCTGATACTTGTATAATGCCTTTCCAGGATGCAAGTCCCATGGCCCACCCAGTGCGACCACACTCTTACATCGCGGTTAAAATTTGGAAACTTTCCCCTCTCATCCATTTTGCCCTCCCCTCCATCAAAATCTATGTGCTTGTTGGTTTTTGTATTGATATTTTATTTTCTTCTTGACAGATGGACAACTTCTACACAGGCAACCTTCTTTATTTGTTGAACATCTGATTGAATCAAGATCATCTTTGAAATTTTATTTGCCGTAGGAAATATTCCTGTTCTCTCATCACTGATTTATATTTAATTTTGCCAACCTTCCATGGATTAATTTTGATGTGGCCCTATCATCAATATCAAAATACAGCTACGGTATGTTCACGGTTTCTATTTCGGATTTTGACCAGTTTGGTTCCAGTTCTTATCATTGGGTTGAATTGTTTATAATGATATCTTTCTTTTCGCAGGTCTATCAAAAGGTTTGTCATTTACTTCTACAATTTTCTATTCCTCCATGTCCATTTGTCTTCGGGAGTTTGTTCTTAGGATTATATGTATCAGGGGGCTGAAGTTGTTAGAATGTACAAAACCTTGCTGGGAAGTCAAGGGTTCTGAAAAGTAAGAATGCCTGTTTATCCCATATCTAAGATAACCCTGTACTTACAATGTCATACTACTAGCAATGTGATATAATTTATTTGGAATACAACTCTTACAGATTCTCTGTGCTTCAGGGCATGGATCTTTATTTTAAGAGACATGATGGACAAGCTGTAACATGTGAAGATTTTTTTGCTGCCATGCGAGATGCAAATGATGCCGATTTTGCAAACTTCTTACTGTGGTTATTATTTTTGGTTTTCTATCCTAGCACTTTATGCTAATTTCATACTAACCTATCAACTAATGTATAGGTACTCTCAAGCTGGGACTCCTGTTGTTAAAATAAATTCTTCTTATAATCCAGAAGCACATACATTTTCTTTGAAGATTAGGTAAACAAACTTCAACTTTTCACTTATTTTTGATTGGGTGATTTAGAGCTAGTTAAGTTTTGACTTCCATATTTGGTTATTTGTCTTTAATAATATATGTTCAATGCGGACATTTCTGAAGTCAAGAGATACCACCAACTCCAGGGCAGCCAGTTAAGGAACCCATGTTCATTCCTGTTGCAGTAGGTTTACTTGATTCAACTGGCAAGGATATTCCTCTTTCGACTATTTATCATAACGGGACACTGCAATCTGTTTCAAGCAATGATCAATCAGTCTGCACTACAGTCCTTAGAGTCACTAAGGTTGTTTGGAACTTTTCTTTTGATATGGATTTCTAACTCGTCTTATAAGTTGGTTACACCTGTCGTGTCTGGCATGTTTTAGTATTATAATTATATATCATAGCATGTGGATAATCTTTGATTGCAACTTCCACCCTTCTTCTTCTTCTTCTTCAAGGGGGGAGAAGTTACCATTTGGCTCTTAATTTCATTGGTCAATTCCCTGCAGGGCCCCAGTTGTTCAAATATATTCAAATCTTTGAGTCTCTTTAGTGTTGGGGCCTGGGGGAATATTAAATTCTGATGCATTATTCTTTAATTGACACCTTAATTTGATGTGGTGACATTTAAATCCTTGAATCACTTCTGTGATACTTGGAATTCAGGAAATCAACGTATAGTCTGTCTGGAACCGGTTGTCCTGCCTTTTCATTGAATCTTAAAGACTCTGCACTTCTGATTAGCAGTTTCATCAAATCTGTAGTCTTCTGTTGCTCAACAGAAATGACCTCCAACTTTTTTTAGAATGCGAACGTATATCGAGATGAGGAGAAAGTTTATCATTTTCTCTTACTAAAACAGTTTTTCAAAATTTGTCCTTATCACACATACGGCTTATTGAATCATTTCCGAGCTAACAATTTTCTCAAAAGAGCCAAGTTTATCAATCACTCGGAACACCCACATCCTTCCTCCTCAAATATATAAACTCATCTTGCCAAGCATCTACTTTAAATTCCAAATTGTAAAATTTTCTCGGCATACATTCTTTCTAATTGACAAAATGTTTACTCCTTGCTCTCACTACCATGGGTCCATCACTGTATGTAGTTAAATTGTGAATACATGCTAATCATGATAACAAATATATAAATACATACAATTATCAATTGTTGCATTACTACTTGTTAGAGAAAAGTGGTTGTCGTGGGATAAGTTGTTTATTATATGAAGAACACCACCATTACCTAGTAGGATACTGTATCTAAGTTTTTTCCTTATAATAACTTCTTTCCTTATAATAACTTCCTGCCAATTATAATAACTGTACTGCATGTATTTTGATATTTATTTATTTTGAAATGAATTAGTTTCTTTCGGTAAAAAAAATTGTCTCATTATAAAATATGTCATCTATTTATAATCAAAGTGAAGAAAAAAGAGTAGGAGATTTCAAAACCATGTAGCATGTCCCTTCACTCCTTGCCAGAGTTACTTGAATTAAGAGTTGAATTTTTTATATATCTTGCATTCCCAATAATGGTACGGACGTATTGAAATGAAATAAGATACAGAGCATGTATGGCCTTTTGTCATTCGCCATAGTAACAAGTTTATATGTATTGACTGCAGAAAGAAGAAGAGTTTGTGTTCGCTGAGATATTTGAGAAACCCGTTCCATCTTTGTTAAGGGGATACAGTGCTCCTATACGTCTTGAATCTGATCTCACTGACAGTGACCTGTTTTTTCTATTAGCCAATGATTCTGATGAATTCAACCGGTTTGTCTTCTTCAAAGTTGCATTTTGTTATTTTTGACTTATTAGCATAATGGATATTTATTTACTTCTTTATTTAAATGAAATAGATGGGAGGCTGTACAAGTTTTGGCACGAAAGTTGATGCTCAGCTTGGTGGTTGATTTCCAACACAACAAACCATTGGTTCTGAATCCCAGTTTTGTTGACGGGTTCAAACGTATGCTATGTGACTCAAGTCTAGACAAAGTATGTTTTAGACAATTTTCCTTAAGATCAATTTGTTAACCTCTTTTACGCTGTACAGTTTTTTTCTTCGTGGGAAGTTGTATCATATAATTGCATTGACTGGACAATATGCTCTTTTATTGTATAGCAATTTGTGTCAGATGCAATAATTCTGCCTGGTGAGGAAGAAATAATGGACATGATGGAAGTTGCAGATCCTGATGCTGTTAATACTGTTCGGAACTTCATCAGGAAGCAGCTTGCAAGTCAATTGAAATCAGAGTTCATCAGCACGGTATGACTTTTTGTCTGAACTTTGAAGATGACAGGACTATTAAAAGAAATAGCTTTTATTCTTCCCTGTATGAAGCTCTTCATTAACACACATGATTGTTTCCCTTTCTGCAGGTAGAAAATAATAGGAGCTCCGAAGAGTATGTGTTCGATCGTCCAAACATGGCCAGGCGTGCCTTGAAGAATGTCGCTCTTCGTATGCCTTTTGTTTTATACAAGGTGCATTTTCATTCACGTTGCTTGCAATTCTTTTCTAATTTGTGTGTGTGTGTGTGTGCGCGCGCGTGTGATTGGCAGGTTATCTTGCACCCCTTGGGGATCAAGAATTCACCAACCTTGCACTTCATGAGTACAAAAATTCTACAAATATGACCGAGCAGTTTGGAGCTTTGACCGCCATATCAGAAAATCCTGGTAAAACTCGTGATGACGTTCTTGCTGATTTTTATGACAAGTGGCAGCATGATTTCTCGGTAACTCTCCACCTCTTTGACTGTTTGTTGATATACATATTTTTTTCTTTTGATGTTTAGGATTATTGTATTGTTTGGTCTATGTAACTGATCTCGTCGTGGTGTTGGTCGTTGTTGTTGTTGGAGATGTTTTCTTCTGTTCATCGAAAATGTATCCATGTTAGAAACTATAACTTCTTACAGATTGCACATTATCTAATACAAGCACCATTCCTTCTGACACCTAGCTTTGCAAAATCATCTTCTATGTTTTGGCTGGCTGACTCCTAATGCTGTCATTAGTGCTTGTCTCGCCCAAATATGCACATTTCAATTTCATTATATAATAATTGCTCCCTCGTACCTATGAATTATGCTATTACATGGTTAAATTTTTTTATTGCTATTTATACTTGACCTTCCTTTCCAGGTAGTGAACAAATGGTTTAGTCTTCAAGCAGGGTCTAACACTCCTGGTAATGTTGAGAATGTGCGGAAACTGTTGAACCACCCAGCATTTGATATGTGCAATCCCAACAAAGTATCCTCTGTCATTGGAGTTTTTTCTTTTACTCCGGTGAACTTCCATGCAAAGGATGGGTCAGGCTACGAGTTTTTGGGAGAAATGGTGCAGAAACTTGACCAAATAAATCCTCAGGTCTCTTCACATTATCCCTCTTTAAATTAGGGATTCTTTCATGGATGTGTTAGATAAAAAAATATCCGTGTTTTCTTCTACAAGATGATATGTCATGACATGGTATTAGAGTAGAACTTCTATGGCTAAAAGGTTTAGGCTTCAATCCTTGTTGCTCTCATCCTTCTATATAAAACCATTACTCAGTTATGTACTATTTTTTGGGTTTTGTAATGTAGGGTGCCTCAAGATTGGTGTCAGCATTCTCAAGTTGGAGGCGTTATGATGAGAATAGACAAAAACTTATGAAGGTAATAAAATTATTATTTTGCCAAATCAGATGCTATTTTCTTAAATTATTATTGAATAGCAGATACAATCTCATTTCTGGCTACCAGCATTTTGTAAGAAAAGTATGTTGTTTTACAGGCCCAGCTGAAGCAGATCATGTCTATTAATGGGCTATCAGAGAATGTCCTTGAAATTGCTTCGAAAAGCTTAGCTGATTAAAAGCATCAATGACCGGTCTTGGTAAGAATACCAAACCGTCTTTTAAGCTGTTCTGATGTATTTTCGCTTCCATGATCTCAATATATTGTACAACTTACACGTTTCAACTTCGGGTAGCTTTCTGTACATGATTTCTATAGCGATCTTCTAAGGATGAAAAATATATTATGCAATTAAATGAAAAACTAATTAAGTTTATCTTTGATAACCTAAATTGGTCGAATGAATTATGTTTATCTCTACTGTTTTTGTCTGTGTTCTTGGTAATTTATACTGGAATCATAAAATAACTCCAGTATTTTGTGTGTTTTCAATTTGATTTTTCTTCATTTTTATAAAGGGAAAAAAATTGTGGTTTCCCACTTCTTCCCTATATAACTCAAACTCACTACCATTTAAGTGTAGGAGAAGCATTTTACTAGCTGAACAACACTTCGTTGTCATTTGGATTATCTTCCTATTTAGTATAATAACAAAAAAAATTGTCGTTGATAATATGGTACTTTTGATCTGCAAAATACTTTTGTATTTGATCAGTGATATTATCTTAGTGTTGAGTTAATGGTGAACACTTTAGGATTTCAACAATATATTGTACTCTAAATGGCATATTTCAAAAGTGATAAAATTGAGTTTGAAGTGAATATCTATGTTTTGATGGATTTTACTTTTGAAAAAAAAAAACCATATGACTGGCGGATCCATGTTATCGGATATGGCGGCAACTGCCCCATAAGGCAAAACATTTTTATTTGATTATACTTACTAAATTTTCATTTGCCCCGATGAAAAATTAGGTGTTGCCACAATGAAGACAATTTTCTTAACAAATAGATGTACCAAGTTATAAAAAATGTAAAATACACACAATGACACAAAAACATCAAATTTTGGGGTTTAAACTGATAAAAAAAACAACAAAATTTAGGGTTTAAATTTTTTTTGTCAAAAAGATTGGTTATTTCGTAAAACCTCAAGAAAAAAGATTAGTTGTATTGCGACTTTTGTAGTAACTACTTTTACACTAACTTTCTCAAGCAAATTAAAGCAAACTGTGGAAATAAATGTACGGCACCAAGAGTGACCCTCTCCATGACACATGGAAATAATTAGAAAATTGATTATTGCTTTTGGGGAGGTCAAAAAAAACAACAAGAATCACTCACGTGTCATAGCTTAGCTTGTTCATTTGGCTACGGACCTAGTGAACCCATCGTTTCTTAATTAAACAACTCTAATTGCACAACTAACTAGTTTTATGAAATCTAGATTTTCATGCTTTGGTAGGTCAGATCTTGCATTTAACGGATTTAAGGCCATGATTGTCCTCTACAGAATTTAGGTTGACAATTCATTACATACATCATATGTTTGTTACTCAAACTCAACTACACAAAACAATGAATTTATTTCTCCGTATTTCAAACTCTAAATTTTGAAAATAAAAACAAGTAAGCATGTTTGGTGATTGAAATGCAATTTAGGGTAATGATCTGAAAGGACTAGAAATTATCCTTTTTGTTGGAGCTAAAAGCACAAGAAATAATTAATCCATAACAAGGGAGTTGTTCGATGCTTGGTTTCTTTCAAGTATGTTAGCTCAACGACATAGCAAAATTTCAACCTCAAATACGAATAAGATAAGGGTTTTTGTCAACGTATGCTTGCTTACAGATGCACATTAAGAATAGTACTATTCTTTAGATTAAACTAATTTTCATTAAAAATATATTAAATCTGAATTTTTCGTTGAACAATTTTTCAGCATTTTAAATCTTAGTGTGCTTCAAAGACATACTATATGTTAACTAGTAGAAAAGAAAAAAGAGAATTCTAAACGACATTTCCAATTGCGAAATACTACATCTATTCCAATATTATATGACGTTTTAGTAAAAAAATTCGTCTCATATTTACTTAGTAATGTTTTACGATACTAATGATACATTAATAATATTTTCTCTACTCCTACTATACTCTTGAAGCATCAATTTAGTTTTATTTTTAGATACGTAATTATTAAGAGAGAGATGAAGTAACAAAAAACATACGAAGAAAGCATATTAAGATCCAAAATCGCATTATGGATTTTGACCTTCCTCCCAGTGAGCTCCAAAGGTTCCATGATCTGAACGGAGTCTCTTTGTATCAAAATATTAGAATAGCTTAGTTTTTTGGTTTTCTTGTCCTGGGCGCAATTCTTCTTTATGTAAAAAAGGTGTAATATAATTAGCACTAATTCTGAACTATTAATTATTTTTTTTTAATTTGTGTGTTACAACTTTAAAAGTAAAATAGTATTCCCTCCGTCTCAACTTAAGTGTCATTTTTGCTACTTTTTTTGGTCTCAAATTATTTGTCACTTTAGAATCCCAATACAACATTTATTACTTTTTTCCAATAATACCCTTAATTTTATTTGTATTTCCAACTTTTCTATTCTTCTCTCCTCATAATAACATAGGGGTTCTTTTGTCCTTCCATACTTTTTAAACATTAAAAAAAATAGCATCTCCAATCATTTTCTTAATACCCGTGCATAACCTTTAACGTCAGTTAAATTGAGACGTAAGTAGTAAAATTATTTATATATAGGATTAAGAAAAGCATGATGAGGATTAAGAGAGAATCTTTTGGGCATGGATTTCAGATACTCCCTCCGTCTCATATTAAGTGTCGTTTAAGGTTATGCGCGGGTATTAAGAAAATGATTGGATATGCTAAATTTTACGGTAAAAAAAGTGGTAGAACTAAAACACCCTTACACTTTTCTTGGTTGGTAGAAATGCACGGTTATTGATATTCTAAAGTAAGGGTATTGTTGGAAAGCAATAATAAATGTTGTATTGGGATTCTAAAGTGACAGATAATTTGAGACAAAAAAAATGACAAACAGATACTTAATATGAGACGGAGGGAGTAATTAATTATTTATATATAGGATTAAGGAAATGAAGGGTAAGTGAGTGAGGGAGGGATGAAGCATTCGCGCAAGTAAGTGTAATTGAAAAAGGGAGGGAGGGTGGTGGTGGGTCCCAAAGGGAATAGTGGTGCGCACGAAAGGAAAGCCGTGGAGTCCAGAAATAGATGTGCAATTGTGCACACGTGCGTTGCCACTAACGTAAACGACCAGTCCTCTCATTTCATAGGACCAAACAGATCTGTCTCTTCTCAATCTCAACAACATATTCATGTAAATTAAATTAATCCCCTTTAGGACCAACGCTATATTTTACTTTATCAATTAATGTAACTCTTTTTTATAAGCTAATTAATGTAACTCTTTATTTTTTCCTACTAAATTTTCCGGTTTCAAAAGCTACTTACTTATTAGTATAGTTTAGAAGAATAATAAACTTTCATCATATCCTAATATTAACATTTTTTTTTTCAAAATTAATTTCTATAGTTGTTTACAATTTGGAATTTTGGAATAATTTTTTTTTAAATTTTAGTTTTTATTTTAAGCTAATTTATATTTCAATGGTAAATTATATTTATAAAGTTAAAATTTTCTATCATCTTGCTGTAACTCTTACTCATCTCTCTCTCAAAATAAAATTTCAACTAGATGAAAAAAATAATATATGTGACAAGATTGAATTGTCTAATCCTATAATCCTAATTGGATATTAATTAAGGCATATTGTTATTAATTATTCTATCATTTTGACCATTAAAAAAACTTTATGACTAAATGTCTGACTTTTTCAAAGTTTGATATTACAACAAGAATTTGAATTGTTTAAAATGATTTTTCACTTTAAAAACTTAAGATAATAATTTTTTGTTTAAACTGATTATCTTCTGCGGGCACCTACAAAACTAATCCATCAAGTTGAGTTAGAACTATAATGCCCGGCAGAACTCTATCTCAATAATTTCAACGCTAGTGCATTTCCAAAACTAGATTCGAATCCAAAACCTTAATTAAATTGGAAAAGACTTCATCTCATTCAAATGCTATTAGATAAATATCATGATTGAAACCTACAAATATATACTCGTAAATAATAAATTAGTTTAAACCTACCCCCTTAATAATTGTGAGACTAGTCAAAATGTCATGGTTAAAGAAATGACAAAGAAAAAGGCAGAGCAAGAAGGCTAGTTTTGAAAATCAAGGACACTCATAAGTCATAACATCACATGATAATTACATTATTAATCATAAATAAATATAAGGAAAGGGAGAAGAATCCAATCCCATAAAGCAAAGCAAAGGCTAACATAACATAATAACATGAAGTGTCATGGTCTTTGTTAAATAGTAAATCACACGAGTAGCAACAAGTCATTGCCGTGTTTGACCTTAACTCACTGCAAACAGCGTTCTTTCTACTCACAAACAAACACGACACAAATAACACGGCACCCACCAAAGCTAGCGTCAGATCACACACACACACGTTTATATCAAACACTCAGATTCACTTCTGCACTTCCTTTCTAAACTCAGAAAAACTAACTAGTCAACTTTCCTTGTTCTGCAATCTACCAACACGCGATTTTCCCTTCATAGCTTTTTCTTATATGCTGATCAATTTTCTTTCTCTTTTACTATCCATTTTGGGATTCAATATTACTTACAAACAAAAAAAGTTTGATCGGTGAAAGAAAGAGTCAAAGATGAGAAGAGCTAATGGGAATGGCAGAGATGCCAACAATACTTTGGATACTATTAACGCTGCTGCTTTTGCTATAGCTTCTTCAGCTCAGAATCGCGTTTCTCAACCTCCTAACCAGGTATAATCCAATAATAACCTTTTTTGCTTCATTTTTTCATACCAGTTTTTCCAAACAAAAATATATATAATTTTTTGTTCAAGAAAGGTAGTTTTTTTTATTTATCTTTTTGATTTTGATGCTCTTCACCTTTATAGCCTTTTTGTTTCTCAGTAGAGTTTTTTTTTTAGGGGTTTTGGTTATGCATTTCATTTTGTGTTGAACGTGACACTTTGTGGTTGAATTGCTATAGTTGTTCTCTTTTCCAAAAAGATGAGATCTTTTTCTTGCTTTCTTTTTATTCTTTATATGTGTGCGGTGACATGAATTGAACAAATAAAGTAGAAAACTTTTCATTTTCCAAAGAGGATAAGTTCATCAAAAGTTAATTAAATCATGTTAGGAGTTTCCTGTGCCTAGTCTAGATTATTGAATTCTCACTTTATCATAATCAGATTGATTAATACCTAAACTTAACTAAAGTTAACTTCCAAGTGGAAGATTGAATCAGACTCCTCAAACATGTATGAATCTTTTACTCACAGAATCAATATCCAAAAAAGGTGATTTGTACATCCTATTGAAATGAGTGTGTCTGACCTGATTCCTGTTTTGTGAGACAATTAATTGTTTCCTTACATTTCACTCTCAAAGCAATCAAAAATTCTAGGATTAATATGTGTATACTTCTAATCAGAAATTCTAGGATTACTTATGTGTATACACCTATGAGTAATTGTTACATCAATGGTATGGAACACATTATAATAAGTGAAACTTAATTGAGCTACTTATGTTGTGATTGCAGAAGAAAAGATGGGGAAGCTGGTTGAACATATCAGGGTGTTTCGGATATAACAAAAACCGAAAGCGAATTGGACATGCTGTTCTTGTACCCGAAACAACAACTTCTAGACCAGATTCTACTACAGCTATTAATTCAACATCCCAACCACCTAGTATAACACTTCCCTTCATTGCACCTCCATCATCTCCAGCATCTTTCTTTCAATCAGAACCTCCTTCAAACGCGCAATCACCGGTCGGCATAGTATCCATTACTTCTGTTTCTGCAAGCATGTACTCTCCAGGTGGTCCTAACTCAATATTTGCAATTGGTCCTTATGCCCACGAGACTCAATTAGTCTCGCCACCTGTTTTCTCAGCCTCATCAACCGCTCCTTTCACTCCACCGCCCGAGTCAGTCCATTTGACTACGCCTTCTTCACCTGAAGTGCCATTTGCTCAGTTACTTGACCCTAATAACAGAAATTCTGAGACTTATCAGAGGTTTCAAATATCTCATTATGATTTCCAATCTTATCAGTTTCATCCTGGAAGTCCAGTTGGTCCGCTTATATCACCAAGATCTGCTATCTCGGCCTCTAGCCCCTCGTCTCCTCTCCCCGACTCCGAGTCCTATATCCTTGATCCTGCTAAGTTTCTTAACTTGGAGAAACTCTCTACTTCAGAAAACCAGAAGTCAAATCAAGGTTCTGGGTCTATAACTCCGGATACGCTGAGGTCTACTATTCAAGCCGGTTTTAAGCCAAATCATTGGGTTTCTGAGATCAAAATTTCCCCGCGATCGAGCAATAATCGTGTGAATGATATTAGTGTAAATCATAGAGTCTCATTTGAATTATCTTCTCAGAAAGTTATGCCATCTGTGGATAGCAAACCAGCATCAGCAGCAACATCAGCATGGACAAAAGTCATGTCAAAATTGAAAAACGATGCAGCAACGATTGACATAGAAGAGAATTCAAGCAAAACTGTGTGTGATGACAAACAAGTTGTCGCGGAAACTCACATTGATGTACCGCAGAAAACCGCTCCCGTAGATGAGAAGGATGAGTCGTTAACACTTTCTTCAACAAAAGAATTCAATTTTGGTAATGCAGATGGGGGAGAATCTCATGCTCCTCCAAGTATAGTTGCTAATTGGTGGGCTAATGAGAAAGTTGCAGGGAAGGAAGGAGGAGAATCTAAGAACTGGTCTTTCTTTCCAATGATTCAGCCTGTGTCAGCTAACCAATAAGGACAAATTAACATAGTGACTTCAGAATTTAGCAATGGTTTTTTTATGCCATGTTACTTGGCAGAATTCAACACCACACATATGCTAAATAAATCAAGATTGGGAAGTCTAACACAGTGATGGGGTTATTTTTTGAACACAATGGCCCCTTCCTTGCATAATAATAGATAGTATTGTGTATTTTTACCAAGTTTGGGTTAGAAATAGTTGTACATTTTTAGCATCTGTAATAAATAGCTTATGATCATCATTGTGCACTGCTTAATGCTTTTTAGAAAAAGATTTTTCATGTATCACTTTCTGCTCTTCTACCTTGTATTGTTTCTCTTTTCCCTTTAGACGAGACAAATATCACTTGAAGTCCTCTTTGCCTATTTCCCTTACTTGGTGACATGCATCCTTAGAGGTGACAACTGACAAATTCATAGTATTATTTTTGGTCCTGAATTTGAATCCTCGTACACTTTGATAGTAGTTATCAGACAAAAAAGTTATCTCACATAATATAGAAAACTCCCCCATCGACTGAAATAATCCTATCTATGTGCATAATGGTGCCAATCAAGAACCTCCATAAGAACCTATCATTACAGAAGTTCATAATCACAAGCTTCTTACTCTCCTTCTCCTCCGAGGGCTAAAAAAACGACCTCTTGACTGAGCAAGCTGTGATCCATGACCAACCAAGTTCCTACATACAAATCCTTTAAGTAACCGCTTTCTTTTTGTTGGTTCGGATCATTGTTGGCTACTTACAAAGTGTCTCGACGCTTTCAACGAAAGACGAATCTCCACTCATACTTAGGATCAAATTTTGCACCGACCGAATTTGTCTACCGTGGGAAACGAGCCCAAGAGCACCGGTTCGACCCTTGTGTCCGAGTGTAGATTAAGCCATTAGCCAGTAGTGTTGGTTTAAGTAATTGCTTTCATTAATGCTTAGATATCATCATCATCATCATCATCATCATCATCTCTATGACTCTATCTAGTTCCTCGAAAAAACTGACTAAGAAAAAGTCTTCATTCATATCTAACGACTTTATTATGTGTGACTTTTCTTGCCCCACGGCCCTTCCAAATAAGTTTAACAAAACGCAATTTGATTTTCTTCCCAATCAACATGACCATGATATTATTAGTTTATTACTGTGTTGAGAATGATAACATTTCCATTGGAAAATTTATTTCCAAACAACTCATAGATATCATCCAAAAAAGTAGTTCCGGAAGGAATGGTAAATATATACTAGTTAAAATAGGGAGTGTCTTTAATTATTCCCTACTCAGAATTGCTAATGATGCCTCATTAGCCGGTACTAGCCAACCCCAAAGGGTTGGTCTAGTGGAGCATCACAGAAATTATATCCGAGAAGTATTTCTTGGACTAGGGCACCATCCCCTCACCCTAATTTTTTTTATAACAAAAAAAAAAGTCAGTACTAGCCACAGAAACAAGCCAAACACGGCGCACTTGAGGTCCCTCAATCAACAACTTGAGGTCCAGTCCAAGTTTGTCCAAATAGACCATTTCCAGATAAGGTTCGGTTTTTTGACAAGGTTCGGTTGATACTTCCAATATTTTAGAATATACGTACGTGCATGCTTGATTGTTACATTTTATTTTTAAATTCATTAAAATATTAGCTCACCCGTTAATCATCGATTTCATTAGACAAACTTGGGTGTATTAGTCCACCTTATAATATACCAGACTTTTAACTACTACCATTATTTATGTACATAATAAGTCCATTTTAAAAATTAATAGATGTATATTAATTATTTATTTCACCAAAATATTCTTTTTTAGTTCATCATGGTTGGGAGAAAGAGGTAAGGTGATGATTCCTAATTCAAGTTAATTAGGGGGAAAAACTTTGGCAACTCCCAATATTTTTAAAGGTAATTTTATTAAACAATACACACTATTGATAAATTTAATGTAAGTAATTAGATTAATTAATTTTCTTAAACCTAGCTAAGACAACACTTATTAGACAGTAATTAATTAAGTGACAAAAAGAAGAGTCCTAATAATTTAAGAGACTATGAAATGTAACTAGTCTAGAAATCATGAAAATCATCTTATACAATAATCACCCTTGTTCTCTCTCTCTCTCTCTCTCTCTCTCTCTCTCTCTCTCTCTCTCTCTCTCTCTCTCTCTCTCTCTCTCTCTCCCTCCCTCCCTCTCCCTCTCTAATTGAGTATTGGAATATAAAACTAAATTAATGATTTAAGAGTGTAACAGGAAAAATATTACCAAGATTCTATTGATATTGTAAAACAACAATGAAAATGAGACAACTTTTGGCTAAAAGGTGAAACAAAAGGGATGACGGGAGTAAATGAAAAAAAAAAGTGTAAAAATTTTACAATATTATCCTTACTAATCCTTGGAATTAACAATTATAATAAATACATTCTGTAGTATAATTTCAATTTGTTTAGGGTTTAGGGGGGTAAATGAAAACAAACAATTAATATCCCTCTTTATTAATACAACATCACCTACTTTATGGCAATTTAGGCGCCAACTTTTTGATGGCATTATTAGTAAATAATGTAAACTTTATGTCCATTATTCATCTAGCAAAAATTAAGGCCCCACTCATTGTTCTTTTTGATCAAAATGTACCCCTCATTGTTGAGCCCATATTTTTTTTATGAGAATGGTTGAGCCCATATAACATAACCGTTGGTAGTTATTATCTACAAAAAAAATTCACAGCCACGTTTTTTATACCAATAGTACACACATCCATTCTTTTGTGAACTATCTTGCCCTCATTATTGTTAAAGAGTGTTTTTGTCAAAGTTTTTATGAATTAAGTTTCTCACATTCTAAATCACCACCCCGCATTGGTACGTATATTTGCAAATATATCATATATAAACACAACCCTGTTAACATAAAAATTCTATTCTATGTTTGGTTGTAAATTATCAATTCGTATCAACTACTAACTTCGCAATACATAATTTTTTAACATTTTTTACACAACTCCTTATAATCACGTCCTGTGCATCGCACAGGTGTATGTCGTAGTTAACATTAATACAACACTTTATTAAAGGGCGGAAGGAATATATACTACTTAAGTTATATATATATATATATATATATATATATATATATTTGTCACAATTTTCACAAGAGAAATGATGAAATAATCAAGAGTATATTTTATTATCAGAATAATTAGTGTAACAGATAATTTATGAATCTTATAAAATGGAACAAACTATTTTCTCGTAACCTTCATACATTACGAGATTGTGTGTAGAATAGTACATTTGGAAATAGTATAACTTCTAATTAAAAAAGAAATCCATTTTTTTTCAACTTAGTTTGACACACATATCTTAGTTGTAAAAAATGTTTGTTTAAACACGCGACTTGTTCAAGTTATCTTTTTGAACCAACTTGTTGAAGTTATCAGTATTACAAATTAGCAAATAAAATACTACTAATGAGTTGGGGGAAAGAGCTAGTCAGGCATTATCATGCAAAGGGATGGGAAGTAATCACTAGGTCTATTGGTCTCTGGAATCTCACCACCATGAACACTGGTTGCATCATGAAGCTTACTTAGGTGTGGAAGTAGAATGAGTCTAATCTTTGGTGTGAAGTATTCAAGGGCAAATATGGTAATGTACAACTTGAAGAACATTAGTTTGTCGATAAGGCTTTTGATTTTCACCTTTGAAAGCTGATTGTCAAAATACTCCCTAAAATTGACGACTTTAGCTTTTGGGTTTTGGTTTATTCAAATTATAACCACGTTGATCTAATTCCTAGCCTGCCTGCCGAATTGGTGAATTTCAAAGAGTGTGATTTGATTGGTATGGATGGTTGTAGCGATCGAAAAATCCGAGAGAGGATTCCTCGAAGTTCGAAAGATGAAGCCACCACCAAAGTTTAGTTTAAGGGCAAATATTGAAAAATCCATTTGGTTTACCAAATTAGGGTTCGGGAGTCGGTTATACATGAGAAAGGTATTAGCACCCAAGGCATCCTTCCTAAAGAAGGTTACTTGCTAATTAGTTGTAGAAAAGAATGTTAATTTTTGAAAAGCTTATTTTACCCTTTTTAAAAAGAAATAAAAGACTTGATATTTTTTGAATTTAGAATTTATTTAGAAGAGACTAAGAATGTTTTTTTATTAGTGCAATTGACAGAGGTCGGCCGCCCTCTGCTCCTACGTATCTCTTGGTAGAGAATCAAATCACACATAGTTCTTGGTAGAAAATATTTGTTTGTTTGATGTTTTTTAATTAGGGATTTTAGGACTATTGAGTGATCAGTTCATTTGTCCTTAATCCCCTTTTTGAAAATTTGTTTTTGTTGGAGAAAAATGTTTTGTGTTTGTGTTTTTTATTTTGAAATTGTTTATTTTGAATAGGGATTTTAGGACCTGATCCGTCACGGTTCATTAGTGGTCCCGACTGTACAGTCGACTTAATCCCCTATTTATATTTTTTAGAAATTAAAGAATTTATTTATGTATTTTTAATAGTTTTTTTTGGAAAAAAGGTTTTATTTATTAATTATTTTTTTATAGGGGTTTTAGGACTATTGAATCGTACGACTCATTCATCTTAGAACGCTGACTAACCCGAATGTACATTCGACTTAGTCCTCTATTTGTTTTTTAGGGAGAATGTATTTATTTTTTAGAAAAAACATAAGTTTGGAGAAAAATGTTTATTTGTAGAAAATATGAAGAAGAAAATAACGAAAGGAGTGTGGCAGTAAAAAAAGGGGTGTAAAAAGCGATCTGATTGAAAAATTAAAAATAAAATAAATAAGTAAATGAGTGGGAATCTTAAGAATATAAATCTTAGGGAGTCTCCGACTCCCCTTTCCCTCCAAAACTCCCACTTTCTCCCCTTTCCCCTCATTTTCTTTATTTTCATATTGAAGAGTATATTCAAATTTAGGAAAAAAAAATGGATCTATAAATACTTGAGTTTGTTCACCGATAATCGAATTGGTGAAAACTGAAAATTAATTCCGTGATAAATTATCTAAAGTGTAATGCTAGCATGTGTATTTTGAGGTACTTTAGAGTCTCGAAAAAATTTAGTTGTTCATATACCCGAAGTTTGTTCCTCAACAAATTGTTTGTTGCTAAAAAATAGTAATTTTGTAATAAAATACGTAAAGTGCAATGCAAAACAGTGTGTTTTGAGGGTACTTAAGCGGTCGAAAAAAATTAGCTATTCAAATACGCATAGTTTGTTCCTTAGTACCTGTTTGCTGAAGAGAAAAATTTCATGACAAAAGTGTGTTTTGGATGCTTTAGTGATCGCAATAGTGTGTTTTTTGATGCTTTAGTGTTCGCAAAAAAAAAACCAGTATTCAAATATGCAAAATTTCATGCCTCAAATAACCGGTTTTGTGAAAAATATATAATTTCGTGACAAAATATGTAAATTGTGATTGTGATACTAAACATGTTTTTAACCGTTTACATACTCCGAGTTTATTCCTCAATAACCGATAACCGATATGGTGAAAAATAATAATTTCGTGACAAATATGTACACACTCTATTTTAGTTTTAAGTTTGGAATCGAATTTTTTATTACATTATTTTTAATTCATACTTACCTTCATTTTAAACAATATTTTATCATGTTGCAATTTAAGAAACAAATTTTACCACAATTTTATATTAACTAGAGTTTTACCCCGTGCAGCGCACGGGTAGAGGCGCTAGTATAATATAGGCTAAATACCACTTTTGGTCCTTTATCTTTGCTCTAATTTTCACTTTGGTCCTTTATCTTTTTTTGGGTCTGTTTTGGTCCTTTATCTTTCATTTTTGTGTCAGTTTGGTCCTTTATTTTTATTTTGTTTCACTTTGGTCCTTTATCTTTTATTTATTGTTTCGTTTTGATCCTCTTAAACAAAACATTTTGGTCGCGTATTGCATGAATTATTCAAGAAACAAGAAATCAAAGTGTTCTTGGTGTTCTTGAGCACACTCATAGTGTTCTTCATTTTTTTTGTATTTTTGTTTAAGAGGACCAAAATGGAACAATAAATGAAAGATAAAGGACCAAAGTGAAACAAAATAAAGATAAAGGACCAAACTAACACAGAAATGAAAGATAAAGGACCAAAACGGACCAAAAAAAAGATAAAGAACTAAAGTGAAACTTAGAGCAAAGATAAAGGACCAAAAGTGGTATTTAGCCTATAATATAATAGGGAATAAGTGAGTTGAGAGAAAACCTAGTTTTCACTACTCTCTCTTCCAGCGCCGTTTCCATCAGAAATGGAATGAGAGATATTTTCGGGAAACCAGAGAGAGAGGGAGAGGGGTTCGTGGAGAGAGGAACACGCATGAGAGGGAAAAACGAAGAGGAAGAAAAATGAGAGGAAGGAAGAAGAGGGATGATGGCGGTGATATTACCGGAGACGAAGGTTGGCCGGAGTTGCTCCGGTGTTTGTGTGAGGACGACGACAGCGCGAGGGATGCGACGGCGACATAGGCGAGGACGTGGTGGTGCGAAGGAAAGTTGGAGCGTTTTTGGAGGACGAACGGCAGAGTCTGGATTTACGGCGGTTCTGATGGCGACGACCACCACCACCACCTATGGTGGTCGGAGCTTATGACATGTCAGTCCTGCATCTTTTTTTTTCTATCTTATTCTATGTACTGTTATTGGGTTTTTTTTTCTAATTTTTCTACAATCTCTAAAATCCTAAACAGAATTCTATTTTATGTTGTTGTTCTTCTAACAGATTCTACTCCTTTTTTCTAAAAGCTAATATTTGCTGCATAAAACGTAATCTTATATTGATTCTTTACAATATTTACATTCTAAACTCTTCTAAATAATTTTTCCAAAACACTTATAATATTTACATTTTAAACTGTTCTAATAAAATTAAAAAAAAAAAAAGAAGATGCGTACAATAACAAGAACTGACCAACCTAGCTTCCTGAAAGAAAATGGATTTGCTGATGTTGCTTATTACTCCCACTTTTCCTTATTGTTACGGCTTTCTTCTGGTGTGACTGCCGATGATCAAAATAATGATTTTTCTTCTGGACTTTCATACCAGCGTTTTGGTGATCGGGGTTCAGTGTGAAGACCTAATCACATGGTGTTTTCTCTGAATTTGTTCTCCTTTTGCTGTGAATTCTCAACCTCCTTTTATAGACGAATTAGGTCTTTTTCTATTAATTCTTTGATTCTGACCTGATATTCTTTCCATTTTTCGGTTATCGGGCTCGAGTTGGAGAAGATGGAGCAGCTTAGGCAGCAAGGAAGCTGCCCTATTTTTGTATTTTGCAATTATTTTCGTTTTCATATTTTTTTTTGGTATTTTAGTAAACATTATTTTTGTATTTTAGGACTTTTTTGGACAATTTGTAATATTATTTTTTCATTTTGATCTTATTATTATTTTTGTGATTTTTATGGCTTTTTGATTAAAAAAAAACAAAATTGAAATTGGGCTAAACCCAAGAATAGAAACCGGGCTCAACACGCTAAAAAGAAGCTCGAATTGCTAAGATAGGCCCAATCAAACAAGCATTGATTTTAGGCCCAATTGCAAACGCTAAAACGCGCTCAAACATGAACGTAAGGTCCGATTAGAACACTTTGTTAAAATTAGGCTCGAAAACAAACTCGCTGTAATTTAACGGGTAAATTAGACGAGAAAAACAAGTAGTAAAAAGGGTCGGACAAAATTAGGGTATGACAATGGTGATTGGAATTATGTGAGTCTCCTTGCTAGTTTCTTCCCACTCGTATTGTGTCCAGAATTCAAGTCCTTAATTCTCCCACCAAGGGTTGATTATATGGAGACGACGTGAAGACTTGGCTTAGGTAACTCTCTTGGTAATTTTTTTGTCTTGAGCAACTATACCTTACTTGACTCGCCTTTAGCCTTGGGAAGCATTGGAATTTGGAGAAAAGTGTGGAAATTATCAACTCCTAAAAGAAATTTGTAGTTTTATATGGGTTGTTTTTCATGGTAGACTTCTTACCAACAAGAGGAAACATACAGTGGCGTTAGGCGAACCTTATTATAGTGACTGTAACAATAAAGTTGAGAACACCATACATGTTTTAAGGGACTGCCATATAGCCTCTTCAGTTTGACTTGCTTATCATAGCATGTCATTCTTCATGTACCTCTCCACTTGTGGAGGGTCATCAGCTTCTAATTGTAAAGATGCTCTAATGTTTGATGGCTGATGTCTCTAGTGGCTAGGTCATGGGTCTTAGGTGGATGTGGGTTGGAACCCACCTCCAATGGGTTTGCTTAGTCTCAACACTAATGGCACTTGCAAGGCGAGCATCGATTTGACTGGGTGTGGTGGTTTAGTTTGGGACCAGTGGGGTCGATGAATATATGGTTTGAAGCTAAGTTGTGGTGTGTCTGGGAAGGTTTGAATTTGTGTCCTTACAGGGGTATCTCTAGACTAGTGGTTCAAGTTGGTGTTGAATGAGCTTCTTGTACTGTTACCATTTCATATGTGAATAAAATAATAATCTCATTATTTTTTTATATTTGACTCTTTGGAGTTAAATTAATTAATTTAACATTAGATCAAATTGTATTATCTGCTTCGTAAAAAAACCGAATCAATCCAAACCACATTGATTGATTCAGACAGTTTTAAAACTGGCAGCCGAACTAAATCAAACTGCACGTATGTTTATGTTGCGGTTTGAATGATCTTTTCGACCAAAAACCAAACCACAGTGTGAACACAATGCATTACTTTCCTCCTTTTTGTTTTTTTTTATTATTTTGACAAGACAAGTTTCCTCCTTTTTGTTATCTGCTGTCTTTTTTGGTGAGCTTTTAAAAAAATTATAGGAAGAACTCAGTTTATTTCATTTTATTCATAACTTACAAAAATAAAAAATAGACCGAGCTTTGCTATCCTTTTTTTAACAAAATCCACTAATAACAAGAAGTCAATCTATTTGATTTTACTCATTTTTATATCTAGAAGTCAGTCTACTTTTTGATAAAAAAAAAAGTCAGTACATATGAAGAAGTCAGTTAATTTCATTTTATTCATCGCTTTATAAAAATAAAAAATAGAAAACATACAAAAAAACGCGAGCACCAAATTTGACTTTCAACCATTGCAATATGATAGGTTTAGGAACTGTAGGAAGGACGCTAGAAGAGTACACGCCGCACCGCATTGGTCTATTTGAGGCGGCTAATAATAAATAAACTATATTTATTTATTTAAAAAAAAAGAGATAAAAACACGTTGGCAATGAGAACACTAGAAAGCCTAGACCAACGTTACGTTGACCAAATTTCAGTCTTTTTTTGCATTGGACCTTCTAGACGCCCACCCAGTTCCTACACAAAAGGCATAGCCAACCCACCTTGCATTCCATATATAACTCCTTCTCTCTATTCTTTTTCTCAATTCCATTTTCACAAACACCTTAGCTACAAGCAAAAGCAAAAGCAGAAGCAGTAACAAAATTCATCAAACAAAAAAAATGCCTCCTTTTGAAGGTTCTCATCCAACTGGGTTTCTTCAATCTCAAACAAGACCAGATAGAAACATAATTACTATCGACGTTGGTGGACAAATGTTCCAAACAACTAAACAAACCCTAACCTCTGCAGGTCCTAAAACCTTCTTTTCCAGAATCGCTGAAGCTTCTCCTATTTACACCCCTTTTATTGATAGAGACCCCGAACTTTTCTCCCTTCTCCTTTCTCTTCTCCGAACCGGTAACCTTCCTTCAAAAGCCAGATCTTTCGACCTTCAAGACCTAATAATTGAATCTCAATTCTACGGTATCGAAAATCTCCTTATTAATTCTCTCTCTAACCCTTCCCAATTAGAACCCTTTAACCTTCAAAAATCACTTCTTTTACCTCTCAACGGAAGAGATTCCCCTTCCACCGTCGCCACCACACCTTACGGTTCTCTTCACGTCGCACACGGCAGCAAGATCACCACCTTTGACTGGTCTCTCCGTAGGAAATCAACCATTCTCACTCACTTCACCGCCGTCGATTCCCTTCTCGCTTTATCTCCGTCGCTTGCCGCCGCCGGCGCTAACGACTTCTCCGGTCTCCAAATTCTTGACCTAGAAAAGGGACACGTAAGGGATACATTAAATTGGGAAAATGTAACCAAAACCGGTTCAACGGTCCAAGCCATCGGATCTTCGCCGGAACACATGTTCGTCAGCTTTGAATCTTCCCGGAGAAATTCCAATTCTATCGTCGTTTACGATTTGCATAGCCTAAACCCCATCACAGAAATCTGCCACAACGAAATCTACGGCGCCGATATCGATTCAGCGATTCCGGTGACTAAATTACAGTGGGTTGATGGTTACAATCTCTTGTTAGCTTCTGGGTCCCACAGTGGTCCTTCCGGCGTTTCCGGCAACGTGAGGTTGTGGGACGTTAGGTCTAACAACATTGTTTGGGAAATGTCGGAGAAGGTTGATTGTTTTGCTGACGTGGCAGTTTCTGATGCATTATCAGGTATTTTCAAAGTTGGTGTGAACTCCGGTGAAGTTTCTTACGTTGATTTGCGTAACTTGAGTTCTGAGGATTCTTGGATTTGTCTTGGTGATAAGAGAAAGGTTTTGAATGGGAAGAAAGAAGGGTATGGATGCAAAATTGAAACTCAAGGGAATCAAGTGTTTTGCACTAAAAATGGTGACGTGGAGCTTTGGTCCGAGGTTGTTATGGGAAGTTCCAATTCTAATGCTAAGAACAGGATATTCAAGAAGAACTTGATGGGGAGAGTGCAGGATATGGGAGGTGCTAGAATTACCAATTTGACCTTTGGAGGAAGTAGAATGTTCTTGACTAGAAAGGATCAACAATGTGTTGAGGTTTGGCAAAGTTCTTCCAGGGAACTTTGATTAGTAGGTGAAGTTGAAAACATTTGTTATTTTTTTATTCATGATAAAAATCATAGAGTTACATGCTGTAAAGGAATCTTGTACAATTTTGTTGGTTGGGGAATTTTTAGTTTGTTTTCATTCTTTTCTCATGAGAAATGTCATCCGGCAAAGTATGGATGGTTTGTTTTCTTGAGACAAAATCAAAGATCGAATTCTTCTTATTGTTCAGATTCTACTTGTTGGTTTTATTATTAACGAGAAAATGCACCATCTCCAGCCTGTTTGTTACAGCAAAATGCCCCTGAAAACTAGGACAAAAAAGAACATGGTATGTTCAAAATATAATCAGGCTTGCAGCAGAAACCTTCAAAACAAATATATGCATAAAAGAAACAAACACGCCCAGTTCAACATTAATAGTCAATAGAAATTATTCATAATCTTGTCATGTTTACGGAAAAACAACTTATGGAGATATAATTTTTGTTAGTAAGAACTTGTGAATCAACATCAAAACTTATTTGCTTATAAAAAAAAACATAAAAACTTATTTACATAAATTGTTTTTCATAAGCTCAAAAATAAGTTAATCCAAACTACCCTAAGGAGGAACTCATCTCCTTCACTATCTCCTTCTATTTTTTTATACAAATCTTTGGTCTCAATTACACACGAAAGATCACCAACAACTCTCTAGCGTGTTCTCTCCCCTCAATTCTCTAATTCTCAACCAAAGTGACTCTCCGTTTGCACAAGCTAAGACTATGTCTGCAAATTCAATCTGTTAATTATTATTTTAATTAAATTCCTCATTTATATTTACATAAGTTAATTCAACCGTTAATTTTACCAAACAATTTTAAATTCAATCTGCTAGTGTATCCGCTATCACCTATCAGCTCATTCATTATAAGTTAGTTTATCCACTAGCTTATCTTCTCTCTGTTTTTTTTTTTTGCCAAAGAGAGCCTTAATACAATGAAATACAATGAAGGCAGAGTTGATACATACCAAAGTTAGTGTAATGTTGATAGAGTCAAAGTGAGACCATTAGATTGAATACACAAGTAAACAGACTCCAACCCTTCAGATAATCAACTAACCTGCCAAGTTAAAATTAAGGCTTAAATGCACGTTATCCCCTGCAAATATCCCCATTTTCCATTTACCCTCCTACAAAAATATTTTTTAAAAAAAACACATTGCAAATATTAAACGTTTCTAGTTACCCCCCTCTGTTAACTTTTCTGTTAAAAAATAGGACGTGGCAAATGGAACGCCACGTCAACACCCTATGTCATCACTGCCACGTCAGCAACCAGTAGATAGCTACCACGTGGCAGTGCTGTTACACTCAAAATAAATTTTGAAAATGGCTGGGGTAGGACTTGAACTCACAACCTCTAACTCACAAACAATGAGAATTACCACTAAACCAATGCTATATTTGTGATACTAAACCGTTCTAATATATTTATGTTGTAAATAAAGATAGTTTTTTCATAAAAATTGGAACAAAAACGCAGAAACAAGCATCAGCTAACCATCCACCTGCTCCTTCGAATTCTTCTTCTTCAAATCAAACAGAAGCAAACCCTCCACACACCATGGAAACAAAAACTCAGATCTGGAAAACGATTGAAAACGAAATGGAAAACCCCACACATTTGATATCGCTTGATTTCGTTTGATTTTGTTTTGATTCCGTTTTGATTTCGTTTTAATTTCGTTTTTGATTTCGTTTGATTTTGTTTTGATTCCGTTTGATTTCGTGAATTTCATCTAGGGATTTCGTTTATGGGTTTGATTTCGTTGAATTTGTTTTTGGATTTCTTCATATCTTCAATTTGAGTTTCTGGGTTTATTATTGTTGTTGAGGATGATGATGAATTCTGCTACAGAATTGATGATGATGAGGAATGATGATGATGATGGTGAATTCTGCTACAAAATCATTTTTTATGTGATATATATTAATAGTTGGCTAACATTTACAAGAATTGATGTGGTTCAATGGTAATAGTGAGTGGGTATAACTAAAGGGTATTGGGTTCAACACCTATATCCCCCAAATTCCTTAATTTTTTAGTAACAATGTGTCATTGTTGACGTGGCAGCCATCCATGTCATTGCTGATGTGGCAGCCATCCAATAATATGGTGACACGTGGCAGTTCCGTTTGGCACATTATTTTTTTTAACAGAAAAGTTAACAGAGGGGGGTAACTAGAAACGTTTAATATTTGCAAGGTGTTTTTTAAAAAAAATATTTTTGCTGGGGGGTAAATGAAAAATGGGAATATTTGCAGTGGGGTAACGTGCATTTAAGCTTAAAATTAATTATTTTAATGACAAAATATACTAAGACTCTGGCCTTTTCCTCCCTTTTTATTGCTCTTTTTTTATTCGTTTTTCCTACTCTTTTTGGGTCAAAAGTATAGTAGTAATTCAACAAATGTGGATTGTTGGCCTCACGAAACTAACTTAGCCCCACTTCTCTTCGTAACCTCCACACCCCTTCCCACGTGAAATTACCGAAATGCCCCAACATCAATTACCCATCTTCTTCCTTTTAGCTTTTTTTTCTCTACATTTTCCTTCGCTTTGGCATCTTAATTTTCCTTCGCTTTAGGATAAATCTGTTTTACAAAAAGAAAAATGGAAACAGATTTATAGATAAATCCGTTTTGCAATTTTTCAAAATGGATTTGTCTATTAAATAGATAAATTCGTTTCTCAAAATAAAATAGGTGACGATGGAATTCGTTTCTCAAAACGGATATCTTTGTGACGATGGATAAATTCGTTTCTCAACATTAAAATTTGTTTAAAAAATAGATATGGATATCGGTGATCTTTTGGTTCTGCTTAGTGTGTAGATATTTCTTACACATGACGATGTTGTGCACCCGCTGGATAATCTAGGCTAAAAAATTAGTTTTCGGACAACTTACTCCGATTGTCACGAAAACCACAGTCATTAGGGACCATAACTTCTATCGGTAATGCGGAGCTCAAAACCCCAAATTCTTTCGTTTACTATTTTTTATTAATTTTTTGAATTTTTCATAATCTCCAAAAAATCTAAAAGTTTTTTTTTGGCATAACCTTCTTTTGATTTTATTAGATTTTTAGTGGTGTTTTAATAATTTTTAGATTAGTTTTGATCGTTCAATGGATTTTTAATGGTGTTTTTATAACTTTTTTTTTAAAAAAAATTAAATGAAATTAATTTTATTTTTTAATGCAAAAGGGTTTATCATTTTAATAGATAAATATGGTTTTAAAAAGTTCAAAATGGATTTATCTATTAAAATGATAAATCCATTTTGCATTTTTTTAACAAAACAGATTTATATAAATTCGGTTTTAAAAAATTCAAAACAGATTTATCATTTAAATAGATAAATCCGTTGGGTATTTTTTGTTTTTCACTATGGGTTGGGTGTGGGGTATAATGGTGGGAGTATAAAAATTGTAACCCTAATATTTGTTTTTTTTTTATTTATAAAAAATGGCCTCTTAATCTATCTTCACCCTCTTCGCTTGACCCTTATTTTATGTACCCCCACCATGAGACCTTATACCCCACAAATTCGATTATTCCAAAAATGCCCTTGCAAACTCATGCGTAACGGATTTATCTAAATAAAAGATAAATCTGTAGTTGAAAAAATGCACTACGAATTTATGTATTTAGAACCCCCACTTAGGTAAATCCATAGTTAAAATATAGACTACGGATTTATCTAGTAGATAAATCCTTAGTGCATTTTTTCAACTACGGTTTATCTACTAGATAGATAAATCTCTAGTTAAAAAATAGACTACGAAATTATCTATTGAGTAGATAAATCTGTAGTTAAAAAATAGACTACTGAATTATCTATTAAATAGATAAATCTGTTTGACTTGAAGAAAAACGGGGAAACAAAATTATCAATAAAGGCTGCGAATTTATATAAAGCTAACAGATTTAAATAAAGGCTACGGGTTTATATAAAGCTAACAAATTTAAATAAAGGCTATGGATTTTTGTTTTTTGTACATAAATCCGTAGTGCATTTTTAACTATACATTTATCTATTTGTTAGATAAATCCGATTTGCCAAATATTCACGAATAAAATTGGGGGCAAAAAAGTATCTGGTGGGGTAAAAAAATAAAAGCCTCTTCTTCACTTTTTTTTTTTGGTGAGAAGCCTCTTCTTCGCTTTAGGACAATAGAAGCCCAATTAGAGCTTGGCCTGGGATCTTGATATGTAACAATAAGAAAGCTTGGATCAAAGAAGCTTTTTGGTCCACGTCAAAAAAAGAGTATTTTGATCAAAAAAATTGAAGAAAAATGTTCGCTTGGGGTTTTGAAAACATTTTCAACAAGCAGTCCATAAACTACATAGGGTCCATTTGGATTAGCTTATTTTTGAGCTTATGAGAAATAACTTATGGAGATAAATAAGTTTTTATGTTGATTCACAAGTTCTCACTAACAAAAATTATATATCTATAAGTTATTTTTCCATAAACTACCTTAACATGCTTATGAGTAATACATAAAAGCTTATTTATTTGCATAAGTTGTTTTGCATAAGCTCAAAATAAGCCCTATCCAAACGGGCCCATATTGTACAAAGATATCATATGCTATTCGTTACAAAAAGTTAAGGAACTTATGCGTTACAAAAAAAGGTTAAGAGACCTATTTGTTACAAATAAATAATTTAAGGGACCTGGGGAGATATTTTGCCTATTTTCTTTAATGTCAACTATCTTGTTTGATTTTTTTAAATTGCCATTTGCCAATTAATTATTTTAAGGTTAATAAATAGAGGAAATGAAAAGAATGGAGAGTAAAGGAAGCGAAAAGAAGAGAAAAGGGGTAGAAAATGAGTTGATTGTTTAATAGTTTGGTGAGAAAATGGAAAAAAGGGATAAGAGGAAAGAAAGAGAAATATTAACAAATGACAATAATACTCTAAAATAAATCCAATATAGAGAATAAAAAATAAAATTGTAAAATATACTCCCATCAATATATAAAAAAATTTTTTTTACTCGGTGAGAAACTAAAATAATTAATATTAAAAATTTGAAAATATTTATTTAATTTTAATTAACAAATGTTACTTTCTATTAAAATTAAAATTATTGAATTTTTACTGCACATAGCCCAAATTTTAGCAAGGGCAATACAAACTTTTGATTGGATTTTAGCTTTTCCTTCGACTCTCATCTCAAATCCGAGAGATTGCATGTTAACGTGAATCCCACAAACTTTATTATGGGGTGGGCGTAGGTTAGGTTGGATGGATTTTAAAGTGTTTAAAGACCTAATTGAATTAAATACTTATGAATTGCCAAAATTTTAGGTAACTAACTAATCCAATGAGTTGAGTTGGGTACTGAATTCATTATTAAAATATAATTTTTCTAAAAGAGGAAAAAATAAGACAAAACTAGCTAGAACAATAACAGAAGAAATAGGAAAAGCAAACCAACATCATAGTCAATGTCTTAACATCATTGACATCAACGTAATGAGCTTATAAATCAAACCAAATTTCAATATTTTTTTATTCAATCTCATTCATCATCAATGTCACCTGCAGTGAAACACATATAATTGAAGTTTTGGATTGAATTCTTATAGATACAAGAATTCCCCATCAATCAAATAGAATAACAACACTGTACATTAATGAAATTTTAGGGTTGAATCAGTGATAACAACCTTAAATGCATAATTATAGTAGGCAGTAACAGAAATAGAAATGGAAATAATAATTTTAAGCAATTCGAGAAGCATAGAGTCTTTGGTAAAAAAAAGTCTAAGGTCTCCCGAAGTCTAATCCCAATTTCCAGTCTACTTCCTAATTTCTCCCACTCCTACTTTTATACTACCCAAAGCCTCCCACATTTTCCCTCCCAATTGCTGACATGGCAGCAATTGGTTACAACTTACAACAATATCTCATTTCCCTCCATAAGCCATGATCCCTTACATTTCACTCGTTTATTCCCTCTCTAACATCTTATTTATTTTTGGGGTCGACCTAGCAAATTCCAAATACTTGTTAGTGAAACCATTTGACGATTTAAAGACGATTGTAGGATATCCCTTAAATTAATCATACGCTTTGGCTTGACATATGTAAGGTCACATTTTATGGGTTGGTTGGGTTTTCATTTTTAAGATTCAGTACCCAATCCGTCGTACATTTTGGGTTTATCTATCTTGAAACCAACCAAACTCAGTTACCCGAACTAACCTGCACTCTGTGGGTTGGGTTTTGTCAAAGTGTACACGTGCCCACCCCTAACTTTCCCTTCCTTTTATAAATAAACCAAACAAGGGAAACTCTAATTTCGAAAAACGTTCTACTATATAAACTTTTCGTCTATGTTTTTTTTCCATAGTTCCAAACAATAGGTAAAGGAGAGATCCTAATGTGTGTGACACGAATCATTTATTCGATCAGATATTTTTCAGTATGTTTGAAACCACTAATATTGTGTTTTGAGGCACGTCCAATATGAAGTTACAACTAGCTTCGACTCCAAATTAAACTTTTTTTTGGTTACACCACTTAATCATTAAACCAACCTAATGTATGAAATTTGTTCCCTTTTCCTTTTTCCCTTGCCCCATCAAGCCTAGAGTTCCTGTTTTGCTCGTATTTGGGTCCACAAAGCATTAACCATGTCGTACGAATGTTGAGAGACAAATTTTGAGCTGTTGAGAGACAATATACGAATGTTTCCTTACTCTTGTCTTGTAAAGTTTTGGACTTGGCCAACTGTTTACCGTGGATTTTGGTAAACACCGCTAGTTTGAAATTGCTTCTGCTTGCAGGATCAACTAGTAAATCCTAAGACCATTTGTGTTTAAAGGTTTTCCAGAATTGTGCGTTTAAAAGTAAAAAGAAGAAGATAACCGTCGATTTCTCCGCGAAACCGTCAAATTACTCCAAATGAGGGAGGATAAAACAAAAAGAAAATTTGCAGGAAACGTAAAGAAAAGGAAAATTAAAATTGCATTAATTTAAAGGGGTGGTGCACAAGATCATACATGCGTTCCTTGTACTCGTTTCTCAGTGCGTGTCGGTACTTTGAGCGTGGGAACTTGGTATGAGAGATTGCGACCCGTTTTTCCTATGAGAAACTACTATTTATACAAATAGAAAATAACTGTACAAAGTTTAAAAAATGTAACTGCTACGTGCTCTTGGTAACGGTTACTTGATCCTACTTCGTCATCAGCCTCCAACTCCTTCTTGTCGAAATATCTATCTTCAGCCTCTTCGACTTTGCCAAATCTAAGGTCGAAATCTACTCGATGCAACTTGATAGCTTAATTCATTTTAGCGTCGAAATTGATATTTGTCTCTTGAAATACAAGGTCAAATTGATATTTGTCAATGCTCGCCAGTTTCTTATCGAAGGTTTTCTTGGTGATAGTATTCACTTCAGCCTTGAAATAGCTTTGATCACCCTCAATGTTTTCAACTAGGCCATCTTCTCTCCAAATAATGAGCCTCTGGTGAACTGTCGAAGGAATTGCCCCCACAGCATGGATCCATTCCCTTCCCAGCAGCATATTATAATTTGCCTTGGTTGAAATCACCATAAACATAGTTGGCCTTCTAATGCTTCCAACAGAAAGGTCAACTTCAATGGCTCTAAGAGAGTGGCCACTTTTACCTTCATAGTTGGTAAGGATTACGTTGTGTGTTTTCAGATCCGTTTCACACTTCCCAATCCTCTTCAGCATATGTTGTAGCATCAGGTTCACAGCAGCGCCACCATCAACCAAGATCTTGCTTACCCCAACATTGTTCACATTTGCTTGGATATACAAAGGTTTGAGATGATTCCTCATCCCACAATCAGGTCTCTCAAAGACAGCGTGTTGTTCTTCCACACAACCATTCTTGAGGACATAGTAACAGATGGGTTTGTAAGTGGTTTCTTCGTCGAAATCGTCTTCAGCGTCATTTACCTCAGAAACCACGTCATACTCAATTGGGAGGATTGAGACAACACCGCACAGGACGTCGAATTCTGACCCTGAGTCTGCGAAATCAGATCCCATTTCTTCGTCTAGATTGAGACCTCCTTTAACCACTGAGAGAGATGGAAATATCCTTTCAGTTGCTGGCTTTCTAGCCATTTCAAGAGATTTTGAAGGTATTTGTTTACCTTTTTCTTTGTTGGAATTTTCCACCTTGCCTACAGCAGCAACCTTTTTCTGGCGTTGATATCTACGCCATTGAGTTCTCGTCATAGGGTTCTTCCCTTTGTAATTATTGTTGTAGGCATACTTGTTAGATTCAGTTGCCTTATTTTGGTTAGTAGCACTAGTGCTGCCCCTGACCAATTTTGCTGGTTCTTGTTGATTTCCAACATCCTTTCCAGCATAATACACTGGGTAATACCTAGTGCTCTTTCCACCAGAATGCACCCATTTCTCGATAGGTGACTTTGCTGGAGGAACATAAGTCCTAATCTGACCTTTCTGAGGATTCCTTGTCGAAGTAAACTTATATTGGATCCCTCTGTCATTGTAACTGAACTTTGGTCTTTTGTCGACCCATTTTCCTTTGCGTTTCAGTTGAGGCTTCAATCTCTCAAGATTCTTGGCAGCCTCTTTGTCGAAGACAGCACTGCACCTTGGGCAAAGCATAACTTCAGTGTTATTGATCTTGCAGCGATTGAGGAAGTCAATCAATTCCTCTTCAGCCCCTGGACACACTACCTTCATCTTCTCAGCATATTGGTCTTCAGTAACCATTTCGACACCTACCTTGCCGACAGCTTCTTCTATTTTGGCATTTTCAGCAATAACCCCTGTGACCTCAACCACATTGAGATCAACTTCAACCAGCAATGCATCAGCTGTTGGCAAGGGATCAGTATCAATCTTCATTGGTGGCTTAGATTTGTCACCAAATTTCAGTCTTCCTTCGTTGATAGCATTTTGAACCAAATCCCTGAAAATGACACAACGGGAAGTGTTATGACCTAAGAAGCCATGAAATTTACAAAAGTCTCTTTTCTGTCGTTGTTCTAATGGTGGAATCTTTAGGCCTTTAGGCATTAAGATTTGACCATCAGCCACAAGCAGATCAAATATTTCGTCACATTTAGATACATCATAAGTGTAAGTTTTTGCGACAAATTTATCATTCTTAGGTTCCACAAGATTTTTTCCATTAGAAGGTTTTAACAATTTGCAAGTATAAGGAGGTCCTGGTTTTAGTTCTGCAATGTTAACCTCTTCTTCGACATCTTCATAAGATATGTCGTATTCTTGGTCACTGTCATTAGCTGCAACATAAGCAACCTTTTCTTTTTTACTTTGGAATCTACCAGTTCTGGCTTTTTCGGCTTTGAGTCTTTCGACTTGTCGAACTCTATCAGCCAATTGTGCCATATCTCTTAAATGTAGTGTGTCTAGTTTCTTTCTTATAGTATAATCTAGACCACCAGCAGCCATTTCGACTAACTCATGCTCAGGCACTTGGGTAAAACACCTTGCTTTGAGTAGTCTAAATCTATTGAGATAATCATCAACAGATTCTACCCCCTTGCGTCGAACACTAGCCAGTTCTTTAATACTAATTTTGCATTGACCCATATAGAACTGCTCATGGAAGGCCTTTTCTAATTGATTCCAATTAAAAATTGAATTTGGAGGCAGTGTAGTGAACCATGTGAAGGCGTTCTTAGTTAGAGAATTTGGAAAGTATTTCATCCTTAAATTCTCATTGTGTGCTAGATCGCCAGCCTCAGTCAAATAACGAGCCACGTGTTCGACGGTAGATTCACTGGTTTCTCCAGCGAACTTTGTGAACTTGGGAATTTTCCATCCCCTAGGCAGCTCTGTTTGTAAGGTGTATTCTGACAAGGGCGACAAAAAATTAGGCCTATGTAAACCTAAGTTAAGGCCATTCTGGGCTAAAATAGTTTCGACCATATTAGCCAGATTGTTTTGTGCTCCAAAATTGTTTTGTTGCACTTGTCTGACCACTTCGTCGGCATTTTGGTTTCTATTCACCAACACCACTTCAGGGATTGCCTCTATCCTCATAGGCTCTTCGACAATTTGTTGTTGTCCTTGGTTTCCCTGATTCATAGGTATTGGAATGTCAGGCCTTTCAACAGGTACTTCGACAGGCCTGACATTCTGAATTTGGGGAATTTGCTGGCGATGTACTGGTGGAGTACCAAAGAAATCAGCAATTCTTCCCATTTGTGTTGCCAACATTTGGTAACTGTTATTAGTGTTTTGTATCAAAGGATTAAACACAGTACCAATTTGTTGTGTTAACATATTGACCATATCATGATTGCTATCATCCATTTGTTGTCTTAATGCCAACAAAGATGTTGTAGTCAAATTAGTTTGGGCATTTCGACTATGGATACCCTCCGTCGAACTATGAATAGGAGAATACCCTGTACTTGCATTTTCTGCAAATGTAGACGAATTTGTCTGAAGGCCTGCCATTAATGCTGTTGGCATGCCATACGGTAAAGCCCTTCCACTCATAGTAAATGGCATATTTCCAATCATTGGATTTGCCATCAAAGGACTCGTTGGTCCTACTGTTGGTGGCACAGAAGCCATTGTATTAACATTTGTTAATGCTGCAGTGGTCATCATTGACACAGGAGTAATTATGGGAGAAGTTATAGCGGTTACTCCCATTGTTGTCGAAGAAGGCATAGCGACGGTTATGCCTGCGACATTTGCAGCGTTAACGTCACTAACTGATGCTTGTTCTTGTGTACTTTGTGCATTTGATGCAGAAGCATTACTTGTACTAGAGTGTGCCATCTCTGGAAGATGTTTACCACTCCTTAATTGCATGCACAGACAAACACAAAGTTTAAGAATTCAACAAAAACCTTTTCAAATTAGCATAAATGTCCCACCGGGCGTGCCAATTTGTTTACCGTGGATTTTGGTAAACACCGCTAGTTTAAAATTGCTTCTGCTTGCAGGATCAACTAGTAAATCCTAAGACCATTTTTGTTTAAAGGTTTTCCAGAATTGTGCGTTTAAAAGTAAAAAGAAGAAGATAACCGTCGATTTCTCCGCGAAACCGTCAAATTACTCCAAATGAGGGAGGATAAAACAAAGAGAAAATTTGCAGGAAACGTAAAGAAAAGGAAAATTAAAATTGCATTAATTTAAAGGGGTGGTGCACAAGATCATACATGCGTTCCTTGTACTCGTTTCTCAGCGCGTGTCGGTACTTTGAGCGTGGGAACTTAGTATGAGAGATTGCGACCCGTTTTTCCTATGAGAAACTACTATTTATACAAATAGAAAATAACTGTACAAAGTTTAAAAAATGTAACTGCTACGTGCTCTTGGTAACGGTTACTTGATCCTACTTCGTCATCAGCCTCCAACTCATTCTTGTCGAAATATCTATCTTCAGCCTCTTCGACTTTGCCAAATCTGAGGTCGAAATCTACTCGATGCAACTTGATAGCTTAATTCATTTCAGCGTCGAAATTGATATTTCTCTCTTGAAATACAAGGTCAAACTTTAAAAATAAGTCAAACCTCATTGACTGCATTTAATTTAGCCTGTCGAAATTACAGGCTAACACCAACAAAATAAATTTGGATACTCCACTTCAAGATATTTTTTCTTTTTGACAATTACTTCAAAATCTTACTTTATATATTTTATTTTATTTTATTTCATATCAAATTATTTAATAACATAATAATAAATAAAGTATTAACTTTGTCCATATATGGTTACTAAACAAATTTTTGAAATTTTAAAGAATGAAAAAATATACCTAGCTAAATTCATAGTTATTTTGTAACGGTTGTAATCTTACAGTTATTTAAAACTAGAATATTTAATATTTTCAATTTCCATTCAAATTGTACTCCATAGAGACTCCGGCAAAAACTTTCAAACCTATTTGGTTAAGTTGGAAGACACTTCAACCGTCTCAACGAAGTGGAGAGTTAAAAGTACATGCTATTGGTAAAGTTAACCTAGTTAATGATGCAATTAATTTTATTAATACTTTTATATCGACAAACAGCACTACAGGAATTTGCTACGGATAGTATGCTATATAGGGAAAGGTGAAAGTGTAGTACAGTACTACTAGTAGTAATTTGTGAGTGGCGGCATGTGCTAATAGCTTCGACGGTGGGCCTGAGTTGGCGTAAAGTCTCTCTCACTCCGTAATCAACGTCAAACTCTAAACACCCTCATTGTTGTCTATAACTTAGACCAAAAAATATAGTTTTGTTTTCTTATATTCGAAATCAGAAGAAGTATAATTGATGTTGCAGGATGGAGTATATTACAAAGTGAATGCTCTTATACTATTGTTGCTGATTGCATCGAGACTATAGTGGCATGAGGATGCCGACTTTTGAGTTTGATTCCGATAGTGTGTCCATTCCCCGATTTATATATAGTGGGTCCATTTGTCGACTTTTAATATTAAATAATTATGTGTTTTGTGTCAATTAAAAAATGATGTGTATTATATGGAATTTACTATTTAGTAAAAGAAAATTGAGGTGCTAAGTTGGAGGGGTTTTTTTAATCAGCAAACGAAGTGGCAAACATCACTCATATAAAATCACACATACATAATGGAGATCTTGGGTTCAAACCATGTAATCACAAAAAATATTTAGTCTAAAATTGTCGGCTTTGCTTGTTGTACTAGACTTTTTTTTTGGTACAAAAAAAGGGAGTGATTGTTGTACTAGACTTTATGTATAGAGTAGAGGGGATTGAATGTTTATTACATACTAGCGCCATGACCCGTGCTCTGCACGAGGCCAAAGCTCTAGGTTCTACGGAAGGATTGTAAAGCAAAATTTTAACTCATAATTAGAAATAAAAGAATACAACGCAATTAATAAGTGAAAAGCGTGGATATCATGCAGGGTTAGATGAGAACCACCAATAAAATGGAAGTAGTTATACAAAGTTAAAGGAATATGGTCTTTAAATTCTTGTTTTTTCAAAGCATCTTAAAATTATTTTTTTAAAGTCCAGAAAAAAATGGTCCTAAAAAATATAAAGGGAAGAAGTATAAAAAGAAATTGATTTTTTAAACCTGTTATGAAGGAACGAACTTTTAGTACTTGAACAATAATTTCTTGTCAAAAAAAAGTATTTGAACAATAATTTTTTGCAAACGCAAAAGTACCCACAAACACACTACTTAGTATAGTACTTTACGCATTTTTTCACGAAATTACTTTTTTAAACAAATTTTGCGTATTTGAACCATTAATATTTTTGTTGAACTCTATGGTAACCCAAAAGACACCAAAAAATTTATTTTTGGTTTATCCAAACCAATTATTAAGGAACGAACTCCATGTATTTGAACATCTAAAGTTTTTGCTGAATCCTAAAGCACCTAAAATACCCTACTTAACATCATACTTTACATTTTTATTACAAAATTATTATTTTTTTAATAAAATTGATTATCGAGTAACAAACTTTGCTTATTTAAACAATTAAAAAAAATTCGGATCATAAAGTACCCCAAATCACATTGTCTAACGTCACACTTTACACAATTTGTCACAAATTTTATTTTCTTTTTCACCATTTCGATTATGTAGGAACAAACAGCGCGAAATTTGATCCTAAGCACGAGTGGAGATTAGCCTTTCGTCGAAAGCGTTGGGACACTCGTGTGTAGCCAGCGATGGTCTGAACAAAAAAAAACTTCACGTATTTGAACAATTAATTTTTTTCCAGATCCTAAAGTACTTTAAAACACACTACTTAACGCCACACTTTACACAATTTATCACGAAATTAATTTTCCTTTCCACTAATCTGATTATGAAGAAACAAAATTTGCCTACTTAAATAATTTAAATTTTTTCTAGACCCGAAGTACCTATAAAATATAAAAATATAAAGAAAACAAAAAATGAAAAAAAATATAAAAGAATTAAAAATGGAAAAAGGGAGGGGGGAGCTTGGCGGGGGACTTGGCGCCAAGACTCCCTGATGAATGTATATATAGAGATTAATTATTAAGTATTAGAAAAAACGGAAGACCCACACCCACCTTATATTTCCGAATAAGGTAATTTTATTTCGATTTTGTAGATGCTCTAATTAGCTTCGATACAATAAACTGAAGTCATCATGTAGCAAATAAATGCTGATCTCTGTCGGTCACTGATTTCACTCCGATCACATGTAAGTAGGGCTTAATATATGCAAGCAGAATAAAGAGAAATTATAATACTATGTCTTCCAAAAAAAAATCATAAAATATTATATGCATGCATGTGTGTATATATTTTTTTAATAAAACTGTTGTTCATTCAAATTTAAGCATCGTTAACTTTTTTTACTTTTTTTTAAAAAAATCGTTAAAACTAACAATGATGAACATGCAAACAAACTCACAGTACTCAGATCATGAAGGCCGATTTAATATCTTGTGATTTGACATCATTATTCTTTGTAGGACACGGACCCAACCGAAACTAGAGGGATTCATTACATTACGAACACCCTTGTTTTGACATTCATGTCATAATTAATTAGAGATAATTTTTTGATGGGTAATTCAATGGAGGTATATTTTATAAAAGAATTTAATTTATATACACAGTTAAATGGTTAATTTAAGATACTCCTTACTTCGACAATCAATAAATAGTACATCATTAAAATGTTTAATTCTATTTCAACAACTTTAAAAGTCACTCTTGTCATAGTTTTTGATTGGTTGATAGTATAAAAAATGTACGCCGACAATGCATATCAATTTAACTATTTCTAAAACAAGTAATTCGATTTAGAGGTGAAATAAAAAAATAAAAATAAAAAGTTGTTAAAAAACAACAGAAATATTACAATATGTATAAAAATTATAGATATATTAAAATTAAAATATGAGCGCATTACTATTTTGTACAAAACAAAATGTAAGAAACACACTAAAAAATGCCGGAGATATGCAAGCTTTGTCTTTTTTTTTTTGCTTTTTGTTTGGTATGAAAAAATATGCACACCATTCTTTTATATTTTTGAAATATTAATACTTGATAGACACTTAATCCGTCAAATATAGTGTCTTCAAAAAATGTACTAAATGAGTATCACAAATAGTACACATCATCATATTTTCAACAAATAAAAATTAAAAAAATCATATCAACAACGAGGTGGTTATTTAACATAGTCTTAATTTTTAAAAAAAAAAGCAGTGTGCACCATTGTAATTGCTATAAATAAGAATTGAGGAGAACGTTTTTGATCATCACAACACTCTTAGGCACTTAGTTTAGGCACATTCCCGTAGTGTTGTGACCATACAAGTATTTTCCTTGTATAAAAAAAGGCTAAATACCACTTTTAGTTTTTTATATTTGCTCTAAGTTTCACTTTGGCCATTTATCTTTTTTTGTTCCGTTTTGGTCCTTTATATTTCATTTTTGTGTCAGTTTGGTCCTTTATCTTTATTTTGTTTCACTTTGGTTCTTTATCTTTTATTTATTGTTTCATTTTGGTCCTCTTAAACAAAATATTTTGGTCGCATATTGCTTGAGTTATTCAAGAAAAAAGAAATCAAAGTGTTCTTGGTGTTCTTGAGCACATTCATAGTGTTCTTCATTATTTTGTATTTTTGTTTAAGAGGACCAAAATGAAACAATAAATGAAAGATAAATGACCAAAGTGAAACAAAATAAAGATAAAGGACCAAACTGACACAGAAATGAAAGATAAAGGCCCAAAACGGATCAAAAAAAGATAAAGGACCAAAGTGAAACTTAGAGCAAAGATAAATAACCAAAAGTGGTATTTAGCCTATAAAAAACTGAGCCCATACAAAAGCTTCAGAGACTTTGGTAAATTGACATTTCTATTTATGCCATAGCCTATCAATTTATATTTCAATATATTTTTTTGTCAAAAAAATAATTTTCCAAAATCTAGTTAAAGATATTTCTATTTTATTGGCAAATGAAGAGAATATTTTTCCAAGAATGGTAAAACCCAATTAAGTGTTGTGTAGATTTTCGGAGAATTTAAGGAATTAAAGAGATATGAAAGGAGCCACTGAAGATTGACTCAGTTGATAAGAAGTTGTTTCATTTCCCACAAAAGCATGAGTTCAACTCCCGCTCACCTTTTTTTGTAGGTGATTTGTAAGTTCTCAAAAAACCGTGAGGGTTGCCCTGACCCAAGAAATACTCTAAGATACACTCTCACATTAAGGGGGTGTGCTCCACTTCCCTTTACCCTACACCCAACTACCTCTGTGGACATTGATGAGGGCGGGTTTACAAACTAGTCACTCAAGCCTACTTAACGAAGGAAGAAAACACAGCTCAAGTCATTGAAACTTTCAACTACACCTAACATTTCTACTCCACATTAATTGTCCCGCTTTCTCTTCCACCATTTTTTTCCATCTATAAATCATCACTTTTTCCTTCCTTCCTTTTCCCTCACATACAACTCACAACTCACAACTCACAAGGTCCACGTTACACCTCCAATCCCTTCAAATCTTCTTACACCAAATTACTTGTTTCCTCTCACAACATTGCTAGCTCCTTTCTCTACTCATAATCAATCCCCTCCAAGTTTCATGTTGTCCACTTTCAGACTCTTTGCTTGCAACAAGTTTCATCCCTCACAGCCATCTCCACTTCATTTTGCTTGCTTCTCCGGTGAAAGTGTGCCAGGAAAAGGAGTTAGTATTCCGGTGTTTGTAGGTGTAACTAATAAAGGTGTAGTTTAGTTATTTGGGTAATTGGGTCCATGGAGCACATGGATGCATCAACAGCTTTTATGATTCTATCAGCAATTGCAGCCTATTTAATATGGTTCTCCTTCATCACTCGATCACTGAAAGGTCCACGTGTCTGGCCACTATTGGGTAGTCTACCTGGTCTAATCCAACATGCCAACCGCATGCACGACTGGATCGCAGACAATCTCCGCACGTGTGGTGGTACGTACCAAACCTGCATATGTGCTCTCCCCTTCCTCGCCAGAAAACAATGTCTCGTGACTGTCACGTGCGATCCCAAGAACCTTGAACACATCCTCAAGCTCCGTTTTGATAACTACCCAAAAGGCCCAACATGGCAAGCCGCGTTTCATGATTTACTAGGTGAAGGCATCTTCAATTCCGATGGTGACACGTGGTTATTCCAACGTAAAACAGCCGCACTGGAATTTACCACTCGCACCCTTCGTCAAGCCATGGCTCGTTGGGTTAGCCGAGCCATTAAGCACAGATTCTGCCCAATTTTAGCTGCGGCTCAGGAACAAAAAGAGTCGGTGGATCTTCAAGATCTTCTCCTTCGGCTCACTTTTGATAACATATGCGGCTTGACTTTTGGTCAAGACCCTCAAACCTTGTCCGTTGGACTTCCAGAAAACGGCTTCGCGCTTTCTTTCGATCGCGCCACTGAAGCCACCCTCCAACGCTTTATTTTGCCAGAGATAGTGTGGAAATTGAAGAAATGGCTCCGTCTTGGAATGGAAGTGAGCCTCAGCCGAAGCCTCAAACACATCGACCAATACCTCTCCAACATCATTCAAAACCGAAAACTGGAGCTGCTGAACAAACAACAGAATGGTGGTGGCAGTGGGGCCCTCCACGATGACCTGCTTTCTCGGTTCATGAAGAAAAAAGAATCCTACTCAGACGAGTTTCTCCAACACGTGGCTCTCAACTTCATCCTCGCTGGAAGAGACACGTCATCAGTGGCCCTCAGTTGGTTCTTCTATCTCTGCACCAAAAACCCCGTTGTGGAGGAGAACATACTTCTCGAGCTTTGCACCATTCTGATGGAGACACGTGGTAGAGATATCACCAAATGGACGGATGAGCCTCTTGCTTTTGATGAGATTGATCGTTTGGTTTACCTCAAAGCAGCGTTATCGGAGACGCTGCGGCTTTACCCTTCCGTACCAGAGGACTCCAAACATGTGGTAAACGACGACGTTTTACCAAGTGGGACCTTCGTTCCCGCGGGTTCTATGGTGACATATTCAATTTACTCTGTTGGGAGAATGAAGTTTATTTGGGGTGAAGATTGTCTTGAGTTTAAGCCTGAGCGGTGGCTCTCCGTTGACGGCGACAAGATTCAGATGCAAGATTCTTACAAGTTTGTTTCGTTTAATGCGGGACCCAGGATTTGTTTGGGGAAGGACTTGGCTTACTTGCAGATGAAGTCCATCGCCGCCGCGGTGCTGCTGCGCCATCGCCTTACGGTGGCGCCGGGACACCGCGTGGAGCAGAAAATGTCGCTGACGTTGTTCATGAAATATGGGCTGAGGGTTAATGTGCAGCCCAGGGATCTTGGGCCGGTGTTGGAAAAGATAAACATCAAGGGTGATGGTGCTCGATAGGGACTCGTCTCTAATAGCCAGCAAATTAAACAATACATCATCAATTTAAATAAAATATATATGATATATTTATGTGGGAATAAAATATAGTATTTACATACTTAATATAGAATGATGATGTATTATTTATTTTTGTTTAATTTACAAAGATTGGAAAGTAAAATGAAAATCAAATCGAAAATGTTAAATGTACCTCAATCGCGTTTCCATTGATGTAAAAAAAAATAGTGTTTCCATTTTTTTACAAAGAAAAACTTAGCTTTTTTCACTGATAATCAAATGCTAAGTTGGGCTCAAATCAAAAACTTAGGAGCTAGCATAGTCCGTTGAAGCTCTAGCTAACGTATGAACTACAATGTTGTACTGTCTCCGAATGAAACTAACTTTAAAGTTTCTTAACTAGGATAATAACGAAGTACAGACACGAATAATAGAGTTAAACTCAGAAACAGAATTACAAATTCCTCCAATGCCATCAACTGCCTTTTTAGTTTTTGCAATCAGGCATGAGGTTTACCAGAGTTATAACGTACGGTACTAATATGTCACAAATTTTGGGTGACAGATCACCTGCACAAGTTCAAAACTTGTGTATTTTACACAAGTGCCTGTCGTTGTCGTCGACTTCGTGACTTAAAGAACGTGTGGGTGAGATCTCGCGTGGCCACCATTGTAGGTGGTAATGTACATATATTTAGTGAATTGCTAAAAGGGGTCTCTGTTGAAGTTGTCATTTTTATAATTTTAACTCTAATTTTACTGTAGTTAACTAACTATTGTATTTTGAAGTTGTCCTCTAACCCCAATTTTACGTGGAGAATTAGCTAATCTAGTCACTTCTTTTATTGTCCACAAGGACTTGGCGTTTTTTTTACCGAAGTTTTTTATTTTATTAAATTTTATTTTTTGTTCAATTTCTTTTATCTTCTTCTTCCACTCCCCCGGCAGCAGAAGCGGTGGAGATGACCTCCGACACGGTGGTCGCCGGTGGAGGTACTCCGATCACAAATTTTTTTTGAGGGCTTTCGGAAGGGATGACATGAGGATTCTGAATATAAAACTTGTTTTTTGGTTGAAGGTCCATCAAGATCCAGATCTGTCAAAAACGAAATCGCAACTCTGGGGATTTTCCAGAACATTAGGGATTCGTTGATTTCAATAACTGAAGAAATCATTTGGAAAACGTGTTCTGGAAATCGCGTTGTTCTTCTCCTCTCTCGAAATCGTGTGTTCTTCTCCTCCGTGTTTTCTTCTCTGGAAATCACGTTCTTCTCCTCCTCTGTGTTCTCGAAATCGTGTTCAGGAAATGGAGATTCTAGAAATGAATGGAAATGGAGATTCTGAGGATGAGAAGAGAAATGGAAGATGGAATATGCTGGAAGGTGACTCATTGTAAACGATTTCCGGAAGGCCTCGTCATTTTGGATTAAGATTGTAGGTGGAACGCTGGAGATTGAAGGTCACACTCATTGTAACTCATTGTAATAAGATAGAGCCCAGTCAGCATGATTCTACTTGTGGATTCTAAGATGGGGTGGATGGAGGAGAAAGGGCCTAGTTTTTTGTGATGTTGCCTGCGTTTTTGCGATCTGGGTCTGGGTGTGTGAAGAAGAAATGTGAGTGATGATGATGATGTTCAACATGAAGAAGATGATGATTAAATGTTTTGTAATTTTTAATTTTAAAATTAGTTAATTTAAATTGAAATATAAGTAATAAAAAATATGAGTCCACGTGAACGCCACATCAATTAAAATGCCCACGTGACATGTCGTTAATCTAATCAGCAATAATTAACGTCAGGGACTAATAATAGAAACGGAAAAATAAGATAGAGACTAAACTTAAAAGAACCTAATTTTATAGGGACTAAAAACATATTTTACCCTAAAATATAATAGTCGTTTTTATAATGGCCAAAATTACAATTATTAGTCGATGTGGGTAACTAATATAAATATTACAAAGACCTACAAACCTTTAATAGGCAGTCTTGTGTAAAATACAGAAGTTTTGAACTTGTGCAGGTGATCCGCCACCCAAATTTTGAGCTGTTGAGAGACAATATACGAATGTTTCCTTACTCTTGTATTGTAAAGTTTTGGACTTGGCCAACAAAATAAATTTGGATACTCCACTTCAAGATATTTTTTCTTTTTAACAATTACTTCAAAATCTTACTTTATATATTTTATTTTATTTTATTTCATGTCAAATTATTTAATAACATAATAATAAATAAAGTATTGACTTTGTCCATATATGCTTACTAAACAAATTTTTGAAATTTTAAAGAATGAAAAAATATACCTAGCTAATTTCATAGTTATTTTGTAACGGTTGTAATCTTACAGTTATTTAAAACTAGAATATTTAATATTTTCAATTTCCATTCAAATTGTACTCCATAGAGACTCCGGCAAAAACTTTCAAACCTATTTGGTTAAGTTGGAAGATACTTCAACCGTCTCAACGAAGTGGAGAGTTAAAAGTACACGCTATTGGTAAAGTTAACCTAGTTAATGATGTAATTAATTTTATTAATACTTTTATATCGACAAACAGCACTACAGGAATTTGCTACGGATAGTATGCTATATAGGGAAAGGTGAAAGTGTAGTACAATACTACTAGTAGTAATTTGTGAGAGGCGGCATGTGAGTGGCGGCATGTGCTAATAGCTTCGACGGTGGGCCTGCTTTGGCGTAAAGTCTCTCTCACTCCGTAATCAACGCCAAACTCTAAACACCTGATAGGCCGCAAGTGCACGGTTCTATCGCGTAATAGAAAGTATCGATCCACAGGGAGTAATTTACGATTACTAATCTAATTTTCGATGTTGATTAGCTGAAAGAAATCGTTTAAATAAAGAGAGTATTTTTTGTTTTGTAAAATTCAGAATAAAAGACGCATTGGGATCATGGTTAGATCACAATGATGGAAATAAATCACCCTTTAACTATTCTCTATCTTATTTTGAAATTGTTTTAAGGACAATGTATTCTTTTGGTGTAATTCAAGCTTCCTTTCGGAATGCAAGAATGTGTCTCGAAACAATGATCAAACCTATTCTCATGGTTGATCATCGCAGAGACCCATTAAGCACAACCTTATTGTCCCAAGGCTAGCAATGCTATTCTCATGCTTTGCTTTGCCTTGTCTAATTCCATTTGTTCCAATATCAAACTTCACCTCTCGGTACTTCGTTTGATATTTGTTTTATAGAAATTTAGTTTGATGGAATTAGATTAAAATCAAGTTTTAAATAAGATAGAGTTTAGTCTTGGATTTGTTTAGGGACCCATCATTGGATTGTGTCCCACAATCTCAAGACTAAAGAAGTCTACTCACTCATGATCATAGTAGACAAAGGGGTAGGAGAGAATGACATAAAGATAAATGACATAGAATTAAAATGGCAAAATGTAAATGACAAGAATGTAAATAAAGAAATAAAGTACTGAATGTAAAAGAACTGAAATATAAAAGAACTGAAATATAAAAATGCTAGAAGATAAATGGCAGAAAAATAAAGAACAAGAAAGTAAAGGAAAGCAAGTAAACAATAACTAAAATAAGAGAAAGAACTTAGATTAAACTTTGGAGTGAGATTACAAATATGCCAAAGGTACCATTACAGCTGAAATGAGGTCCTATTTATAGCCTAGGATCAGTAGACAAAGGAGTAAATTAGGTCCTATTTATAGCCTAGGATCAGTAGACAAAGGAGTAAATTCGAATTACAAGCCATGATGAAAGAATTGGAAGAGTTTTGTAACATTTTTAGCTTCAGACAAAGGTGCACGGACCACGCTGCTGGGGGTGCACGGACCATGCGCTACGTAAAACTTGTAAAATTCTGATTCAGCACAGGGAGCACGGACCATGCGTGTAGGGAGCACGGACCGTGCGTGGTCTTCAAACTCTCCAGCTTCTGCAACGTACAGTGCGCACGGACCATGCTTGTGGTGCGCACGGACCGTGCGTGTCTTGAGTCTTTTCAGCTACTTTCTGTAACAGTGAGCACGGACCATGCGTGTAGTAGGCACGGACCATGCGTGAACACTTAATTCTTGGCTTCATTTGCATGATTTTGCTCCTTGGTCCTTGAACTTTTATTCTTTGCCTTTAATCACGTGAATTTCTTCCATTCCTTCATTATTTGATCCTGAAAATAGAAACCAACATTTTGTAGTAAAATAGCTCCAAAGTGAAACTAAAATTCTACAATTTTTATTTAATTCAAATGCTAAAAAGATAGTAAAATAAGACTTATCAAACTCCCCCATGCTTGAATCTTTGCTTGTCCTCAAGCAATTTACAATCAAAACCAGCAGCACAAATTAGTAGAAGCATTTTTTTCATTAAAGCTCAATCATATATATTTTTCAAGGGCTTTGTTCTCAGGGTGTACTTATCACACTTTTCTATGCTTTTCATGAATTTTTCAACCCAACAGCTGCTCCAAGTGAGTGTGTGCACTCATAGGTCCGGTCCAGTTACCAAGATAGTCACAAAAGTTTCGCTTTTGCCTTACTTAGAAATTGCCTTCCTAGATTGTGCTTCACTTGATTACAAAGATAAAACAAATTTTACAATTGATCCACATTTTGTGGTTCGGGCACACTTGAGATTTTTCAGTTGCTTTACTTTTTGAATTCTCTAATCAGCAAAAACAGCCTAGTTTAGATATATTACCCTGACTTCAGGGCATACTTTTGATTTTTCAGCTGTTCCGCTTTTTTGAATTTTCCAATCAGCAAAAACAACCTAGTATATGTATATTACCCTGACCAACTTGCTTAATTTCTATTTTTCTTTGTTGTATCAAGTTTAGCACAATTGTCGGTTGACTAAAACAAGCTCAGCTTTGACTAGCTTTTGAACTATTTGGCTTCATTTCAAGACATAGAGTTTAAGTGTAAAAACATATGTGGGTTTAGAAAATAATTCAAGCAAAAAAATTGTGCTTACGTGCATAAATTCATCATAAAAATCAGCCCTTATTTGATTTTTTTTTTCAACTACTAATAAGTGCTGCACTATTACATTTATCTCAAAGAAAACAGCAGCAATACAAAACATGGGAAAGAAATCCAGTCTCAACACTACAGGAAAATTAAATAACAGAAATTTAAATGACAGAAATTAAACAACAAAGGGTAAAGTACCCCACCATGCTTGGACTAAGCATTGTCCTCAATGATATGAAATTAAAATCACATGAGAGGGGTAAGGAAAACTCACATTGACTAGCATTTGTTGCTTTCTTCTTATTCCAGTAAAACAAAAATGAAGGTAAACTTGTGGGTTGCCTCCCTCGCAGCGCTCTTTTAACGTCATTAGCTTGACGCTTGTCTTTCAATACCTCAACCTGGATCTTTTTTCGCAAGAGGTGCTGATTTTTCTCCAACTAAGGCTTCAATGCCCAAGTTTTTAATGGGAGGGTTTTCATCCAACAATTTGTCATCAGTTTGAGTTTTCTCAGCCACATTTTCATTCTTGCTTTTTATGAAACCTGTTTTCATCCCATCATTTGAATATGGCTCCAAAATGCATTCTTCCACACAATGGTCTATTATATCAACCCTGCAACAAGAATCCTCAAGAGAAGGGCTTTTCATAAGGTTAGCAAAATCTAACTCAATTTTCTCCTTACCCACATTAAGAGAAAGTTTACCATTTTTAACATCAATGATGGCCCCAGCTGTAGCAAGGAAAGGTCTCCCCACGAGAATTGGAACTTGAGAGTCCTTTTCCATTTCCATCACCACAAAATCAGCCGGTATATACAATTGTCCTACCTTGATAGAACATCCTCTAAAATTCCAACCGGGTATTTGATGGAACGGTCTGCTAATTGCAATGACATCTTTGTGGGTTTGAGTTCACCTACGCCTAGTCTTTTAAAAATGGATAGAGGCATTAGACTCACACTAGCTCCTAGATCACACATGGCTCTCTCAATACTCTCACTCCCAATCACACATGGAATGGAAAAACTTCCAGGAACTTTGAGCTTAGGAGGCAATTTATTTTGTATGATAGCACTACATTCTTCCGTCAAAGCTATTGTCTCATTGTCATCTATTTTTCTTTTTTTAGACAAAATCTCTTTCAAAAATTTAGCATAAGATGGCATTTGAGACAAAGCTTCAGTGAAAGGAATGTTTATGTAGAGCTTTTTCAAAAGATCCACGAATTTTTTAAATTGCTCCTCAACTTTGGATTTGGCCAATCTTTGGGGGAAGGGTATAGGTGGTTTGTATGGTGGTGGAGAGACATAAGGTTTTTCTTTCTCTTCTTCTACCACCTCACTTTGTTCATTTTCTTTCTCACTCACATTTTTCTCATTGGTGCCCTTTGGTTCCTCTAATTATTTTCCACTCCTAAGGGTGACAGCATTTATTTGGGCTTTAGGATTTGGTTCTGGCTGTCCAGGGAAGTTGCCGGTGGTTCTAGAGGATGAAGCGACTTGTTGAGCCACTTGAGTGATTTGATTTTCAAGCATTTTGTTGTGTGTGGCTATGGAATCAACCTTGATGTTAACTTGATAAGAGTATCATTCAAAAAAGAAGTTTGATTTTTGAACTCTTCATTTTGCTTAGTTTGAATTAACACAAAGTTTTCCAACATAATTTCCAAGTTGGATTTTTGAGGACTTTTTTGAAAATTTTGAAAACTGGGCGGTGTTCTAGCCGCTGGTTGAAAAGAGGGGTTGGATGGAGGATTCTTATAGGAAAAATTTGGATGATTCCTTCATCCGGAATTATAAGTGTTTGAAAAAGGATCCCCCTTTTGAGCATTAGATTATTCAATAACATTAACAGACATCCCTAGTTGGCATTCAACACTAGTGTGGCCAACAACACCACAAATTTCACAGGGTGGTACAGAAGGAGTAGAAGGTGAAATAGCATTTACACTCAGCTTATCAAATTTAGCAAACAATACATCTACCTTAGAAGCTAAATGATCAAGAGTAGAGACTTCATACTTACCTGGCTCTTTCTTTGATGGAGGTGTAGCAGTGATGGCTCTCTCACCTGTCCACTGGTAGTGATTTTGAGCCATGTCTTCAATCAGTGCATAAGCCTCTTCAATGTTCTTGTTCATTAGAGCTCCACCCGCAGCAGCATCCACGGTCATTTTTGTAGTGTAAAGCAAACCATTATAGAAAGTGTGTATGATCAACCACTTCTCTAGTCCATGATGGGGGCATAGCCTTAGCATTTCTTTGAAACGCTCCCAAGCATCATAAAGAGATTCCCCATCATTTTGAGTGAATCGTGTGATTTGATTCCTCAATTGAGCAGTTTTGCTTGGGGGAAAGAATCTAGCAAGGAATGCTTGCCTTAGTTGATCCCAAGTTGTGACAGATTCATTAGGTAATGAGTGAAACCAAGCTCTAGCTCTGTCCCTCAATGAGAAAGGGAAAAGTTTTAGCCTTATAGCTTCTGGAGTCACTCCATTTAATTTTAGAGTGCCACAATATTCAAGAAAAATAGAGAGATGAAGATTTGGGTCATCAGTAGCAGTACCAGAGAATTGGTTCTGCTGGACCATAGAAAGCAAAGAAGGTTTAAGCTCAAAATTGTTTGTATCAATATTAGGATGCACAATAACTGCATGTGGCTCAGCCGTAGAAGGCGTAGCATACTCTTTAAGAGTACGATTTGGATTAGCAGCCATTTCTTCGTTATTGCGCAGTTCTCTCCTTCTTTGGTGTAAGAATCTTTCAATCTCAGGAATTGGTTGCACAATATCTTCGAGATTTCGGACTCTTCGCATTCAAGAATGAGAGAATCCAAAAGAAAAGTAACAAAATAAAAGAAAACAGAAATTTTCAGTCTAATCGGTACCAAAAGGTTGATTAATATCACTACTCCACGGCAACGGCGCCAAAAACTTGATAGGCCGCAAGTGCACGGTTCTATCGCGTAATAGAAAGTATCGATCCACAGGGAGTAATTTGCGATTACTAATCTAATTTTCGATGTTGATTAGCTGAAAGGAATCGTTTAAATAAAGAGAGTATTTTTTGTTTTGTAAACTTCAGAATAAAAGACGCATTGGGATCATGGTTAGATCACAATGATGGAAATAAATCACCCTTTAACTATTCTCTATCTTATTTTGAAATTGTTTTAAGGACAATGTATTCTTTTGGTGTAATTCAAGCTTCCTTTCGGAATGCAAGAATGTGTCTCGAAACAATGATCAAACCTATTCTCATGGTTGATCATCGCAGAGACCCATTAAGCACAACCTTATTGTCCCAAGACTAGCAATGCTATTCTCATGCTTTGCTTTGCCTTGTCTAATTCCATTTGTTCCAATATCAAACTTCACCTCTCGGTACTTCGTTTGATATTTGTTTTATAGAAATTTAGTTTGATGGAATTAGATTAAAATCAAGTTTTAAATAAGATAGAGTTTAGTCTTGGATTTGTTTAGGGACCCGTCATTGGATTGTGTCCCACAATCCCAAGACTAAAGAAGTCTACTCACTCATGATCATAGTAGACAAAGGGGTAGAAGAGAATGACATAAAGATAAATGACATAGAATTAAAATGGCAAAATGTAAATGACAAGAATGTAAATAAAGAAATAAAGTACTGAATGTAAAAGAACTGAAATATAAAAGAACTGAAATATAAAAATGCTAGAAGATAAATGGCAGAAAAATAAAGAACAAGAAAGTAAAGGAAAGCAAGTAAACAATAACTAAAATAAGAGGAAGAACTTAGATTAAACTTTGGAGTGAGATTACAAGTATGCCAAAGGTACCATTACAGCTGAAATGAGGTCCTATTTATAGCCTAGGATCAGTAGACAAAGGAGTAAATTCGAATTACAAGCCATGATGAAAGAATTGGAAGAGTTTTGTAACATTTTTAGCTTTAGACAAAGGTGCACGGACCACGCTGCTGGGGGTGCACGGACCATGCACTACGTAAAACTTGTAAAATTCTGATTCGGCACAGGGAGCACGGACCATGCGTGTAGGGAGCACGGACCGTGCGTGGTCTTCAAACTCTCCAGCTTCTGCAACGTACAGTGCGCACGGACCATGCTTGTGGTGCGCACGGACCGTGCGTGTCTTGAGTCTTTTCAGCTACTTTCTGTAACAGTGAGCACGGACCATGCGTGTAGTAGGCACGGACCGTGCGTGAACACTTAATTCTTGGCTTCATTTGCATGATTTTGCTCCTTGGTCCTTGAACTTTTATTCTTTGCCTTTAATCACGTGAAGTTCTTCCATTCCTTCATTATTTGATCCTGAAAATAGAAACCAACATTTTGTAGTAAAATAGCTCCAAAGTGAAACTAAAATTCTACAATTTTTATTTAATTCAAATGCTAAAAACATAGTAAAATACGACTTATCAACACCCTCATTGTTGGCTTCAGATTAATGAATACGAATATGATAATCTATCCGATTCGGAGATTTTCGTTCACAGTTTAAGCATAATGCCTCGATGCATTGAATAAACAGCTGACTTTCTCCCCCAAAAAAATTATAGAACCACTGATAACTGATAACCGTATAATCGGCGACCGTTGTCCTTGTATTAATTATTGCCGTTATTTTTAACAATCTGAAGTGGTTCAAATGCTCTCTCTGGGAGAGTTTCAGAGTTCCACATAGTGTTTCAATAAATTCGACGAAACACTAATCTTCGTTTATATTTAGGAGCAATTTCGCACTAGTCATCACTAAGTTTGTCATTACAAGAAGACTTTGTTTTTCATACCCTCTTTGGACCCTATGCCCCCATTTTTCAAAATAACCCCAAAATGTCATCGGGGAAAACTCAAGTCTCACATCGACTATAAGATCTCAATGAGTATATAATGAAGAGGCATCTCTCACTTTAGAAGTCGGTTTTGTAGGGTTGAGTTAGACCCAATCCACATTCTAAGATGGAATCAGAGCCTATCCTAGATCCATTGGGCCACCTACCATTATTCACGCTCCAATCCCAATAGTGCTGGGCGTGAGGGGGTGTCTTATGAAAAACCCAAGTCCCACATCGATTAGTGGTAAAGTATCAAATGAGCATATAATGAAGAGACATCTCTCACCTTACAAGTTAGTTTTGTGGGGGTTAAGTTAGACCCAATCCACATTCTAAGAATACCCCTCTCAATTTCACAAAAATTTAACTGGATTTTGAAATTGTTAAAAATTTACGAATTTATCTTTCAAACGGTATTTTCGGAACACTATTTTTACATTTTTTCGGAATCACCTAACATACATAAATCCGGAACTATAAAAATGTATTCTGGATTTATGTAAATAATAATAATTCCGAAAGCTGTTTTTTAAATCTTTCCCGGAAATACGTATAACACATATAAATCCGAAAATTTAATTTTTTCCATTTCGGATTTATGTGTTATAGATAAATCCAGAATTGATTTTTCTTTTTGTTTTATTTTTTACTTTTAAGTTTACATTTAATTATTTATTTGATTATATTTAACTTATTTATTTTATTTTATAAATGATACAGATATGAAAAATATGAGCGGTTAACGATAAAATATAAACGAGTACAGAATATGAACTAAATGAGTACAAAATATGAAAATACTATAAAATACCCCAAAATAATGAGTACAAAATACATCAATGGTCAAGCTCCAAATCCGATAAAGCTCTCGAAAGAAGCCTATATGCATGACTGATAAGTGGAATGCTGTCAGATGTAATGGCCTCCCGGATACGTGCAGCAGCTGATTGGACTTCCTCTACAGTCTATGGATTAGGTGTTGCAATGTCCTCGTCTAGAACATGTGCATCCCCCAGAGGCACGATGAGGTGGGTGAATCGACACTTGAAATTACCATAGGAGGTAGCTCTCATGGGACTCACCCAACTGACTGACTTGTGTAGCCCTGCTGACCAAATACTGAAACTAGGCCTATGTAGTACAAGCACATCTCCACAATGTCCCTAGCATATGGACGTGACTCAAGCGGCTCAACTCGAATGTCCTGGCGGTATTAAACCCAGTGTTTTAAAACCCGGCACGGACCGGCCGGTTGGACCGGCCCGACCGGGAACCGGACTCATGCCTGGTTCGGTTCTCTTGTTGGATCGGATATGCAGTAAATCGCCTATGACGTCATTAACTCGGTGCTTGAAACCGGTTGGCTCGGTAATTTTCCGGTTGACTCGCATTTTATCTTCAGTTATTCAATTTCTGTTTTTTTCCATTTTAATTCCCAATGTACATGTTAGTTTTCAATGCACCTAATTAATATCCTTTTCAACTCCCAGGCGCACCTATTTAATATTCTTTTCAATTCCCACGCGCTTATTTAATAGCCGTTTCAACTCCCATAGCTGTTTCAACTCCCATGCGTGCGCATGCAGGGACAAGCAAGAAGAAAATTGAGTTTTTATACTCAAAAATTCAATTTTAAGGATCGAACTCAGGACATAAGCCATATGCCAACTATGGATTGCCACTGCGCCAGCTAAGTGTTTGTTAATTAATCCACAGTTTTATCATATATATCAATTAATACAGTTATGCGTTTATAGTTCTAAATTTTTGTTGTGAATTTGTTTTAGATTTTTTAGTCATCGTGTATAATTGTTTAATTTTAGTAAATTAAGTGTTAAAGCTATTAAATTTATAGGTCTTGAAAATTTGGAAATTTTTTATATAGGTCTTGAAAATTCGCGAAATAGAGACCGGGTCCGAGTCATGCGGTCCCGGTTTTGATCATGCGGTTCAACTGTCGACCCTACGGTCCGACCCTTGACCCAGTGACCCGGTACTTTCACCGAGTCGGCCACCGGTCCGAGTTTTAAAACATTGATTAAACCTGCCATAAGCATTTGTCTGGCATGTAAGGTACAGAAATGTCATCCCATAGAAAATACCCTTTGAAAAGCGCAATGGACTGAAATTCCATGTACTGACTGTGGTCATCCCAAGGGTTCCATATGACGTCCTCGAGTTGTGAGACATTCAGCTTCCTCCGAAAATTTATAAGCTTGACATCATCATTATTTTTCCACCTCACACAATATGGCTGTGCAGAATGACCAAAGTCTCTGATCATCAATGTTGGGAAAATATTCAAAAATCCAACACTGAAATAGTAATTCGAATATCCAGCAAGTTAGACACGTCGTCTAACGTGATGGGCATTAATTCACCAAATGGTAGGTGAAACAAGTTGGTATCTGGATGCCATCTCTAGACAAATGTTGAGATCAACTCGTGATTGACGACCACCAAAGGTGTCAAATCAAGCTCCGATAGACGAGCTCGTAATTATATCCATTGATAAACATGTGGGTCGTGTTGTGGAGGTCGCACTTGAAATAATTCTTGGTCATGTGCTGCAACCTTCATCTTTCCAAGATCCTGTATAAAATTATATTAATAAAATATATTTAACAACAATGTAAAAAAATCAAGTATATATAAAACAACAATACAAAAACTTAAATTATTTATTAAAATTATTATCTCTCCCATACAAAGTTTTGACACAACATGGTTAGGAACTCGAAACAACAAGGACATATCCCTAGGACTCAAATGTAGCTCCTCCGCCTGATGCTCCTGGTCAGGAACCTTAGCCTCCATAAACTAATCAGGAGCCTCATCATACTCTCTATGAGCCTCATCAACAGGAGCACCTTGATCAATATGCTCACTACCGTCTCGACCACGGACACGCCTATCACATGCAGAAGCCTGATCGACTACCCTAACTCTGGTGCGTATACAAATAGGAGTCTGATCGGGATCTCTGCCTCCTACCGTGATGATTCGATCGCTCCAATCCCTCGGGAACCACGTGAAATTCTACCCCCGACTTAGTGTGTGCCACTGCAAAAAATAATTTTTTTAAAAAATAAGTACATTTAAAAAACAACAAATAGAAAAAAATTTAAAAGAGGTTTCTGGAAACACCTCAGAAAGGTAAATTCGGAAGCACTTAAAATCAAATTTTTCCGGAAACACCTTTTTTTTTTGACAAATATAAACTCATCTCATTTCATTAATAATAATAGATTGAATACAGGTTGGGATATACTCATAGACTTTGGAGCTAGCATTTAACCGTGAAGCTCTAGCTAGTGTATGAGCTACACGGTTAGCTTGTCTCCTAACATAGCTCACCTTAAAGCTTTGAAAAGTAGATAAAAAGTTTTTACAATAAGAAATTAGCGTGCCAAATTCTGTGTTAGTATTTGTTTCCTCCTGCACTCCATGTACCACCGGTAGACAATCCAGTTCAATGGAGACCAAAGAAAGACCCAAATCTCTAAGCCAAAGAAGTGCTTCCCAAAGTCCCATTGCTTCCGCTTCTTGGGGAGTAGGAAGGCCTTCAAACCAAATAGATTTACCTCTATAAAAGTCACCCAAATCATTTCTAATACAAATGCCAATGCCATACTTATTCTCATTCTCAAATAAGGCTGCATCCACATTACACTTAAAAGAACCAAGTGCTGGTTTTTGCCAAAAAAATAACTGCTGCCTGTACCTGATTATCACGGCCAGCAGCTTCTGCAGTGCTGCACTTTGCTGCCTTCCAATCGCTGAACCAGTCCAAGGCTCGACCAATTACCAGCTCCATCGGATGCGTAACACCTTCCCAAACACACTCATTGCGTCGTTTCCATAGTGCCCAAAAAGTCATAGCAGCAACATTACGTGAATGTTCGTCCAAATCATGCAGCAGCCGAAAGAAGCCTTCACGAAAAGATTCAGCCACATCCATAACCTGATGGACCCGATCAAGTAAACCAGAATGTTGCCAAGCAGATTCTATGTGAGGGCAACCAAAGAAAATGTGCCACTCGTTCTCCGGATTACGCTCGCAAAAAGGACACAACCACTCACATGGGACATGCTTTGATAACAAATTACATCTTGTTGGTAAACACCCACGACATGCTCTCCATAATAACAACTTGACTTTGCTTGGCACCTTTAACTTCCAAATTTGCATCCAATCACCTTCCATTCTCAAACCCGATTGATCCACTAATTCTTCCATATATGTGTAGTACGCTGACTTTACAGAATAGATGCCACTCCTACTTCTCCTCCACACTAAAATATCATCATCATGAATATTGAGGATTGGCATAGAGCATATACGCACAGCTTCGTGAGAGGTAAACAATTGGTTTATAAATTCTCTATTCCACTCCATGGTATTTGGCCTCCACAAATCCCTTACTTTCAAATTTTCCATCCCTTGCACTAAAGGAGATCTAATAAACGCATCATTTCCACCTTTAAGCCAAGGATCATTCCAAACCGAAATTTTCTCTCCATTTCCAACTTTCCACCTAGCTCCCAACTCGACTACCGCCCGAGAAGAAAAGAAACTACGCCATACAAAGCTGGGATTATGGCCCAAGCGAGCCCCCATAAAATCACAATCCGGAAAATATTTAGCTTTGAATACCTTTGCTACAATAGTATCTGCATGAGTTGCAATCTTCCATGCTTGCTTCCCTAGCATTGCCATGTTGAAACCGTGGAAATGACGGAAACCCAACCCCCCGTGCTCTTTCCTCATCGTTAATTTTTTCCAACTCAGCCACCTTATTCCTCTCCGTTCTCCACTATTAGTTCCCCACCAAAACGAGTTCAGCATCCTCTCAAGCTCCTCACCTAGAGTAGTAGGAAACATGAAGGCACTCATGCAATAAGATAAAAAGGGTGTTTCCAGAATGATAAAATGTGTTCCGGAAACATATCAAAAAGGTATTTCAAAAACTTTCCAAAAATGATGCTTCCGAAATTATGTTTCGAAAGGTATTTCCGGAAAAAATTTCAAAAAAAGCGTTCCGGAATCATCTATAAGGAGATAAATCTAGAAAAAAGAAAATTTTGACTCACTTTTGATTTGAGAATTATGTGAAATGAGATGTTTCTTTTGGCTTTTTGTTGTGAATTAGGGGTAAAATTGGTTGTTTCAGGTTGACCCTCATGTTCTAAGGTAGTTTATGCCACCAGGTCAACGGTGTTGATTTCGAGTAGGTGATCCGGAGACAATGAATAAAATAACATTATTTCAAAATATTACTATTTTATCCACTGTTTTTTTCTCTTTTCTGCTAGAACAATTGAGGATCACGTTCTGTTTAACTAAATGCTTCGTTTTTTCTATACTCTATTGTCTCTATAATTAATTGTCTAGTTTTCAAGCAAAAAGTTACGCATCTTAGCTTACTTTATTATTGTCAATTACTCAATTAAATGAATGATTTATAGCAAACGTAGCTAACTTTTGATTAAAAGAGACCAATAATTGAATCATTTTTTTTGCTTACTCTCCCGAGTACCATATATAAGCAGAAAAATTAGGAATAGTGTTCTCCAAACTGGTCTCATTTCTTAAGAAAAATTGTCATTTTCATTAAATTTTCTCAAATAATAAAGAATGTCATGTTCTCCAAATTGCCCCTCATGGGAATTCGTTCTCGGAGAATAAAATAGTTATTTCAAAATAAAATCTAAATTAATTGAAAAGTAATTTAGAAATAATAGTATTAAATATTAAATAAGTACGTAGTTAGACCAAAAAATATAGTTTTGTTTTCTTATATTCGAAATCAGAAGAAGTATAATTGATGTTGCAGGATGGAGTATATTACAAAGTGAATGCTCTTATACTATTGTTGCTGATTGCATCGAGACTATAGTGGCATGAGGATGCCGACTTTTGGGTTCGATTCCGATAGTGTGTCCATTCCCGACTTTTTTTTTTTGATAAGAACAAACTTAATTCATTTCATTAAACAGAATTGTTTCAATACAGGTTGGAATGAAATCAAAAACGTGGGAACTAGCAAACAATCTTGATGCCCGTGCTAACATATGAGCAACAAGATTAGCTTGTCTCCGAATATAGCTAACCTCAAAGCTAGGAAAAAGACGTAATCTATTACGACAATACAATAAAATAGTACCAAGCTCGGTATTCGGCAAAGGCTCTACCTTCAAGCCATTTACAACTGGAGCACAGTCCAGTTCAATGGAAACAAAAGATAGCCCCAAAGCTTCCAACCAAGCCAATGCTTCCTTAAGACCAATTGCCTCCGCTTCTTGCGGTGTTGGGACTCCATGGAACCACATAGTTTTGCCTCTATAGAAATCACCTGTGGACGTTCGAATACACAAACCAATACCATATTTGTTGTCTTCCGCAAAAATTGCCGCATCGACGTTACATTTTAAAGCTCCTGCTGCTGGCCGAACCCACCTCAATACCCGTGGCAGCTGCTGGCCCGAGAGCGCAGGAGGATGGTGTTGTTGCTGGCGCGCTCCAAACCAAGCGTCAAACATATCCTTCGCGGCGTGAACGACTTGCTCAACCGGTTGTAACACCCCAGCCCAAACCTTGTCATTACGGCGACGCCAAAGAGCCCAAATACCCATTAAAAACCTGTTTCTACTAGCCACGGACAACGAACCCAACATCGAAAAAATGGCATCACGCAGAGTTGCTGCGTTTTCTGCTGCAACCCGAAAGGGCAGCAACAAGTCCAGCTTCTGCCACACTTCCTGTACAGCGCTACACTCCAAAAAAACATGACTATCTGTTTCCTCTTCTTGTTCGCAAAAAGGACACAAAACGGTGCAATCAACATGTCTCTTAACCAAGTTACTACGAGTAGGAAGACACCCCCTAGCAAGCCTCCAAATTAATAATTTAACTTTCGGTGGAACGCCGGCTTTCCAAATGGACATCCAATCACCGTCAATTCTAGCATGTGAATTATTAATAATTTCCGGAGTATCCATAAGCGCATAGTAAGCCGAGCGAACCGAATAAAGACCGGACCGACTCCGCCACCAAGATAATTTATCTTCCTCCAAGTCACTGTACCTTGGCATGCTTTTGATGAGCATAGCCTCTTCTTGACAAAAAAGTTGATCAATTAAGCCATAATTCCAACCACTATTGTCTTGGTTCATCAAGTCCTTAACCCTCATTTCTTCCATCCCTTGAGCCATAGGTGATCTAACAAAGCTATCACTACGTCCCTTCAACCACGGATCTCTCCAAACTGAAATTTTATCGCCATTCCCAATCCTCCAACGTGCCCCCAAATTCACAACTACCCGGGAAGAGAAGATACTACGCCAAACAAAGCTGGGATTATGGCCCAAGCGAGCCCCCATAAAGTCATCATTAGGATAATATTTAGCTTTAAAGATTCTACTTACAATAGTATCTGTACGAGTAGCAAGATGCCATGCCTGCTTCCCTAGCATTGCCAAATTGAAGCCATGAAGATGACGGAAGCCCATTCCCGACTTATATATAGTGGGTTCATTTGTAGACTTTTAATATTAAATAATTATGTGTTAAAAAATGATGTGTATTATATGGAATTTACTATTTAGTAAAAGAAAATTGAGGTGCTAAGTTGGAGGGGTTTTTTTAATCAGCAAACGAAGTGGCAAACACCACTCATATAAAATCACACATACATAATGGAGATCTTGGGTTCAAACCATGTAATCACGAAAAATATTTAGTCTAAAATTGTCGGCTTTGCTTGTTGTACTAGACTTTTTTTTTGGTACAAAAAAAGGGAGTGCTTGTTGTACTAGACTTTATGTATAGAGTAGAGGGGATTAAATGTTTATTACATACTAGCGCCATGACCTGTGCTATGCACGGGGCCAAAGCTCTAGGTTCTTCGGAAGGATTGTAAAGCAAAATTTTAACATATAATTAGAAATAAAAGAAGACAACGCAATTAATAAGTGAAAAACGTGGATATCATGCAGGGTTAGATGAGAACCACCAATAAAATGGAAGTAGCTATACAAAGTTGAAGGAATATGGTCTTTAAATTCTTGTTTTTTCAAAGCATCTTAAAATTATTTTTTTAAAGTCCAGAAAAAAATAGTCCTAAAAAATATAAAGAGAAGAAGTATAAAAAGAAATTGATTTTTTAAACCGGTTATGAAGGAACGAACTTTTAGTACTTGAACAATAATTTCTTGTCAAAAAAAAGTATTTGAACAATAATTTTTTGCAAACGCAAAAGTACCCACAAACACACTACTTAGCATAGTACTTTACGCATTTTTTCACGAAATTACTTTTTTAAACAAACTTTGCGTATTTGAACCATTAATATTTTTGTTGAACTCTATGGTAACCCAAAAGACACCAAACTAACACAGAAATGAAAGATAAATGACCAAAACGGACTAACAAAAAGATAAAGGATCAAAGTGAAACTTAGAGCAAAGATAAAGGACCAAAAGTGGTATTTAGCCTATAAAAAACTGAGCCCATACAAAAGCTTCGGTGACTTTGTAAATTGACATTTAAATTTATGCCATAGCCTATCAATTTATATTTCAATATTTTTTTTTGTCAAAAAAATAATTTTTCAAAATCTAGTTAAAGATATTTCTATTTTATTGGCAAATGAAGAGAATATTTTTCCAAGAATGGTAAAACACAGTTAAGTGTTGTGTGGATTTTCGGAGAATTTAAGGAATTAAAGAGATATGAAAGGAGCCACTGATGATTGACTCAGTTGGTAAGAATTTGTTTCATTCCCCACAAAGGCATGAGTTCAACTCCCGCTCACCTTTTTTTGTAGGTGATTTGTAAGTTCTCAAAGAACCGTGAGGGCTGCCCTGACCCAAGAAGTACTCCAAGATACACTCTCACATTAAGGGGGTGTGCTCCACTTCCCTTTACCCTACACCCAACTACCTCTGTGGACATTGATGAGGGCGGGTTTACAAACTAGTCACTCAAGCCTACTTAACGAAGGAAGAAAACACAGCTCAAGTCATTGAAACTTTCAACTACACCTAACATTTCTACTCCACATTAATTGTCCCGCTTTCTCTTCCACCATTTTTTTCCATCTATAAATCATCACTTTTTCCTTCCTTCCTTTTCCCTCACATACAACTCACAACTCACAACTCACAAGGTCCACGTTACACCTCCAATCCCTTCAAATCTTCTTACACCAAATTACTTGTTTCCTCTCACAACATTGCTAGCTCCTTTCTCTACTCATAATCAATCCCCTCCAAGTTTCATGTTGTCCACTTTCAGACTCTTTGCTTGCAACAAGTTTCATCCCTCACAGCCATCTCCACTTCATTTTGCTTGCTTCTCCGGTGAAAGTGTGCCAGGAAAAGGAGTTAGTATTCCGGTGTTTGTAGGTGTAACTAATAAAGGTGTAGTTTAGTTATTTGGGTAATTGGGTCCATGGAGCACATGGATGCATCAACAGCTTTTATGATTCTATCAGCAATTGCAGCCTATTTAATATGGTTCTCCTTCATCACTCGATCACTGAAAGGTCCACGTGTCTGGCCACTATTGGGTAGTCTACCTGGTCTAATCCAACATGCCAACCGCATGCACGACTGGATCGCAGACAATCTCCGTGTGTGTGGTGGTACGTACCAAACCTGCATATGTGCTCTCCCCTTCCTTGCCAGAAAACAATGTCTCGTGACTGTCACGTGCGATCCCAAGAACCTTGAACACATCCTCAAGCTTCGTTTTGATAACTACCCAAAAGGCCCAACATGGCAAGCCGCGTTTCATGATTTATTAGGTGAAGGCATCTTCAATTCCGATGGTGACACGTGGTTATTCCAACGTAAAACAGCCGCACTGGAATTTACCACTCGCACCCTTCGTCAAGCCATGGCTCGTTGGGTTAGCCGAGCCATTAAGCACAGATTCTGCCCAATTTTAGCTGCGGCTCAGGAACAAAAAGAGTCGGTGGATCTTCAAGATCTTCTCCTTCGGCTCACTTTTGATAACATATGCGGCTTGACTTTTGGTCAAGACCCTCAAACCTTGTCCGTTGGACTTCCAGAAAACGACTTCGCGCTTTCTTTCGATCGCGCCACTGAAGCCACCCTCCAACGCTTTATTTTGCCAGAGATCGTGTGGAAATTGAAGAAATGGCTCCGTCTTGGAATGGAAGTGAGCCTCAGCCGAAGCCTCAAACACATCGATCAATACCTCTCCAACATCATTCAAAATCGAAAACTGGAGCTGCTGAACAAACAACAGAATGGTGGTGGCAGTGGGGTCCTCCACGATGACCTGCTTTCTCGGTTCATGAAGAAAAAAGAATCCTACTCAGACGAGTTTCTCCAACACGTGGCTCTCAACTTCATCCTCGCTGGAAGAGACACGTCATCAGTGGCCCTCAGTTGGTTCTTCTATCTCTGCACCAAAAACCCCGTTGTGGAGGAGAACATACTTCTCGAGCTTTGCACCATTCTGATGGAGACACGTGGCAGAGATATCACCAAATGGACGGATGAGCCTCTTGCTTTTGATGAGATTGATCGTTTGGTTTACCTCAAAGCAGCGTTATCGGAGACCCTGCGGCTTTACCCTTCCGTACCAGAGGACTCCAAACATGTGGTAAACGACGACGTTTTACCAAGTGGGACCTTCGTTCCTGCGGGTTCTATGGTGACATATTCAATTTACTCTGTTGGGAGAATGAAGTTTATTTGGGGTGAAGATTGTCTTGAGTTTAAGCCTGAGCGGTGGCTCTCCGTCGACGGCGACAAGATTCAGATGCAAGATTCTTACAAGTTTGTTTCGTTTAATGCGGGACCCAGGATTTGTTTGGGGAAGGACTTGGCTTACCTGCAGATGAAGTCCATCGCCGCCGCGGTGCTGCTGCGCCATCGCCTTACGGTGGCGCCGGGACACCGCGTGGAGCAGAAAATGTCGCTGACGTTGTTCATGAAATATGGGCTGAGGGTTAATGTGCAGCCCAGGGATCTTGGGCCGGTGTTGGAAAAGATAAACATCAAGGGTGGTGGTGCTCGATAGGGACTCGTCTCTAATAGCCAGCAAATTAAACAATACATCATCAATTTAAATAAAATATATATGATATATTTATGTGGGAATAAAATATAGTATTTACTTACTTAATATAGAATGATGATGTATTATTTATTTTTGTTTAATTTACAAAGATTGGAAAGTAAAATGAAAATCAAATCGAAAATGTTAAATGTACCTCAATCGCGTTTCCATTGATGTAAAAAAAATAGTGTTTCCATTTTTTTACAAAGAAAAACTTAGCTCTTTTCACTGATAATCAAATGCGTATAATAAGTTGGGCTCAAATCAAAAACTTAGGAGCTAGCATAGTCCGTTGAAGCTCTAGCTAACGTATGAACTACAATGTTGTATTGTCTTCGAATGAAACTAACTTTAAAGTTTCTTAACTAGGATAATAACGAAGTACAGACACGAATAATAGAGTCAAACTCAGAAACAGAATTACAATTTCCTCCAATGCCATCAACTACCTTTTTAGTTTTTGCAATCAGGCTCGATGGTAACATTTTGGAATTGCAACGACTGTAGCCAACTAATGATTATTAACAAACCATGTGCCTTTACCTCTACACCTCTATAGTAGTGGGTTTGCGCCTTCAAAAACTTGTCATGATCATTGCAGATGCACATACCAATCTCAAATCACCCCTCTTTCGTAAAGAGCACAATGTCAACATTGCACTTAAACTCATCCTTTTCTGGTTTATGCCACCCCTCCACGCTCTCAGATCCTCGGTGATGAGCCTTCCCCACCTTCCTCTTTCTTGCGCCCTCCCATTCCACGAGATAATAAATAGCCTTGCTGGTAGAGATGTTGACCGGTTTCACAACATCCTCCCAAACCTTATCATTTCTCCTTTTCCAAGTCCACAACTTCATAGCAAAAATATTCTAATGTCCTCCCTGCAAAGAGCGAAGGAGACCAAAGAAAAACGATTTAAATCCATCTGCCTTCTCAACTTAGTGGCACATTAGGCCCCACAAACCCGCCTCCTTCCAAACCACTTCTGCATTACTGCAATCAAAGAAAACATGCCACTCATCTTCCTCGCTTGAATCACATAAAGGGTAAATCGCGAGGCATGGTACCTGTTTCCGGCGCAAATTATACCTGCAAGGAAGACACCTTCTAGCTGTTCTCCACAGTAGAATCTTGACCTTTTGTGGAATTTTAAGACGCAGAAAGCTTGCCAGTCACCAGCCACATGCAACTATGTTATCAATAAGGTCATTCATAGCTCCGTAGTAAGCAGACTTAACTAATTAAGTGTCGTTTCTACTCCTATCTTAAACCAGCTCATCATCACAATGATTAGTGAAAAGAGTCATGTTAAGAACCCTTATTGCCTCTTGTTCATTGGAAAGGAAACACACAAATTCCTGATTCCAACCCCTATCCGCCGGAGTAAATAAATTAGAGACCGTCCAATCCTCTGTGCCCGGGACCATTTGTGAACCAATATGTGCACTCCCTGCCCCCTTAAGCCACGGATCTCTCCAAATATACGAATACCTGACCCGCTACCAGTTTTCCATCTCGCTCCCAAAGAAACCAATACATGCGAAGTGTGGATACTACTCCAAAAAAAACTGAGATTATGGCCCAAGCGAGCCCACAAGAAGTCATCCTGAGGAAAGTATTTAGTTTTGAGGACACTTGTCACGATAACATCCTTATTGGTGCTTAAGCGCCAACCTTGCTTCCCTAGCATGACCAAATTAAAACTTGGAAATGTCGGAAACCCATTCCCCCAAATTCCTTTCACATTCTTAATTTATCCCAACTCAACCAATTGATACCTCTTCCAGTACCTCTGTTCGAATCCCACCAAAAAGAATTAATCACCTGCTCCATCTCCTCTCCCAATGAAGTAGGGATTAAGAAGGTGCTCATGCAATAAGTTGGAATAGCCTAAGCCGCTGATTTAACAAAAACTTCTCTACCTGCCTTAGAAAGGTGTCTCCCAGACCATTGTTTTATCTTCCTCCAAACTCTATCTCACAAATAACTAACAACTGCTTCTTGTTGCGCCCCACCATAAACGGAATCCCCAAGTATTTGTCGCTCCCAAGACATTCAGTGACATCCAGGTTAGCCGCCACCAGATTCCCTAATGTCTGCACTTGTATTCTCGCTAAAGAAAATTCAGACTTCTAAAGATTAATGGATTGACCAGACGCTTTCTCATAAGTTGCAAACAAGTCCTTTAAGTTTTTGCCTTCATTACGATCAACCCTGTAAAATAAAAAAACTAATAACCAGCAAATAACAAGCGTGTGAGGAGAGGAGCCCATCGACACATGTTGACTTCGTGAAGGTCACCATGGGCCTCGTATTTTTTTGATAAGAGGAGTGAGTCCCTCTACACACAGAATAAACAGGCAAGGTGACAGTGGGTCATCCTGCCTAAGTCCTCTCCCTAGTGAGGCTGAGCCAATTTTTCTCCATTCATAAGCCCTGAATAGTGCACTGTTTCCACACACAACCATCCAAGTAACCAATTTCTACCATCTTCAACTTAACATCCCTCAAATGGCCCCAATCTACCCTGTCATAGGCCTTACTAATATCAATCTTCAACACCATCTCTCCAACCTTCCCCACACCTTGCACTTCAAATGATGAACCACCTCAGTAACAACAACTATATCATTGTTTAGAATATATGTATTCTCCACAAAGGCTGGTTGTTCTTGGGAAACACGTTTTGGAAGCACTGCCTTCAACTTGTTTGCAAGAACTTTAGAAATAATTTTATACACCACATTACGAAGTGAAATAGGCCGCAAATCCCTCTTCGTAGTAAATAATGGATTTGACTAGCAGATGATGAATAGACGTGTTCGGTAAGCACTAGTGTTTACTGTTTTTTTGGGTAGTATTTAACATCTTTTCAAACGCTACTTTAAGTAGTGTTTTTTTTTTAAACACTACTTATAGCGCATAGCGTCACACTTTTCCCCCCTCATTTTTTACCCTTATTATTTTTATTTAATTTATTCTCTATCCTCATTAAATAAACAAAAGAAATTTAAATTCTATTTCTAATGTCATTTTACATTTATTAGTTAGTTTAACCAAGCACATTAATTTGTCAGGTAGAGAGAATGCGTACATGGTACAATAGATGTTGTGCCAGACGTGTGAGGCGCACTGTGGCGCAGGGGGTGAGAGGCGAGATCTGAGCCATTG